>OX419716.1:19443885-20693885 GCA_948474765.1 Patella depressa
TGGGGGTCGAACCCAGGACCTCTCGCGTGTGAGGCGAGCGTGATAACCACTACACTACCGAACCCCTTGATTCTTGCTTTTAGAGCCATGGCTGAAGCCATTTGTACCCTGCGACCAGAAACAAAAAAAGGGAAAGGATTTGGAGAGGGGGGGGGGGGGGAGAGAGAGAGAGAGAGAGAGAGCTACGCCTCCTTCACCTTCAGCTGAAATTAGCTGGACCGTCGGCCATAACCATTCTGTGGCACCTTGCGGTTTTAGGTGGAACGCGATGCGTCGGCGACCAAAATGACAGGTTCTGGCGAGGCTCGAACTCGCGGCCTTCTGCGTGTAAAGCAGACGTGATAACCACTACACCACAGAACCGACAGATAACAGTTCCGGGCTGACAATTAAGTTTATATGGCTTCTCTTGGACCGTGGAAACAAAAACTCCAAGGTTTCGGCGAGGCTCGAACTCGCGACCTTCTGCGTGTTAAGCAGACGTGATAACCACTACACACGAAACCCTGACCGTTTCTATTCTAGATTAGGTGTCACACTGCCCCAATGAAAAAGACATCATCTACATCCTTCACGGCAGCTTTCGACAAGTCCAAAGATGAAGGAAGAAGCCACGTGTTTTGATAAGCGCGACTACCGGTAACGCTTCGCTGCTTTCGCCGTCTGTGAGATTGGATGTTGTTACAGCCATTTAATCCAGTCGGCAAATCTCATTAACCGGCTCTGCACTTAAACGTTTGGTTCGGCTGGGGGTCGAACCCAGGACCTCTCGCGTGTGAGGCGAGCGTGATAACCACTACACTACCGAACCCCTTGATTCTTGCTTTTAGAGCCATGGCTGAAGCCATTTGTACCCTGCGACCAGAAACAAAAAAGGGAAAGGATTTGGAGAGGGGGGGGGGGAGAGAGAGAGAGAGAGAGAGCTACGCCTCCTTCACCTTCAGCTGAAATTAGCTGGACCGTCGGCCATAACCATTCTGTGGCACCTTGCGGTTTTAGGTGGAACGCGATGCGTCGGCGACCAAAATGACAGGTTCTGGCGAGGCTCGAACTCGCGGCCTTCTGCGTGTAAAGCAGACGTGATAACCACTACACCACAGAACCGACAGATAACAGTTCCGGGCTGACAATTAAGTTTATATGGCTTCTCTTGGACCGTGGAAACAAAAACTCCAAGGTTTCGGCGAGGCTCGAACTCGCGACCTTCTGCGTGTTAAGCAGACGTGATAACCACTACACCACGAAACCCTGACCGTTTCTATTCTAGATTAGGTGTCACACTGCCCCAATGAAAAAGACATCATCTACATCCTTCACGGCAGCTTTCGACAAGTCCAAAGATGAAGGAAGAAGCCACGTGTTTTGATAAGCGCGACTTACCGGTAACGCTTCGCTGCTTTCGCCGTCTGTGAGATTGGATGTTGTTACAGCCATTTAATCCAGTCGGCAAATCTCATTAACCGGCTCTGCACTTAAAACGTTTGGTTCGGCTGGGGGTCGAACCCAGGACCTCTCGCGTGTGAGGCGAGCGTGATAACCACTACACTACCGAACCCCTTGATTCTTGCTTTTAGAGCCATGGCTGAAGCCATTTGTACCCTGCGACCAGAAACAAAAAAGGGAAAGGATTTGGAGAGGGGGGGGGAGAGAGAGAGAGAGAGAGAGCTACGCCTCCTTCACCTTCAGCTGAAATTAGCTGGACCGTCGGCCATAACCATTCTGTGGCACCTTGCGGTTTTAGGGTGGAACGCGATGCGTCGGCGACCAAAATGACAGGTTCTGGCGAGGCTCGAACTCGCGGCCTTCTGCGTGTAAAGCAGACGTGATAACCACTACACCACAGAACCGACAGATAACAGTTCCGGGCTGACAATTAAGTTTATATGGCTCTCTTGGACCGTGGAAACAAAAACTCCAAGGTTTCGGCGAGGCTCGAACTCGCGACCTTCTGCGTGTTAAGCAGACGTGATAACCACTACACCACGAAACCCTGACCGTTTCTATTCTAGATTAGGTGTCACACTGCCCCAATGAAAAAGACATCATCTACATCCTTCACGGCAGCTTTCGACAAGTCCAAAGATGAAGGAAGAAGCCACGTGTTTTGATAAGCGCGACTACCGGTAACGCTTCGCTGCTTTCGCCGTCTGTGAGATTGGATGTTGTTACAGCCATTTAATCCAGTCGGCAAATCTCATTAACCGGCTCTGCACTTAAAACGTTTGGTTCGGCTGGGGGTCGAACCCAGGACCTCTCGCGTGTGAGGCGAGCGTGATAACCACTACACTACCGAACCCCTTGATTCTTGCTTTTAGAGCCATGGCTGAAGCCATTTGTACCCTGCGACCAGAAACAAAAAAGGGAAAGGATTTGGAGAGGGGGGGGGGGGGAGAGAGAGAGAGAGAGAGAGCTACGCCTCCTTCACCTTCAGCTGAAATTAGCTGGACCGTCGGCCATAACCATTCTGTGGCACCTTGCGGTTTTAGGTGGAACGCGATGCGTCGGCGACCAAAATGACAGGTTCTGGCGAGGCTCGAACTCGCGGCCTTCTGCGTGTAAAGCAGACGTGATAACCACTACACCACAGAACCGACAGATAACAGTTCCGGGCTGACAATTAAGTTTATATGGCTTCTCTTGGACCGTGGAAACAAAAACTCCAAGGTTTCGGCGAGGCTCGAACTCGCGACCTTCTGCGTGTTAAGCAGACGTGATAACCACTACACCACGAAACCCTGACCGTTTCTATTCTAGATTAGGTGTCACACTGCCCCAATGAAAAAGACATCATCTACATCCTTCACGGCAGCTTTCGACAAGTCCAAAGATGAAGGAAGAAGCCACGTGTTTTGATAAGCGCGACTACCGGTAACGCTTCGCTGCTTTCGCCGTCTGTGAGATTGGATGTTGTTACAGCCATTTAATCCAGTCGGCAAATCTCATTAACCGGCTCTGCACTTAAAACGTTTGGTTCGGCTGGGGGTCGAACCCAGGACCTCTCGCGTGTGAGGCGAGCGTGATAACCACTACACTACCGAACCCCTTGATTCTTGCTTTAGAGCCATGGCTGAAGCCATTTGTACCCTGCGACCAGAAACAAAAAAGGGAAAGGATTTGGAGAGGGGGGGGGGAGAGAGAGAGAGAGAGAGAGCTACGCCTCCTTCACCTTCAGCTGAAATTAGCTGGACCGTCGGCCATAACCATTCTGTGGCACCTTGCGGTTTTAGGTGGAACGCGATGCGTCGGCGACCAAAATGACAGGTTCTGGCGAGGCTCGAACTCGCGGCCTTCTGCGTGTAAAGCAGACGTGATAACCACTACACCACAGAACCGACAGATAACAGTTCCGGGCTGACAATTAAGTTTATATGGCTTCTCTTGGACCGTGGAAACAAAAACTCCAAGGTTTCGGCGAGGCTCGAACTCGCGACCTTCTGCGTGTTAAGCAGACGTGATAACCACTACACCACGAAACCCTGACCGTTTCTATTCTAGATTAGGTGTCAC
This sequence comes from Patella depressa, assembly GCA_948474765.1. Classification (NCBI taxonomy): domain Eukaryota; kingdom Metazoa; phylum Mollusca; class Gastropoda; family Patellidae; genus Patella; species Patella depressa. The sequence goes on from OX419716.1 coordinate 19,447,393, forward strand.
ACTGCCCCAATGAAAAAGACATCATCTACATCCTTCACGGCAGCTTTCGACAAGTCCAAAGATGAAGGAAGAAGCCACGTGTTTTGATAAGCGCGACTACCGGTAACGCTTCGCTGCTTTCGCCGTCTGTGAGATTGGATGTTGTTACAGCCATTTAATCCAGTCGGCAAATCTCATTAACCGGCTCTGCACTTAAAACGTTTGGTTCGGCTGGGGGTCGAACCCAGGACCTCTCGCGTGTGAGGCGAGCGTGATAACCACTACACTACCGAACCCTTGATTTCTTGCTTTTAGAGCCATGGCTGAAGCCATTTGTACCCTGCGACCAGAAACAAAAAAGGGAAAGGATTTGGAGAAGGGGGGGGGAGAGAGAGAGAGAGAGAGAGCTACGCCTCCTTCACCTTCAGCTGAAATTAGCTGGACCGTCGGCCATAACCATTCTGTGGCACCTTGCGGTTTTAGGTGGAACGCGATGCGTCGGCGACCAAAATTGACAGGTTCTGGCGAGGCTCGAACTCGCGGCCTTCTGCGTGTAAAGCAGACGTGATAACCACTACACCACAGAACCGACAGATAACAGTTCCGGGCTGACAATTAAGTTTATATGGCTTCTCTTGGACCGTGGAAACAAAAACTCCAAGGTTTCGGCGAGGCTCGAACTCGCGACCTTCTGCGTGTTAAGCAGACGTGATAACCACTACACCACGAAACCCTGACCGTTTCTATTCTAGATTAGGTGTCACACTGCCCCAATGAAAAAGACATCATCTACATCCTTCACGGCAGCTTTCGACAAGTCCAAAGATGAAGGAAGAAGCCACGTGTTTTGATAAGCGCGACTACCGGTAACGCTTCGCTGCTTTCGCCGTCTGTGAGATTGGATGTTGTTACAGCCATTTAATCCAGTCGGCAAATCTCATTAACCGGCTCTGCACTTAAAACGTTTGGTTCGGCTGGGGGTCGAACCCAGGACCTCTCGCGTGTGAGGCGAGCGTGATAACCACTACACTACCGAACCCCTTGATTCTCCCTTTTAGAGCATGGCTGAAGCCATTTGTACCCTGCGACCAGAAACAAAAAAGGGAAAGGATTTGGAGAGGGGGGGGGAGAGAGAGAGAGAGAGAGAGCTACGCCTCCTTCACCTTCAGCTGAAATTAGCTGGACCGTCGGCCATAACCATTCTGTGGCACCTTGCGGTTTTAGGTGGAACGCGATGCGTCGGCGACCAAAATGACAGGTTCTGGCGAGGCTCGAACTCGCGGCCTTCTGCGTGTAAAGCAGACGTGATAACCACTACACCACAGAACCGACAGATAACAGTTCCGGGCTGACAATTAAGTTTATATGGCTTCTCTTGGACCGTGGAAACAAAAACTCCAAGGTTTCGGCGAGGCTCGAACTCGCGACCTTCTGCGTGTTAAGCAGACGTGATAACCACTACACCACGAAACCCTGACCGTTTCTATTCTAGATTAGGTGTCACACTGCCCCAATGAAAAAGACATCATCTACATCCTTCACGGCAGCTTTCGACAAGTCCAAAGATGAAGGAAGAAGCCACGTGTTTTGATAAGCGCGACTACCGGTAACGCTTCGCTGCTTTCGCCGTCTGTGAGATTGGATGTTGTTACAGCCATTTAATCCAGTCGGCAAATCTCATTAACCGGCTCTGCACTTAAAACGTTTGGTTCGGCTGGGGGTCGAACCCAGGACCTCTCGCGTGTGAGGCGAGCGTGATAACCACTACACTACCGAACCCCTTGATTCTTGCTTTTAGAGCCATGGCTGAAGCCATTTGTACCCTGCGACCAGAAACAAAAAAGGGAAAGGATTTGGAGAGGGGGGGGGGGAGAGAGAGAGAGAGAGAGAGCTACGCCTCCTTCACCTTCAGCTGAAATTAGCTGGACCGTCGGCCATAACCATTCTGTGGCACCTTGCGGTTTTAGGTGGAACGCGATGCGTCGGCGACCAAAATGACAGGTTCTGGCGAGGCTCGAACTCGCGGCCTTCTGCGTGTAAAGCAGACGTGATAACCACTACACCACAGAACCGACAGATAACAGTTCCGGGCTGACAATTAAGTTTATATGGCTTCTCTTGGACCGTGGAAACAAAAACTCCAAGGTTTCGGCGAGGCTCGAACTCGCGACCTTCTGCGTGTTAAGCAGACGTGATAACCACTACACCACGAAACCCTGACCGTTTCTATTCTAGATTAGGTGTCACACTGCCCCAATGAAAAAGACATCATCTACATCCTTCACGGCAGCTTTCGACAAGTCCAAAGATGAAGGAAGAAGCCACGTGTTTTGATAAGCGCGACTACCGGTAACGCTTCGCTGCTTTCGCCGTCTGTGAGATTGGATGTTGTTACAGCCATTTAATCCAGTCGGCAAATCTCATTAACCGGCTCTGCACTTAAAACGTTTGGTTCGGCTGGGGGTCGAACCCAGGACCTCTCGCGTGTGAGGCGAGCGTGATAACCACTACACTACCGAACCCCTTGATTCTTGCTTTTAGAGCCATGGCTGAAGCCATTTGTACCCTGCGACCAGAAACAAAAAAGGGAAAGGATTTGGAGAGGGGGGGGGGGAGAGAGAGAGAGAGAGAGAGCTACGCCTCCTTCACCTTCAGCTGAAATTAGCTGGACCGTCGGCCATAACCATTCTGTGGCACCTTGCGGTTTTAGGTGGAACGCGATGCGTCGGCGACCAAAATGACAGGTTCTGGCGAGGCTCGAACTCGCGGCCTTCTGCGTGTAAAGCAGACGTGATAACCACTACACCACAGAACCGACAGATAACAGTTCCGGGCTGACAATTAAGTTTATATGGCTTCTCTTGGACCGTGGAAACAAAAACTCCAAGGTTTCGGCGAGGCTCGAACTCGCGACCTTCTGCGTGTTAAGCAGACGTGATAACCACTACACCACGAAACCCTGACCGTTTCTATTCTAGATTAGGTGTCACACTGCCCCAATGAAAAAGACATCATCTACATCCTTCACGGCAGCTTTCGACAAGTCCAAAGATGAAGGAAGAAGCCACGTGTTTTGATAAGCGCGACTACCGGTAACGCTTCGCTGCTTTCGCCGTCTGTGAGATTGGATGTTGTTACAGCCATTTAATCCAGTCGGCAAATCTCATTAACCGGCTCTGCACTTAAAACGTTTGGTTCGGCTGGGGGTCGAACCCAGGACCTCTCGCGTGTGAGGCGAGCGTGATAACCACTACACTACCGAACCCCTTGATTCTTGCTTTTAGAGCCATGGCTGAAGCCATTTGTACCCTGCGACCAGAAACAAAAAAGGGAAAGGATTTGGAGAGGGGGGGGGGAGAGAGAGAGAGAGAGAGAGCTACGCCTCCTTCACCTTCAGCTGAAATTAGCTGGACCGTCGGCCATAACCATTCTGTGGCACCTTGCGGTTTTAGGTGGAACGCGATGCGTCGGCGACCAAAATGACAGGTTCTGGCGAGGCTCGAACTCGCGGCCTTCTGCGTGTAAAGCAGACGTGATAACCACTACACCACAGAACCGACAGATAACAGTTCCGGGCTGACAATTAAGTTTATATGGCTTCTCTTGGACCGTGGAAACAAAAACTCCAAGGTTTCGGCGAGGCTCGAACTCGCGACCTTCTGCGTGTTAAGCAGACGTGATAACCACTACACCACGAAACCCTGACCGTTTCTATTCTAGATTAGGTGTCACACTGCCCCAATGAAAAAGACATCATCTACATCCTTCACGGCAGCTTTCGACAAGTCCAAAGATGAAGGAAGAAGCCACGTGTTTTGATAAGCGCGACTACCGGTAACGCTTCGCTGCTTTCGCCGTCTGTGAGATTGGATGTTGTTACAGCCATTTAATCCAGTCGGCAAATCTCATTAACCGGCTCTGCACTTAAAACGTTTGGTTCGGCTGGGGGTCGAACCCAGGACCTCTCGCGTGTGAGGCGAGCGTGATAACCACTACACTACCGAACCCCTTGATTCTTGCTTTTAGAGCCATGGCTGAAGCCATTTGTACCCTGCGACCAGAAACAAAAAAGGGAAAGGATTTGGAGAGGGGGGGGGGGGAGAGAGAGAGAGAGAGAGAGCTACGCCTCCTTCACCTTCAGCTGAAATTAGCTGGACCGTCGGCCATAACCATTCTGTGGCACCTTGCGGTTTTAGGTGGAACGCGATGCGTCGGCGACCAAAATGACAGGTTCTGGCGAGGCTCGAACTCGCGGCCTTCTGCGTGTAAAGCAGACGTGATAACCACTACACCACAGAACCGACAGATAACAGTTCCGGGCTGACAATTAAGTTTATATGGCTTCTCTTGGACCGTGGAAACAAAAACTCCAAGGTTTCGGCGAGGCTCGAACTCGCGACCTTCTGCGTGTTAAGCAGACGTGATAACCACTACACCACGAAACCCTGACCGTTTCTATTCTAGATTAGGTGTCACACTGCCCCAATGAAAAAGACATCATCTACATCCTTCACGGCAGCTTTCGACAAGTCCAAAGATGAAGGAAGAAGCCACGTGTTTTGATAAGCGCGACTACCGGTAACGCTTCGCTGCTTTCGCCGTCTGTGAGATTGGATGTTGTTACAGCCATTTAATCCAGTCGGCAAATCTCATTAACCGGCTCTGCACTTAAAACGTTTGGTTCGGCTGGGGGTCGAACCCAGGACCTCTCGCGTGTGAGGCGAGCGTGATAACCACTACACTACCGAACCCCTTGATTCTTGCTTTTAGAGCCATGGCTGAAGCCATTTGTACCCTGCGACCAGAAACAAAAAAGGGAAAGGATTTGGAGAGGGGGGGGGAGAGAGAGAGAGAGAGAGAGAGCTACGCCTCCTTCACCTTCAGCTGAAATTAGCTGGACCGTCGGCCATAACCATTCTGTGGCACCTTGCGGTTTTAGGTGGAACGCGATGCGTCGGCGACCAAAATGACAGGTTCTGGCGAGGCTCGAACTCGCGGCCTTCTGCGTGTAAAGCAGACGTGATAACCACTACACCACAGAACCGACAGATAACAGTTCCGGGCTGACAATTAAGTTTATATGGCTTCTCTTGGACCGTGGAAACAAAAACTCCAAGGTTTCGGCGAGGCTCGAACTCGCGACCTTCTGCGTGTTAAGCAGACGTGATAACCACTACACCACGAAACCCTGACCGTTTCTATTCTAGATTAGGTGTCACACTGCCCCAATGAAAAAGACATCATCTACATCCTTCACGGCAGCTTTCGACAAGTCCAAAGATGAAGGAAGAAGCCACGTGTTTTGATAAGCGCGACTACCGGTAACGCTTCGCTGCTTTCGCCGTCTGTGAGATTGGATGTTGTTACAGCCATTTAATCCAGTCGGCAAATCTCATTAACCGGCTCTGCACTTAAAACGTTTGGTTCGGCTGGGGGTCGAACCCAGGACCTCTCGCGTGTGAGGCGAGCGTGATAACCACTACACTACCGAACCCCTTGATTCTTGCTTTTAGAGCCATGGCTGAAGCCATTTGTACCCTGCGACCAGAAACAAAAAAGGGAAAGGATTTGGAGAGGGGGGGGGAGAGAGAGAGAGAGAGAGAGCTACGCCTCCTTCACCTTCAGCTGAAATTAGCTGGACCGTCGGCCATAACCATTCTGTGGCACCTTGCGGTTTTAGGTGGAACGCGATGCGTCGGCGACCAAAATGACAGGTTCTGGCGAGGCTCGAACTCGCGGCCTTCTGCGTGTAAAGCAGACGTGATAACCACTACACCACAGAACCGACAGATAACAGTTCCGGGCTGACAATTAAGTTTATATGGCTTCTCTTGGACCGTGGAAACAAAAACTCCAAGGTTTCGGCGAGGCTCGAACTCGCGACCTTCTGCGTGTTAAGCAGACGTGATAACCACTACACCACGAAACCCTGACCGTTTCTATTCTAGATTAGGTGTCACACTGCCCCAATGAAAAAGACATCATCTACATCCTTCACGGCAGCTTTCGACAAGTCCAAAGATGAAGGAAGAAGCCACGTGTTTTGATAAGCGCGACTACCGGTAACGCTTCGCTGCTTTCGCCGTCTGTGAGATTGGATGTTGTTACAGCCATTTAATCCAGTCGGCAAATCTCATTAACCGGCTCTGCACTTAAAACGTTTGGTTCGGCTGGGGGTCGAACCCAGGACCTCTCGCGTGTGAGGCGAGCGTGATAACCACTACACTACCGAACCCCTTGATTCTTGCTTTTAGAGCCATGGCTGAAGCCATTTGTACCCTGCGACCAGAAACAAAAAAGGGAAAGGATTTGGAGAGGGGGGGGGAGAGAGAGAGAGAGAGAGAGCTACGCCTCCTTCACCTTCAGCTGAAATTAGCTGGACCGTCGGCCATAACCATTCTGTGGCACCTTGCGGTTTTAGGTGGAACGCGATGCGTCGGCGACCAAAATGACAGGTTCTGGCGAGGCTCGAACTCGCGGCCTTCTGCGTGTAAAGCAGACGTGATAACCACTACACCACAGAACCGACAGATAACAGTTCCGGGCTGACAATTAAGTTTATATGGCTTCTCTTGGACCGTGGAAACAAAAACTCCAAGGTTTCGGCGAGGCTCGAACTCGCGACCTTCTGCGTGTTAAGCAGACGTGATAACCACTACACCACGAAACCCTGACCGTTTCTATTCTAGATTAGGTGTCACACTGCCCCAATGAAAAAGACATCATCTACATCCTTCACGGCAGCTTTCGACAAGTCCAAAGATGAAGGAAGAAGCCACGTGTTTTGATAAGCGCGACTACCGGTAACGCTTCGCTGCTTTCGCCGTCTGTGAGATTGGATGTTGTTACAGCCATTTAATCCAGTCGGCAAATCTCATTAACCGGCTCTGCACTTAAAACGTTTGGTTCGGCTGGGGGTCGAACCCAGGACCTCTCGCGTGTGAGGCGAGCGTGATAACCACTACACTACCGAACCCCTTGATTCTTGCTTTTAGAGCCATGGCTGAAGCCATTTGTACCCTGCGACCAGAAACAAAAAAGGGAAAGGATTTGGAGAGGGGGGGGGAGAGAGAGAGAGAGAGAGAGCTACGCCTCCTTCACCTTCAGCTGAAATTAGCTGGACCGTCGGCCATAACCATTCTGTGGCACCTTGCGGTTTTAGGTGGAACGCGATGCGTCGGCGACCAAAATGACAGGTTCTGGCGAGGCTCGAACTCGCGGCCTTCTGCGTGTAAAGCAGACGTGATAACCACTACACCACAGAACCGACAGATAACAGTTCCGGGCTGACAATTAAGTTTATATGGCTTCTCTTGGACCGTGGAAACAAAAACTCCAAGGTTTCGGCGAGGCTCGAACTCGCGACCTTCTGCGTGTTAAGCAGACGTGATAACCACTACACCACGAAACCCTGACCGTTTCTATTCTAGATTAGGTGTCACACTGCCCCAATGAAAAAGACATCATCTACATCCTTCACGGCAGCTTTCGACAAGTCCAAAGATGAAGGAAGAAGCCACGTGTTTTGATAAGCGCGACTACCGGTAACGCTTCGCTGCTTTCGCCGTCTGTGAGATTGGATGTTGTTACAGCCATTTAATCCAGTCGGCAAATCTCATTAACCGGCTCTGCACTTAAAACGTTTGGTTCGGCTGGGGGTCGAACCCAGGACCTCTCGCGTGTGAGGCGAGCGTGATAACCACTACACTACCGAACCCCTTGATTCTTGCTTTTAGAGCCATGGCTGAAGCCATTTGTACCCTGCGACCAGAAACAAAAAAGGGAAAGGATTTGGAGAGGGGGGGGGGGAGAGAGAGAGAGAGAGAGAGCTACGCCTCCTTCACCTTCAGCTGAAATTAGCTGGACCGTCGGCCATAACCATTCTGTGGCACCTTGCGGTTTTAGGTGGAACGCGATGCGTCGGCGACCAAAATGACAGGTTCTGGCGAGGCTCGAACTCGCGGCCTTCTGCGTGTAAAGCAGACGTGATAACCACTACACCACAGAACCGACAGACAACAGTTCCGGGCTGACAATTAAGTTTATATGGCTTCTCTTGGACCGTGGAAACAAAAACTCCAAGGTTTCGGCGAGGCTCGAACTCGCGACCTTCTGCGTGTTAAGCAGACGTGATAACCACTACACCACGAAACCCTGACCGTTTCTATTCTAGATTAGGTGTCACACTGCCCCAATGAAAAAGACATCATCTACATCCTTCACGGCAGCTTTCGACAAGTCCAAAGATGAAGGAAGAAGCCACGTGTTTTGATAAGCGCGACTACCGGTAACGCTTCGCTGCTTTCGCCGTCTGTGAGATTGGATGTTGTTACAGCCATTTAATCCAGTCGGCAAATCTCATTAACCGGCTCTGCACTTAAAACGTTTGGTTCGGCTGGGGGTCGAACCCAGGACCTCTCGCGTGTGAGGCGAGCGTGATAACCACTACACTACCGAACCCCTTGATTCTTGCTTTTAGAGCCATGGCTGAAGCCATTTGTACCCTGCGACCAGAAACAAAAAAGGGAAAGGATTTGGAGAGGGGGGGGGAGAGAGAGAGAGAGAGAGAGCTACGCCTCCTTCACCTTCAGCTGAAATTAGCTGGACCGTCGGCCATAACCATTCTGTGGCACCTTGCGGTTTTAGGTGGAACGCGATGCGTCGGCGACCAAAATGACAGGTTCTGGCGAGGCTCGAACTCGCGGCCTTCTGCGTGTAAAGCAGACGTGATAACCACTACACCACAGAACCGACAGATAACAGTTCCGGGCTGACAATTAAGTTTATATGGCTTCTCTTGGACCGTGGAAACAAAAACTCCAAGGTTTCGGCGAGGCTCGAACTCGCGACCTTCTGCGTGTTAAGCAGACGTGATAACCACTACACCACGAAACCCTGACCGTTTCTATTCTAGATTAGGTGTCACACTGCCCCAATCAAAAAGACATCACGGCATGTTCGGCAAGAATATGGAAATTACATAAAATATATCCCCCATGCTAATTGATACCTGAACTATTTACATTAATATTGGACACTATTATTATTAATTCCTGTGCAATAGATAATAATAGTTTGTCACTATCTTTCCCTTTTCCCCCTTTTGAATGGCTTTGCTATTGATTTTTTGGTGTAGAGAAATAGAAAGGAGCCGGAATGTGTATTTTCGGGAAGGCTTTGGTGGATATTCATGATATGTAGTCGGATGGATAAGAGTGATGAGGTTGTTGGGGTTTTTTGACAGATAAGATTTTTTATTTGATCGAAACATCATACAATATATACATATACACATTCATACGACAACAATAATTTTAATCTTGCTTTTACACATACATTTAATATTAGAACAACGGTATGTATATGTGTACACATTTCATTTACCTCAAACGGATTTGATAATGACATAGACTTTAGTATAGGTTAGGTATTTACATGGAAATATGATACAGGAATGCTAGAATAATGATTTGAATTAAGTTATAGACTGTGAAATGAACTATATTAACTCATGGAAATCTAGATAATAGTTTTTATTGGTAGTGATCCATGTTCACTACACATTTTATCTGCTTAGATCCTTTCAATGAAATACAAACGAAATACTAAAAAAGAGCTCCATCTTGAACTTTGTGCATAGAGCATTGTTGGCATGTAAGCTTACTTACTGGGGGATATTTTTGTATCTGCCCATTTCAATTTGAAGTGTGGTCATTGTTATTTTAAAGTTCTTATTGTGAGATATTCGGTAGGTTTATAGATTGTGGTTTTAAATAAGCCTAAAATCTTAAGCTTTGTAGCTTTTCACGCACTGGAGTGGCATGATTCAGTGAAAGGGGAGTTGAATTTGGAATGATGTGATGATTTGATATTAATTTTAGTGAGATTGGACGGATAAAATATGTTGAACTATTTATTAAGTGTGTTATGGAGAGAGTCCATGATAGTTAAATATTAGAGTTAACTATTTTAATATCGTTATTATAGACTTCAGCCATCAACGGGATGGATTTCTTCATGTCAGGACTGCAATAAGCTGAAAAGGGATATGCTTATGGCACTAGACCAATTAAATAATAATCCAAACAATTCCCAACTACGGTCAATATATTATAAGAGAAAGAAGGAGTATAAGAAAACAACTAAATACAAAAACCGACAGGCTAAAAATGTAATTTTAGAAAAACTTGATGATCTGGATAGCAATAACCCACGTGAATACTGGAAACTTGTCAATTCCCTTCTTAAAGACAAAACAGAGGGGGGTGATGACATAACCATCAACGTATGGGAAAATCATTTTACCACACTTTTTGAAAAAAAACATGATCAGGCCAAATTCTCTGAATTATCTGAAAAAATGGAACAACTTAAACAGGAACCTATCAATACCAACCTTAATGAGCCTATCTCTGCAAGCGAACTTCGAAAAGCTGTAAAAAAAACTCAAAAGAAAAAAGTCGAATGGGCCTGATTTGATTCTTAATGAAATGTTAATATCTTCCTCCGAAATTTTGATTGATCAGCTGTTAAAATTGTTCAATATGATTTTATCGACGGGTTTCTATCCAACGTCCTGGATGGAATCATATATTGTTCCAATACACAAAAAGGGCAGTAAGGACGATCCAAATAACTATCGTGGCATTTCCCTGTCCAGTTGCTTTAGCAAATGTTTTCTGTCCATTATCAATAATCGAATAACAGATTACCTCGAAGACAACAATTTACTTGACCAAGCACAGGGCGGGTTCCGTAAAAATCATCGGACAGTTGATAATATCTTCATACTCAAAACGATTATCAATAAATATAAGTGTAATAAACAAAATCTTTTCATGACCTTTGTGGACTTCAAAAAAGCTTTTGACTCTATATGCAGAACAGGCCTCTTTTATAAATTACTAAAAAATAATATCAACGGACCAATTTTTGATTTAATTACATCCATGTATTCAAATACTTCATATACTGTGAAAACTTCCAAGGGATTCTCCAACACCATAAACTCTTTCATGGGTGTGAAACAGGGATGCGTGTTAAGTCCCGTACTATTCAATATTTATATTAACGACTTACAGTTTTATATTAATAATGCGAACACAAATCCTCCTTCACTAGAATCTAATAATGTCTCCCACCTGTTGTTTGCGGATGACCTTATCATGCTCTCCACTACTGAAACTGGCTTACAAACTAGCCTTGACCAACTTAATAAATTTTGTAGTGATTGGCAGATTGACCTTAACCCAACAAAATCAAAAATAATGATCATCAAAAATAATCAACGAAAAATAAAGAACATATTTCATTTTGGCAATATTAATCTTGAAACAGTTAAATCATACGTCTATCTAGGGGTCTGCTTTTCCAACAACTCAACCTTTAAGTCTGCGATCAGTCAACTTAATAGTAAGGCTAGACGTGCATGGTTCTGCCTGTGCAATAAAATTGGTACGACTGATTTTCTTCCGACCGAGGTTTTCATTAAACTATACCAATCAGTTGTTAAGCAGATAGCTATATATGCGTCGGAGATCTGGGGATCTAGTTTGGTCCACAGCAAAACTTTCGAAATTAGCAAATGGGACCAAATTTCTCATAATAAACTAACCATTAAGATCTGCAAGTCAATACTGGCACAACCATCAAAAACATCAAACATTGGCTGTCTAGCAGAACCAACTAAATCAGGAACAAAGTTAAGAACGTATGGACTATATAAAAACGTAATAAACCACCCCGCGCGTTACCTTCTGCAGGTTAAAAATAAAAACTTTAAATCATCCTTTTCATCCCTTCGACTCAGCTCGCACAAATTGGAAATAGAGAGAGGCCGATACAAGAATATTCCACCTGATCAAAGGTTATGCACGCAATGTTCTCTTTCTGCCGTTGAAGATGAATTCCATTTTCTTTTACAGTGTCCCCGATATGAAAACCTGCGTCTGAGATATATCTACCCTACTTTAATACCATCTTGTCAATTAACTTTTGAAATTCTTTTTAATCCACCAAATTTCCTTGCTAAGGCAGTAGCCATGTACACATACCATGCTCTTCGGGAAAGGGGTGTACCTGTCTCTTAGTATCTGCTGAATGCTCTTTCCCCATTTGATCGTCATACTCTTATGTACACCGATATACTTTTACTACATATTTTATGAGTATTTTATTTCATTGTCATACTTTCATTGTTGTTTTCATTGGTATCATCCCAATGGTGCATGTACATAAATATATCCCATTATAATTTCATTATATTTTCATTATTTATATAGTATTCCATGACAAATGTATCTTTTGCATGCATATGTATGTTGATTTTTGTATACTGTTCTTAATGGATGTAATATGCAAATAAAAAAGTTGAAAGTTGAAAGTTGGTAAGAATATTCTATGGTATATATTTAGTTGCATCGGGAATGTTCCGAGCTCGACAAGACAACACATATTAGTAGTTTTAGGGGGTTGGCTAAATGTTGACTTACACGTTTTTGTGGTTATCTTTTGGTGTTCTATATTACTGCACTTTGGTAAATTTAATTCTAAATTGTGCACTAAATGAGAACCCCAATCCAATTTACATTACAGTACACTGCGGAGTCGTACAGTTTGTTTTAGAACTTCCGTATAGGTAATTCATTAGGGTCGTATACTTTGTTTGTATTCTATACCAAGCTCGCCTTGCCTTTTTGCAAAGGTCGGGCATGTTTAAAAGACGTGTTATTTGTTATACATATCCGAATAAACAATATCTAGAGAAGTATTGCCCAAAGTAAAATTTACATTTGGTGTATTTATAAAACACATATCTTAGATTTAATGGGGCTTACTTTCAATTTCCACTTAGTACAAAATTCATGTAGATGATTAAGAAATATTTTTTTTTTTTAAGACCAATGTAGTTCGAATCTTTGCCTGTTTTGTGTTATGCTTCTTCCAGTTTGCGTATAATTCAAGATTTCTCCTGTGAACCTCATACGCGTACTTTTGATCACGGGGTTGCTCTATCAGTGGTAGTAAGCATTCAAAGATATGAGAATTAACGATATTGTACAATCTGAATCAATGGGGCAAATTGTTGTAGCCTATAACATGCACCCTTCGGTGGCCACGTACACCCATGCACTCTCGCGTAATTTCGAGCATTTCTATCATAATATTAGTTATCAAAATGGATAGAGCCGTTTCCTTTGAATATGATATTACTACTGCAACAATTCTCCGGATAATAATAATAAAGACAATTTCCGATCGTGACATAGGGGTTGGGGGTATAGACTGCAAATAGAAAAGGATCTCGAATATAATTTCTTTGGCATTTACATTGTACTACGATTGAACATTTCCAGAGTTCCCAAATAGACGCAAAAGCTCCTATATATGCGTGGGATAAACTATTTTTAGCATGACGATATAAGATCGATCGAATCCAGATTGGGTTCAAGGCAACCTAATAAAGGACAATTGGCAACATTTAATAAAACAAAAAAGATTTTAATTGCAGGTGACAGGTATACGATAGGCGATCCAGGTTGATACACTGAACAATAAAATACATAGTGAGAAGATACAAAAATATTATGTTCATTTGTGAAAGAATAATTTGGCTATACGTGTCAGTGTATGGTGGCTGGTAGTGGCCCTATTAAATCTCGCCCTTTTCATAACGCGACAACACAACATCTGATTAAGCTACGTGTAAAGAGAAATTATGGAGTTAAGGTAAAATTAGTGTTCAGAATTAAAAATATTAAAGTAGGTTCCTCATTATAAAACAGTTAATACTTTATCATAAAACAAATAAAAATATTCATAAAACCGTACAGTTATCCAATAATTATGGTTGTATTGTAACGCGAATACAGAAAAACAACTAAAATATATGATTAATTCTGGTGTAAATATACATTAATACTTAAAATATGATCTTTAAACTATAACACGTATAAAATAATTATAGACACTAGAAATGGACGTAAGACGATTTTAAATTTTATTAAAGTAGTGAACTGTTTTAAAGAACTGGAACTGGAACTTTTTAACTATACATTATATAATATGTTGTGCGTGTTTCAGATACCTTGTGCTTTTGTGATGTCGAAAATTATTGGAATGTTCTCTTGATATTTTTACGTTTCTTTTCATTATATGCATTTTCCACGTGTTATTCGATCTTAGAAAGAAACGTATTTGTGTCTCGAGGACTTAATGTGCCGTTAACGTCCGTATCCCATTGTTTCTTCGGAAACTTTTATTTTTGGTTGAGCTGGTTCTCCATAAAGACATTTAAAATAATGCTAAATATAGAATCTATATTTTTAGCTTTCAACCAATCCAACGGTTTTGATGAGTGCTCGATTCACGGTGTACTCTGTGCCGATTAATAGAATATGCTACAATCATAGAGTTATATATATAACTCTATGGCTACAATGAAGTTGCAACCGAACACGCATTGGGGTGGTTTTCGAGATTAGATTCAATTTGAGAAATTAATGTTGTAAACGTCAATAATGCGGTTGGTTAAATTATTTCTTTTTCTTAGATATTTTTATTGACTATCCTCAACCCTACCATGTCAACAGTCAAGATTCAAGGCTCTTTCTTGTTCACTATCACAGTAAAAGATTAGTCGCGATTTTGCATTCCCGGTGTACGAGTCTTCATACTGGCGAAGCAAATTAGTCCAGATTAATGCGAAAGTAGACGAGTAAAAAAAGGCAAAGCTTACAGGTGGAACAATTTAATACAGGTGTAACAATTAACTTGTAAGTCTCGGAATGATCACAGTAAACCTCTTTTTTTCACATTTGTTACCAGAAGTAATGGATGGCACGTTAACTGTTAAATTCGTTACAACTGTCACGTCTATTAAAATTAAAGGGACAATAACATTCTTGCTGGCTTGGTAGCTCCAGAAAATAAATAATACCCTTATTCTAAGTACTAGATGTTTAAATGTCCTACCTGTTGTGTAAATTATCCATTACAACCTATTTTATTTGTCCAGAGGGCTCGAAAATATTTTAAAATCCAAGTCACATTTGAAAAGGTTTACGTTAGACTTTTCATTCAAATCAGTTGGTTGAATTTTTCCAATTTTTTAAATTAGGTGTGTTAAGATGAAATTTATATCGGCATTTAATTGGAATATTCTAAAATAATACGATTTGTTGACCAGAATGAAGATTGGGACATATTTTTCAGTTACAACAAGAGTGTTATTGGGGCTTTAATATTATCAAAGTTATATAGGAATATATTTACTTTAGGCCTATCATCTTTATTGATCCTCCGTAGATGGCACGTTAACTGTTAAATTCGTTTTAATTGGCATGTCTATTATCAAAGTTACCCTTTAGACTAGGAGCTAAGCTATTTCAATACTCAGTGCCCCCCCCCCCCCAGTTTCCTCCCACTGCTAAGCTAAAGTAGAACCTTATGAACAAGTTAATTATTGATAAAGACGGTGGATTCTTTTTTATAATAAATTATAAACAATATTTTCATTCAGGATGTCTGAATCGTAGGGTTGGGGAACAGGCTTAGCCTAGAATCTAGATGTAAAACCCCTCTCCGTATACTTAATGGAATTTAATAATTTTTTGATATTCTTTTATAGTATATAACTTCCGAGATGAGTAACGATGAAAACAAACGTGAAAATGCTACAACTGATAACAGTGGTGATTCACAAGCCAAGAAAATGAAGTATACAGAATATAGCTTAGATGATTGGAATAAGAGGTGGACAGATAACAGGATTGGATTCCATGATGAAGTCGTTAATCCGTGAGTATAATAATTACGGTACCTATCGTCTGTTGTATTTTTGCACATCTGCAAACTGTTGGATCTAACTCAAACTCTCAGTCTTATTGAATTCATGATTTGTTGAATTGGTAGGCCTACAGTTTATTCAAAAAATCATATGTATGATGAGTTTTAAATTTTACAGACTGTTAACATCAGTTTTAGGCTAACATAAAAGAATATAATTTTTGCAAATTTGGTAGGTGGCACTGGAGCACAAGTTATACATGATGATACCGGACTAGATGAATTGTCAAAATTTCCTGTAATATCATATATATATCAATATGTACCATATTGCGTTTCAGCCCCCTTTTGAAACAATTTAGAGACTAGAAGAATGAGGCTAGACATATTCCTCAAGTGACTTCATCTTCTTCTTACCTGGAGAGCATGCACAATAGATACTATGGCTGTAGACTAGAAAAACCAGATGCTAGAGACTGCCATTCAATTGAGTCTTCTGGCGTGTTTCTCCGAACATAACTGATTAGTAATTACAGTATAAACAGAAACGATGAAATGTAGATCAGTTTATATACATTCACATTTCATTATTATATGCGCTGGGACCCATTTGTGTCAATTTCTAGGTCCCAAATATTAGTGATTTAGCTCCTTTAAATTGACTTCCCAATTCTTAGAACGCTGTAGCTTCCTGTATTTTGCCCATGGGACCGCCACTAAGTCCCTCCATCATACCCAGACTATACAAATGTTTCCACTGTAAATGTTAACGTTTCTGTATCAAAGTATTAATTTTCATTTTGTAGAAATTTAGAGAAACATTTTGAAAAGATGTTAAATGGTAGAGAGACTATAACTGTATTTTTACCAATGTGCGGCAAAACTGTTGATATAAAATGGTAATATATTATATTAATATTTGACATGTTTATTAATGATTTGGTACAAAAGAAGTACAAAAATTTGTTGTCTGTGTGAACACGTCATCTTCCCTATTTATTATTTTGAAAATTATTGGATTACTGGAGTGGTGATTGATCAATTAATGTATTTTTATTTTTTAATGCATAATTTTGCTGCCCCAAGGCAATTGGGCTGCAAGTGGGGTAATGTTTTATTAGCATCCAGCACCCAATACTGTGTATTTTTTTTTAAAAAAGGTTATATGATAAAGGTCATACTGTTATTGGAGTTGAATTTGCAACCAAGCCCATTAAAGATTTTTTTGATGAACAAGGATTGGCGTACATTAAAGAAGATGTCAAAGAATTCAATGGAACACTATATAAGGTAAAGAAATAAAGTGGAAGATAATGCATATCATTTTTAATGTGGATGTTGAAAAATATCACTGGGATATACACTACCACTTGAAACAAATCACTGCTCAAGACCCCCACGTGCAGGCAACTTATTGAAGTAAAATTGAACCATATCTTACTCCCAAAGTGACCTAGTTTGTGTCAAGTGTTAGTAGACTTAATTAAACTCTCTCTCTCTCTCTCTCTCTCTCTCTCTGTAATTTATTTTCTACTTCAGAGTACAGATGGAAGAATTAAACTGTATAATTGTGACTTTTTTGAATTTAAAAAGTAAGTTTATGATAACATTTGATTAGCTCTTGCATAATATATGTTTAGGTTTTGAAGTACCTGGTAGTTAGATTCAAAGTTATCTTTTCCAAAGTACCAACTAAGTTTAATCATTCTACCTCAAGCAGAGTTATTTTGTTCCAAAGTCTTGACCAGTCAAATTGCTTATTGCTACTTTGCCTAAGCAGAAAATTCTCATTATATTAACCGAGTCAAGGTATTGACATAACGATTCTATACTGGAGGTCTCATTACTCTTACCCAATTAGAACCAAAGTTATTTTGTTCCAAAATCTCAACCAATCAAATTGCTTATCTCTGCTTTGGAACTCTGTCAAGGCTTTTGCCATATAGAATATATCCATCTATATAAAGTTTGAACATTCTACCTCAATTAGAAGGAGAGTTATTGTGATCAGATTGAACTCTCTACTTTGCCTTAGCAGAAAATGCTCATCATCGAAGTTTAACCACTTTTACTCAATTAGAATTAAAGTTGACAAACGAATTATTGAATAATGACCTACTTTGTGTCGAGTGGATGTTAACCCCATTTCCCTCTCTCTCTCGAGAAAGATGGGGAGCAAAAAAGCAAAGTTAAAGACTAAGATTCCTGGACTGAGGACAGTTATATTAGATTTGTTTATGTTTGTGGTTTTTTGAGTATGATGTCTTGTCCATATATTTGTTTTTGTGTAAAATTGTGTGTGGTGCAACCCTCCTGCACTTACTAGTAGATCATGACATTCACAAATAAATTATTTTCCCAACCTCCCCTCTGTATGGTCTGGTTTTATAAGTTTTATAAAATGGTGATTAACAGTAGGACATATTGTTAACTGAAATATAAGATAAAGAATACCGATTATTAACAGGAATGAAGACGTAGAAATAGATGGAATATTTGATCGAGCAGCTTTTGTGGCTATTAATAGAGATGTTAGAAATAAGTAAGTATCAGATTTTGCTATGAAGATACTTCAATGAAATATTATTTGTCATTATTGCACATTTAGCTTCAGTGTTTGATAATAATTTTATGAAATTGAATTTTTTTATAAAACATAAATAATCCCTATTATGATATTTGTATTCCAATGATCCTGGTGCCTTTCGATATATCAGACCCTAGCCTCCTGGGTTATGGCTTCTGATGGTACAACAAATGGTGTTTTTAGCTTGTGGACTATATAGAGGTCACAATTTTATCCCATTTTAAAGAAACCTTCATACTTATCAGCATAACACCATAATGACAGTCAAGTTCAAAACTGCCCAACAAAATGTTTGTATCCCAAAGATCTGGTATTCTATAATATAATACTAGAACACTTATTATGGATACAATCACTTGGTTAATGTACTGCAACGTTTCAACAAGATTTTACAAGTCGTTTTCAAGCAAATACCCAATGTACAAATGAGACATATTACAGTTGAAATATATATATGTACAATCAACAATATTATTAATTAATGAGCTGTATATAGACAGGTGACACAGATTATAATGTTGCTGTCTCTGCATCTCATTAGAAAAGTAACATTGCTGCTCGCACGCGTACACTTCACTTCACATATGCCTATTTGGTTCATTAGTTGTACTGCCACATGGATACAATCACTTGGTTTATTGTATCCATAATAAGTGTTCTAGTATATTGTACATATATATATTTCAACTGTAATATGTCTCATTTGTACATTGGGTATTTGCTTGAAAACGACTTGTAAAATCTTGTTGAAACGTTGCAGTACAATAAACCAAGTGATTGTATCCATAATAAGTGTTCTAGTATTATATCACAATTCAATTGCTAAATGCCTCTCAAAGAATATATCTGGTATTCTCTTGATATTTGTGCTAATGGATTCTTAACTCCCGGGATTATGGCTCCTTATATTACAAAAAATCAATTGTTCTCTGTCCATCTCTTAAGTGTGGCTAAAAAATTGTAAAATATTGAATGTGTTTTTAATTTTGACAGATATGCAGATAAGATAAAATCATTGATGTCAGCTGGTACTCAGTACATGTTGGTTACAATGGATTATGATGAAACAATTCATCCTGGTTTGTGATTTAAACTTTTCTACTAGTTTTATGGCAGATAAGAAGGAATGATTGAACCAGATATTGCACTGTTTCCAGGCTAAAAAAGGCATACACCTATATATCAGAATCTGATTAGGTTTTGCAAATACAAATTTCATGTGGTAATTTGATCCCTTGCTAATAAAAGTAAATTTTGATCTACTTTTTTTTTTTTAGGACCTCCACATTTTGTTGCTGAAGAGGTGATAGAGGAATTATATGGTAAGTACAAAAGTATAATTTAATAGAATTTCTTTTGCAATCATACATTTGTTTACATGACAAAATATATATTACAGTTTCTACCATTTTCATGTATGTATGGTGTTGTAAAGTCACATGATTTCTTAGAGTGAGTGAGTGTCTAGATTTGAGTGAAATATTATCATTATAATTTTGTGTGATGAATTTAGACTTTTAATTTGTCTCACTTCATTGATAAGTTATCACCTGTGTTACTTACACCTGTACTTAGTAGCATCACAAATTTCGGCATGATAAATGTATATTTCTGTAAGGGTCAAATTTGAAAATAAATTATGCTGTAGTACCAACTTACATCTATAATAATCAAAGTGTCAGTTTAATACCGACCACAGATGTGAAAGGTGACATTTTATGTTTTTTTCTTATTACAGGTAAAGAATGTAATATAAAACAAATTGATTATAAAGATATCTTTCAGACCAAACCTTCATATGCATCTTGGGGTTTAACAACTATGAATGAAAGAGTTCATTTAATAAATCAAAAGGAGAGTGCAAAGTAATTCTTAATCTTATTTTTTGACACATCTTTTTAATGTTTTATACGTCTGATTGTTACCCAAACAATAAATCTGTATTAATCTTTGAGGGGCATTTAGTAATTGAATAGAGCAATAAGTATGTGTTATAGTTTAATAAATCTGTATGTTTTATAACTCATATAATTTACACACAGGCACTTGAAGGGATTAAAATAAATTAAAATAAAACTTCTTACCACTGCTTAATAAATACAAGAAGGTAAGTCACTACGCCATCTTTGTTTTGACTGAGATACCATGAATCGTCTGAATTCATCTCACAATACTCACTAGTTCTAACACTTCATGTCATTTTTATTGCTAACGAGACTTTATTTGATTATTATTCACCTTCCGATGTAATTAAATTGGTCATTTAACACTGTTATTGATAACAAATCAAACTTGAACCGCTATCATTTATCCACAATCAACTTGCCGAGACCGGAAGTAATCCGAAAATAGGTCATAAGAAGTCTGTGTCACCCAGTTCCTTTATAAACCTATCATTACTCTATATGTGCATAGGAACTGGGTGATCGAGTTTCGCCTAACAGCGGCCTCGCTTCGTAGGCTTTATCACGTTATAGAACTTACGAAGCCAGGCCGCTGTTGATTGAGACTTGATCACCCAGTTCCTATGCACATATCGAGTAATGGTAGGTTTATAAAGGGACTGAGTGACACAGACTTCTTTTGACCTTATTTCGGGTTTCTTCCGGGCTCGGCAAGTTGAATATTGGTAAATGATAGCTTTTTAAGTTTGATTTGTTATTAATAACGCTGTAAAAGGACAAATTTAATTACATCGGAAGGTGAATAATGATCAAATAAAGTCTCGTTGGCAATAAAAATGACATGAAGTGTCAGAACTAGTGAGTATTGTGAGATGACACCAGACAATATATCATAAAAAAGTCAGAACAAAGATGGCGTCTGCCATCCCTTGATCATATAGGCTAGTCTAGTAGTTATAGTCAAGCAGTAGTAAGAAGTTTTATTTTAATCCCTTCAAGTCCCTGTGAATTTACACAATGGTCAACAGACTAATTGATTACTCAAAACTGCCAGTGAAAGTTAACTGTTGTAAATCCAACACTTATTATCTCATCTCGACAGGCCATTTTAAACTATGTGACAGTAGGAACCCAAAATTTTTCAATGAATTTGAATAATTTGCCAACAATAGTTTGGAACTAAACATTAAATACAGGATCTCCCACTAAAGCGGCGCAATACCAATGTCTTGTCCGTAGGTTTGTAGATTTTTGTTTTGCATTTAGTGCCGTCCTCCTGCACTTATTATTAGAATGAAATGCTGCCGATTTCAAAATGGCTGGTGAGTTTAACCAGAGATAAACGAAGGGTTACCGTATCTCTGTGATTGAGAATTATCCTTATTTTATTGTTCCCCGCCTTTCGAAGAAAGTTGGGGGACTATTAAAATGGGTTCGTCCGCCTGTCTGTCCGTCACACTTTTTGGGACACAATAACTCTCTTCCTAATTGAGCTAGAATGTTCAAACTTGATGTATGTGTTTATTAGGTCAATGCCTTGATGGAGTTTGAAGATGAGCATTTTCCGCTTAGGGTATGCAGAGATAAGCGATTTGATTGGTTGATGCTTTGGGACATGATAACTTTAGTTCTAATTAGGTGAGATTGATGAAACTTGGTGTATAGTTTCATTACAGTAATACCTTGACTAAGTTCGATAATGAGCATTTTCTGCTCAGGGTAAGCAGAGCGACACGCAATTTGATTGGTCGAGACTTTGGAACACAATAACTCCCCTTCTAATTGAGTTAAAATGTTCAAACTTGGTGTATATGCTTATTAGGTCAATGCCTTGATGGAGTTCGAAGATGAGCATTTTCCGCTTAGGGTAAGCAGAGATAAGCAATTTGATTGGTTGATGCTTTGGGACACGATAGCTTTAGTTCTAATTTAGTGAGAGTGATGAAACTTGGTGTATAGTTTCATTACAGTAATACCTTGACTACGTTCAATAATGAGCATTTTCTGCTCAGGGTAAGCAGAGCGATACGCAATACAATAACTCTCCTTCTAATTAAAATGTTCAAACTTGGTGTATATGCTAATTAGGTCAATGCCTTGATGGAGTTCGAAGATGAACATTTTCCGCTTAGGGTAAGCAGGGATAAGCAATTTGATTGGTTGATGCTTTGGGACACGATAACTTTAGTTCTAATTAAGTGAGAGTGATGAAACTTGGTGTGTAGTTTCATTACAGTAATACCTTGACTAAGATCGATAATGAGCATTTTCTGCTCAGGGTAAGCAGAGCGATAAGCAATTTGATTTGCCGACACTTTGGAACACAATAACTCTCCTTCGAATTGAGTTGAAATGTTCAAAATTGGTGTGTATGCTTATTAGGTCAATGTCTTGATGGAGTTCGAAGATGAGCACTTTCTTCTTAGGGTAGGCAGAGATAAGCAATTTCATCTTAGGTTCATATTGATTGATGATTTTTATGCCAATACAATGACTGCATTCTCATTCAGTAATGGATTCGACAGTAACAGTGTATCGAAACGATTGACTCGGACACGAGGGCCCTTTCCCTTGGCCAGAGGAGCCCTTTTGTCAAGCGTGGGGGCCCTTTAGTCTGCCTTTAGGGTCCCCCTAACTAGGGTACATTTTCATTTTTCTCGTCGGTTTTAGCATTTTTCTTTATAAAACACTTTTGGATGACACTTCGTGTACAGTTTGATTGCTCGATACTTGAAAAAAATAAATGTGCGATTAATTAATATGTGTCATCTATTTATTTTGGGATTTCGGCGGGGGACATCAGCCTCACTGTTGGCTTGTTTGATTGACATAAAGATGGCAGTGTGAAATCAATAGAAACCAATAGTCAGGAACATAATAGTGTACTATATTTACTGGTCAGTTATTTCCTGACACTTATTGGGGTTTTACTGTACTCGTGTCACATATTGGGGTTTTTTGCCCTTAATACCAGAAGATAATTTAAATTATGTTATATGCATATCTGTTATATATATATTCAATGAATAGATTTGATTTTTATATATGAAAGTTAAATAAAACACATTTTATATTATTTATATTTTTTCACAAACTGTGCCCAGTACTAAAAGTGAGAATAAAATTTATAATATAGAAGCTAGATGATTTCGAGACAGACATCATTAAATGGGAAAATGCAATTTCCAATGTGTTTAAACTGCCATTCTAACAGTCCAAAAAAAATTTTAAGTACATAATTTATCAGTGCAAAGACAATATCATTAAAAATCAGATATCACTCAGTTGTTTCCTTTTTATACGCCCACATTGAAATGTGGTCGTATATTGTCGTCGCCCCCGTCCGTCCGTCCGTCGGTCCGGCGTCCACAATTGCTTGTGGACGCTCTAGAGGCTAAAGTTAATATCCGATTGACTTTAAATTTATACTCAGTGTTTAAGGTCATGAGACGAAGAAGCCTATTGTTTTTCAGCGATTTCCGATAATAACTACCAGAGTTATGGCCCTTGATCATTTCAAAAAATCTTGTGGACGCGATAGAGGCCAAAGTTAATATCCGATTGGCTTTAAATTTATACACAGTGTTTAAAGTCATGAGACGAAGAAGCCTATTGATTTTCAACGATTTCCGATAATAACTACCAGAGTTATGGCCCTTGATCACTTCAAAAAATCTTGTGGACGCTCTAGAGGCCAAAGTTAATATCCGATTAGCTTTAAATTTATACACAGTGTTTAAGGTCATGAGACGAAGAAGCCTATTGATTTTCATCGATTTCCGATAATTAGTGCCAGAGTTATGGCCCTTGATCACTTAAAAAAATCTTGTGGACGCTATAGAGGCCAAAGTTAATATCCGATTGGCTTTAAAGTTATACACAGTGTTTAAGGTCATGAGACGAAGAAGCCTATTGATTTTCAGCAATTTCCGATAATTAGTGCCAGAGTTATGGCCCTTGATCACTTCAAAATATCTTGTGGACGCTTTAAAGGCCAAACTTATCATCTGATTGACTTCAGATTGATACACAGAGTTTAAGGTGTTAAAACGAACAAGTATATTGATTTTCAATGAATTTTGATAACTGAACAGCTAAATCCGTGATTTTAAATGTTTCATGTATATATACTAATTCAATTGTTAGCGTGGGGTAAAACTTTATAAAAAGCAATCAAATTCTAATGATTTTCTGATAATTACATAATGAGTTGTTACTCTTAATCAGTTTTTAGAGTATTACAAATGTTTCATTACCGAAAAAAGTAAAAATATGCGACAACTCTTGTTGACTGCCCTGATGATTTAGCTGCTGTGGGCGTATGTTTCGTTGCCTGGCAACCTATCTTATTATTATAAGTCCAATTTTAATGTGGTTTACCCCACCATTCACTGTTAATGGTAAGTCTTGTTCATACCAGCCCCCCCCCCCTTTGATCTTGTGGGTTTTTCTATGCCCAGATATATTTGTCATATGTCTATCATCAAAGCTCTATTTCGTGCATGTTGGAATAAATAAAGCACCCTCAATAGAAAAGCCTCAAGTTCTTTCTTCAGGACTTTCTTTCCGCAGCATAATCTCAAACTCATGCTTTATTCATTACCTAATATATAGGAGTCGCAAAGGCTTAGTGACAAACTGTCATTCATGAAGATGAGAGTCCTGCTACGAGAGTCCTATCAAATTACTGGTACCTGCAGTTCCTGTAGTTGTATACGTGTATTAAAAATCGTTTAAAATAAGAACAAAACAGGTCTACTACTATTTGAAAATATTTGTTTCTTTAATTAAATCAACTGAATAGTACTACACAGTAATACCTTGAACACACTGAAAATAAGCATTACAAAATATACATCTACATGTATGACCTCAAACAGTGCACAATACAGATACAGCCAATTCATCCAGATATGGAGCTCGGTCAAATGTTCACTGTGTAGTTTCCTGTGTTTTCCTTAAGGCCAATTTGAGTTGCTGTCCTTAGGGAAAAGTTTTGAAATCTTAAACTGAGTATCTTTGATATGTATTTATCAAGACACTGAAGAACTGAAATCCTAATTGTTTGGCCTAATCAGTAGTTACTCCTGACAGAAAACTTCACAGTGTTTGACCAACTCTACTCGGTCAAAACTTCTTTGTTCATACCCCTAAGAAAGACTTAATTTAACTTTCATACAATCCCTATTATTTTCATAAGTTTACAATATGCAAATGTACTTGAAAAATACAATTGTAAAACAAATCTGAGCCAATAAATGTTTCATAGGAAAACAAAATATACTTTTGATAAACAATTTCTAAATGATAGGTAACAAAAAGGAATACATAAATGTACTGGTTATGAGAAAAATCCAATAACTGATCAATTGTTGCATCTTCTAGAAAACTTACTGTCACAAAATTCTGATAAATAGTTTGTGCCTCAAGAATATACAGTAATATTTAGATCTAAATCTGATGGTGAGATATTCTTTGTTAATTGTGTTCGATATACGAAAGACTATTTATTGACCACTGAAATTGACTATATATATAATTCAGATTTTTTTTTAAAAGGCAATTAATTGCGATGATCAACTTTCCAATGCAGGTTCTAATAATTCAATCTTTAGTTTGCCCCACACTATCTTATTCATAATCCACTATGCCTCTATAGATTTGTAGATTATCATTTATGATTTGAATTTGGTTTAGCCATTAGTTCAATCAGACATTTCAAAATTTGCCAAAGCAATTAACTGAAGCAATGGTCGTTAAATATGTCTTAACTATTGCAAAGTAAATAAGTGGAGTACAACGATCATCTTCATAAAATTTGTAAAATACACAATGATCATACCCCAGCCACCAGCAGTATAATAGAACAGATTTAGCTATATATCACATTAGTTATTGATATTCCTTTATGTTATCAATCATATGTAGAGTACGACTCTAAAAACTTGAAATACATGTAATTTTAAAAAAGGAATATTCAGTCAAAAGGAATATTTAGACAATATTAGGAAAGGTAGAGCATTAAAGTCATATCATTTGATCAACCATGCACAGCATATTTACAACACATTCACACTACATAGCAATACAAAGAGGTAACTTCTTTCTTCCATGAGCGTTGCCTCTAATTAAATTAAACAATCTATGTTTGGTCTGAAGTTTAAATGAATAATGAAACCAAAATAAACATTTTCAAAAATCTATTTTCATTCAATCATTCAACAACTGAATCTTATAAACATAATGTCTGGTCATATCCATTGGTTTCTTTCACAACATTACATTCTTCCAATGGATATGATAGCATTAAAAATTTCCTTCAAAAAATTATTATCAAGTCATTGCACAGATATCATTCAGAAACAAGTTTTAGTATAGAATTCTAAAAGTCGTGAAGAATTTTTGATTAATACAATTAAAACCTTCAATTCAAATAGAACAATAACTTGGTCTTTTAATAAATACTAATGAAAATCAAAGATACATTAGTTAAGTGCTAGGAGTGAAGGAGTATTTGGCTGTGGCAGGACCCAGAGAAAACCAACAAGGTGAGTAGACAGGCGACCCTACAGGCAAACACGCTAACCATCACCCATCCAACCCCTTAGACCCTTGGATGGCTTGGATACAGCATGGATTTAAACAATTGTCAATTTAATAATCAAATGGCTTACCAAGCTAACATTTGCTGTTAATGATGCCACGTCTGTAGAATGCCAATGAAATGGGAGAGAAAGAGAGGAATGGGGTTTAACGTCCACTCAACACAAACCAGGTCATTACGGGACTCAATTTTATTTCAAGAATTTACCTGTTTGTAGGGGTCTTTAGCAGTGGGAGGAAACTGAAGAAAACCCACAAAGTTGGAGCCAATGAAAGGACTGATAATCGAGGGTACTGTTGACATTGAGAATGTTACTTGATGCCAATTTCTATTCCAAACTTCCAACAGTGATAACTTCATTTAGAATTTCAGAATAAAGTAATTTAACTGAAATATTCAATTTTTTCTTTTTTTATCATCTATTTTTGAACTGATATTTCAAGAATGGTCAACTCTTTATTAAAATCTTAACTAATGCATCTTTTAAATGTTGATTGGTGTTTAATGAGAAAATGATTTGAACAATTTAATCAAACGGACAAGGCCATATAGATTCGAAACCTTGACAGCAAAACAGGCTGCAACACAACCCAAGCCTTTCAAAAATAGAGAGAAAAAATCTGCAATGGATTAGGTTAACATTTTTATTTTATGAATTTCAAAAGATGTAAACCACTGATAAGATTTTTTTTCCAGTATTTAAATTAAATAAAATTTAATAATTTTCTGTAAGTTATATGTGAATCTACGGAATCTAAGTAGATAAAGTTAGTTAGTTTAGTGTTTCCAAGCTTTATCTCTGCTTCCACCTAAGGTGATATCGCTATCAATTAAGTTGTTAATACACCAGCAAGTAAAGAATAAATTTAGGTTGTTTTTTTTATGTCCTTACTTGTATTAATTTTCTTATTGTCATGTAATTTCACTATCTGCAGCATTACCAAGTAATTACATTTTGGTGGGGGCCGGCTTGTTGGCGCTTATTGTTTTGATAAAGCAACATCAAAGAAGTAAGCTTCATGTGAGTTAGAGCTACAATGTGATCCCCAGTTAATAGTTTCCAGACATAGATGAGGCAGATTCTAATAAGCATGTTACACTATACACATCTGTCACTCAAAATCATATAGAACGTACATTAAACAAGAGAGTTGACACAAGTTTATATTGCTGAACTCTCTTCTCCATTTGCCGTCACACTAAGATAATCAGGTAGTTTTATTTGACGGCGAACATAAAATAGAATGTAGGCTTTACATTTGACAACTGTTTCTGTATCACAGGCTGTTACTGTACTATCATTGAAATGATACCACTGACCTGCCATAGATAAAAACAAATATTCTGTTAGAAAATATCTTTTCAATCATACAATCAAAATAAAATAATGTTTTCAAAACTTTGTCACGAGGCACACAAGGCTTTGGGGTTTCTTTTCATTTAAAGCCCACTAAAAGGAACTAGACTTTTGAGATCACAACAGAGATGACACATGCTCACAGCATCCACACAAAGTTAGACTATATTTATTGTTTAGTAGGTAATGAGAGCATTACCAAGACACTAACAAGATTTCTCATATTAATATTGGCAAAGAGCCAAAACTCGGACAGCAATTATTGGATATCAATAGGCTTCATCAATTAATCAACTTAGCCATTTTCTATGAATTTTAGTCAATATCTACACAACACTATTCAGTCCGGAATAAATTTACCGAAAAGCTTATTGGCATTGCTGTTGATCGGAGGGGCCACAGTGCTCTTGGAACTTGCTTTGAACACTAGCAAATATGTTACGTTATGTTACTTTATTATACCATACATGATATTCAACCGTTCTTTACTTCAGAGGGGTTGCCAATCATTTAACATTTTATTACCCCGATTTCATTTTCGGGAATGGGAAATTTTGGTTCCCTGTGATATTAAAATTAAAATTTGGAAAACCGTTTAACAATCCTGAAGTACTGAGTTGTGACATCTTTGTTGCTGGAATAGCCCTGAACAAAATGCTGTAAGAACAAAAATATCTTTATAGTTTATAAATTAAATTTTGAGTAAATACTTACTTTCATGCACTGCATAAGCTGTGTAATGACCGGAGCCAGCCCTATGAAAAGCCAAATATATTATCACATTAAAATAAGTACTTCTTTAGCAGTGGTCTCTATTAACAATTCATGTTAAAACCCCATAATCCAATAATTAACAACAAAGTTTAAATCTAATATAATAAACTTGTATATCTTTTTGTATCGTCATAGAGACGACCATTATCAAGATCAGTCGCATTATTTCTGTTACCTCGTTTTTTTCAAATCATTTTTAGTGAAGCCTGTACCATAACAGGCCCGGGACTGTACAGCGCAGTGGACGCTTAAGGCTGGCCCCCGGATCCATTCACTTGATTTGATATTTTCCGCAGGTTAATCTTATACTTATAGGTTTTTGTTTTTCGTGTAGTGCGGTCCTCCTGCACTTACTATTAAAAGAAACATTTTAAATAACTTACCCTGAGCCATGATGGACTATAACTGCAGCTAAATCATACAAATTACTACCTGATGAACTGCCCCTTGTCTCATGCTGTAATGGTTTTATTAACAGTAATTGTTAATACAAATACATATTCATCACACAATACAAAGACACAAAGTGGTTTAAATCACTAACCATATTCTCATAGTAAATTATTGACTCTTCACTAGATTTATATGGTATGTGAAATAAAGTATTTATTAAAATAAACTTACCAGCATATCTAACACATAATGACTCATATCAAGACCTTTTAAATCAAAATCAACAAATGTTTCTACTTTCACTCGATGATGTGAACTCCATCGGAATCTCTTTAGATGTAAACACAATACCTATAAAATAAAAGTTTCCATTTCAATTTGGTTATGTTCTAGCACACTAAACATTGGTAAAAATTGCCAATTATCAGCTGGCTCTGACATGGTAACCGATATTCTGATCATCTCTAGAAACAATCTGTAGGAAACACATTAGTTGTGATTCGTGAACCAAGGAAGCCCTGGTTTAGAGAAGCAAGGTGCAAATGACTATTCTAAATCAGCCTGATTAATGAATGAGGGTTCATTCCGGAGACCAGGTGGCTTTATCATAACAGTGACCATAGTCATCGTCTATACTGTAGAGTAATCCACAACTGGATATATCCACTGACATTATCTATATATGATGCCAACAACAACCATTACTTACATTAGGTAAACGTCGTATCCAAAACTTCTTGGTCGACCGCTGTTTAAGTTTACAGTTACTACACATATATAATTCAGATTCTTCTAACTCCTCTACATCAGTAAAACTCTCTAAACAATCTACAAAATATATCCATGTATAGACTTAAATGTTATGTGGATTTGTTTATCTCATCATATCAATACATGAATACTGATGAACTTAGGCCTAATAAATATAAAGATTATTCTTAGTTATGGTTAGTGTATTGGGTGTTTTAAAGTAATGTTATGTTTATATCCACATTGTGTGACCAGTAGTTACAAACTTTTAATATGATGATTTATGTATCGTGGACCGATTAATTTTGTTTACCAATTCATTGTTTCATTGAATTCTGAGCAAACTACAAGAATGGGAAAGAAATGAAAAATGACAGTTTGGTGAGATTATTTTCAAAAACGACAAATTTACTGGAGACCTTAAATATAATTTATGCACAAATGGTATTTGTTAATATCTTCCTCACCTCCTAACTTGCACACAGATTCTCCTTCCTTTGTTTTACTGGTTCTAGTCACATACTGGGAGGGAATATCGAGAGACAAATCTGATACACAGAAGAAAAGAATCAACAATTTTACACATTAAAAAGCTTGTTATATACTCAACATTAGTTGGTACAAAAATAGATAAAACTTGTGTGTTCAACAAATCATCATTTCCAATCCATCATTTAAAACACTGAGAACATTATAGACTGCTAAATATGTATCATCATACATAAGCTGCACAAATTTGTAGCTACCAGAGGAATTACTTATACTTATGTGTGGTTCATTGATGAAGGGAATGTTGAAAATGATAAGTTTGAAAAAAAAAAATAATTGAATAAGCTAACCTAAAAATGGATCATGTTTCTTAGACTCCATCCCACATATAAGACAGTTGACCTCATTTTGAAGTAATCCACCAAAAATGGCAGTTACAATTGTACTCTTGCCTTTTGGACCAATATATGGACTATTACTGTTAGGGTAGGGAAGAAGTTGTAATAGTTCTGTATGGAGACGATCTAATAAATATCTCATGAATTCATGAGCATCTTGTTGTTGATATCCCCTAGAAAAAAAAAAATATAATAAAAATATTTAAATTGTGCAAAATTTTCTAAAATAAGTCCAAGATGTTTCATTGTCTTCATATTTACGGTCCACTGAAGCCAGATACTATTTTTTGGACCAAGAACGAGGCACCATACACTATTCATTTTGTAGTTGCCTTTATTTTTCATATTCCTGAAGCAATGGCCCGAAAAATCCCTCTGGCCATTGCTGGAATGCGGGAGTGTGTTTATTCTTTCCGTTCAATGAAAGCTATCACTTAAGTACAGCAACATGACAGTCCTTCGTTTAATCTGGGTCTTCCCTAAAACTTTGGACAGTGATTTAAGGTATTAAAAACGGTGGAAGTATGTTCGTTTCCAAACAGTACTGTTTACATTTCATTCGACTTGATTGCCTCGTTTGTCACACAATTAGTTTTACTGCAGTATTCTGCTATGCACGGGTTAATTAGGCATAATAAAATCGTGAGTCATGACGTAACGTTATGTAAACATATTTGGTCCAATATTGGCAGCTAGTGATTGGTTGGTAGACGGACTACTGAAAAATCAAAATTTAAAACAACAATATCCACTCATAATAGCAGTGTTTAGCAGGATTACCTCTAATCAAACGCAACACTACGTGGAGTATGTTATTCTTAGGGGTGGTGCTCTTTGAAAGATAAAGACACAGTTAATATAAGTACAATTGACATGAAACTTAGCATGCCCATTTCTTGGACAGTTTCGCATAGACTGACATTCTTTGATGATTTTAAGGCGTCACAATTCCAAGATCAAGTCATGCCTCGTTCCTGGGTTATACTGTACACTCATAATAATATTATATTATTCGATTTCTTGTCATAAGTGGGGCAGTTTTTAAAATTTGTAGAATAATTACCTAAACCTAGGTACAACTTTCCAAATAACAGAAAAAAGAGATTCTGGTGAAATGGAACTTTTGCTTCCCTGCCATAATGAAACTAAGGTTTTCCTCAATTCTTCTACTAATAATCTGCATTAATAAAACAAAAAAAATTAAAGATACATTTATGTAAGATTTAGATAAATAGCTAGCCATTCTTGCTATAATAGTTCGAAATTAGATAATGTAAAACGAATAATTTGAAAATGTCATTCAAATTACTCTATTACAAGCGAAGATGTTAGCCTCTGAAGGTTTGACAATATGTGTGCAATAATTTTAACCACGGTACCTCAATTTTTAGCTTAAATCAAAATATGGCTGAACTGTTCTAATCTATGTAATATTGGAGTAATCTGATGCCATCAGGGGGCAGTGTCCGAAACAAACATTTTCCAAGCACAGGCCCGCAGGACCTGCGCGACATATGATCATATGGGTCCTTCAGGTGACACGCAGGCCCAACCAATAATAAATATTTATAGTTTCCATGGATAAAGCTATGGGTTAAGTAACTTGCGAAAGAAAAAAGAGAAAAAAAAAAGACACAAATTAGTGTGTCATTTCAATTTAATGGAACAAATCTATTCATCGCTACATTGAGTTTTCCATATTAACTTACGTAAACTTCATATAGTTACACCCCCCCCTCCAAACAACTGCCCTAGATTTAAGCACAATAGCCCAGAATTGAGGCAAAAGAGGTCCATAAGAAATGTTTTTAAAATCATAAGCCTCCATTACATTTAATGAAAGGTAGGCCCACAACTACACCGTTCGGAAAATTTTCCTTATTTATTTAATTCACGTTCCGGCCTCATGAAATTCATGTCAGTAAGCCTAATATTCTTGAATAAATTACTGTCTTCGTTTTTTGGATGCATACAGCACCCTGGTGTTTTTTCATAACACAATTTTTAGTTTTTGTCTTGTCACGTAACTTTCAAATATGCTTTTATTCATTCGTCCATGATAGACACACGATACAGTGATCACCTGACAACCATAATTGAACTTGCTTTAAAATAAAATTCCGTACGACTCCACATACCTTTTAAAAATAATAACGACAAAAATTCAATATGGTTTAAATTAATCGTCTGTCAGCATGTGTATATAAAAAATCATAACGGTAGATGCAACTTAAAATTAATAAAACCTAGCATCGCTGGAATATTGACCTAGAAATTCCAACCAATGTCACGTGTCATCGGCGGATTTGGCAATGGCGGAAAAAATATATTATTATTAATGACTGTTTCTCAGTGTATTTGGTGTTCTATCAGAGGATTATATATTTAACTAAAATTCAAATTTCACTAACAACTGGTCGGCGAAACCATTAAATGTATGATCAAGTTATTATAATATCTATCGGTACCTGGAATTCATATGGAGCGTCGAAGAAGTGCGATTCCCGAACTAAACTAGATGCACAAATAAGAGGCTGGCTACGCGAGTCATTGTTTTGGAAAAACAAGTAAACAATAACCGTTAACTATCGGAGACTCTGGTTGCGTTTCTATGACAGTTCTACCTTATCCAGAATTGTAGAATGAGGACACTAACTATGCGAGCTAAGAAGACGAAGGCCCGGCAGACCCGCGTGAAATAGGCAAGCAGGAGTCCTCCGATAAATCAGTCGGCCTCGGGCCTACGGACCGACGTTTGTGTCGAACACTGTCAGGGGGTGATTATGGCTTGGATAACCAGACATGATTTTAGCTGTTGAACAAAAAAGCTGAAAAAATCCGGCGGGGGGTGGGGGTGGGGGGCGTGTCCAGTGGCAACGCCAGTATGTTTGGGGGAGGGGGGTGTGCAAGGGTAATTTTAAAGTAAGGGGGGGGGCTGTCTCATCATACTGAATTTCTATATTCTTGTATTTATTTGTCTTCAAATTTACTAAAAAAAAATTTATTTCTTATTTTTCTTGTATTTAATTCATTTACAGAATACAATTACTAAACAAACAAACAAAAAAATAATAATAATAATGTTTGAACTACGCATCCGATCTTTTGATTATCCTGTATAATTTTCTAGACTAGAAAATATGTTGCTCTAATTAGTCTAAATCGAATAAACCTTTCCCTCCCTCCGACCGTAATTAATAATAATTCACGACTCTTCGGGAATTGACTTTACAAATAGAATGTCTCAAAAGCTCGCCTTCCAACTTCTGTTCCAACCATTTCCATCCATTTTAAAGTCCTTTGTCGAATAGTTTGGTGTCGACGTCTCGATATACGACCTTAGCCATAGCGCGAAAGAACTGACGATGATTACGTACCGTACCATCATCGGCACGATAGAGAAACTCTATGTCACTTGTAATGACAGGCTATCTCGTTCAATCTCGCGCGATTCTACGATACGGTATTGTTAATGTTTACATCGCTGACATCCGGTCGGTAGATTTCAAAGTTATGGATAGATATTAAGTTCACCAGTTAGAAATTTGTCAGGAAAAAATTAATGATTGTTTGATTTATGATATTAGGCTTTTGAAACAAGGTGTTTGAATTAATTAAAGCGGAACAATATCATAACAAAAGCGTTGTCAAAAGTCGGAACCGACCGCAAAAAATCAGAACCTGACGGGACAAAAAGCGGAAATCCGCTTTAAAGCGGGAAAAAATCATGTCTGGATAACTTAATTAATGTCTAATTCATAATTTAGAAAACATTTCAGGCCTAAAGAAAGACCTGCAATACACCATTACAATGCTTCATCCATTACCAGGGTTAAACTCATCATAGTTAAAAATGGTAGCTCTTCTTAGAATTTATCGTCCGAGTTCTGAATCCTGACCAATTTCGTTCATTTAATTTTCAAAATTCCTTCGAACAAGATTAAATGGGAATTAACAAGACATCACTGATGTTTTCAGCTTTAAAATAATTCCATATTCATACTTACACAGTATCACCGGATTCACGAGTTTTCTTTATCTGTGATTTTCTACATTTTATAATTTTATCTTCTAAAGAAGGAAGCTGTTTTATATAGCCACAGAAATGTTGAATATTACTGAAAGAAAAAAAGATTAATTGAGTACTAGCAACATATTCCTGAAGCAATGGCCCGAGAAATCCCTCTCTGACCATTGCTGGAATAGCGTCTGTTTCTTGAACTTATGCGGGAGTGTGTCTATTCTTTCTGTTCAATGAAAGCTATCACTTAAGTACAGCAACATGACAGTCCTTCGTTTAATATGGGTCTTCCCTAAAACTTTGGACAGTGATTTAAGGTATTAATAACGGTGGAAGTACGTTCGTTTCCAAACAGTATTGTTTACATTTCATTCGACTTGATAGCCTCGTTTGTCACGCAATTAGTTTTACTGCAGCATTCTGTTATGCACGGGTTAATTAGGCATAATAAAATCGTGAGTCATGATGTAACGTTATGTAAACATATTTATTTGGTCCAATATTGGCAGCTAATGATTGGTTGGTAGACGGACTACTGACAAATCAAAATTTAAAACAACAATATCCACTCATAATAGCAGTGTGTAGTTGGATTACCTCTAATCAAACGCAACACTGCGCGGAGTATGTACTAGCAATGGCATCACATTAATTTACACATATCACTTTTCAAAATAGTTTCTGCATAGCAAATGCACAAAATCAAATACTTACATGTAAGTATATTGATTTTTGATAAGTGATGTATAAATTTAAAACACACCTTAATGATTGTAATACAGCATTCATAAAACAGGTATTACCGAGGTTACGTAAACCAGACGACCTAGGTCCATTCGCTTTATTTTTATCTTCCTGAAGTAGAAAAATCAAATATTCATTGAAGTAGAAATATTAATTTTTTTAATTTGCCATACCACCAATAACTTCACCCAAGAATACAACTAATGACTCTTGTCAGCCATTTAAAAACCTGATATCCTGTGAGCAACTTCAAAGAAGTGAAAAGAAATGGATTTTAATGTCCTACACCGACTGGACTAATGATAGGGTGCCCCACCATATATAAATATCTCCAAATAGCTAAACAATTACACCACAATATTTATATATATAACATGTCTTAAAACTATTTCACAAATTTATAGTCACTAAATAAACGGTCATGTTAAACTTAATAAGCTATGACCATTTAAACATCATAAATAATACACTGAAAAATGGTTCGGAGCGTCGTCCATAACATCCAGACACTTTCGAGTAAAAAATAGGTTACGTGCCCTTGTTTTGAAACTAGTCTCACTTCACCAGCCTACCGACCATTCTCCGTCTGATTGACGGGCCGGGATAATCCAGACTACTTTTTACGAAACGTGACTGAAAGCTGGAACAAGAAATCGAATTTATAAATAACACACAGTGTTGACTCGACAATTGTTTTTTCTAACCTTGTAAAAGTAAAACGAAACTGCTGCTGGTATCATGATTCTGTACAACCCAAGTTATTCATAGATATTATTTGTACTAAACCAAAATATGTCGCTTCTAACGGTTATGCGAAGGATAAAGCAATTTAAAAAATAAAACGAACGTAATTTCTAAAGATGCCGTAATAACCAAAACGATAAATATTACTGCTACTCAGAATCGTCAACAATAGATTTTTTACGACTGTAATAGTTACCAGTGTGTTTAGAATTTCCACGGGCTGTTGCTATTTATAGACTCAACTAGTGTGCGAGACTGTCAGAAAATTAGTAGTAGTGAACCAAGTAAAGCGTGCATATTCAACGTGTCTAGTACAACTTTTCAGTAGGCACGTGGGGCACCCTACTAATGAAGACAAGCAACAAGAAGAAAGCAAGTTTATGCAATCATGTGTAAGGGAGATAACTCTAAAAAAAAAGGTTCTTTATAATCTACCTACCCTTTTCACTCTTTTACATTTATTTTCTACTGATTCAACAGAACTTCTTCTTCTAGGTTTTCCTGTTCTATGATTTTGAGCACTGTAATAAAGATATTTAATGTTATCATTGCTCAAAATACACAAACAAACCAAAATAATCTGAATCTACTTAATATCTATTGGCTGGACCATGTAAAAATGTAAGTATACAAACCTTTGTGATTGGAGTGTTAGTCTGGAAAAAGATTCCAAATTTTTTCGGAGTTTATCTAAATTACCAGCAGTTGTGTCATTTATTACAAACTCATCACATAAATAACTGAAATAATATAACAAAGTCAGATAAAGTTAACAATAACCAAGAAAGGTTGCCTTGGTTTATGCCAGACCAATTTTAATGGAGAAAATAATTCAAATTCATCCCGTGCCTCTTTTTAAAAAAATTATTTTCACAGTAACATTGAGTAAGATAAATTAATTCACTAAGAAGACTTGTCACTTGGGTAGATTTTACCCAATTACAAAAGTGTTTAATCCATATTTACATAGCCTACTTACCAGAATGTCATTAAGTTATGGCAGTCCATACAAACAGAATGTTGTGTTGCTTCATAATGTTCTCTAGCATGACCACTAACATATCTGTAATAAGAATATGTGATGTAGTATTATCAATATCAACTCCAGATATTTTAACTTGAACATCCCTTCAATTATGCTAATTGACTTCCTTTCATTTATTAACATTTTGTGTGTGTGCATGTGGAATAGAGTACTGATAACCTTCATTTTGGAGGCATTTTAGCATTTATTGATTTATTTTTTTCCAATAATTAGACTAAACTCAATTATAATATTATATAACTGTTAACATGTAAAACAACTAAGGATATGAGTGGTGGACCGTTTTTGGTATTTGGCTTCTTCCCTTTACGCAATCACAAATATAGGCACCTACCTGCCACAACTAACTACTCCACACGAAAGACAAATCCATGGACTACTCCCTGTCAAACAAACTAAAATTTAAAACAATTAATTTTTTTGTTATTAATGTGGTGACAAATGGATTCAAGATGCATTATGTAATTCCCAGACTAAACTCTGTGATGTAATTGTTATATCTGCCTATTGCATGTTTTTCTTTCAATAGAATTCTAAAAATTATTAGCATTGTCAGCTCTCTATCTAAAACTTACATAATGCATCTTTATTGGATCAGCAACAGAAGATATCAATGACAATAGGCTATAAATATAAAACTCATATAAATGTCAATTGTCAATCTAAATCGATGATATAAAAATTATTTTATGATGTCATGATTAGGCTATTTAAATTTCTGCACCGGTATATGAAAACAAGTGCATCAAAGTAAGGCAGTTTAGGACAGGTTCAGATTAGGGGTAACTGTCTATCGTATATATTGCATGGCAGAAAGTGGGTTTATGACAAAATAATAGTGAAGTCTTTGTATGGCAGCGATGTCAACAATGACATTTCTTCTAGGCCTATCAGGCCTCAACAGCCAACAATGCGCACATGGTTGTTCGGTTCACTGTGACCTTCCTCTCTTTCATTCCCTTGTTATACACTATTATATTTGTAACACAGGTACATATACTTCCTTGAAATATTGTCTATTGGTCAAAATATTTAAAAATATTTTACACAAATTCTTTTTGTACCTGAACAACAAAATTCGGGCGGATTATTTTCACATTTCACTGGCGCTGAAGATATTCTTACGCATGTCTCCAAATGAGGACACTCCATCCGCTTACAGGAACAAATTTCCCCTTGATTTAATCTTTTACAATTCTATGAACTGCGTGATTTGAACTGATACATTAAAATTCGTATTGCGAAGTAATAAGTCAGTATATAATCGAAATATCAAAATGTTTCTGGCTGTCAATCTTCCATTCTTTGACTAAATCTGAAGAGTAAATTTTCACCTAATCACGACTTAACCTCTCACGATATTACAACGCTACTTCATTATTTTTCAAAATAGTTTGGTATTTTAAAACATCTAGTGGGATATATAAATCCAAAACCATTCCTTAGAAGTAACTAGACCCGTTTTTATATTTTGTAAACAATATTTGGAATTTGAAATGAATTTAATATCGGGACTATGTTTTGACGCGAATGTACACAGTGAAAGGTCACGTGACGCCTTGAATTTTCTTTGGTTGGTCTCAAACCGAAAAGGGCCAAGAGTAAGACTAGCTTCTTTCCCAGAGGCTATCGTTTTGCTTCAATAATAAATACATTTTAAAGGAAAATATTATTCTGTCACAAACATGAGCCAGTCATACTTAAGCAAACCGTTTAATTATTATTAGTGACAAGGGGAGATTTTGAACATACGGGATAAGAAAAATACACAAAATGCTTTCGTTTTTATTCGTTTATCCAGACGGATATTAGAAGTCGTAAACTGCGAACATCATTTTAAGATTCTCTGTATTAGGAAACCACCATTTTGATACATCCCTATTTGAATCAGTGTATTCATCGACGTCAGACACTTTCTTCTGAGCCATATTATTAAGGGATAGGTATAAGTAGGAGTAGCGTAGATTGTCATATTTAACGTATTTCATTAGAAATGCTCCTCATCTTCTATGAATTGCGATGAGCACCTATGGCAAAGACATTGCCCTATTGCCATTACCTGTACTGTACTATTTTGTACCGACCTCGCTCTATTTTAAGGTTGTGGGTGCTTAAGTGTTTTGTGAGAGCAGTTAAGATAATCAAGCACACAATCAATCGTTGGTTTTGATTTTAAAAAGTTTCTTAATTTCTGTATTTTTGCAAATTACACAGCTGGGTGTCATAACGGACTATATACATTGATCCCTAAAAACCTTTTATCAGTTTTGAATTGATTATAAGTATAGAGTTGATCACAGAGAAGCTCCATTACAATTTTGGGTTAGTATTGATAGTATTAAACACAGGGACGTAAATGCTGAAGGGGGGGGGGAGCTGAAAGAAAAATAGTCGGTCGAAAAATCAGTGCAGTCGGTCGCATTAAAATAAGAGCAGCGTCGTTATCAAAATAAGTGCACACTGCATACGCCAGGCCACTTTAGTATAAAATAACCTTGTTAACTTATCATGTTTTAATAAATGTTGTGTTCACTCTTATTCCGTTGATGTTGGTATAAGAACAAAATTTCCCCCAGAGGGAAAAATAAGTGCAGTCTCTCCCAGGGAGAAAAATAAGTGCAGTCACTGCAGTTGGTCTAAAATAGCGCACCGGTGACTTAATGAATTAAAGAGTATAAACTATAGTATAAAATAACCAGGTCTGCTTGTCATGTTTGAAAAAATGTTTGTCACTCTTATTCTGTTATGAGAATGTTGTTCTATGAAATGTTTTTCCCCCCAAAATAGTCGATCTACGACTAAATGAATTAATGAGGTAAACAAACAATCACAAAACAGGCGAAATTGACAGATAGGCCACATGATTCTGTCCCATTTCTTATCCTTTCGTTAACGAGAATTTGGTTTCATTTGCCATGACATTGACTAAAATTTTCAGGCCCAGTCCCGAAAAATTAAAAGCTCGGCTACATCTGCAGCAGAATCTGCATTCAGCAGCCACCCACGAAAATTTTTACGATTGTATCTGAAATTTTTTCGCGCCTACAGCGCTCGATTCCATTATAACATCATTGTTGTCTTTATTATACTATCATATTCACTGTTATAGTGAACTGCCCAGTTATACTGGTGTGTGGGTCGTGGGGAGTCAGACTATATATATATATATATATATATATCCAGTCAACTTTTGCAAAACAGGCCGAATTGACAGGGGCAGATCTCGAGAATCTGTTCCATTGGCTCACATTTCTGGTCCTTTCGTCCACAAGACTTTCTCCCAGCAATGACCCCCAAAGCTAGGATATTGACTCAATTCTTAAAAAATTTCTCAGGTTGCCAAGTGTTATAGGCATAATCATCATAAACTTTATGTTATCGTAAATAAAACTACTTTCCGGCGAGACAACGATCGGCGAACAACTATACAATACTATCTATGTTCTACTGGGACACTTAATATTATAGCAAGTATTTGTTGACATTCATTGTGGGGTGAGATTGTGGATGGCACCCTAGATTTGGAACCGCCCCCCTGCCCCCTATTCCCAGCTTCTAGATCCGCTACTGCGCATGGTCCTTAGAAAACTCGCACCTGTGGTGCGGGGCTCCTGACTGCGTCAATCTTACTGGGGTATGTGCATCAGTCGGTCGCATTTCGGCTAAGCACCCCCAAACAAAATCGTTATGTACGCCCCTTATTACACATGCGTACGTCTTCATTGTAGGAGGTTTGGATCGTCAAATGGTTAGCACGTGGGTGCTGTACTATAAAGGTCTGTCATTGGATCAACTGACGTGGTTTCGATTCTTCGGTTGTACTTGACAATGATTAGTGCATTTTTTGGGACACTAAACTATACGCACTTCTTTTTTGTTTTGTTTTTTTTTTAAAATCAAAAATGACCGTTTTAAAACTATAGTTACATGTATTTGATGAGCCAATCCCTCGATATACATGTATACTGCTAAACATTTATTGCCAAAGATATTTCAATTATTGTTTTATTTTATGGTGTATGAATAACATGACTTTTGATTTATCTACGTTCACATCTAATTTCTAATCAATATAGAACTGTTTAAAGCAAATTTGGCTGATACGAAGTAGATCAAAGAATAAGATCGTCTGCAAATAGTAGGTTGGAAATATTACAGTTATCCCGAGTTGGGGTATCACTTTTAGGATTTTTAAGGTAATTTAATAGATCATTGATATATAAGTTGAATAGTGCCAGGCTCATTACACATCATTGCTTTACCCCTATGTTGGAATTTATAGCCTGCGACTGCCCCCTACCCCAACCAGGATTTCTTTTAACACAGTGAAGTGTGTTCTTACACAGCAAGGTGTTTTCTGGTACATAAAAATTAATTGGTTAAATACATTGCCAGTTATATTATGTTTTAATGGTGTCGAAATTAAGCTTGTGAAAAATCAGAAAAACAAAGAAAGGGATTTATTTGCTTAAATTTATATGAACAGACACGATGTTTAATTCTTTCTAGGATTCAGGAAATATTCAGAAGCTAAGAATATAACTTAAGAGATTCATTTAATGACCAATCATATATTCGTGTGATGTTAAAATTATCTAAATGAGTTTTTTGAAAGCTGAATAGACTTCATTTATTGGTGGGATAATTGTTTTGATTTTGGTTTAAGAGACTTTGAATCTTTGCATCGATATTAATTAATTCTGATATTGGGGGATATTATTTGTGAATAGATTTCAAAAATATGGACCCATATATCTTATAATAAACATAGACTCTCTCACAATCAAACAAAAGTCCGATATTATAGTGTCAAACGTCGCTCGCATGACCCCTAACGTAACCCCTCACAACAACTGGTCAAATTTCAATATAGTTGAGGCCATAGAAATTATATTTAAAAAAAAAACGAAACGAAATATATTAAAATAAAGCCTTAAAATAGATGGTATCTATAAACAGTCCTACCTTGTTAAAGAATAATCCTATTAGTCATATAATGCATTATTGCCAGTTGAGAAATTGGCAAAAATATCATTTTCAACGTCAACTTCAAACGTTTGAAGATACAGCTATTGCATGAGGGGGAAATGAAATCCAAGGGAGGTAATTGTGTTATTTCCTGTATGAAATATTTTCAAGTGTGGGATGTCTATGCTTGTATAATAGTAAGTCGACAACCTATTGCGCAAAAGACATAGAAATAATTATGTTTTGACTTTCTTAGAAACTATGAAATTCCCGCTTTAATATGTGTATGCGTATTATGCTTTGAACTCTGTTAAATGCAGAAGATCGATATAAACCCTTGAGTGTTAATCTAATGCTTTTGTTAGATCGCCAATGGACGTTTATCTTTAGATGTTATAATAACCCTGTGTGGACCCGCTATGGGATAAGTGTTCTAAATAATTTGACCCGGT
The DNA here is from genome assembly GCA_948474765.1 of Patella depressa. Classification (NCBI taxonomy): domain Eukaryota; kingdom Metazoa; phylum Mollusca; class Gastropoda; family Patellidae; genus Patella; species Patella depressa. The sequence goes on from OX419716.1 coordinate 19,490,388, forward strand.
CAAATTTGTAAGTCACAACTGATCCTTTTCACTTTTTGTTTTATGTCGATTCGTATGTGAGACAAAGCACCCACCCAGTCTATATGCTTTATCCTGACGAAACTTACACCTGAAAATAATGCCTCCTATTTTTTGTTTGAACATTTATGATCTGTAAGATCAAGCTCGACCCATGGGGTTATGCTGAACAACTGACTGTTGTTTCAGACGACTTGTGTACACTGAGAAGTGGCAGAGCGCAAATGTTATGAGGGAAATGTCTAATGTGCACACGTCAAAATCAAAATTTTCCAATGAAACATTTGTCATTTGACACATTACATTTAACGTTTTACATTTAACTTTGGCCTTACAGGTATTTGACTTTATTATTACCGGTATTAAGACTTTGTACATTGTACTTTTTTGACCGTAATGAATGGAAAAGACATCTTACAGAGCATTTAATATTGGCAGCGATACCCTTCCATACAGCGGACACATGCTGATCAGCAGTGAATATTCGCTTGGCCGCTACAATCACTGATGGGGATGATATCGACGCGACTTAGTTCCCAGTATTAACTTTTTTCCTCCGACAGATTAAATTCTAAAACATTTTATGAAGTATAAGAAAAATAAATAAATAAAGACGTTTGAAGTATTTGTAGTTAAAAATGATTTCCTATTTAGTGTATAATGGCAAATAACAAACGTCTTTATTTATTTTTCTTATACTTCAAAAAATGTTTTAGAACATTAAAATGAGTAAAAGGCACCATTTTACCCGAGGCAGTTACGTGTTATGTAAACAATGCACGTGCCATTGAGCCAATGACTAACGCCGTGTGATGTCATTGCACGTGTTGAAGGCAGTCATATGTGATCAGATATTATAAGTAATTCTCTGAGAAACAGATTGCCCAGCGGAATGTATTATTGGCTGATATAAATAATGTTATTATGTATGCTGGCTTGTATACAAACCAGTCTATCCCAGGTCTACCCTATTGAAAAGAATAAGGCCATTCGTGTAATTGTTAACCTATCTTTCTGAGATTTATATTCGTTTCAGCGAATAAAAAAGTCTTAACTCTTTTTCTCAAATTGTCTAGATAGAGCAGTGGCGCGGTGACAAGGGCGGGGGACTTCGTGGAAGACAACAAAATTGCAGTGGGTTGATTTATCAGCAGGTATCTTCAGTAAGTTTTGCATTTTTACCGCATTTTACTCTAACATTTCCTTAACTCTACACTCCACGGACTTCCAGTTGGGCGAAACTAAGATTTGAAAGAGAGGTAATTAGGACCATGTCTCTATTACAGTACATGTATTACACGCCGTTAATGTAGGATGTTTGCTCATCACACTTCGAAGCCACGGTCCACCTCATACTATGTGGTATCAAATTAACCAGCACGACCCCGTAAATGTTTTATGTCCCCGGGCCAAATCGGGCATCTGTCTAATAAAAGATATAACATAGAAATGACAATATGATCATTAATAAACATTTTTATTTTAGCAAGATGAACACGACCAAATTATTGCGTTTACACAGATACCACACAAAGTTACAATTCAGACATCGTTCTACTGTAACGGCTACGTCATTACCCCGTGTAGATAACAGTAATGTTAATCCTAAACCATATAGTGAAATACCGGGACCAACTGGAATCTATAATATACCCAAGATTGGTGGAATGTTTTTATTTCAACCTTTTAGTAAGCATTGTTGTTTTAAATTCTGAATTGTTGTGCATTTATTCAATTGTTACATTCTCACCCGGATTTTTGCGTTTTCTACAGGTCGCACAATCACTTTTGTCTACAAATAGACGGTCTCAAAGACATTGCTTGAAATTCTGTAAAGTAAATATTTTATTGAATTTTATTTTATTTTTCGTCGTATGCAAAATGGGCATAAATATTACAGATTCATACTGCCATCGTTATATTTTGTTTGAAACTGTTTTAAATATTTTTTTAGTAGTTGGCAAGTATTTCGGATTCACAGCTATTCGTTGAAAAATTAAACACGGATTATGCAAGCGCTAGATCAGCCTATGGTAGGTTTTTCAAACGGGCTGAAATGTTATATGAATTATTGATTAGACGTCAATTAATTTACCAAGACCATATTTAACTCTCGATGCCATCGGATATGGTTCGGTTATTAAGTAGATTTGAATAGATTTTGTTTAGTATCGTAACAACCGCAGCAATGATAATCGAGGCAAGACATGCGCCGATCGCTCGGAACAGAGTGACATAATTTGTCTGAAATTTTCCGTATATTCTCTTTTCATTACCTATTTTTATTATAGCGAAAACTGTCAGCTCTTTAGCTAATCTTACTTCATGCCACTTTAATAAAACTTTTAAATGTCTCAATGGCAACTTATATTTTTAGCCAAGTATAATTTGGTACGATTTCACGAGTTGGCTGATATGCTGTTCGACAAATATGGCCCGATTGTTAGAGTAAATCTTGGCAATGGTTTCGTTCTTACCAGTGACCCACAAAACATGGAACTCATCTACAAAAATGAAGGCAAATATCCAAAGAGGCCTGGATTTGATCTTTTTGAGGTTTACATGGAAAGAACCAAGAAAGCCAAGAATCTGGCCATTCTGTAAGTCAGTTAAACATGCATCATGCAAGAGCAAAATCTGTCTACAACAGGTCTTTCTTTAGGGCTGAAATGTTAAAATAAAACCTATTAATTATACATTATTTAACCTATCCAGACCATAATAAGCTCTCGATGTCAAGGCTAGCCTGTGATATTTGTTGGATTATAGTTTGATTAACACTCTAGACATTCCTTCGTGATAATCGAGACTATTAGTTTTGTCTTACCGACTTCAGTAATGATGATCGAGGCTAAGCGGAACTTTCGTCCGCTTAGTTCTCGGTTCATAGGGGACCAATTTGAATGAAATTTTCAGCAAATTGTCTTTGCATTATGTAGTTTTTAACTATTATAGTGATAACTGCCAACTCGTTATCTAATTTCTCATAATGTATCTTTAATTTCACCCGACATCAAATTAATGCACGTCATATAATCGATATTTTTTTTTTTTTAAAAAAGCACTCTTAATAGGTTATATCTACCATTCTTATATTATGTTATCTAAAATGGATAGGGTTTTTTTCTTAGATAAACATCAAATGTTATATGAATTATTAATTAGACATTACTTAACTTACCAAGACCACAAAAATCAATTCCTATTGAAGCAGTTACCGTAAAAATGGATAATCGAGATTTTGTTCATTATCGCAACAATGCATTGGCAGTGATGACAATCGAGACTGGAAGATAATTGTATCGCCGATATTTAGACTTAGAGTGAAATAAATTTACTGACATGTTCAGCATATTTCTTTTCATTATCTATTTGTTAACGATTGTAACGAAAACTTTATCTAATCTCGACTATTTCAGGGATGGTGAAAAATGGGCTGAACTACGAACTCAGGTACAGAAAAAATTGGTTCGACCAAAATCTGCCCTGCACTATATTGAAAGTCAATCCGAGGTAGCTAATGATTTAGTGCATAGATTACGTTCGATTGATCCAAATGATGTTAGAGAATTGCTCTTTTTATTCGCCACTGAAAGTAAGTAAAATACTTTGAGCATTCCAAAATAATAATATTTTATTCTCACTATTAATTAAATTGTATATTGCTGGCACGCAAAAATATACAATCCTATCATCATTAACTCTAAAACATTTTAAAAAATGTGATATTTGACGTCTGCGTAGTTTGTCGGATATGGCAACAATCCAAGGCACCGTGCGCACATTGGCGTGTACATAAAAAAAACCCATACCAGTTGGAATTCGAAATAAGAGTAGTCCGTTGTGGCGCTGTTCGGGCAATATATCCCTCATAGCACACTATGACATATGCCCGTCTTCATTAGCCCCGTCGGAGCAGAACCACAGCGCGTTTGGCAGGTGCGGATCCAGGAATTTTTGCAGGAGGGGGTTTGCCAGCTTTCGGTTAGGGAAATCTGCCATCATCGTCTCTAAATTACATAGGTATACATACAAATTGAGCTTTTTAAACAGAGAAATCGTTTTATACTGATGTAGGATCACTTTGTGATGTAATTTCATTGATGCAAGGCATTATTTTTTTATGTAGCTGAGCAGGGGGGGGGGTGCGCCCCCCCCCCCTCTGGATCCGCGCCTGAATATATCCCTCATAGCACACTATGACATATGCCCGTTTTCATTAGCCCCGTCGGAGCAGAACCACAGCGCGTTTGGCCCCATTTTATTCGACTTTTGTACATTTAAACTCGGAATTTAATCAAATATATTTTATAGTCAATAGTTTCATTAGAATAAACTCGCTGTTTTCTTTACAAATATCGTTACAGGTATAGCTGTTGTATGTTTTAATAAACGGTTGGGTATTTTAGACGGAGCTGTGACAAAGGACGCGAAAGAATACCTCGACAACTCTAAAATATTTTTCACTCATATCAACAAGGGAACTGTGGATTTTCCGTTTTTCAAATATTTTGAGACACCACTGTATAAAAAATTCAAACAAGCTGCCGATAAAACATATGGGTAAAGCATTTATAACTTTTTCTATAGAGATAATAATCATTCATATTGATAACCATTGATTTGTTATTTGTGTTTAGTAATTTTTTTATACAATATGAGTTTTGAACCAGCTGTGGAGGAATCTAACGAAAAATTTGGTTTGATTTATATTCTACACCGCATCCACATAAGTACGTTTAGAAATAAATCGATGGGCGATATCCTAGCGTGATTGAAAAACAGTTGTGTTTTCATTGGCTATTGACAGTGCATATACACTGAGCGTCATAGGAAACGCATCACTTTAATAGTTCTTCGTACAACAAAATGATCCTGTAAACATACCTTATTTTACTTCTTATTGTGAACAATATTCAAATGGGAACACATCAATAACAACACATTTGTACACTTATGGATGTTTAATCTGTAATCAGCGGTACAAAGTCAGAGGGGTCAAAACCAAAAGTACGACACAAATGGTTAATTGTGCTGCACAGCGTGCGTAAGAGCCAATGGAGGACACACGTGCTACTGACAATAGAGACTTTTGGCAAGCGTAAATTCGTAGTACGTATCGCGTATCCGTATGGATTTTGTGTGTGACGTCATCAATGTTTGTGTATTTCTAATACGTGATACGGCACACGGGTACGGTAGCCCGTATCGAACGGAGAACGCTAGATCGGAGACGGTCCTACGCAAATTGTGACGTCATATGTGAATTGTGGGTTAGGGTAAGGGTTAGTCTTGATCATGGGTTAGGGTTAGGGCTAGCCCTGTTTACATCTCGGGATTTTGACCAAATCTACAGGTCCTAGCCCTTACCCTAACCCATAATCTATATATGACGTCATATGTGCTAAAATGCGTAGGACCGTCTCCGATCTAGCGTTCTCCGTATCGAACAGCTTTCGTACGGAGAAGGTCCGTATAACATTGTCGTGTTTTTAGACGCTGAAATGTTGTATAATAGCGTTTTATGAATCTATGTGTGTCCTAAAACACGGAGGTGTATATTTGATGTGAATCATTATTTCTGATGGGTTTTTCTCGGAATTTTCATACTTTTTCTGTCTGTCTGTCTGCACGCTGGTTGATCTACGTGCTAGATTAAGGTAGATAATTATGGGACCTTGCAAATCTGTAAATGATGTGATTCTATGATAAAGGGTATAAATTGTAAATTAGTGAAACCAAAAATTGCTGTCGAGTCGAAGTCAAAGATTTTTTTTAATAAGATGCGACATTATTTTTTTTAATAGCTAATCGACTGTCGAACGACTTCACTCACTCCAAGAAATTGTAGGCTAGGCACTTGCACGACTAGTACTGATGGTGATCTTGGTAGATAACCGCCATCATGCTCTACACAACTTAAACCTCAGCTCAGTGACGCATACGTACGCGACGCAAGAATCTGCCAAACTCTAAAACTACTCTGCCGCAACGTGTCACGTATACGATACGGTTACGTGATACGGGTAGAGAAGATGCCACTTGCCAAAAGTCTCTAATTAACCACTTGTCTTGTGTCGTACTTTTGGTTTTGACCCCTCTGACTTTTTACCGCTGATTACAGATTAAACATCCATAAGTGTACAAATGTGTTGTTATTGATGTGTTCCCATTTGAATATTTTTCACAATAAGAAGCAAAATAAATAAGATATGTTTACAGGATCATTTTGTTATACGAAAAACTAAGTGGTGCGTGTTCTATGGCGCTCAGTATATGTAACAACACGACGCAATGATTGAAAACCCACCGGTGTTCGGTAGAACTGAGTCCGGTAAAATCTATCGAAAAATATCAGATTTTAACCAGATTTTTATGAGGGTGGCTTGCTCCAGACAGGATACGGTTGCTCTTGCAGGAACTCCTACGGCGTATTCGTTTTCAATTAAGAGTGCTGTTCGTTCTTGCTAACCAATGCTATCTGTTCGGCAATCAGAGTAGTAAAGTCAAGTAAAAACGAAATTTTGAACTATAAAAAACGAAACGAAATTGGATCTGTGTTTTAATCAGATTGTCTGTTCGGATATTTAATGATCTTAACAACAATATGATAATAGCATAAAAGTGGGTCTAAGTTTTGTGTTCCAAGATCTGGGTAATGTATTAACAAATACACTAAAATTACCGATACATATTATTGCTAAAGAGTATTGAAATATTGCAGATTTGGTAAAGTACAAATTGAAGAGGCTCTAGAAAAATCGCTTCAAATGAAGAAAAATGGTACTTGGAATCCCGAGGAACCCAATTTTTTGATGTCTTTGTTAGCAGAAGAAAAACTTTCAGTAGAACAGGTTACAAGTCTGGTTCTTGATCTGCTGGTGGGCGGAACTGATTCAGTAAGTCGGAGCCTCCTTTGTCCTTTCTTAATCTTTTAGTAGATCCGTAATAGAAAATATCTCGTGACCCATGAATCCAAGAGCTGGATATCTATGTTTTATGTGTCTTCATGGTTAGGTAACAATGATGACGAGCCGATAATGTTCTCTACCATTGCTTAGGAAATATTTGTTCAGGATGTAATCATCTTTACATCCTCTTAGTTAAAGAAACATTATGTAAGATTTAGATACAGATAATTCAAAATGAATATACTGAAAATTTCATTCAAAATCTGAGCCATCCGATTGCATCGAGAGTTTATCATTGTTATGTCATGTAAATAAATATCTAGTTACTATAATGTATATAAAATTTAAGACCTAAAGAAGTACTTGCAATAAACAGATCTAGCTCTTGTATAATGCCTGTTTAATATAAGTATGAAGTTCGTTTTTCCCCTTACAAAAAGGCATAGATTTTTCAAAATGTTAATTATGTTTGGAGTGCGTGGTTTTGGTGCAAGAATATAATTTACTTTCTAATCTTTCCAGACTGCTAAAACATTGGAGATATTCCTGTATTGTTTAGCTCGGCATCCTGAAAAACAGGAGAATCTTCAACAGGAAATACACAAGTACATGGGTCGCCATGGTGACCTGACATGAAGTATTTAACAGCTTGTTTAAAGGAATCCTTCAGGTAGATCATTCTATAGTTGACAGTTTATGTGAATAACCAGGTTTTAAGCAGGTCGACAATGGTTTGCATTGGCCAGCTCGTTTGTAATCAACAACAAAGGATATGTTAGTCCCAAAATGACCTAGTTTGTGTCGAGTGGACGTTAAACCCCGTTTCTCTCTCTCACAAAACTTTTCTCCAGTGGGCGAGACTCCATACTTCGAGACGTTTGACTGGTTGTTGGGGGTTCAGGTCAGTCACTCAAGTTAGGCTATATTGAAATTGAAACACATTGAAGTTGCTGTATTCAGACTGAAATCGATTTATTGGTTGATTGGAATTCGCGTCAGCCATCTTAAATAGACCACTTTGAAGTTGCTGTATTCAGAGGTTAGAATTAAAAATAGAATAGCTGGAAAACTCGTTAGCGGCCGTCAAGTTTTCAAAATTTTCTTTGGGGACCCTACACGGTATGCCCTTCTCCTCCGCTCTCACAGAAAACCTGCAACCTGTCTGAAGGCCTAATCCGACATTTTCTGCCCTCTAACTGACAATTCGTTCAGATTTAATTTATAAGGGGTGGGGAAATATATTGATATTTATAAAGGCGATATGTTTGTGAATAACATGGTAGCATTTGCATAAACAATTTATTGAAGGAGTTCAATTCGATTGGTCTGATGTGCTTCTTTTTTTAGTGATGGTACAAACTCTCTGATTAGATTTAGAAAGATTGAGCCAAGTCGTTTTAATTAATAATTTTATTGTCGATATTGGCTTAAAGGATCAACTGTTGAAAACACAGTCGGTTATATCGTAACATCAACTTTATCTGAGCCAGGGTTATCATATGTGTATTTCATTCCGGTATATATTTATCTTTTACAGAATGTATTATCCTGTAGCTAGCGGATCAGCTAGATTTTTACCAGTCGATATTATACTTAGCGGTTACCGTGTACCTAAAGGGGTAAGTTCCATAAAAAGAAGACACCGTTTGTTTTATAATTAATTTATAATAATAGCTCAGTTCAATCCGTTTAATTGATTTTAGCAGAGAGATGAAATATGGAGACAACTATATCAATTCATATTGATGTGCATGACAGTATTAGGTTTCTCGGTAAACCAGGGCCCTGTTCTTACCGGAGAAAGTCTATTTACTACCATAGGATGTTGCAACCATTAATGAACTGATAATTTACTATTATTGGTACTTATATCACGGACAGAATCTTTAATATATACTATTTTCAGACGTTAATTGGAATGGGTAATCGAAATTTATTGATGAATCCAAAATATGTAACAGATCCTACAGTTTATCGACCAGAAAGATGGTTACGGGATGATAAAGGGGCTAGAGCAGATCCCATTCCAAGTATAGGTTTAATACCATTCAGTGTTGGAGTTAGAAACTGTATTGGTAGGAGATTTGCTGAACAAGAAATTTATATAGCTATCACCAAGGTAAGAGTTGTTTTAAAAATTACACTGGTCAAATGAAATGCTTTTATATAGATTGATAAGATTTGGAATTAATGCCCGATTGTGAGATTATTCAATATCTTCTCAAATCAGATGGTGTGACCTTTGGTATCTTTTTTGTTAGCATCATTACTTTAAAATTTTGGTCCATTGTCTTTTCTTCATATTTTTACACACGGGCGATTTAAATCAAAAGACTTCTTGTCATTCGTAATCTCCCTTGTTTTATATATTTCCAGATTGTGCAAAACTTTTCAGTTAGTCTTATGGATGACTCATCAAATCCGCCAGATATGATATACGAAACCTTTGGTTCGTTTGTTCAGAAACCTATGTTTAAATTTGAAGAAAGAAAATAGATAACCACCAGAGGACATGTAATGAGGCTTTGCATCATTAATTATAATGTGTATGACTATTGTATTTGTTATATTGTTATTTGTAATGACTAATTGTATTTGTCGTAATAAGTTTGTGTATGATATTATTTGTAACAACAGTAATTAGTATTCGTTATATTGTTATTTGTAATCACTAATTGTATTTGTCGTAATAAGTTTGTGTATGATATTATTTGTAACAACAGTAATTAGTATTCGTTATATTGTTATTTGTAATCACTAATTGTATTTGTCGTAATAAGTTTGTGTATAATATTATTTGTAACAGTAATTAGTAATTGTTCTTTTAATGGCTACAAATGACTCAAAATGCATTTCTCTACTTAAGTTACCTCGCCATCATGAAATGGAACCATGCGTGCATTACATGAAATAAATACCTCACAAATTATTCTTTGCTACTATAAATGATGAAATATTCAAATTATAGTGTGTGCCAAATTATTGACCAGTAAACGATTGACCATTGCTGCCCGCGGACGTTAAGGTAGCACATATTTTGTTCAGGTAATTGTTAATAAATATGATGTTATAAAAACTTGGTATATACAAGTGCTATTGACCTGTTATGTATATTTATAAATATCACTGAGCTATGAATATTAAATAACACCGCGTCTTAATATTATGTTGTTCACATTTATCCCATGACATTTGCAGCTCCCTTACATTATTTTTTTTATTATTTAATATGCTATAAATTTAAGATGGTAAAGTATGCAATCAACTTCCATGTATAATAATAAGCCAATTACCTATTCTGAAATATAAATATTGCCCCTTTTTTTGTAATTTCATCTTTTTTTTGTAATTTCATTGACCTGCAAGTATATAATGGTGTTTTTAAATAGTCTAGTCTAACTTATTTAAATCTAAATCGGAGCTAAATCGCTAACATTTAGGACATAGAAATTGATACAAGTGAGTCACAGGGCATAAAATACTGTAATATGAATTATCTTAACCGACCTACATTCAATGGTTTCCGTTTTCACTCTAATTTCAAATCAGTTACGTTTGGTGAAATAAGCCAGAAGTGTCAATCGAGTGGCTATTTCTAGGGTCTGGTTATTCCAGTCTACATAATTATGCTGTTTGATTTGGTGCAATGTTACTAGCCTCGTTCCTCGAGTTTCTTGCTAGAACTGGGGCTGAAACGCATTGTGGTACACGATTGGTGAACCAATGGTAAAATGTTTATTTTGTCTTAAATATTGGATATCAGAAGCCCATCTTTTTTCGGTAAGATCACAGCATCAATGTTGATTTAAATTGACAAATATTTGTGTTTTCAATGTTGAAGATTTTGGATGATATTGAGTTAGAGACTTTAATTCCTGCAGACCAGGCAACTTAGCACCTGAAACCCCAGATTTGGAGTAGGGGCAAAAACTGTACTAAAGTTTGAAGATAAAACAACCAATTTCTAAAATTTACTTTAAATTCTATAATTTTTGATAGATTTATTTATAATAGATTTATTTATACAAGTTATTTTTTACTAGAAATAAATATATAAGATCATTACTTTATAGGCCTTCTTTGTTGGTTATATCATTAATGATGATTAGCTGCAATGGTCGGAACTATCTGATTTGCTTTTGTCTCTTGTGTCTTAACTTGGAGTATCCAAGGCTTGTCAATGGGTACATATACCTTGTTTCTATCAAGCCTGACCAAACAACCACCATTATTTCTATCAACATAATTTAGGTCTTTAAAATATCAATAATTCCATAGTGAAATGCATCTGTGATTTTTTGTGTGGATTTATGAAATCAAAGTGATTAATCCAACTTACTAGGATTACTGGCTTGGATGAATGCTGCACAGTCTTTAAATTGCTTTACATCTTCACAGTGATATCCTTGATACATCACCACTTGTTTTTAAAACACTAGACAGTATATAATATAAATATTCTGAAATTTATTATCAAACACATATAAATACTGATATCTTTCAGATCACCAGAAACATATTCGAAATAAACAATGTACATGTAGTTTAATCTGCTGATAAAATATAATCTATTAAATTACAGATTTTATTTATTCCTATCAAAATTGCTCAATAATAATGATTTATACTGACAATTACTGATCAGTGTTAACAATCAAGGTTCTTATGATAGTATGATGTCTCCCATTTCAAATGGCATATGCTCAAAATATAAAAGAAATATACTCTACAAACATAATCTATTAGATATTCTCTATCCAGTGCATAGTTCAACTATATGTAGGTAGCAATATACATCCAGTAAATTTATACTAATGATGATCACAATATTTGTCAGTAACTTCACAGTTTATTGCAATGTAAATTCATAAAAAAGACATAATATTATGGCACTGCCAATGTCTGCATCTCTCGCTCGAAAACAACACACATCATGATCATTTTCATAACAGTTTGAAAATAAAATGAATAGTAGTAATGTCAGACAAGCAATGTTAGAACAGATCTGATAATTTATCAAATACACATTTACACAAAGAAAATTAAAACAAGACATATTATTCCACGCACTGAACTTTAAACTGTAACAAAACATTTTGTAAATGTTCAAATACTGACTATTATTAACTATCCTCCAGGAGCAATGATGTTAGACCTTGTTAAAGACATTATTATTGCTGTATTTATGGCAATTTAACAGATCTGTGAGTGAATTTGTGACCGAAATACAGCGATCAAAACAGGAAAACTCACAATAAATACATCTAATACAACACTTAAGAATGACTGATCGTTTTTGGTAAATTTAATTCCATTTTCTGAACATAAAAACTTACATTTACAGGTGGCTTCTTTTATTTGTATTCCTACACACATTCAATTCAACTTTCTTCCTATATTTACACCGGTACATACATGCATAACTAAATCTCTCTAACATCATTAAATTGTCTCTTCTTGAGTGGGGATAATAAAGCTACCTTATTCTTAGAGACAAGTTCTGCTTTGAAAGTTTAACTACATGTAACTTCAACTATTAAAATTAAGATTAATCTTTTCACATTTAAAAATATCATCAAGATATGTACATGTAGAAGTAACTATCAGTATATAACTCATTGGTCCCTTTCGTATTTGACTGAAAATTCAATTGAAAAGCCGACTAAATATATACGATGCATGTTAATATACATGTAATCTACCAATATACTAATAATTCAAACTTACTGTAATCTTTAAGCTACAATCAATGGATTTTCCTTGTAAGTCAATTAAGAATTTAATAGTTTCAGTGAAAATAAATCTTTATGTTTCACAGTCGTGGATAGTTTATGTTTATTTTCACAAGATATTGATGCTAGTTTAATCAAATTCAACAATGGTATAATTTTCTAAACACAGTTAATTTCTTGTATCAATTAACTATCAGTGATTTCTATACACTGCTAAAATAATAGACACTCCTGCAACAGCTAATCCACCAGCCAACAATGTCCATTTAACCCACTGAAAATATGATTTAAAGTTATAAATAACGAGTAAATTTTATATAACTTATAATAGGGGATCAGGTTTATCTGGACAGTGCAAGGACACTGACAAATCTAGAACATACAAAACATATTCTAGTTCTTAGGCAATCACTCTGAAAAATATCATGTGATAGGTTTCCATTTTTTGGGATTTATTTTGTCAAAGAATCACCTGACCCAGGTGAGTAACAACTCTCACAAACATCACACTTCAGGGTTCTACACTTCTATCATTATGTGTTTATCAATACAGAATAGCAATGAATGTCATAAAGATTAAATGTTATTCTATACTTGGGTCTTTACCTCTATTACGATACACTTAATACAAATTCATATACAGTGGACTCTGTCAAATCCGACATCGTACGGGGGCGTTACAATATGGCGGAAGTCACAGAGTGTCGGAATACCCAGATTTGTCGAAACCGGAAATATTAAAACTTTTGTCCAGTGCAATTTATGATTGTCCAATTTATTATCTATGACACGTACATGTACTTGATAAAAGGGTCTATGTTAACTTGATTTCAACCAAAAAATATTACTAGCGGCAACTGTGAGAAGTGTGAGCATCACCTAATCCCATGACGTCATGTGACCCTCTATAAATGGCAAGAATCTGTGAATCGGAATATTTATTTTTATAGCTTTATTAATATTTATACCATTTGGAGACATAAATTTGTCACAGAGATTGTCAAGTTTAACCGAATATTCAATAACGAAGCCAATTAAATTTCTTTCAGAAATTATTCTAGTGCTCTTGGGTTAATAGTCAACTAAAAAACCTTCTAATTTAATTCATGATAATAAGTAATAAAATAATAAACTTACCCATGAATTGGGTTTTTTATTGTTAGAATTTTTAGAGTTATTCGTCCCCAACATTCTTCTATACATTTCTTTTTCTGAATCAGTTTCTGATTTTAATTTTTTCGTGAGTTTTGACAGCTCTTGATGGATAATCTGAAGAAAAAAAATTACTATAAACCATGCATAGTACATTCAGATGTATCCACAAGTGATAGATTTATCCAGCTATGCTGGACGATTGAGTTCCCATTTAAAAACAATTCATAAACCTCAGGACCTCTATCCAGGGGTTTGACGTGTAAAGAGTCACCATAATTTGTCGAAAATTGCTTAATGGTTCTCAGAACCAAATCGGAAGCAGCACTGCAACAATGATATGACGACTTGTGTGGCTGATAGAGGTGAACACACACGGTACTGACTTGATTTTTACAAGAAAGTAAAACTGTTATGACCTCTGTGGGTTGTTTTTGCCAAAAAACATATTTCGGCTGCATTACGTTTTGAAAGCACTTCTAGTTAAATCATTGGCATTTTTTTTACTTTTCAGCATATTTTAAAACAAAACACTTACCTTAGACTCTGGCTCTTTTTTTAAAGCCTTTTTAAAATATGATATAGCTTCATTAGTGCTACCTTTTGCTGAATATGCCTAGGATAAAATTTTATGATTATTAATATGTATATAGCATTTAATTCAGTTTGTTTTGGGTTTTTTTTGTGAAAGACGTCAAGGGATGTCTACGGGAAATGTTCAACTCCATTTCAACTTAATTGTTATAGTTGATCTTTGCTTATTGTATTTATAAGAAGAAATCCTATAGAAAGTTGTCTCTGTTCAGCCATTTAAGTTAGAACCTACAACAGCATCAAAAGACAAAATCGTCTGAGATAGAAACATTTTTTTTTTTACCTTTCCAAGTCTAAATAATGCTTTTACATTGTCTGGTTGCGAAATTAAGACCATTTTACAGGAACGTATAACAGCATCATATGCTTCTACCTGGAATAGATAGGTTTAAATTAACATACAAGGATCTATAGATATACCAATTATTAGCAATCAATGAGAATTTGTTGTGTTTATATTTACCATAAGTTGGTATCATCAGTGTGTGGTGAGTGGTGACCATGAACATGAATGGCCGTGTGACATAAAATTACAGCAGAACAATTAGTCAGGTCAAACTGGTGTCAATTTCTAATGGTACAGGAATAATAAAAGTGAGAGTATAACCAAATTCAACAAAGAAATCAAAGATATTATATCCTTTTAAATGTCACTTAAAGACAGAAAGCATTTTTCACCTTTAGTTGGCAAGCTGCTAAATTATTACAGCATTTAATTTTGCTATTTAATATTTCTGGCAGCAAAGATGGTTCAGAATTCATGTTGTTTCCTTGATGATCTAATATTTTCACAGCTCTGAAATAACACAATAGTAAATTAAATTCATTCATTGACAAACTAGAGCGTTTGGGCAATATTACAGATAGGCATCGTCTCATGAACAGAAACATGTATATAAACTGAATTTCCAATGGATAATAAAAAACAATTTTAGATGATAGAATGGACAACAACAATATATGAATACATTTCAATGTGAACGTATAAAAAACTTGAACTTACAATCAAATGTAAAATATTTCAGAAAAGAAAATGACAATGTATGGAGTATCACAGAATCCAGTCATACATACTTGTAGTATAATGATTATTTACTTACTTTGTATAAGAATTGATAGCACCAGTATAATCCTGTCTTGCAAACAGAAAATTACCCCTTTCTCTTTTCTTTTCTCTTAGAAATAGAACAAATGGTACTAAAATTAGTGTCAGCTATGTTAACTAATTTCTCAATTTAAAGTACGACTTGTTTCTAGTTTACGATACTGAACAAAACATAAACCATGAATTTTCCAACAATGGTTTGAAACTAAACATTAAATACAGTAACTCCTACTAAAACATCCCAACTACACGATACCCAAGTTGCAGTGCACCTAATCATAATAATAAGTCCCAAATACAGACATTTATTAACCTTTTAAGCAGGATGGAAATTACTTATTTCCTAATAACCCATATAATAAAAAAAAGGGATATCTATGACAGCGCTGGCACTTAATTTGGTGAATTCACAATGAAAAATCTACATTTACACACCCCATATCAAGTTTTTCTTGCTTAGATATTTTATCTAAATCTGGTTTATCTTCGTGTTTTAATAATTCCAACGTATAGGTAATCTCACTATTTGCTGGAATATCTGGTTCTCTGAAAATTTTAATGTACGTACAAAGTTATAAACTCTTAACTTTACATTTATAATTCATATTTAATACATACCCTAACATCTTAATACATGTACATGTAAAGCCATCAATAGAATTTTTTTAAGACAATAATAATATTTACATAGCTTAATCCATTCTAAAATTCTCAAACATTCAACTACTGAAACAAAACTAAAATATTAAAGGTAGATAATTTTAATCTTCCATCAGAATATTTTATCTACATGTACAAATGTACATTGTACATGACTGATATGTTTATATAATGTTGCCTTATTTTGAATTAATCACATTGAAAAATCTTTGAATGAGTATTTGTTTTAGAATGGAAGTTTTACAATATTGAAGTTTGCAAAGGATTAAAATTCATTTAAGCGTTGAAAATCAGCTTTAATATTCAGATTATCTAAGCAATTTAACCAGTACATATACATAATACTTCATACCTGCCTTTTTCACCATAAGCATATTTAGCGCCTGTTACTACTTCACAGGTTTCTCCTGTTTCCATTAATGATACAGCCAAATCCCAGGCTACAATAAAACACAAGAAATTTATTGAAGGCACAAGTGTTTTTTTTGCATCAATTTGAATGAATTGTTGGCCCTGATTTGAAAGGTACACCATCATCATTCAAACAGCTATACATGGACCTAAACTAATTCCTGTTTGTATTAAAATAGCATTATGCAAGAGCAAAATCTGCTTATTACAGGTCTTTCTTTAGGCCTGAAATGTTATCTAAAAAATCAATTAGACATTAATTAACATGTCCAGACCATAATAAACTCTTGATGTTAAGGCTAGCCTTCGATGCTGGCGGATTAAATTCCTATATGCCGCTTAATGGCCGTTGATAATTAAATCAATCAAGTGGATTATCGAGACTATGCTGTTTATATTAATGATTTGAGTAATGATGACCGAGGCTATGTGAATATTTCCAATGCTTTTTTCTCGGCTAATAGTGGATCAATTTGACGGAAATTTTCAGCAAATTACCTTTACACTATCTAGTTTTTAACTATTATAGTAAGAACTGCCATCTCTTTATCTTATCTCCCATAATGTAACTTTAATATGCTTCAATTTGAGAGAATAATTGGTCCTGATTTGAAAGTTAAACCATCATAAATCAAACAGTAATACATGGACCTAAACTTAATTCCTGTTCGTCTAATATGAATGGTGGGCAGATTCTTGTCAAACAATTAGGAACAAATAAAAACAGTAAATCTGAAGAAAAGGAAACTTAGATACTGATACAAATATAATCCCTATATTAAACACAATGTATGTAAATAACAATAATTACTCATGTTTAGTTGGCCTTACCTTGTATAACATCCCCTTCACCGAGGTAAAAAGAGAAAGAATTATATTTATCTACTGCTGTACCATCTGTTAAATAACCTTCTATATCTAAAGTAACAATATCCCCATTTAATGGTCTTGTATCTTTTCCTTTACCTTTAACCAATACCTAATGATTTACAAAAAGAATATTTCATGAGTTATTTAAATGTAGATTTTCAGCAGACCTTACACATAGATATTTTTCTAATAATGCAAGGCTTTTGCAGGATTGTCAGCTATTCCTATAGCTTGAATATCAACAATGTCCTAGTCTGACATACACATTTATGGAAGTTATCAGGGTTTTCTGGCTTGGTTTCCTGTTGTCAGTGGTGCAGGGCAGAGGGCCTGGAATAGCCTTTTGGATGGGACAAAAAAGAACCAGTTACATGTAACATTTTTTTTCACCTTTTTTTGCAGTAATCCATTTCCTAGAATGTCTATATACTCTCCTTCTCCATTATCCTTGGCACCTTGTTCATTTGCATTATTGCTGCTAATGTCTGTTCTTGCATCTCCATTTAATTTGTCACCACCACCATCACCCGCTCCTCCATTTTTGTCCCAATTGCTCACATTTGATGTGTAACTTATGTCTGATTGGGTCTCTGCAGTTTGTTCACCTGTCTCACCTCCACCTGTGCTTATATTTTCAACATTGATTTTTGATTTCATTTCATTTGCTGCAAGTGATGAGACAAGTTTGTCCTGAGAAATGTTTGTTGCACCATTGTGAACATTTTCCGGGACTGTGTGCAAATTGTCTGAAGAATCAGATTTATCGTCTTGGTTCTTTATTCCTGTCAGAATTGGGTTTTCACTTTCATTACTCATTTTAGAATCCTATTGGAGAAAACCTGTAATAAACACAAAAAGAAAATCAAAAAGATTGTAATAATGTATACAGATTCTTGCTTATGAACTAACTAATTCTGAGGGATGGAATTTATGTTGAACACGTAAAAAAATACTAGTTGTGCCATGTCTTTTGGCCTTAATAATTTCCCTCCATCAAACATTTTATGGTCTTCTTATGTTTACTCTTCATCATGCTGGCTGGTCGGGTGTATGAATATATGTAAACACAAATTTGTAAAACTTATTTTCAACAGAAAAATAAAAGGGCCCATATATATGTCACTAAAATATATTAAGTGTGTGTCAATTATATTTTGGAACATTCTATGTCATGATCGAAAAAAGCACTAACTTCGTACCAAATACATGATTTAATACTTGAATCAAACACATTCTTCATACATCATTGAAACCAAACTGATCCCGCAGTGAATATTCGCTTGGCCGCTACAATCACTGATAAGCATGACATCGACGAGGCTTAATGAGTACGGCATATTAACTTTTTTACTCCGACAAATTAAATTCTCAAACATTTTTTTGAAGTATAAGAAAAATAAATAAAGAGGTTTGAAGCATTTGTAATTAAAAAATATTTCCTATTTAGTGTAAATGGGTATTAAAATAAGTAAAACGCACCATTTTGCCCGAAGCAGTTAGGTGTTATGTAAACAATGCACGAGCCGTTTAGCCAATGACTGACGGCACGTGAAGTCAATGCACATGTTGTAGACAGTCATGTGTGACAGAGATAATTTGTAAGTAATTCTCTGTAAAACAGATTGCATTGAAACTTGTCATCAGATCTGTTAAAGAAGACAAGAGATGGGCGACAACAAAATGTGATCATAACAAAGGTGAACATATAAAAAAATACCTAAATCAGAATGATTCCGTCCGTTTCTGGAGTTCAACGTTCATTTCCATCGGGGGTGGTATCGTAGACAAAATCATCATAATGATGCTGGCTGGGTATAATAGATGTGTACCGGTATATCTAGTTACTGTCACAATTGATACAATCTAAAACCCTTACGCAAGTTCAAATAGGTTGAAACGCACAATTGTCAATACATACATGTATCATTACAGTTTGTATTGAAAAACGTAATCTGTTATAAATAGTGAAGACTGGGGCATTAAAATAGTTACCAAACAGATTTTCTTTATGGTAATGCATTCTACATTTGCATAGCGATGTTTATGTTGTAATGATATAGACCTATAGTAGTACGTAATCCGCCACTAAAATAGTTACCGAACAGTTTTTCTTTATGGTAATGCATTCTACTCTTGCATAGCAATGTTTATGTTGTAATGACATAAACCTATAGTAGTAAGTAATCCGCCATGACACCGGCCAGATGAAATTTTGCGTAGCAGTTTGGTTTCATCCAATCATATACATATAATTATGCGGTAAGGCTTCACCTTTATTTCAATGGGAATTGATTTACGATATGTTAAGCTATGTGCAGTACAGTTTTGGGTTAGTTTATGTGTAAATTAAGGGTGCTATAGGCCAGTAAACTATTTGTAGTCATTTGACTAAAAAACTTGCACAAAGGAACTCTGTAGGAAAGGCCACTACTGCGGATGGAGTAAGACGGAAGACATCAGTAGTGGAACCATTTCTATGGTATATCTAGTGACAGTGGGTATCACGTCATTTGGGACTCACGTCATTAGGGACTCAGTTGACGACGTTTGGGACTTCAGTGGCGTCATTTGGAAGACAATTAAGGATTAACTAGTTTAAGTTATTTATTGTGTAGTTCATTTGATACGCATTGTTATAAACAAAAAGACTGGATTCACAATCAAAGAAACCTGTGGTTTTTTAGAAGGCCCTGATTTGACAATGGAGATTAGAATATATCAGATAATCAAATTGGGGTTGATCAATTTTAAGATACGTCACATGCATTATAGTTCATTGGTACGCACGATAATTATGTAAAGACATTAAACCGACAAAAAAGACAAATATGTATAAATAACTGCAGCCCGTCCATGGAACAATGTAGGGTATCAGGATCTTTATTATTAAAATCAACCATGCAATAATCTTATATAATCAAACGAATGTATTGTTAAAATAAATAAATGTATTGTTAAAATAAATGTTATTTAAATCGTTGGTGTGTTTTTATCATAATAAGATTTTATTATAATTCAATTGGCATTTTTTCTCGAGTCCCAAACGTCATATATCCGAGTCCCAAACGACGTATACCAAACGTTGTATACCCGAGTCCCAAATGTCGTGGACATAATTTTTTGAGTCCCAAATGACATGTAATCGTGACATTGTAGGTAACTTTTCCTGAAATAAAAGATTATGGTAGGCCTACACTATACAATACAGTATGTAGTGAAAAGAATCATGTTTTGGGCTAACGATAGAAATATAGCTAGAATGAATAGCGGCTGTATTATTCAGTCTAGAATTTACCAAGATTTGATTTCGTAAAAATTTCCTGTTTCGTTTAGTCATTAGTCACTGACACTGTCCAAATTAAAATTATTTATCACAACTGTCTTACAACTTTCGACCTTGGTGAAATAGACACTTTATTTCATAACTACTTGTGAATATCAACAAACCATCATCAACCTGATAAGACCTAGAATTGAAACAACCTTCTAAACAAAAACACAATTTACTCACACAATTTTGTTTCTCCCATGCCTTATATTTATTAGACCTTGACCTTTACCCTAATGGAAAACGGCTGGTCTTCTATTTTACGACATACCGCAATACTTTATTTCTCTTACACCATGTTCAGTAAACAAATATATTTTGCAAAAACACATTGAACAACTCATCTTTTCAGCAACATTCAAATATTTAATATATAGATTCAGCATATCCATTATACTTGGAATTGGATATAATAATGTTTATGTCGTAGATATCAAAGAACATAGAAAGACCGGGTTACGACAATAAACTCGGGCCCGGTGAGTCGACCCTAAGTCCAAATCGAATAGTCAGTCGTATAAATCGGTCGATGGCTTATTAAAATTTTGGAATAGTATGTAATCAATATAAGTTAAAGAAGAAACGCATTAATTCCAATATAACGCCAATGGTCGCCGAGTCACGGCGTTTGTTTTGAGCATGAGGTATTTGACATTTTCATGTCGCTTTGTCCACTCAATAAAAAAACCAGTCATTTGTTCAGTCTGTTACATAAAATCAGTCAAGTAGCTCAGTCGAATAGCTCAGTCGAATAAGTCAGTCGTATAGTTCAGTCGTATAATTCAGTCGTATAGTTCAGTCGTATAGTTCAGTCGTATAACTCAGTCGTATAGTTCAGTCGTATAACTCAGTCGTATAGTTCAGTCGTATAATTCAGTCGTATAATTCAGTCGTTCAATATTAAGCAGCGGTGGCAGTGGACTAAGATAATATTGTAACAAATCATGCTCGTAGCCATAGCTGAAGGTGCCGGGGGCATGGGGTAGGGGCCGGGGGCATGGGGTAGGGGCGGGGTCCTTCCCAACGGGTTTCAAGTTCGATTTTACGGGCAAAAGTAGTTTGATAAGTAAGACATTCGGACGATATTTAAGCCATAACTGAAAGAGAGAGAAGGAGAGGGGTAGAGAGGGAGACAGTAATGGGGTTTAGCGTCCACTCGACACACACTAGGTTATTTCGGGACAAAAACATGTTTTTTATTTTTTTTTTCATAATTCGCTTGCGCGGAGAGGTCTTTAGCAGTGTGGGGAAACCGGAGGACCCGGAGAAAAATCCACAAGGTTGGACAGGCGACCCTTCTCCTTGTCACGTACAGTCGAGGATGCGAAACAGCGCCAGGTGACTCAATGACAGGCTTCATTATACAGCGAGCACCTGCAAACCATACGGCTATCCACCCCCACCCCCACCACATAACTGAGGGAGCCAGACGCTCGGTAGGAAAGGGGAGGGGGTTGGGGAGGATCTATCAGTCTTAGGATTAGTCAAATAGCTCAGTCGAATAATCCAGTCGAATAATTCAGTATAGTCCAGTCTTATGCTTCAGTCGTATACTTCAGTCGTATACTTCAGTCGTATAATTCAGTCGTATAAGTCAGTCGTATAGTTCAGTCGTATAGTTCAGTCGTATAACTCAGTCGTATAGTTCAGTCGTATAACTCAGTCGTATAGTTCAGTCGTATAATTCAGTCGTTCAATATTAAGCAGCGGTGGCAGTGGACTAAGATAATATTGTAACAAATCATGCTCGTAGCCATAGCTGAAGGTGCCGGGGGCATGGGGTAGGGGCCTGGGGCATGGGGTAGGGGCGGGGTCCTTCCCAACGGGTTTCAAGTTCGATTTTACGGGCAAAAGTAGTTTGATAAGTAAGGCATTCGGGCGATATTTAAGCCATAACTGAAAGAGAGAGAAAGAGAGAGAGAAGGAGAGAGAGAGAGAGAGGGAGACAGTAATGGGGTTTAGCGTCCACTCGACACACACTAGGTCATTTCGGGACAAAAACATGGTTTTTATTTTTTTTTTTCATAATTCGCTTGCGCGTAGAGGTCTTTAGCAGTGTGGGGAAACCGGAGGACCCGGAGAAAAATCCACAAGGTTGGACAGGCGATCCTTCTCCTTGTCACGTACAGTCGAGGATGCGAAACAGCGCCAGGTGACTCAATGACAGGCTTCATTATACAGCGAGCACCTGCAAACCATACGGCTATCCACCCCAGCCCCACCACATAACTGAGGGAGCCAGACGCTCGGTAGGAAAGGGGGAGGGGGTTGGGGAGGATCTATCAGTCTTAGGATTAGTCAAATAGCTCAGTCGAATAATCCAGTCGAATAATTCAGTCGTATAGTCCAGTCGTATGCTTCAGTCGTATACTTCAGTCGTATAATTCAGTCGTATACTTCAGTCGTATAAGTCAGTCGTATAGTTCAGTCGTATAGTTCAGTCGTATAACTCAGTCGTATAGTTCAGTCGTATAACTCAGTCGTATAGTTCAGTCGTATAATTCAGTCGTTCAATATTAAGCAGCGGTGGCAGTGGACTAAGATAATATTGTAACAAATCATGCTCGTAGCCATAGCTGAAGGTGCCGGGGGCATGGGGTAGGGGCCGGGGGCATGGGGTAGGGGCGGGGTCCTTCCCAATGGGTTTCAAGTTCGATTTTACGGGCAAAAGTAGTTTGATAAGTAAGACATTCGGACGATATTTAAGCCATAACTGAAAGAGAGAGAAAGAGAGAGAGAAGGAGAGGGAGAGAGAGGGAGACAGTAATGGGGTTTAGCGTCCACTCGACACACACTAGGTCATTTCGGGACAAAAACATGTTTTTTATTTTTTTTTTCATAATTCGCTTGCGCGTAGAGGTCTTTAGCAGTGTGGGGAAACCGGAGGACCCGGAGAAAAATCCACAAGGTTGGACAGGCGACCCTTCTCCTTGTCACGTACAGTCAAGGATGCGAAACAGCGCCAGGTGACTCAATGACAGGCTTCATTATACAGCGAGCACCTGCAAACCATACGGCTATCCACCCCCACCCCACCACATAACTGAGGGAGCCAGACGCTCGGTAGGAAAGGGGGAGGGGGTTGGGGAGGATCTATCAGTCTTAGGATTAGTCAAATAGCTCAGTCGAATAATCCAGTCGAATAATTCAGTCGTATAGTCCAGTCGTATGCTTCAGTCGTATACTTCAGTCGTATAATTCAGTCGTATACTTCAGTCGTATAAGTCAGTCGTATAGTTCAGTCGTATAGTTCAGTCGTATAACTCAGTCGTATAGTTCAGTCGTATAGTTCAGTCGTATAATTCAGTCGTATAGTTCAGTCGTATAATTCAGTCGTATAATTCAGTCGTTCAATATTAAGCAGCGGTGGCAGTGGACTAAGATAATATTGTAACAAATCATGCTCGTAGCCATAGCTGAAGGTGCCGGGGGCATGGGGTAGGGGCGGGGTCCTTCCCAACGGGTTTCAAGTTCGATTTTACGGGCAAAAGTAGTTTGATAAGTAAGGCATTCGGACGATATTTAAGCCATAACTGAAAGAGAGAGAAAGAGAGAGAGAAGGAGAGAGAGGGAGACAGTAATGGGGTTTAGCGTCCACTCGACACACACTAGGTCATTTCGGGACAAAAACATGGTTTTTATTTTATTTTCATAATTCGCTTGCGCGTAGAGGTCTTTAGCAGTGTGGGGAAACCGGAGGACCCGGAGAAAAATCCACAAGGTTGGACAGGCGACCCTTCTCCTTGTCACGTACAGTCGAGGATGCGAAACAGCGCCAGGTGACTCAATGACAGGCTTCATTATACAGCGAGCACCTGCAAACCATACGGCTATCCACCCCACCCCCACCACATAACTGAGGGAGCCAGACGCTCGGTAGGAAAGGGGGAGGGGGTTGGGGAGGATCTATCAGTCTTAGGATTAGTCAAATAGCTCAGTCGAATAATCCAGTCGAATAATTCAGTCGTATAGTCCAGTCGTATGCTTCAGTCGTATACTTCAGTCGTATAATTCAGTCGTATACTTCAGTCGTATAAGTCAGTCGTATAGTTCAGTCGTATAAGTCAGTCGTATAGTTCAGTCGTATAATTCAGTCGTATAATTCAGTCGTTCAATATTAAGCAGCGGTGGCAGTGGACTAAGATAATATTGTAACAAATCATGCTCGTAGCCATAGCTGAAGGTGCCGGGGGCATGGGGTAGGGGCGGGGTCCTTCCCAACGGGTTTCAAGTTCGATTTTACGGGCAAAAGTAGTTTGATAAGTAAGGCATTCGGACGATATTTAAGCCATAACTGAAAGAGAGAGAAAGAGAGAGAGAAGGAGAGAGAGGGAGACAGTAATGGGGTTTAGCGTCCACTCGACACACACTAGGTCATTTCGGGACAAAAACATGGTTTTTATTTTTTTTTCAAAATTGCTTGCGCGTAGAGGTCTTTAGCAGTGTGGGGAAACCGGAGGACCCGGAGAAAAATCCACAAGGTTGGACAGGCGACCCTTCTCCTTGTCACGTACAGTCGAGGATGCGAAACAGCGCCAGGTGACTCAATGACAGGCTTCATTATACAGCGAGCACCTGCAAACCATACGGCTATCCACCCCACCCCCACCACATAACTGAGGGAGCCAGACGCTCGGTAGGAAAGGGGGAGGGGGTTGGGGAGGATCTATCAGTCTTAGGATTAGTCAAATAGCTCAGTCGAATAATCCAGTCGAATAATTCAGTCGTATAGTCCAGTCGTATGCTTCAGTCGTATACTTCAGTCGTATAATTCAGTCGTATACTTCAGTCGTATAAGTCAGTCGTATAGTTCAGTCGTATAACTCAGTCGTATAGTTCAGTCGTATAGTTCAGTCGTATAATTCAGTCGTATAATTCAGTCGTTCAATATTAAGCAGCGGTGGCAGTGGACTAAGATAATATTGTAACAAATCATGCTCGTAGCCATAGCTGAAGGTGCCGGGGGCATGGGGTAGGGGCCGGGGGCATGGGGTAGGGGCGGGGTCCTTCCCAACGGGTTTCAAGTTCGATTTTACGGGCAAAAGTAGTTTGATAAGTAAGGCATTCGGACGATATTTAAG
This sequence comes from Patella depressa, assembly GCA_948474765.1. Lineage (NCBI taxonomy): Eukaryota > Metazoa > Mollusca > Gastropoda > Patellidae > Patella > Patella depressa. The sequence continues at coordinate 19,516,250 of OX419716.1, forward strand.
CCATAACTGAAAGAGAGAGAAAGAGAGAGAGAAGGAGAGAGAGAGAGGGAGACAGTAATGGGGTTTAGCGTCCACTCGACACACACTAGGTCATTTCGGGACAAAAACATGTTTTTGTTTTTTTTTCATAATTCGCTTGCGCGTAGAGGTCTTTAGCAGTGTGGGGAAACCGGAGGACCCGGAGAAAAATCCACAAGGTTGGACAGGCGACCCTTCTCCTTGTCACGTACAGTCGAGGATTCGAAACAGCGCCAGGTGACTCAATGACAGGCTTCATTATACAGCGAGCACCTGCAAACCATACGGCTATCCACCCACACCCCCACCACATAACTGAGGGAGCCAGACGCTCGGTAGGAAAGGGGGAGGGGGTTGGGGAGGATCTATCAGTCTTAGGATTAGTCAAATAGCTCAGTCGAATAATCCAGTCGAATAATTCAGTCGTATAGTCCAGTCGTATGCTTCAGTCGTATACTTCAGTCGTATAATTCAGTCGTATACTTCAGTCGTATAAGTCAGTCGTATAGTTCAGTCGTATAGTTCAGTCGTATAACTCAGTCGTATAGTTCAGTCGTATAACTCAGTCGTATAGTTCAGTCGTATAATTCAGTCGTTCAATATTAAGCAGCGGTGGCAGTGGACTAAGATAATATTGTAACAAATCATGCTCGTAGCCATACGACTGAATTATACGACTGAAGTATACGACTGAAGCATACGACTGGACTATACGACTGAATTATTCGACTTGATTATTCGACTGAGCTATTTGACTAATCCTAAGACTGATAGATCCTCCCCAACCCCCTCCTCCTTCCCTACCGAGCGTCTGGCTCCCTCAGTTATGGGGTGGGGGCGGGGGTGGATGGCCGTATGGTTCGCAGGTGCTCGCTGTATCATGAAACCTGTCATTGATTCACCTGGCGTTGTACGTGACAAGGAGAAGGGTCGCCTGTCCAACCTTGTGGATTTTTCTCCGGGTCCTCCGGTTTCCCCGCACTGCTAAAAACCCCTACGTGCAAGCGAATTATGGAAATAAAATTATTACAAACCATATGTTTGTCCCGAAATGACCTAGTGTGTGTCGAGTGGACGCTAATCCCCATTACTATGTCCCTCTCTGTCTCTCTATCTCTCTTTCTCTTTCAGTTATGGCTTAAATATCGCCCGAATGTATGCCTTACTTATCAAACTGCTTTTGCCCGTAAAATCGAACTTGAAACCCGTTGGGAAGGACCCCGGCCCCTACCCCATGCCCCCGGAACCTTCAGCTATGGCTACGAGCATGATTTGCTACAATATTATCTTAGTCCACTGCCACCGCTGTTTAATATTGAACGACTGAATTATACGACTGAACTATACGACTGAGTTATACGACTGAACTATACGACTGAGTTATACGACTGAACTATACGACTGAACTATACGACTGACTTATACGACTGAAGTATACGACTGAATTATACGACTGACTTATACGACTGAAGTATACGACTGGACTATACGACTGAATTATTCGACTGGATTATTCGATTGAGCTATTTGAATAATCTTAAGACTGATAGATCCTCCCTAACCCCCTCCCCCTTCCCTACCGAGCGTCTGGCTCCCTCAGTTATGGGGTGGGGGTGGGAGGTATGGCCGTATGGTTTGTAGGTGCTCGCTGTATCATGAAGCCTGTCATTGAGTCACCTGGCGTTGTTTCGCATCCTCGACTGTACCTGTCCAACTTCGTGGATTTTTCTCCGGGTCCTCGGCTGTACGTGACAAGCAGAAGGGTCGCCTGTCCAACCTCGTGGATTTTTCTCCGGTTCCTGCGGTTTCCTGCCACAGCTAAAGACCCCTACGCGCAAACGAATTATTGAAATAAAAATAAAAACCATATGTTAGTCCCGAAACGACCTTGTTTGCGTCGAGTGGACGTTACCCCCCAACCTCCTTCTGTCCCACTTTCTCTGTCAGTTATGGCTTAGCTATGGCCTGAATACCATACATATCAAGCTACTTTTGCCCGTAAAATCGAACTTGAAACCAGTTGTGAAGGCCCCTGGCTCCTACCCCATGCCCCGCACTTTCAGCTATGGCTACGAGCATGATTTGCTACTATATTATCTTAGTCCACTGCCACCAATGCTTAATATTGAACGACTGAATTATACGACTGAACTATACGACTGATTTATGCGACTGAACTATACGACTGACTTATACGACTGAACTATACGACTGAATTATACGACTGAACTATACGACTGAGTTATACGACTGAACTATACGACTGACTTATACGACTGAAGTATACGACTGAATTATACGACTGAACTATGCGACTGGGTTATTTGACTGAGCTATTTGACTGATGTTAAGAATGATAAGACCTTCCCCACCCACACCCTCTTCCCTACTGAGCGTCTGACTACTTCAGTAATGGGGTGGGGTGGATCGCTGAATTGTCCGAGGTGCTCGCTGTATCATGAAGCCTGTCATTGAGTCAACTGGTGTGGTTTCGCATACTTGGCTGTACGTGACAAGGAGAAGGGTCACCTGTCCAACCTCGTGGATTTTTCCCCGGGTCCTGGGCTGTACGTGACAAGCAGAAGGGTCGCCTGTCCAACCTCGTGGATTTTTCTCCGGGCCCTCCGGTTTCCTGCCACAGCTAAAGACCCCTACGCGCAAACGAATTATTGAAATAAAAATAAAAACCATATGTTAGTCCCGAAACGACCTAGTTTGTGTCGTGTGGACGGTACCCCCCCCCCCCCCCCCCCCCCTTCTCTCTCACTTTATCTTTCAGTTATGGCTTAGCTATGGCCTGAATACCTTACATATCAAGCTAATTTTGCCCGTAAAATCGAACTTGAAAGCAGTTGGGAAGGCCCCCGGCTCGTACCCCATGCTCCGGCACTTTCAGCTATGGCTACGAGCATGATTTGCTACTATATTATCTTAGTCTACTGCCACCAATGCTTAATATTGAACGACTGAATTATACGACTGAACTATACGACTGAATTATGCGACTGTACTATACGACTGAACTATACGACTGAATTATACGACTGAACTATACGACTGAGTTATACGACTGAACTATACGACTGACTTATACGACTGAAGTATACGACTGAATTATACGACTGAACTATGCGACTGGATTATTTGACTGAGCTATTTGACTGATGTTAAGAATGATAAGACCTTCCCCACCCACACCCTCTTCCCTACCGAGCGTCTGACTCCTCCAGTAATGGGGTGGGGTGGATCGCTGAATTGTTTGCAGGTGCTCGCTGTATCATGAAGCCTGTCATTGAGTCAACTGGTGTGGTTTCGCATCCTCGGCTGTACGTGACAAGGAGAAGGGTCACCTGTCCAACCTCGTGGATTTTTCTCCGGGTCCTCGGCTGTACGTGACAAGCAGAAGGGTCGCCTGTCCAACCTCGTGGATTTTTATCCGGGTCCTCCGGTTTCCTGCCACAGCTAAAGACCCCTACGCGCAAACGAATTATTGAAATAAAAATAAAAACCATATGTTAGTCCCGAAACGACCTAGTTTGTGTCGTGTGGACGGTACCCCCCCCCCCCCTTCTCTCTCACTTTATTTTTCAGTTATGGCTTAGCTATGGCCTGAATACCTTACATATCAAGCTAATTTTGCCCGTAAAATCGAACTTGAAAGCAGTTGGGAAGGCCCCCGGCTCGTATCCCATGCCCCGGCACTTTCAGCTATGGCTACGAGCATGATTTGCTACTATATTATCTTAGTCCACTGCCACCAATGCTTAATATTGAACGACTGAATTATACGACTGAACTATACGACTGAATTATGCGACTGAACTATACGACTGACTTATACGACTGAACTATACGACTGAATTATACGACTGAACTATACGACTGAGTTATACGACTGAACTATACGACTGAAGTATACGACTGGATTATACGACTGAACTATATGACTGAGCTATTTGACTGATATAAAGAATGATAAGACCTTCCCCACCCCACCCCCTTCCATATCGAGCTTCTGGCTCCTTCAGTTATGGGGTGGGGGTGGGGGATGGCCGAATGGTTTGTAGGTGCTCCCTGTATCATGAAGCCTGTCATTGAGTCAACTGGCGTGGTTTCGCATCCTCGGCTGTACGTGACAAGGAGAAAGGTCGCCTGTCCAACCTCGTGGATATTTCTCCGGGTCCTCCCACTGCTAAAGACCCCTACGCGCAAGCGAATTATTGAAATAAAATCAAATCTTATGTTAGTCCCGAAATTACCTAGTTTGTGTCGAGTGGACGTTAAACCCCATTCCTGTCTCTCCCTATCTCTATTCTCTATCTCTCTTTCGGTTATGGCTTTAATATCGCCCGAATACCTTACGTAAAATCGAACTTGAAACTAGTTGGGAAAGCCCCCGGTCCCAACCTCATGCCCCCGGCCCCTACCTTATGCCCCGACACCTTCAGCTATAGCTACGAGCATGATTTGCTACTATATTATCTTAGTCAACTACACTTAATATTGAACGACTGAATTATACGACTGAACTATACGACTGAATTATACGACTGAACTATACGACTGAATTATACGACTGAACTATACGACTGACTTATACGACTGAAGTATACGACTGAGTTATACGACTGAAGTAGACGACTGAATTATTCGACTGGATTATTCGACTGAGCTATTTGACTGATGTTTAGAATGATAAGTCCTTCCCCACCCTTTCCCCTTCCCTACCGAGCGTCTGACTCCTTCAGTAATGGGGGAGGGGTGGATGGCCGAATGGTTTGAATGGGACACAGACTAAACACTAGCCGTTTCTAGCACTGCCATTGTTTATGTTTATGTTTTCAGTCGATGACATCAGTCGTTGACCTTTAACCCGAAGTTGATGTCCTTACTCGCTAAGAGAGGTCTACAGGTTGTTTAGTGGATTGCTATTGAAGAAAAATCTCAATAAAGTTTTGATTTCAACTGTCAGTTTTTAACTTCGGAGAAAATAAACAAAATAGACAAAAACGATTTCAGGAAATTTGAGTTAGTGCGTTTTTTATTTACGTCAAACAAACTATTCCCAAATTTTAACCCAACCATCGACCGAATTTGCTGACTGGCTATCCTTGTGGTACTTAGGGGTAATTGGGCCCGGTCGTTTCACAAAACATTTATCTAGCTTATTTCTCGAAACAATGAAAAACCTTGCCTTTATCGAAAAGCTTTGAAAATGGTAATATACCCTAATATAAGAAATTAGTCTTATCGATCCAGACCTTTTTTTAACCCCATGATAGAGCGTCTATTGGCCGTGTATTTAATCAGGGGCAGATCCAGGAATTTTTGCAGGAGGGGGTTTGCCAGGTTTCTGTTACGGAAATCTGCCATCATCGTCTCTAAATTACATAGGCATACATACAAATTGAGCTTTTTAAACAGAGAAATCATTTTTATACTGATGTAGGATCACTTTGTGATGTAATTTCATTGATGCAAGGCATTATTTTTTTTTTTATGTAGCTGAGCAGGGGGGGGTTTGGACCCCCCAAACCCCCCCTCTGGATCCGCGCCTGTTAATGTACCCCATCGTCTGGTCTGTCTGTACTCCTACACATACTATATATATAGGAGATTAGAGTGCACTAATCCAGGGTGAAGTATGAAATTCCTCCTTGTGGGCATTTTTTTCCACTCAAAAATCGCGGTGTTTTTCTCATGTCCAGTCCGCGGAATTAGCGACGTTCTGGGCGGAAAAAAGTCAGCGAAAATATAAAATTCGCGAAGGATTATTGTCCGAGAAAATTTGAAATTTGAAATTCGCCGCGGAAAATTGTCGGTGGAAACATAAAAATAGCGGAGGATTATTGTTCCATAGTGATTCAAAATAGTCTGAATAATTTAGTCAATATTGTCACAGCGTTACGAGTATATTAGTCGTTTTAGTTAAAGGCCCAATCCCGATAACTTTTTGGGGAATAAAACTGCTTAATTTTGTGTTAAAATCCCTTAAAACCCATTACCTAAGGCCGACCAACTAACCCGGTATTTTTGATATGTTTGTAAATAACTTAAACCTGACAGTCTTCATCTGGAAATGGAGACCGTTGTATTATACAGTATAGGGATAAAACCAGACTTTTTTCTATAAAAATAATATGTAGGTGAAATTTACCTTTTGTTATCAAGTACAGTACATGGGTCATTTCACTGTATAGACCTCTCAAGAAACGAGAATCGGTTAGCAGGTCACCCAATGAAAAAATTGACCGGAAATCTTAAAAGGGTTACGTGTCCGGATAAGCAATGTTTACGTTAACGTCAAAACGACTCAATATTTTGAGCTGAAATTTTGAGACAAGGTAAATACACCACGCCTCTATGTTTTGGTCCATAAATTTCATAAATGCTCGGACTTCAATTTTTGAGACTCTGTTCTTATCGGGATTGTCCCTTTAACCGGTAATTTTTACATTCATAATACTATTTTCAAATTGCGTTTTGAAAATTAACTCAAGTATACCAAAGAATTATTTTATTCATATCCTAAGTAATTGGAACATAATCAAAAAACACACTTTTATGGAATAACAATTACTATGGTTTATTTCACTGCGACGTTTCAACTAGATTTCACATGTGTATATACTTGATAACTACTTGTGAAATCTAGTTGTCGCAGTGAAATAAACCATAGTAATTGTTATTCCATAAAAGTGTGTTTTTTGATCATATCCTAAAATATCTGTTATGCTTGATTCATTTATGATGTACATGTACATCGATATTTAATTCGTGAATCGCACCACAAAGTATATACACATATCATATCATTAGTTCATCCCACAAGCAGACAATGAAACCATGTTTCATGAATTCTGATAACATTGTCTGAAAATGGACGACAATAAACATAATATGTAGCGATTTGCACATGGGCATCTTAAAATATGCTGGTGGTTTTTATACTGATTTATTATCGGTTTTAAATATGAACAAGAATTTAATGACAATCGTAGAAATAAATGAATTAGCATTAATTCTTCGAAGGTATATTTTCTCTTCAAGAAAAATGACGATTTGGCTCCCAACGTTCAAATAATGCTTTATGGCCCGAAAATTAAATGTCATGTATTGTTTAGAAGCTGAAAGATTCTTTACTTATTTCAGTTTCGTATTTGACTTTTAAGATACAGAGTCCTTATTCCCTCGGGCTACGGAGGAATTTCATACTTCCGCCTGTATACTATATGGTTAGTGCATGTGCATTATCGCAAAGTCTATTATTAATTTAACCGATACTGAAGCAGTTTAAGACATGGCATCATGCAGAAGTAGAAGCTGGAGAATTTTACTTTTACAGTTAAAATACATTTCTATTTTTAATATTAACTTTTATTGTCCTTTTAGATAATATAAACAGCATCATGAATCGCTCCAAAGATGAATGGGCTCCATATGCAGTGGAATATGATCCTCTTAAAATAGGTAGCATAGATGGTACCGATGCAGATGTTCATGATAATGGTATAACGAGAGCATTGAATGCTAAATACAAACCAAATAAAAAAGTTATTGGTGATCCACTATGTACTTTATTTATAGCCAGACTCAGTCCACAAACAGATGAAGACAAAATAATGAAAACATTTAAAAGATATGGACCTATCCGACAGTGTCGTTTAGTTAGAGATATAGTGACTGGATTCTCAAAGTGTTATGCTTTTTTAGAATTTGATGATGAAGATGCGGCAAAATCAGCATTACGCTGCTCATTTAATCTGGTTATTGATGAGCATGAGGTATTTGTTGACATGGAATGGGAAAGAGTATTAAAAGGATGGGTTCCACGTAGATTAGGAGGTGGATTTGGGGGTAAAAAAGAATCAGGGCAATTGAGATTTGGTTGTAAAGACAGACCTTTTCGTAAACCTTATACAATAGAACAAAATGATTCTCGTTTTAATTTTAATAATAGAGACAAATATAATCATGGTAAAAAAGTTGATTTTGATTCTGGATCAGACTTCAGAAGAACAGGTAATGCTAATAGAAATTTGGATAGAAACTGGACTGATAACAATAGTAGACACAGAGGAAGTGATAGAAGTACTGAACGATACCGACGCTGACAAATTACAAATCCAAATTTCATTAGACTTTTCGAGAGAGGAATAATGGCAAGCTCTCGTTTATGAAAGACTCTATGTGTTATTTTGCTTTAAAGAATCGCTTGTAATATTGTGAAGTTGAACCAGTATAACAAATTAAAAATTCAACCTCTTCATGCTGCTGCTCCATATTTTAACGAGACATAGTTCATGTGATGGCACTGATTTAAATCTATTTGAATCTCGCCGGTATATTTCAAGCTTTGGTATTTTGATTTCTTAATGAAATGTTACATAATGAATCTGAGTGAAGTCATGAGAAATTTAATAGGTTTTTTTTTTTGAAAAATGCAAATCACACATTGTAATACTTTATTAGTAATAATTGTAATAATTAATATAAAGTCTTATGCAATGCAAAAACTATAAATATCGTTTCATATCTCATAAAGAAATATATATAAAGCTTGATACGGCTAAATATCGGTAATTATTACATGTATAACTGTAAGCAGTAAGTTTGGCCCAGTTACTGGAGATCAAGTGTATTTGAATCACGTATGGTATTGCACGTGTTTCACAAGACCCCGGAGAAAGGTGCGCCTAAAGCATGCACTTTTATGTTTTCCTGAAACTTCTCTGCCTAACTCGCCCTGCGCCTTATCTACGCAGACGCCTTATACACTGAAAAATACGGTAGTTAGAAAGTATCTGAATATCTTGTGTATATTAGTTCATGTTGTTCTCATCCAAATTAATATAGAGCAAAATAAATGTAACTATGTTATTATTGTTTTTCAATTGCTTATACATGTATTTAAACAGTTTTGTCAGACAACAAATATCAGCCCACCAGCAGCAATTTGAAAGGTGACATATAATGACTTAAAAATTTATTGACTGCTCTGAAGTTTGGATCTGTCCTTTCAATTTTTTTTTCTCCTGTCCATTTATGTTTATTTGCAAATAGCTAATGGTAACCATTATAACATAGATGTTTCAAAACTCTACCCTGGTTATCACCTTTATAATAGCATTACTACATAGTAGAGGGTATGAATCACAAGAGATTTTAAACAATAATTTCATGTTAAGACATGCATCCACTACAGCAAGGTAGCTCATGATTATGGCGGTATATTAGTGCCAAAATTCTAACATGCTATCGTCTAATTTCTAACCTCCATTCATGTAACTTCTAACCTCCATTCATGTAACTTCTAACCTCCATTCATGTAACTTCTAATTTAAGACAATGTATAATTCAACTTCTTTATTTGTTCAGTGTAAATATCAATTCTATTTCATCTTATTTCTATTATTGAGGCGAAAAATGTCTACTTCATCGTGGTATTACATGTTAAGCATGAACGGCAAACAAATTTAGAATTTTGATACTTCTACCTAGCAACCATCATTATGACATCGTTTGGTGTCGCCACTGTGTGCTCAATTGGATGATTGCGCACCTGATCGGGACCATAATTGGTATAAACGACCCATTCTTCGTTTGGTTGAAGGTTGGAAGGAGTGCTGAGAGAGAGAGAGAGGTCACTTAGTATTAAACTCAGTATCTGTGTAGGCCTGGCCTATCCATAACATTTATACCCTGTGTTAATATAGACCAACTGCATATAGATATTAATTATTGGCTCAACCGTAAAAAAAAAATTAAATAAAATTCTCCAAATCCCGTTAAGCTTATATTTGAAATAGAAAATGAAATGAAATGAAGAGGGTTTAACGCCCTACTGTTTTGTTCCGAACCGGGCTAATGGAGACGGACATACGCCATACAGTGTGCTTTAGGGAAATATTGCCCGGAGAGCGGATCTACGACGTGGACTTATATCGAAGTCTAACGGTCACGGGATCTTTTACGTGCACGCCAACATGTACATGGAACCTCAGGTTTTCATCCCATAGGGACGACAAGACACTAATAAGGGGGAACCACGCCAGAAAATCTGCATGAACTTTTTTCGACCAATGCAGGGATCGAACTCCCGACCCACAGCCTAGCGAGCCTGCGTCTTACCCACTTAGCCACGGTATTCGAAATAATATTTGCAAACCATACATTTATATCACGTTCAATGTTGTTTAGAGGGTAGGATGGCCGAATGGTTAGCACGTGCACGCTGTAACATAAGGTCTGTCATTGAATGACCTGGTTGGTGTCGAGTTGATGTTAAACCCCATGTCCCCATCTCTCTCTCTCGATGTTTTTTTTTTCAATTTTAACACTCAGGCAAGCCACTCAATCTGACGAAGAGGGAGTCGTTTGTATCAATAGAATGGTCCCGATCAGGTGCTCAATTCCCAAACTGAGCACACGGTGGCGACACCAAACGATGTCATAATGATGGTTGCTAGGTAGATGTATCAAAATTCTAAATTTGTTTGCCGTTCATGCTTAACATGTAACACCACAATGAAGTAGACATTTTTCGCCCCAATATTAGAAATAAGATGAAATAGAATTGATATTTACACTGAACAAATAAAGAAGTTGAATTATACATTGTCTTAATTTAGAAATTACATGAATAGAAGTTAGAAGTTACATGAATGGAGGTTAGAAATTACATGAATAGAAGTAAGAAATTAGACGAAAGCATGTTAGAATTTTGGCACTAATATACCGCCATACATGATGTGCCTCATCTAGCTTAATAGGTGAATATTTTAAAAAAGAATCAAAAATTAACCCTTTCCTCATAATGTCACAATTTGATTATTTTCATAGGAGTTTCCAAAGTGGCATTTGCCTCCCTTCTTTTCATGGTAAGTAAAGCAGTTTAAGAAGTGCAATTGGGATTCTCCATTCGATTAGTTGATTTGATAATACATTGTAGGCATACTATTATTATTATATACTCTTCAAAAAAAGAAACGCACAACCCATTTTTCATCAATTTTTTGTTTGAACGAGGTCGTTGTTTCGGTAAATCTTACTTGTTTTCAATGCCATTATGTAAGGATAAAAGAAATTCATTATTGATTTTAAAGGTAGGGTCACTAATTGTGACTGGTCATCCTTTTTGTCGAAATTTGTTATCGCTTGATTGCACCAAGAAACATGAATTTAACAACTTCGCGAGTTTTTTGCATGGAACCTAGATCTAAGGTCTTTAAAATCCCGGGGTTCTCGGTTTCCAAATCAGATGCACATGTAAACACTAAACGAACCAAATGATGCCACATCTGAACGAAGACCAACACAACAAAGGTATTGGACGATTACAAGGAGGTGAATCCAAGACAGATGTAGCCAGGCTGCTGAATGTTTCACTTGGTTCCATTTCTCGCCTTTGGGATGGGTACCGACAACAAAGTTCAACACGTTACCGCCCTAGCTCAGGCCAAACAAGAGTGACCCCACCTGTCCTGGATCGTCACTTCCGGTTACGTCATTGGCGTAAATGGTTTTCAACATCGACCTCTACTGCAGCAGCAATTCCCGGACGGCGTAGAATCTCGTACCAGACAGTACGTAAACGCATACGTGAAACCAAATAACGAGGCAGACGCCCCCGTTAAACCTTCTGTTTTGAAATACGCCAACACCTTGAAATCCAACTTTAATGGATCAGGCACTGACGGTATGGACACAGCAACACTGGAGAGCAGTTTGGTTCAGCGATGTGTCGCGGTTCTTGTTGCAACAAGGCGATGGTAGAGCGAGGATATACCGACGACGAAATGTAACTTTGCGTTTCTTTTTTGGGAGAGTATATTATAATTCTTACAATGTCTCTTAAGTAATGTCTCAATTGTTCATGGGTTTCTGTGTGGTGCTGCTTGTCTTGCATTTACTAATATTTCCTCACCTGTAGTGTTGATTAGGTTTATCTGGCAAGGTCAACAACTCTTCAAATAATCGTAGGACTAGCCCCAAAAACTTGAGAAAGTTTCAGAACATCTGACCATAGAGCCTTTACGATGTTTGGGGGACCGAGGCTGAAACTTAAAAACCTTTTGCTTGGCTCAGATTCTCACTATAATAGTTGAAAACTAGATAATGTAAAGGCAATTTGCTGAAAATTTCAGTCAAATTGATCCACTATAAGCCGAGAATTAAGGTTTGAAATTTCTGCCTAGCCTCGATCATCATTACTACAGTAGGTACAACAAAAATCAGTCTTGATTATCTATTTGATCATTAAATAATGAAGGAAAATTATGCAGTAAATTGAATCATAATCCACTAAAGATCACAGGCTAGCGATACCATCGAGCGTTGATTATGGTCTGGATAAGTTAATGTCTAAATAATAATTTAGCTAACATTTCAGGCCTAAAGAAAGATCTACAATAGGCAGATTTAGCTCTTGCATAATGTATGTTTAAACCTTAAATGTGTAATGTAGGGTTTGTCCTATTTTTGGTTGTAATATACCCGCACCAACTTATCTAATACAGATTATTCTCCACTATCAATGTTTGTGTGAAAAAAAAAAACCCAACCCCAAACCTCTCTCTATTCATCCATTAAATTAAATTTTATAAATATGTACAGATGATAATGTAAATGGTAGTCATCATTATTCAGTTCATTGATTGATTACATTCTGATAATTGAAACTGATATGAAATGGGGTTAATGTCAAACTGCACAAACGGCTAATGAAGATTGGCATATGTCAGGCAGTGTACTTTAAGTGACATTTTGCCAGGACTACAGCCTACTTGTACTCTTTCCAACTGTCACAGGTTTATCAGGGAACTTTTTGGTCAATTGAATTAGTAAATATGGGTGTATGTTGCATTCCCTGTAATCTATCCCATTCCCTCTTCATGAATCCAAAATCACTGATAAAATATTAAGACGGGGGAACACAGCTTACTCAGTTTCTTCCGGATAGTTTGGATATGTTTTTCAATCAATGGCTATGTAGTTAGAATTGTGACCGTCAGGGATATAGATCTTTGAAATATATATATTTGAATTAAATGCACTGCTGATGCTTTTGCAATCCTTCTCTTATAAACAATAAAATAGACTAAGGAGATTCTCATTCTCTGTTTAATTCTGTTGCTGATGAAAAGTCTTGGTAGATAAATGGAAAGTGCTATATGGATATGACCATTAGTGTCAAACATTAATTAAATAAATATAAATATAATTAATAAATATCATGCTACAATATATAGCTGAATTTGGACATAATAAATTGACATATCTCTATTATATCAATAACCAAAACTGAACTTAAGCTACCAGGCATATGCCCACCATTATCTTTGTGATGCCCCTTGTACCGGTATATAAAATGAATTTAGATTGGGACAGCACTACTTTAGAGGAGACATAGATATATCAATGTCAAGATCTGCCAGACAGGTTTTTTTATGTGTCCTTTTCAATTTAAACAATAAAACTGTCTGCAAACAGAAAAACCAAGAAATCAATTGTGCATATTTTTTATCAATTTAGACCACCTTCAGACCCTTTGTAAAATGCCATCAAAAAACATTCATAATAAAACAAATCTGTGACGATTCCTATTTTCAAAATTTGGCACCTTACATAGAACATGTGTTTGCAAAGGTTTGTCCATAGCCAAAAATATTGAACTTAGGGACCAAGACTATGATGCAAAAATATATTAATTGTTGAAATCGGATAATTAATTTTAAAAATTTAAACATTGTGATTTCGGAAAATTTCACATTGTAACAGAACTTTAGAAACAGATTTAATCTCCACTGACAATGTGTGAACCCTGATAATAATAATCCGACCAAAAATAACAATGTTTCACAAGGTTTCTTTGAAAAATGGGATATTTCCACACACCTCAAAGCTATACATTGTTAGTTATTATCAATTGTGTTCTTGCTTTTCATAATAATATATAGATAACCAATATAGATTATAGAAGATAGGTTAATAAGTGCTGCCTTTAAAGTTCTAACCAAGGGACATACATGTACTCTGTAGGGGATTATCAAAAAAGATTGAAACTCAATAGACTTCTTCATTTCAATAAGATAGACAACCCATAACAATTTGAAAAGATGTCTGAATTAGTGTAGCCTTTATGGTGCTAACAAGAACTGTGAATGACAGACAGACATGTGTGAAGACAATATATGACCATATTAAAATGTGGGTATATAAACATAACAAGGTAAACAAGTACAGTATATTATCTATCTAACATATCATTCAAGCTTTTACTCAAGGGTTACTTTTAAATTTTCGATTTTACCTTTCCAAATGTAAATTAAACAATAATTAGTATAATGATTTAAGCAATTTACAAATTTGATAATTCATGATTTTCTGATAGATATTCATGCATATTGCAAATTGCACTAAAAAATCTGATTACATATACTTAAAGATGCATTATATAAGACTTAGATGAAGAGCTGACGATTTTTCCCACCATAGTTTGAAAATAGATAATGAAAAATGACTAGATCGTTAATTATCATAGCAATGGTACTGGACGTTCAAAACTTGGATTCTTATGTCCACTTTCAATTTTTAAATCTTGCAGCATCCTAATCTGTTTAAAATATCTGCCATCCATTGGTTTAGAGAGTTGATTATAGGCTATTTTAGAACCTATGTAAATAAATGTCTAATTAATAATTTATATAACAATTTGAAGCAAAGCTAAAGACATGCAATAGGCAGATTTAGCTCTTCTTACATAATCATAATGCATCTTTAACTGGTATAGTGCAATATTTGAAATTAATATATTGTTTAAAAAATGTCTGCTCTTTGGATATAATTATTTTCCAAATATTATTTATTTAATTAAGGAAGAAATAGATTTCACAACAGAATTTGCTTTAAAAAAATGACCCAAATACATGCATACACATACAATGTACAATAACATCTTTTCTATTTATAAAACTTGTCATGATACATGTATCATAGAAACAGGTAAAAGTTTTAATATTAGACTATAGTTTACATGGAATAATTATATTTATAAATTTTAACAAACAAACATAAATAGTTCTTTTATATAAAGCTTGTGAAAAACAAAATGCAAAACATTATGCATCATTGAACAACATCAAATAGAATATGGAAGATATGAAAAGAATATCACAGCTACAAATTATGCAAATATGTTATAACCGGTATATTTCCAGTACATAAATCATTGCATTAACCTTGGTATAACAGTAAATGAAACAATTGGACTTGAGAATTCTAAATCAACTCCAGTAGCATGACAATCTGCAGCCGTTTCAGAATGTCCCAATGCTTCTAAGACTAATCCCAATGAAAACCATGCCTGGTGAGACATGGGGTCAACAGCAACAGCTTCCTTAAGAGCCTTCTCTGCAAGTTTATTTTCATTTAAGTGATGTAAAACCATTCCTAAATGTTGCAAACTCTTAGTGTGCCCAGGGTTAATAGCTACAGCATTTTCAAAGCACACTTTAGCATCAAGATATTTTTGTTTGTGTTCCAAAACTCGTCCCTTCATAAAATAAACTTGGTGGGATAATGGAAACATATTTGATGTCTCATTTACACAGTTTTCTGCTTCAGATGTTTTATCCTGACTCAGATAAAGTTCAGCAAGGTGAAGCCAAATTTGTGCCTGCAACATCCATGATTGTTGAGAACCTGGACGAGACTGAAGACCACTGTTGAGCGATGATGCCACTTCAGACAATGCTCTCTCCATTCTTGAAGCAGCAACAGATTCTGCCCTAATTGAGCCAGATCCCCTTTCACTGAATTCATTTATGGTGAGTTGAGCCAGGCTTCTTTTATCAAAAGTATTTCTGTCCATTGTGGCTCCTTTTCCATCCGAACTATCATCACTGTCAATTTCATGGATATCTTTCCACAGCTTCATCATTAATTTGCATGTATTTAGAGCTTCTTCTGGACCACTAGTAACCTCTTCTAGTTTAGACTTGGTCAATAGCAGACTAAGATTATCAGGATATTCAGCAAGAGCAGCATGGATCAAATCGAGCGCTTCACCAAACTGCTTCTGTGATGTTAATAACAAAGTTAGAAGATGCAAAGAATGGATATGGTCATTTCGATATTTCAGTGCAGTCCTCACATAATGGTTAGCCTCCGGAATATGTCGCATTATGGCCAGTTGTAAAGCCATGTGAAATAAAGCCAAAAAGTCAAATGGGTCTAATGAATGTGCTTTTTTGAAAGCAGTTAAAGCTTCCATATTTAGACTTTGCCTTTCCTTTTGAAGTTTTGTTTCAATTGCTGCCATACTTTTTCCAATACCATACGCTATATGAGCTCTAGCTAATAGAGGATTATTGTCACCAAGTTCACACACCCTTTTTGACCATTCAATACCTTCATTATATTGATGAAGATATTCGTAACATAATCTTGCAGCCTGTAAGCAAACCACAGCATTTTCAGGCTGCAATCTCCAACACTCACGTAAAACTAAAAGTGATGCTGCATATTTACCAGCACATATTAAAGAATTCGCCATCTGATGCCAAATATGAAATTCTTCAAAAGAAAACCTCATTGCCCTTTCAAATGATTCTGCCAAGGAACTAAATTGAGCACGTTTCACTAGTGCAATGGCCAGTAAATCATAGACAGCTGTAGTATTTTGAAATGCATGCAGTCTTGTTTCATTCAGTTCCTGAGTCCTGTCAAGCACTGCTTCACGTGTTGCTACTGCTTCTGCTATCAAGAGTAAAAGTAAGGTTTCTTCATTTTCATCAGTAGGAACAAACAAATCTTTCCCGACATACTGGTGTGGTTTTTTGTCATTACATGGTGATAAAGGATTTACACAGACAGGTATATAAGTGTTGGTACAAACACCTCTCATTAAAACTTCTGCCAGCTGTCTTGCCAACGTTAAGCGTAAATTTTGAGTACACCTTGTTTCAACTGCTCTCAATAACTCTCTAAAACGTCCTATACCCTTTTGTATATCACCATTCTTTATGTACAGGATTGGTGTTTGTTGTATTGCATATTCAATGATCAAACCAACAGAGTCACTTGTTGGGTGAGCTGGAACAACAAACATTCCAGTATTTGCTTGAAGTTTCTCCCGTTCTTGTAAATACAGTAAAGCTATGTCTCCAGCTTTTTCTAAACACTCTATTATCTGCTGCTCTCTTTCTGTTACTCTAAACTTGCTTGTCGACTGTAGCGCTGTCTTTTCTAAGCACATTCCTTTAATGGCATGGGCTTCAGCTAAGAGCAACAGTTGTCTGTTTGACGACCGATCAATAGTTTTACTTTCAAAGTCCGATTTTTCTAAGGTTGTCAAGGAATTTTGATAAGCACCTTTACAAAACTGAAGCTTCGCTAACAAAAGTTGTGATTCAAAGCAAAATTTATCAAAAGCTTTATTTTTTGTGAGGTCATAAAGTCTTTGTTCTGTGACATTGAGTTCATTTTTAGCTTTCGCAATCGTCCGTTCGGACGGGGGGTGTTCACTTAAGAATTCTTCTAATTCTCTCTCTGCCAATATGAAATTTACAAGGGGCACCATGTCCGGTGACTTCTGGACAAGTTGTTGCGCCAGTTCACATGCTCTTTTCCAATTAGAATCAGTTCTACAACGTTCAATTTCAGACTCCAGTCGAGCCGGTTTCAATTTCGACGCCATTTTACCGGATGTACGCCTTTGCTTTATAGGTGGATGTGAAAATTGGACGTGGACTGGCAATTCCAATATCCCCTGAAAATTGCACATGCCAACGCCCACGGTAGATAAGTGCATAATATTCCAACTTGATTGTAAAATCATTTATGCAGTGTCTTTTTATTTTATTTTATTTCGGAAAACCTAAAAGTCGTTCATTTGACTATTAATATTAATCAATTTAAAGGGCCAATCCCTAAAATATTTTGGAGAATAAAATTAACTCAATATGTGATACGTTTTAAAACAACTTAATTCTGCCAGTCTTCATCTGGAAATGGAGATCGGTGTACAAAGCTGTATTATGCAGTGATTGGATAAAACCAGACTTTTATTTTATAACCAGCGGCTGCCAGACAGGATACGCCCACATTTTCGAGAGATGGATAGAGAACAAGATAAAAAGAAAGTGATTTTTCCTACAATCAAGGGTTTTAAACCTGAATTTCAAGTTTCATCAAAATCGGATTAAAATTGTGTTCTCCACTTGGCCAACAACCTTGATATACCATATTTTTACACTATTCGCTTACAAACGGCAGCCATTTTGTCCGGCAATTTTGGCCCAATTTTCATGAAATTCAAACTCGACCTTCATTAAGGTGTAACGGTGGTATAATCATAGTTTGGTTTTTTTTTTTTAAATTGGAGAATAATTGTGACCTCCAATTAGTTAAAAAGGTGATTTTTCGGACAATCAGGGGCCATAACTCAGAAAGTTACGATTCGATATGCGCAAATATCAAAAGGAACCAAGATCTTTGGGTTATAAACATGTATTTCAAGTTTCATTAAAATCAGATTAAAATTGAGACCTACACATGTCCACTACCTTGATATACTAGATTTTTTACACTACTCGTGTACAAGTGGCGTCCATTTTGTCCCGCAGATTTGGTCCGATTTCCACGAAATCTGAATTCAACCTTCCATAGGGTGTAACAGTGATATAATCAAACGTTTTTTTATATCGGATAAAAATTGTGATCTCTGCAGAGACCACAAGCCAAAAACGTGATTTTTCGTACAATTATGGGCCATAATTCAGGAAGTTGCGATCCGATATGTGTGAATATCGAAAGGAACCAAGATCTTTGGGTTATAAACATGCGTTTCAAGTTTCATCAAAATCGGATCAACACTAGAGTGTCCACAAGATAAAAATGTGATTTTTCGTACAATCAGGGGTCACAATCCACGAAGTTACGTTCCGATACATGCCAATATCGAAAGGAACGGAGGTGTTAGAGAGATAAACCTATATTTCAAGTTTCGTTGAAATCGGATAAAAATTGCGACCTGTAGAGTGTCCACGAACAAATTGTGGACGGATGTCCGGAGGACAAAAAAATGGGGGCAACGACAATATACATGTCCACGTGAAAATGTGGGCGTATAAAAATAATGCGTGGATGAAATTTACATTTCGTTATCAAAGTAGCACGTGGGTTATACACTGTATAGACCTTTAAAGGGATGGGAATTCATTATCAGGTAACCTCACAAAAAAATTGACCCGAAATCCGGATAAACAGTTTTGAGTTTTGATGTTCACGTCCAAACTAATATATTTTGAGATGAAATTTTGAGACAAGGTAAATACACAATTCCTCTATATTTTGGCGCTTAAATTTCATACGTACCTTGACTTTTAGTTTTTAGACTGTTCAAATCAGGATAGTCCCTTTAAACTAGATTAGATTTTGTGACAGCACCCCGCGATCTTAAGCCTAGATGTATAGCCTTGTTTTCCTTCACATGAACCGTTAACAAATCATCCCAAAATAATACCTGGATGAATAATTCCATGTTAAATAAGTTATATTAATTACACGGCGTCATGAGTTAACAGGTTTAGCAACACACTGTAAACCCACAGTAACTATACTCATGCATTGGAATGAAATTTAACGTCCTATATTTTTCTGCACAGACTGGGCTAATGAAGATGGACATACACGATCCAGTGTGGTATGAGTGTGATTCTGCCCGCACAGGGGCACCAATACAGGGACTGCAAACCAGAGACCTTCTGATTAGCGATCCAGTGTCTTACTCACTGAGCCACCATGGCTCCCGGATATGCATCGAGGACACCTCAACAATTGTAGGTAGTTTTCTAAAATGACATTAATTTGGTTAACCAGATTTCCATCAAGACACAATGTTTAAAGGGACCCTCCCGATAAGAACAGAGTCTCAAAAATTAAAGTCCAAGTATTTATGAAATTTATGGACCAAAATATAGAGGCGTGATGTATTTACCTTGTCGCAAAATTTCAGCTCAAAATATTGAGTCGTTTGAACGTGAACGTCAACACTGCTTATCCGGACACGTAACCCTTTTAAGATTTCGGGTCAATTTTTTCATTGGGTGACCTGATAATCGATTCCCGTTTCTTGATAGGTCTATACAGTGAATGACCCATATACTGTACTTGATAACAAAGGGTAAATTCCACCTACATATTATTTTTATAGAAAAAAGTCTGCTTTTATCCAGATACTGTATAATACAACGGTCTCCATTTCCAGATGAAGACTGTCAGGTTTAAGTTATTTACAAGCGTATCACAAATATCATGTTAGTTGGTCGGCCTTAGGTAATGGGTTTTAAGGGATTTTAACACAAAATTAAGCAGTTTTATTCCCCAAAAAGTTATCGGGATTGGCCCTTTAAAGTAAAAGTAGTCATCACTCAGTTCTTCTCAATTTGTGTAAATGTTCCTGTAGATTGTTTACATGAAATATGAACAGGACAGACAATGGACAGAAAAAACAATATAAACCTGTTGGGATATTTGTGAATGGGCTAAAAAGAGAAGTCGATAATTTACAAGAATATTTTATTAAATGTTGATAGATACTGCCAAGAAATAGAAACATGAGGGTTTCATGTTGTCAAACAAACAAAATACATGTTTTTTTTTTATATAAATTTAAAGTTGGTGGCCTGTGATAGTCTACAATATTGTATACCAGTTTTTATTCATATATACTGGTCCGGTGTGTATACATATATATATTTGATATTGGAGTAGTATTTGGCTGAAGAAAATAGTCCTGAATGTATGTATATCATTAATCTATGAAGAGGGTTTAATCATACAAATAAAATTAAGTATTGCTAAACGCAGTTATCAAATTTCAAAATTCTGATTTATTTCAAGTCGAGTTTGAACTTGGAATCAAAGACAATGTATTCTACTAAGGCCAGTACCTCTGCAAACAATTACTACGATAACAATGATATTTAATGACAGACCCATGTTTATTCTTCATTAAATCATTGATAATGATATAGATACATTACATTTTCTTAAGCCAAATATCTGTTTTAAAAAATAGAAACCAACAACACCTAATAATTCATTTAACAAATATCTATTTACAACATATGCCTTTGATAGATGTTTTTATTTCTTAAATACAAATTCAATATATGTACATTAAACATTAGATAGATGTTAATTTAAAACTTATAAATTATATAAGAAAACAACAGTACCATACATGTAAAACTGGACTTATCCAATTTTGTGCAAATCTAAGATATTGAAAAAGTATAAATGTTCATTGATAATAAAAATACTCATTAAGTGAAAACTGATATATTTAGTGTCAGTACACCAAATATAATGCCGAAAATAATAAAGATTCGATCAATCTAGATCGATTTTTTTTACTGTGAGCGATTTTAAGTTATTGATTTCTTCCTTTTAAAGTGTTGCAAATGTGTTGTTTAGTAACAGTGACAAAAAGCTCTCCTCATGATTTCAAATAAGGTGTGTTAATTTGTTAAAAAACAAAATGATTTGCATTACAGTGTTGTGTACAGTTGGAACTATTTTCATACTAGATAACAAATTAAATATAAAAAATCTGCAATAGTTGTTGGGTGCTTTAAGATTCAAATTGACCCCACAGAATTTGTACTGTTCCATTTGCAAAGAGAAAAATATTAGCTTTTAATTTTTTGTCAAATAATTTAAGAAAAAATTCAAATGGTAGAAATTAGCAAGCATCCATTTACTGAATATGTTCAAAGAAATTAGTAGGAGCAAGCATCAAACCAGTAAAATGTGAAAATTTAACCAGGATAACTTTATACTGATCCGCCTACTTGTAAATAAATCAGTAACTTTTTAACAGTTTATTTGCCATTGTTTTACCAAGCACATTTTCTTTATTACAAGTATAGAACAGTTTGATCATGAATGTGGAGCAAAACTATCACAGGGGTTACCTCCCTTAAAATTAAATGATTCAGACCAATTTGGTGGAAGTTCTAGAACTAGAACAACTTTGTAACAAATGATCCTTATTTTGAAGAGGCGTTATTCAAGAGCCCTCTGCTATTTGAAGATTTACCTTATGCCTTAATTGTTATCTAAATTATTAATTAGAATTTATTAACTTAGTATGACCATAATCAAATCTGGATGCAATCAAGACTACACAGCTCAGAATGCAGTAATTTAAATGAAATTTTCATTTTCATTATCTGTTTTTTAATTATTATAGTGAGAAGCCAAGAATGGCCAACTCTTTATCTAATTCTTACACAATGCACCTTTAATAATAAAGCAGTAAAAATATTTTGATGAGAAAAAGTTTGAACCTTATTTAATTACTCTTGTCATTGATATTGAGATTGAGTAACAATCTGTATATTTGATCACTACTTTATAATACATCACCACAATGAGTCAACAGAAATATTTTTAAATAACAATTCCATATAATAAAAATGGTTAATACATGTATAGCACAAAAATCATAAATTATATTAATGATACAAATGGATATACTGAGCAATACAAATGAAATGAAAAATAGTATAGGAACAGAGGTTTTAAAATGTACCAGTGAATATTAACTTCCACAATATGACAAAATAAACAGGCAAGTTTTTTTTAAAGGTCATGTCATTTCTTTTTAGGACATATGGCTTTAGGTTTATTCAACATAAATAGATTCAATACATTATACGCCCCGGATTCTATTCTTCAAAATACCTTGTATATGATTATAATGTTCACTGTAGACCATTAATACAATAAGGACAATATGAAAGCTTTCACTGAAACAAAGATATATGTATTTCTATTGAGAGAAGTTTTACTTGCCAAGTTTGACAATGACGTTAGATGAAAATGGTGAAATGTAAATCAGATCATGACAAAACAAATATCATGAGGTATAAAAATTTGTGGTCAAGATAAGGATAATTTTGACAGTTTCTCTCTCGTGCAAAAACATTTTTTATAAATGAGTATGTATGGAAGGGCCCTGAAACGAATTTGCCAAGTACAAGTGTATTACTATTACAAGACTACAACAAAAATTGTATGCACTGGGAAATGTATGGCACTTTAAATTATATCCCAACAACCTTATTTTCAAACAAGTTGCAAATATTTTTACTATTGATGCATTCGAGAAATGAAATATACTTTTTGTTTATCATTTGAGAGTTGGTAATTGTATGATGTGCATTTATCATTTTGCACTTAAAAGAACAGTTCTATAATATAGGTGTGCATATGTAAAACCTACATGTACCATATATCATAGTATTCGTACATGGAAATTTAATGTAATCTCTGCCTTGTAATGTAAAGAAAACTAAGAACCTGACATGATGAATCTTGAAATATCATCTATTTTTACAATTGAACCAAACGTGAACCTTCACAAATATCTTGCTTGTAGCTTGCTTCTTTTATCTTTTGTCCTTGATATTTTTGCCAAATGTATAATAAGAATCAAATAACCTTAAAATGTATAGATAGTACAATGATATGATGGACAACACCCAACACCTTTATTTAAGTATTGATACCAATGAGCTTGGTCTTTGATCTCGATTTTTTCCATACATGTATTTTTGTCAATTGACATGAACGCAACAGTTATGACATTAACAAAGATAATGTACAAAATAGATATATCATAGCTGGGCCTACACATACTGTACATATTGAAATGTTTTCACACTTTTTTTTTCCAGTAAAAAACCCCTAAAAAATATACATACATATACATCAATAAACAAACAAATATTTTCATATCATGGAAAAATATTTTTTTGGTTTTGTACTATTCATTGTAAGTACGATTTAGGACTAAATGAAGCTGAGACACCCTTTATTTAACACAGTTAATCAATCCATTTCATTCAATTTAAAACCAAAACATTAAAACTCTGCTTTTGTGGAGCATCCAAAAATGGATTTATCGAAGTTGTGTAGAAAAAAATCTGGAAACCAAAGCTGGTTTAGATGGCACTGAGAGCAGACTCAAGACAACTTGAAGAGGAGATAATAAACTCCATGCAGGCTATAAAATCCTCTTCTCCAAAACTAATGATCTATTCTGCTGTCCACCTGTGTTTCCATTCAGATCTAGAATTTTGTTTACTGTTACTACATCACATTATCAAATGATGTGTCTGAGATATGCGTTAAGATTTTCACTGGAACAATCACATTTGTTGAAATTAGATGTCCTTCAGATCGCCATTTGTTATGCTGCAGACCATGCTGTTATTGATAAGATGTGGAAATTATTTACTGGTGAAAAGATGAATTGGGGAGTTTGTAAACTCAAATATATATGCAAGTTGAATGAGATAATAATGGATGTATTGTTTCTTATGTCTAGACGACACGTTCACCATTTTGTGTTTCAGGATGAGGAGGTGACTGTGTGATTTGGGTCTCAGCTTCGGCTTCTAGTCAAATGGTGGCTAATTCCTCATTAATGAACTGTTTCAAACGGTCAAGATATTGTCCATATAGTTCCACATCGTTATGTCCAGCACCTTCGACCCACAGAGGGTCTACTTTACGGGGACATTTTTCATAAATAGCCAAGCCATGCTGAAAGTCAATGACTTCATCTTCAGTACCATGAATAACCAATACCGGGGATGTAATTTTGGGAACTTTATCAATGCTGGAATAGAATAAACATAAATGAATATAAATGACACAGTTTTCAAATTAAGGTTATGCGTTGTAAAAAGTTACAAAATATAAAAAATGTCCACATTATAAAGGCACCATCAAAGTTGTACAGATCACCTCAACGTATACTATTATACTGTAAATATCAATAAAACCCCAGAAAGGAATAAATCAGAGCCAGATAAATGACATGCACTAGATAAACTGTCAGATAAAATTTGTTCAGAGATTGTCAGTGACAGTTGGCTTAATTATATGCTTATATACATGTACATGTATTATTTACATGACAGTAAATGTCATAATAAACGATTGGAAAATACATGTTAACCTGTAAGCTACCAGGAAATTTAATTGTCCAAAATGAATGTATACATGGGACCTCAGATTTTTGTCCCATCTGAACGACTATATGTTTTGCCTTGTCTGGTCCTGCCTGTCCAAAATCGTGGGTTTTCTCCAGGTTCTCTGGTCTCCTGCCAAGTCCCCTATGCAGAAGCGAATTATTAAACTAAAATTAAACCATGTTGTCCCAAAATGACCTAGTTTGTGTCGATTGGACATTAAACCCCATTTCTCTCTCTCTCACTTTGCCTGACCCTATGTTCCAACCACTGGCAAGAGGAACCATGCCTAAAAATACTGATAGACTTTCTTAGTCATTACCTGGATCGAAAATGGACCTCCCAGTTAGCAAGCTTAACAACTTTACTCACTGATTATAGAAAACCAAAATATAAATATTCTCTTGGATTAAAGATAGGTTGCCAGGCAACGAAACGTACGCCCACAGCAGCTAAATCGTCTGGGCAGTCAACAAGGGTTGTCGCATATTTTTACTTTTTTTGCTAATGAAACAATTGTAATACACTAAAAACTGATTAAGAGTAACGGCTCATTATGTAATTATCAGAAAATCATTAGAATTTGATTGCTTTTTATAAAGTGTTACCCCACACTAACAATTACATGTAGTATATACATGAAACATTTAATATCATGGATTTAGCTGTTCAGTTATCAAAATTCATTGAAAATCAAAATACATGTTCGTTTCAACACCTTAAACTCTGTGTATCAATCTAAAGTCAATCGGATGATAAGTTTAGCCTCTATAGCGTAACAAGATTTTTTGAAGTTATCAAGGGAGATAACTCTGGCAATAATTATTTGAAATCTCAAAAAAAATCAATAGGCTTCTCCGTCTCATGACCCTAAACACTGTGTGTTAATTTAAAGTCGATCAGATATTAACGTTGGCCTCTAGAGCTTCCACAGGATTTTTTCGAAGTGATCAAGGGCCATAACTCTTGCAGCAATTATTGAAAATCACTGAAAATCGATAGACGACTTAGTCTCATGACTGTAAACACTATGTATAAATTTGAAGTCAATCGGATATTAACTTTGACCTCTAGAGCATCCACTGTGTATAAATTTAAAGTCAATCGGATATTAACTTTGGCCTCTAGAGTGTCCGCAGGATTTTTTGAAGTGATCAAGGGACATAACTCTGGCACTAATTATCGGAAATCGCTGAAAATCAATAGGATTCTTCGTCTCATGACCTTAAACACTGTGTATAAATTTAAAGTCAATCGGATATTAACTTTGGCCTCTAGAGTGTCCGCAGGATTTTTTGAAGTGATCAAGGGACATAACTCTGGCACTAATTATCGGAAATCGCTGAAAATCAATAGGATTCTTCGTCTCATGACCTTAAACACTGTGTATAAATTTAAAGTAAATCGGATATTAACTTTGGCCTCTTGAGCGTCCACAAGATTGTTTGAAGTGATCAAGGACCATAACTCTGGCACTAATTATCGGAAATCGCTGAAAATCAATAGGCTTCTTCGTCTCATGACCTTAAACACTGTGTATAAATTTAAAGTCAATTGGATATTAACTTTGGCCTCTAGAGCGTCCACAAGATATTTTCAAGTGTTCAAGGGCCATAACTCTGGCACTAATTATCGGAAATCGCTGAAAATCAATAGGCTTCTTCGTCTCATGACCTTAAACACTCTGTATAAATTTAAAGTCAATCGGATATTAACTTTGGCCTCTAGAGCGTCCACAAGATATTTTGAAGTGATCAAGGGCCATAACTCTGGTAGTTATTATCGGAAATCGCTGAAAATCAATAGGATTCTTCGTTTCATGACCTTAAACACTGTGTATAAATTTAAAGTAAATCAGATATTAACTTTGGCCTCTAGCGCGTCCACAAGATATTTTGAAGTGATCAAGGGCCATAACTCTGGTAGTTATTATTGGAAAACGCTGAAAAACAATAGGCTTCTTCGTCTCATGACCATAAACACTGTGTATAAATTTAAAGTCAATCGGATATTAACTTTAGCCTGGACGGACCGATGGACGGACCGACGGACGGACGGACGGGGGCGACGACAATATACGACCACATTTCAATGTGGGCGTATAAAAAGGGAACCATCAAAAGATTTTACCCAACACATATACATGGAGATGACGGCTTGTTTATTTTGGAACTTTATGACATCACCCCCAGAGTTTTGACTATAAAAAGTACTTTTATAAATGATTGATAAATACTGGTAAATTTGTGTGTAATACTAATTACTATTAGAAGAGAAATTGAGCCAGATTAGGAAAATGTAACACAGATTACTAGATAGTACATATGAACTAGCTGAGTTAGTCATCAATAATGATGAGGTATTACTATAATCACTGTCAATCATTCATAAACCATTTTTATGTATTTACTCACGACTCAATGAATATTTTATTAATGATAGTACATGTACATGTAGTGACTCACACTCTACAAATCACGACCTAGTACATTGTAGCCTATCAGTTGTTCAATTTTTTGTTATTTTGTTAATGAGCTTATTTCACATACATGTATTAATATTAATATTTCTACATTTAGAATAACCACCATATTGTGTACAGTACATCTCTTGATTAAATATGACCTTTACTATGTAAATATTATCTTACTATTGGAATACATAACAAAATAAACTGTAAAATACAATGATGGCTTATGATATAGGCCTACATGTACATGTATGTTTAGTTGTAGGGAGAAGTGAAATTAATTCTAATTACACATTTTATATCATGTACGGTAACCTAAAAATTTTTCCTACATGTTGTATGTAGTCGCAAATTGCGAATACAGCTAAAAATGTTTTCATTCTCTTTAAAGCGACAATACTATATACCAGAAAACACCAGAAAAATGTTAAATATTGGAAAACACACTAAATACCAGCTGTACACACCCTAAAGGTTAGGTTTTGTTTCCAGTATTATACAGTAAAGCCCAGCTTTGGGTTATAATCTATTTTGGGTGTTTTCTGGTATAGGCCTACAGTGTGGTTAGTGTGTTTTCCGGCATTAATAGTGTTTTTCAAGTGTTTTTCGGTATTCAGTATAACATGGTGTTTTCCGGTAGTAAACCTCCTTTAAAGTTTTCGCATTTAAAATATATTAATGTCCAAAAAAGAAAAAAAAAAAAAACTCTTGGAGATTGATTAATGAGCAAATTTTATCAAGAGTTGTAACAAAATCTTTCGTTCACCTCACACACCCAACTACCACTCGAGTATGTTCTTTTAGATTTTCAGCTTCAACTTACACTATTTGTCCAGCATATTTGTAAAGTGTAAATATCAAATTAATCTACATATTTTCCAATGTCAGCTGGAGGAGTCATAGGCCTACAAGGTATTACAATACCATTTCTAAAACTCTTGCTACACTTATAACAACACGTTATTTGATACTACAGAAGAATAAAATAAAATTAATTATTAAGCTTATTATTTGTCTAATGATTCATTAGAAAAATGTTGACTTGATATTAGAATATTTCCACAACTCAAGAGTACAGGTCATAGTACAACATCTTGGTTACCTCTTGGTACATTTGGTGTGAAAAAAGAATTGATGGACAGATTTTGAAATCAACACCAAATCGAAAAATTTACCCACCTTGGAAAGGCATCGAAAAACCAGGTTCTCTTAGTGTCAGGGAAGGCAACCCTCATACCAGACATTAGCGGTGAATGAAGAATAACTGCGCCTACTTCATAACGTGCTGCTAGGTCAATTGTAGGAACTGTACCAATACTCTGTCCATAAAGAATAATATTCTGAGGACTTATGCCATATCTCATCCTCAAAGCTTGCCAAGCTGCATCAATATCTGCGTAGAGGTTCTTTTCTGAGGGTCTACCTGAGCTCGATCCATAACCAGAATAATCATAACTAAATATATTACAGTTTATACGGGTACCTAGACCAATGTAAAAACTACTCATTTGTCCAAGATCAACAGCATTTCCATGGCTAAATAAAATGGTAAATTTGGCATTTGGTGAGCACCTAGCAAACATACATGATATACGATTTCCCTTATTAGTTCGTGTCATGAACACTTCTATACAGTCCAATTCACGCTGTGTATACTGCCATTCGGCACGGTCTGTTAGATGAAGACTGTGCTTAGAACCAGTATCATCTGATATCAGGGAATAAGTTGGTTCTGGTGGTAAAAAAGCTAATTTTGCTGCTATTCGATTTGGGCATGGCGGACAACAGAACAGACAACAAAGCTCGCTGAAAGATAATCCATTCATCTCGTTTCTTCAGTCGGTGTTATAGTTATTATCTGACGGCCGGATTCGCCCTTTGTTTGTTCACACTGGATGTGAATCAATTACCCTATCTGAACTGTTTTTCACTAAAATATAGTAACAATATTGGCATGAATTCTCGGGCAAACTACTCCTTGGTGATGACGTCATGCAATGTCTTCTTCCGGAATAAGAACTAAAAATAAACTTTTCACCAAATGTCGTAAAAATTCATAGTACATCATCAAGAAAGAATTATGTGATCACCCATCACTGGTAAATTGGCATAGATTCCACAGTAATTTGATTAATATCGTGGCTTTATACAGCAAAATTTATACAGATGTTATGAATAGACTAATAGAGTTGATTTGTTTATTTTTTTTCCGAGTTTTCATTTCTATTGTCCAGTCTCTCCTCGTTGGTGCGGGAAAACTAAAAAGAATACTTTATCCGTTTGTCGCAAATATGACGAGGATTTTAGCCACCAGAGCAGAATGATTGACAGCTGTCAGCCTTCACCTTGGAATTATCAAGGGAAATAATTTCAACAACTGGAGGCAGCTAGACCACCGTATTGACCACGATTTTTTAGACACCCATTTTCTTGCTATTCCAGGCTGTGCGTTTAAAGTAGTATATATATATTTTTATCACACCATTTTGACAACCTGATTTCCAATCTTACACCCCCTCCATACATGATGCCCCCCTCCCAAAAGCACATAAAAAAGATAATGCCAAATCCAAATGACACCCGAAAAATTAACACACGTCGTAAAACAATGCAGCAGTATCTATAATATTGAATGTTTTAATTTTGCTAGATTTTTTTTCTTTTTTTTTCTTGAGTCATGGTGGCTAAGATGCCGGCATTCGCTATCCTGAAGGTCGTGTATTCGATCCCTGCATTGTACGACAAAGTTCATCGGGATTTCCGATGTGGTTTCCCCCTGTCAGTGGCGCAGAGGGTAACTGTCTAGTCATTCATTTGGGACGTTTCCAACGGTGCTTCCCGCTTGTCAGTTATATAGTCGTTCGGGAAGGGCGAAAAACCGAGGGGCCCGTGAATACATTGTGGCGTGCACGAAAAATATGCCTTTGCAGTTGGAATTCGATATAAGAGTAGGCCATATCATGTGCCGCTGCCCTGACAAAATTTCCCTCGTAGCACACTGAATGGCATATTATGCCCGTCTGAAGCCAGAAGGGTATCGCTGCTAATATTAAACGCTCTGCTAGAATGTCTTTTCCATTGATTACGTGTAAAAGTACAATGTACAAAATCTTAATACCGGTAATGATAAAATCAAAATACCTGTAAGGCCAAAGTTAAATGTAAAACGTTAAATGCAATGTGTCAAATGACAAATGTTTCATCGGAAAATGCTGTGCACATTAGACATTTCCCTGATTACATTTGCGCTCTGCCACTTCTCATTTGTTGTTTACACTTTGTATATATCATCTTACGCAGAGCAGCAACTATGATATGTAAATGTAAAAGACATTTTAGCAGAGCATTTAATATTGGCACCGATACCCTTCCATACCCGTCTTCATTAGCCCCATCTGAGCAGAACAGTTGGACGTTAAAGTTCCAATTTCACATTTTCTAAGAAAGTCAAAACATAATTATTTCTATGTCTTTTGCTCAAAAGGTTTTCAACTCACTATTATACGGTCCTGGGCAAAATCTTTTGGGCATTATAAAGGGTGACACAGGGTGATCGAGGAAATAGTTACTCAATTACCTCCCTTGTTTTCCCATTCCTCTCCATGGACGGCTATCTTCAAACGTTTGAATTTGAAGTTGAAAATGATATTTTTGCCAATTTATCAACTGGCAGTACTGAATTATAGGATTAATAGGGTTATTCTTTAACAAGGTAGGACTGTTTATAGGTTCAATCTATTTTTGGGCTTTATTTTAATACATTTTAAAAATATAACTTAAAAAAATGCTATTGGAGCTTTAATTAAACCCCATTATTTCATTTCACGTTAAAGATCATTGATAGTCCAGGTCTAATTCTGTATCGTAACCACATAAAAATCGCCAATAGTTGTTTTATTCTGAGGAGACATTGTGACTCATTGTTCACAGGGTAAATGCTTAGCTCAAAGAAGATTTTTTTTTTTAAATTATCAGTTTTATTTCAGCGCTATGAGAGTTAAAACGTCGTAATGATAGCATGGTTCCGCGCGCAGAATAAAATAACTCCGTGCAGAGAGCAACCTTCACCGATCATGTCAAGGCGTGGTTATCTTTCTTAATTCCCGCCTACAAATACGTTAGCATTTCTGCCCTAATAGCTAATGATAGCCCCTCCCATTTTTGGTATTTTGAAGGGTTGGAATATACTATAACACCGCCACCTTGAAGTATGCAGTATCTTACAATAATAATTGTATATCAACCGTCTTGACAACAGAGTGGAAATTGCAGCACGTGTTGAAATCAAAATATTGTTATATTATATTATAAGATATTTTTATTGATTTCTGTCATAAGTTTTCATTATTCGGCATAACCCAGGCTAAATAAAAGGTAGGTTACTGCCTGACTTCATGATGCTGTGCTGACGCAGTTCTATTTAATTATAACTACTGTATCATAACATTATCACAACCTCATTGTAACAAGAGAGAGAGAGAGAGAAATGGGGTTTAACGTCCACTCAACACAAACTAGGTCATTTCGGGACTAACATATGATTTTTAAAATTTTATTTCAATAATTCGCTTGCGCGTAAGGGTCTTTAGCAGTGGGAGGAAACCGGAGTGCCCGGAGGAAACCCACGAGGTTGAGAAGGCGCCCCTATTTCCATGCCACATACGCTCACACCAGGGCTCGAAACCACAGCCGCAAGCCAGAGGTGACCGGCCAGCTAGAGGTCGAAGCGCGACACTCTAGACCACTAGGCCATCCCAACCCCCCTTGTAACAAGAAACAAGAATTCCGTCAAATAAACTGACCTGATCAGGACGTTAAACCCCATTTCATTTGATTATCAATATTGTACTAAATAAACTAACTACCAAAATTGTATTAGCAATCAACTGTGGAGGTAGGTCCTTGACTACTGTCACTACTGTGGAGTAATTTTCAATTATATTCATTTTTATTTATCAGATTATGATGACACTTGAGTTAGCAGAACTTTTCAAGAGTATATATATATTATATGTTATCATGTAACTACTAACAATATTCTGTTTTATTTCTAGGCCTACTCTCTAGAGGAAAAACTGCTGACTAATAAAATATAAATCAGAAATGAGTACACAGAAGGGGAATACACAGAAATCTCGAAAACAAAAACATCAAAATAATACAGTTTTTAAAAACAATCGTTACGATGCATCAGCTAAGCTCAAATTGATCAACAGCTTACAAATCACTGGTGTCTGTAAACATTGTAAAGCAAAAATAGAATGGAAGATAAAATATAAAAAATATAAACCTTTAACTGTACCAAGAAGATGGTAAGTATGTTTATTTGCTGCTTTATGAAAAACTGTGCAATATACATTAAAAATTTTAGAAAAGGAGAACAGGGGGAAAAGCTGCTGTCTAGGCAAAACTTTCAAAAGAGAAAATGTAAGGTATACTAATGTAATTAATCAGTTGAGTTTGTAATTTCACTTTTGTAGATCATTAGTAATATACCTTGAAAAAAAATAAATAAGCTTAGAGGGTATAACAGTTAATAGGTATATCTGTATTTTAACAATTCGCTTGTGCACAGCAATATCTAGTGGTGACAGAAAACTCACAAGACCACCCTACTCGTGTACTTGCATGGGATCAAAACCACCACACATGAATTGATGAATTATTAGAGAGCAGAAAATTGCCCATTTATTTGCTATCACTCGTCACTTCAGTCAGTTATATTTAGCGGGATAACTTGTGTTTTCCTTTCGCGTTCGACACTTCTGATTGTTGAAACCGTTATTACGTATCTATCGTAGCAATGATCTCTTGTGTTAAAATTATATTTGGAAAGTTTTTAACCACATCTATCACATATGTTATAATGACTGACACCAATATTGTCCTTTAACAGTACTTAGGTTAATTACAAGAATGTGTTGAGATAAGAACATATTGTTATTACCTATTGGTTCAAGTTGAAATATATTTTGTAAATTCTGTCAACGTAAAATATTTTATTTCAGTAATAAATGTAATGAGAAGACTGTTAAAAGAGCTTATTATGTTTTGTGTACACCATGTGCAACTGCTGCAGAGGTTTGTGCTATGTGTAATGAAAAACAGCCAATCGTTTTTCAGTGAGTACATGTTTTATTGTATTAGAACAATCTTTATCAATTTTATCTAGAGTTGGGGCAGGTTTATTTAATCTGTATTCATAAATAATTATTAACATCAGTATCATATTTTTAAACTCAAACCAATCTGAACTTGTGAATTTTTAAACCACAAAAATTATCATTCAATCAGTTCAGATTAGTTAAACAAAAATGCTTATAGAATTTCAGCCATTTGGTTATGTCCCTTCTTCCCCTCATAAAATTTTGTGAATGGTCTAATGACAACAGTTATCACCCCATCTGCTTGACATATTTATGCATTGTTTAAATTTGTGAAACAAAGAATTCTATGAAATTTCAACAATTACTGCTACAGTTATGGCCGTAAAATCTTGTGCAAACTTTAGCAACTTAAGCTATCATTTATATGTATTATTCAACCATTATACATACTTACAGAGTTATTGTCCTTGATTATGACATAGAATCTTGTCAGTGCACCAATATTATCAAATAGTATACAGATTTTGCTAAGGCTCTGCGTTTATGGTCTAATTGGACTAATTAGGTGCTGTGGGAGTATGGTTTGTTACACACTCTGTACAGTGGAAGTAATTTAAAAATATTTACCCTTTAGACCAGAAGAGTTAGGCAGCCAAGAACAAGAATCACAGAAAAGTGAAATGGAAAGTGAATTAAGCATGTTGTCTGAAAGAGAAAGAAGTAAGTCAATTGGAAGTCTTTGATGATTGTCATTTTGATGAACTAAAAGTTGTCAACATTCAGGATCCTCTGCATTTGATTATATGGTCAAAACAAGCTAGTGCCACCTTATTACTAGAATCTTTTCATGAATTGATATTTTGATTTGTTAGTCAAATGTTAAATAATCAGTATAAGTATATTTTATTTGGGATTAAACCACGAAAATTTTAGATATTGTCTGAAAACTATGAGGGATTTTCAACTCTTTGAACACCAAATATTATTATTGATTACAATTAAATAAATTCATAAAGAATTGATCTGTCCGCCACACATTTTGGGACACAATAATTCTGCTTCTAATTGAGATATAATGTTCAAACTTGGTTTATTTGAATCAATGAGCCTCTGCTAAATTTTATAAATAGCATATAGATTCAAATAAATGGAACCAAAATCGTGCATCAATGTACATCTGTTTATCTAAACTATAAACAAATATGTTATTATTTACATAACCAAACACCGCATAAGACCAATCATAGTGAAGAACGGCAATAACGTGACATTCAAACATGCAACTACCCTAAGTGACATGGTCCTGTAAAAGTAAAATGCCTAAAACAATTTTGACAAATCAACTGTATATCGCCATTTTGAATCATTTGTAACCATGTGATTTTTCTTTATTACCCAGTTGTCATGTTGTTTGGTTTTGTCATATATTTTTGTATGAAGTTTTTCTTTCTAATTGTAAGGTAGTACATAATAGAATTTCGTGTTGTTTGTTTAAGTATAGGTGATGCCAATTTGTCCACACAAAAAATTTTATAGATAAATTAAAATAATTTTTTTTTTGTTTTTTTCAGGAACATTCTTGCGTAAAAATTTAGGAGAACTCACAGCAAAAAGAAGAGAGAGGGTTCAGAATGATGATGTGACAGATGATGATGAAGATGATGTACCCAGTGATGATGATGATTTGGATTTACATCTAAATGATAGCAAATCATTGGCAGATGACGGCTTGATTTCATCAGTGCAAAAACTTAAAACAAATGACACTTTATCTAAAATAGTCACAGACAATGATAGTTCGAAGACATTAAAGGATGGAAAGGGGACGTAGGAAAATAAAACAAATTTCCATGTTATTGATCTTGTATTGAATAAAATATCTGTTACCTAGAAAATGAAATGGGCTTTGATGTTCTAATCCAACTGGGCTAATAAGATTGGCATACTATATACAGTGTGCTATGAGGGAATTTTTTTCCCGGAGAGCAGCACTATGGCTTACTCTGGTATTCGATCCCAACTGCAAAGGGATCTTTTATGTGCACTACAATGTAAACACACGATCTCCAGGTTAGCTAGTCAGTGTCTTACCAAACATGACTTCCCCTTGTACATGAGTACTGTTGTAAAACAAGAATTCATTGATAAGGTAACGGGTATCAATTTGACAGAATTTATGCACACCGCCCAACTTCTTATTTTTATTCTCATTTTACTTGATTATCTAAAATATCAAATTTCTCATTTCTTAATCCACACAAATATGTACTTGGATTAATTATATAACATATAATTAAGAAGAAATCAAAATACCAATGCTAGATTTAAAATAGGCCTATCAATTCAGTTCGCCCAACACAACAAAATGGCAGCTTATTACATTGTAAGGGATTTATATTGTCATATATATCCTCTTACAATCTCACACAACTTTTTGTCTTCAAACGAATTATTAGTGAGCAGAAAATCGCCCATGTATCGTTATCACTCGTCACTTTCGCGTTCGTCACTTCTGATTGTTGAAACCTTTATTATTCATCTATCGCAGCAATGATATATGTGTTAAAATTATATTTGGAAAGTGTTTAACCAGTTCTATCACATATGTGATAATGACTGACACCAATATTGTAGTTTAAAGCCTGTTCAAGATAAAATAATACATATATACATTAATAGATCTATATTCATTTATTTGACACAATATCACTTTTAGTTAACAATTTATACACTATTATATATCTATATAAAATCAAGTTTTATACAAAAAATTTACAATATACTTGTTATAATATATTCAAGACTATGATTCTTAATACAAACTATTTATCAACATCTAACATTCTCAATACTCATAAAGTATTTTTTCAAAGTAAACATGGCAGCAAACAGATGTATTGAAGATAAATCACAATCCTTGCATGGCTCAAAATATATGAATCCACTACATGTAGGTTTTCTCTGTTCAATAATTAAAAAAAGACATGTCCTCTTTTTATATTTAATGTACTTCCATTTTTCTACATGCTTATGTTTAGATCCCTATTTTTGACTAGCAACTAAAGCCATTTAATTTTACTTGGCGTTCTACTTCATTTCACAAAAAATAATTTATAACAGTTTTTTCACCAATGTGCTGACATAAAAGATTTCTTGTAGCATTACTGACATCAATATTATATTTTTGGGAAATATTCCCCATTTTTTTGCTAGGTTGTTTCCCTTATTGTTAGTTTGTTTTCTTTATGAGTGAAGTCTGTATCATACCAGACCTAAGTCTGTACTGTGCAGTGGAGACTTCGGACAGCCCACCTACCTGATCCATTCACTTAAATTTACCGGTAAATGTCTGTGTATTTGTCTGTGGTGGGTTTGTCTTGCGTTTCTGTGTGGTGCAATCCATGTGCACCTGTTCGACATTAATTCAAATTTACTTAGGTTATCAAAATCAATATGTCAATAAAAAAAAAATACCCCCCCCCCCAACCATATATTGTAAAATATTTGTATATATAATACTAATGGTTTTACTTCCCATATTTTCAAATTATCCATGTGTTTCCTGTTATATTGTAACAACCAAAAGCTTACTTGAACATCCTAGTGCCAAGTCTATGCTTTGAACTTTCTGTCAAATAAGCTGGCAAGACTGAAAAAGCTGATGTTGTCAAAGCTGTAACATGCAATTTATACTGGATACAAACCAGTACATCTCATGATTATAAACATAATCACATGACACATACTTGCTGATTCCACTAACAATGAATCCAAATGTTACACTTGGGTAAGAGACTTCACTCAAACAACTTAACAATTGTCAGAAAACCTGACAGTGTAAAACCAGCACTAGATTGTTCTGACACTTCCTCCACTAAAATATTTATTTGTCACCACACTCACTGTGTCTCCTTATAAATTGTTTGTATTTACAAAACCTTGTGGTTCACTTTTTAAGGATAACATAAATTTAGATAAGTATTTCTATAAGTTCACTGTGTTATAACCATTGTTCTGATGTGCTAGCGGAGATATCCATTAATTTCCAGGCAGCTCGTGGATCTAATTCTTCCTGATCTCGACATAAAGCCCATACATATAATATCTTCATTATTTTATCCTGAAATAATCAAATCAATAAGAGAATATAATCCTCGAGTGGCATTTAGCTGAGGACAATCAAAACTCCACCAAATTCTGTGGAAACAATCACTGGTTCGTTTACATGCAGCTAGCCACAAAGTTTAGACATAGGGTCTGTCATTGAATCAAGTAGCATGGTTTTGATCCTAAGCTTGTACATGACAATGAATAGAGTCGCCTGCCTCATAGTTAAAGACCCTTACGCAAAGTGAATTATTGAAAAAAACTTTTATATTTTAGTCCCGAGATGGCTTAGTTTGTGCTGAGTGGATGTTAAACCCCATTTATCTTGCTTTCTCATTTGTCAAATATTAAGCAATATTAAGCAATTACTTACAGGATCTCCTTCTTTAACATCTCCCTTTGAATTTCGTACTGCTAAGATTTGTTGTGAATTAAAACTAATAATTAAAACCGGACCTTGATCCATTATTTTACCAGCAACAACCTATCAAAATTAAATAACATTTTAATCAACAGCTGACATAATTACAAAATGGAATGGAATCAATTTGTGGTCTAAGGGGAGATAATATGATTTTAAGGACTGAAAACACAGTTACCTCCCCTTACATAGTAATCAATCCAAAATTTGAAATCGATTGATTAGTACAGTAAATCTATTTATTTATAAATATGTATCAGTTTGTACAATAAGGATTTTAACTCACATCAACATTGCTGATATCCAAGACTTTGGAGTCAAATCTGTAACCAGCTTGTTTAGCTGCTTTAATAGGATGTGCTAGAGTATTATACGGCTGTAAAAAAAAAGAATATGCTGAAGTAATATGGTTGAAGATTTTGTTTCAAGCTCTGAATTCCTGTGAAGATGACAAGGTCCAATCAGAGCATAAATCTGGGGAAACAAAGAAAACTCAAAACATAGATTAACCTTACTCTCTATTCAGTATTTAATACTGCCCTTCTCCTTTTAGATATATGTGTATTGTGGTTAATTATGGGTAACAAAATAAAATACACTACTTACTGCTTCATGACACCAATCTTTTAGCACTTCTAAATCACCTCTAATAATGGCCTAAAAATAGTCAAATAATTCACAGTAACTGACATATAAGTAGAAACATTTTCAACAAGCCAACAGTGATGTGCCCTGTGAAATACCAAAATAAATAATTAACGCATATAAAGTAATTGCATATTTATCTAGTGAAACTATACACTAAATATCATTACCTTCCCTCCATTCGAATCAAAGTTATCGTGTCCCAAAGCATTGATCAATGAAATTGATTAGCTCTACTTAGCCTTTACAAAAAACATTAATGCTCATCATTGAACATGGCCAAAGCATTCCCCTAATGATCACCCACTGCACATATGAACATTCTTATTCTATGTCAATAAGAAGCAGAGTTATTGTGTTCCAAAAAGTGTAACATACCTCTAAAACATTAGGAATTATTTCTTTTTCACACATTCTAACAAATCTTTCTTTTTCAAACGAAGGATCTATTTTACAGATTTCCGTTAAAACTTCCGACATTTCAGTTTTTGAAAACATTCCACCTGAAGAAAAAATAAATACTAAATACTACTTAAGTTACAGTATTTAAAAAAGTTCATTTCATAACCATATCCCCATTGATAAATGAAGGAAGTATGTTATTACTACTTTCAAATTACTATCATAAGAAAATAACATGGTCCTTATGATCTGACAATTATTATGGTTTATTTCACTGCAATGTTTTAACAAGATTTCATAAGTTGTTATCAAGCATGTACACAACTTGTGAAATCTGGTTGAGATGTCACAGTGAAATAAACCAGTGTAGTTGTCATTCCATAAAAGTGTGTTTTTTGCTAAACATATAGTACAAGTCTTGTAATTAATGAAATAATATGGGCATTTTTATTTGAATAGCTGACACTTTTTCTTCCTCGAAATTAAAACAACTTTATTTTATATTTCCTAAGATAGGCTTTAAATTCATCTAGTATAATTACAGACATTGTTTAAATAAGCTTCCAATATTAAAGACATACAACTTTAAATATAGTGTTATGACCGTCAGTGTGTAAAATACACTCCCGATATCAGAGAAATATCACTTTAAAGGTCATAACAAATTTTCTAAATGCAAAGTTCCCAAGAAGATGTTACAGATCTTCAGGTTAAATAGTTCAGTCCTTGTTTTGTTCTGCAGTTTCTTTGCATTACATCAGTCTTCTAAACACATCTATATAAAGTACAAATGCTGACATTCATAAAGCTAAATTGATTTAAAATAGATGGGAGTGATAAGATTTTGTTTTATCAATATTACAATATCATCACTCACCAAAAACTTGTCCTACTTTATCTGTAAAACCTCTTGTAACACGAACTAACATATGATCACTTTCATCATAACGGGTCTTTAAATCAAACATTTCTGCAATATAAACAGTGAAAATTTTTAGTTTAAAGAAATATCAACAGTGAAATTTGCATTGTAGAAATATAAACAGTGAAATTTGCATTGCTAGAAATATAAACAGTAAAATTTGTATTTCCTTGAAATATAAGCTGTGAAATTTGTATTCTCTAGAAATGTAGAGAAATTTGTATTCTCTAGAAATATAAACAGTAAAATTTGTATTCTCTAGAAATATAACAGAGAAATTTGTATTCTCTAGAAATATGATAGAGAAATTTGTATTCTCTAGAAATATAAATTGTATTCTCCAGAAATATAATAGTGAAATTTGTTTTTCTAGAAATATAAATAGTAAAATTTGTATTTTATAGAAGTATAATAGTGTGCGTAACAACCAAAAGAAACCCAGAATAAAAAAAAAACCCAAATAACGCACCATTCTATTTTGATTGACACAGAAGATTACATTTATATATTTAACTAAATATGTTGGCTCGGGACATTGATATACTTACTATTTACATATTGATTATTGTCTTTGAAATTTTGCCAACTTTGATAAAACTTGGAATCTTTATGTAAAACCATTCCAGTTGATTCACTGAAAGAAACATTAATAAATGAATATCTTATGGCTGATAAAGTGTACTGCATATAGTTGAGCAATGAGCTTGTCTAAATAAAATTACAATAAGTGATATAAATTTGATTTTTTATAATAATCATGTTACAGAAGTTAGTTCTACATATACATACTCGTCTGCTTCAAACTGCTTCTCATCTTTAGAATAGCTAGATCTATCTGTACGTTTCCGTAATTTTTCTAAAAATAAAAAAAAAAAGAATTTCAAACACTGACAACTACTGTAATGTGCTAGAATTATCATCTATTCTTATATGGAAAAAAATTGAACAAATAAATTAGTCCTGATGTACCAATATCTCTAATAGA
The DNA here is from genome assembly GCA_948474765.1 of Patella depressa. NCBI lineage: Eukaryota > Metazoa > Mollusca > Gastropoda > Patellidae > Patella > Patella depressa. Next base: position 19,557,376 of record OX419716.1, read on the forward strand.
AATATCATTCTCAATTCTGTCCAGTATTTACAAAGATATGTGCAATTGAAATTTCATCAAACAAGATCGTAACAAGATCACACCATTTTTTATTATTGGTAGCGGAGAAACCTGATTGACCCAGTTAAATTCTGATTGAACCGAAGCCAGGAAATTATCTAGCATTGGCATTTTGATTTTTTCATAATTAAACGTTAAATGCTCAATGTGAATACACATTTAGTGGGTATTAAGCCGTGAGAAATTTGACATTTTTTCACAAAAATGTAAATGGTCATTATGAAACTAATATCGTGAAGTTAATTTTATTATACATGGTGCTCTGAAATATTTTCTGATCGATTTAGTTAATCTAATATAAATCAAAGATAATGTTTAAATATTCAATGTTATCAACGATGGTGACTGATAATACCTGGTGCTTTATATGTTTTAGCTCGAGCTAACGTCACTTCATCAAATTCTTCTTTTACTGCTTTTACACCCTAAAAAAAATTGGTTACTAAGTCAGTAAAATACATAATTATAGACGTATAATGCGTTCAAAACCTTTCATAAGGGTGAAAGTAAACAGAAAGTTAACTCTGCAATTTCAGTTTCAATAGGGTCCTTCTTTACACTCAATCACTGCAATTTGAATTTCAATAGGGTCCTTCCTTACAGTCATCCCACCACAACAATATGCAATACTAACCTGAGAAATACTTTGAAATGTTGAACTCTGTCCTATATCCTGACCTTTTTTAGAAATACTATCAGCAGCTTTACCTGCAGTTTTACCTAATTCATCAGTTATATCTCTGCCCTTTTTAATAAATTCTGTTTTTTGAACCTCTTCCATTGTCTATGAAAAAAGAAACAAGTTTTAATACATGATTACTAGAATACAGAAAGGATTAAGAAACCTTAAAATAATAAAATAATGAAAACATCTACCTCCTTGTATCAACTTTTAGTAAAACTCTCAAATTTGTTAATTCTGAGTAGCGATGTTAACTGTTAGTTGTGTTTCTATCCCGGCAAGTTCTGTTTATTTGATTTATTATCTATCTATTATAAACAGATGTACCATCTCCTTCGACATAAGCAAGTGGATGACTTAGATAGGGTGATGAAAGTATTACTCCTAACAGACACCGGCACTGACCTTAAATTATTCTAAGGGGAGTAAATGTGTGTGTGTGTGTGGGGGGTTCACCCCCCCCCCAGCAAAAAAAATAGTCGATCGCAAAATCAGTGCAGTCGGTCGTAAAATAGGAGCAGTCGATATCAAAATAAGTGCTCACTGTATACATCACCCTACTCATGCAAACCGTTAGTATAAAATAACCTTGTCAATTTATTGTGTTTGAAAAGATGTTGTGTTTCACTCTTATTCTGTTGTGAGTATGTTGGTCTAACAACAAAATTTCACCCAGGGAGAAAAATAGTCGGTCACTGCAGTCGGTCTCAAAAACAATGCCAGAATAGATCCCAAATACTATGTATTTGTGTGAATCCGTGTGCCTAAATTGCATGCATCACACAAAACTATAGTATAAGATAGAAATTTTTTCTACCATGGCAAAAAAAAATAATCGGTCTCAAAAAAAAAGATACACACCACAGTCAGATTAATGAGGTAAACAAACAATCACTAAACAGGCGTAATTAACAGATATACCTCAAGATTATGTCCAATTTTCATCCTCTTGTTAACGAGAATGTGGTTCTATTTGCCATGACATTGATTCAAATTTTCAAGCCCAGTCTTAAAGATTTAAAAGCTCTGTTACATATCTGATTTTTTTTCGCGTCTGCGACGCTCGATTCCATTATAACTTAGTTTTCTACTTAGTTACATAACTGAAATGCGACGCTCAATTCCATTTTAAAATTGTTCTTCTACTCCTCTGTTGTGCTATACTGTCTCAGCACTATGATATTCACGATTATAGTGAACTACCCAGTTTGTAGTACCACTGGTATGTTGGGCGTGGCACATCAGATTGTACAGATGTTATGTCAACTCTTGCAAAACAGATCTTGAGATTCTGTCCCATTGACATTTCTGGTCCACTCATCCACAAGAAATTCTCCCAGCAATGATCTCAAATAGCAAGATATTGAATCAATTTTTCAAAATTTTCTCAAATTACTCAGTGTTATAGGCACAATCATTAATATGACATAAACTATATGTGAACTTAAATAAAACTGCTTTCCCGCGAGACAATGATCGGCGAACAACTATATATACTAGCTAACTATGTTCTACCAGGACGCTTAATGTTCTAGCCAGTATTTTGTTTACTTTCATTGTGGGGTGGGATAGTGGATGGTGCCCTAGATTTGAGAAAACTCGCACATGGTGCTCGGCTCCTGATTGCGTCACTCGTACTGAGAGAGGGGGGTATGTGCATCAGTCGGTCGCATTTTGGCTAAACACCCCCCTAAACAAAATCGTTATGTATGCCCCTGATTATCTATTGGATGATCTGGCTGTGACATAGATTTTAAATTACTGTTCAGTCACCAGCCTTAAAACAAACATACCTCTGAAAATTTTCCTTTAATGTCTTCCAATGTTTTTTTTATAACTGTTGAACCTTTCTTAGTTTCAGCCTCTATGGAATCCTAATAGTCAATAGAAAAATTATTCATAAATATAGTATTAGAATGTACTGAACAGCAGATTTTGAAATTGTTGCATTTATCACATCAGTCCTTTGTTTACAATACTGACAAGTGAGCATTCAATGACATTATTCACTAAATGGTAAAGTAGTTGTTATTTAAAAAGGATAAAGATTCACAAAAACTTTAACAACACTGTCTACCATTTACGTTATACACATATAATATACTTAAAAGATCAAAAAATACATACAAATTTCTGTCTAGCCTTTTGGATAGCTTCTGACTGTTCTAATTTTGATGTTTCTTGTTTAAACTTACTCAAACTTTCCTGAAAAAAAAAAAAAAAAATTAAGAATGCTTTTATTGCAGAGTTAATTACAACAAAAATGTATTGATTATTCATGCAAAACAAGAATGAGCTAATGGTATCTCTGAAAATCTAGTCTTTGCATTTATGATGATACGCCATTTAAAGCCTAGATGGCACATTCTAGTTTTTCTTTCAATTTACATGGTTTAATTTCCACAGCAATAACAAGCTAAATAACTATTACAAACAACGAAAAATGTTGTATTGGTGTTACAACTACTGCAACATGCAAGACGCCAGGAACTATATTGAATGCTTTTGGTTTTAAACCTCCAAACACATTGTCCCTATTGTAGCATTTTATACACTTTTATAATTATAGCTGCAACATATAAAACACCAGTAACCATATTGAATGCTTCTAGTGTCAATAATAATGCTTCATTTTATACACTTCCATACTAAAAGTGTCAGTGACCAATACGTTTCAAACTGAACAGCATTTTGTTGTGAAATGGTATTTTATAAACAATGTGATTTAGTTACAACTATACCTTCATTTCTTTGTTTCTTGCCATGTCATCTTTGATATTTGCTATTAAATCTTGAAAGAATCCCCTCTTTTTACCATCATTAGACATAAACCTGACAGGCTGAAAAAAAAAACACATTCAATTTTAAGACAAAACACTTTGATTTCAAGTTTAATTTTGGCAAATGATTAACTAAACAGCATAAATTGAAGCAAAATTTTATAAGTTGCGATTAATCTTAGTTCACATGAAGATGATCAAAACGAATGCCGAGGATTAACAAGAGGTTTTTAAACATCTTAAATCCTTATTTAAAAAAAACATTTGTGTTCCTAACATCTAAAAGTACACAAACACTTTATACAGTATAAAAATAAGAAGTACACAAACACTTTATACAGTATAAAAATAAGCATTCTTGCATTACACCGGTATTGTTAACACAATATATGTACTGGACCTCCAACATGCCTGCATTTTATGCCTAATAATATTCTACTGTGAATACATTTCTGTGCAAATATGAAATGAAAAGGGGTTTAACACCCCACTTTTCTGCTCCGATATTCATATATATACATGAACAGAAATTGACATGTAATCCAATTATAAAAAGATGAAATAAATTCTGTGAAACTTGTTTGCTATAAATATAGCAGTATGTCAAATTTCAATAAAATATCTCGAAGGTGAATGAATTTATTCTTTTTAAAACAAAAATGACGGACGAACAGACAAGTTAGTCCCTTCCCTCTTCCTCTTATTTCAAAGGAGGGGACTATAATGACTAATGCTTACCTGATGATATGAGTATTGGATTAATGCTGGGGAGGACATGACATCATGAATACAGGGTGATGAAAGCCAGCTGTGTGATTTAATTTTATTATGACTATAATGTGTTGATAAATTACTAATTTGATATTGACTAACTGCATAACTGGTTACTCTTGTATTTATAGCCTGTAATTAAAGTATATTAATAAGGTAACAATGTCACTTGTTGAAAAGTACAACCCCTACCCTTTTTTCAAATTGTTCCATACATAATCAGTCCTTCACGTTTATAAAATTGTGCGAGAGTCATAAAAAGCTCCAAATACCTCGAATGTATGTAGTTTAAAATTAAACAAAAATTGAAAGTAGTTTATTAATCTCAATGTTTAGGAGAACGATTTAGCCAATTTGCATGTGTGTCCAGCGGAGCAGGAGCGAAAGCTCACCTTAAACGTGAAGGACTGCATAATACTTGTATAAAATATCAGATGGAAAATACATGGAAACTCTTGTATTCCTGGGGACTCAGTGAGTGAACCAAAGACCTCTTCGCCTGCACCACACTCATTGTCACTGAGCAAGCGCGGCTCCCATGTAATAATATCAAATCGGTCAATAAAATAGACACGGAACGAATAAAAAAAATGAAGATTTAAAAAAATGACATAAAGGATGGTGGTGTAGTAGTCATAACAGAAAATAAGTTTTATCTTAATCACATATAGGATAGGGCCTATGCCTTTGTCTGACGAATACTAGTAATGCATTTGTCGGTGTTGATCATATCAATTCAATAAATTTGTTATGATTCTTAAACATTTCAGTTTGCATTAGATGTCAAGGACACCTCAATTACATCACTTTAAATCACGACGTACGTGACTGATGGCAAATATGAATCTTCAGATGAATAATCTTTGGCACCTCATTGTGTGATACAGAAAAAAAACAAAGCCCGATATACGCCCCAAGAAGCACTTAAGTTGTATTATACTGTTTGCATTATAAACATATCTAATACCTTGTAAAGTAACTTTTTTCGACACGAAATCAAAAAACTTCGACACATGGTCGCCATGATGGAGGACTTTATTAAACTTCACTTGGAAAATATTTTCCAAGAAAGACAACCGTTATATTTGGAGTTACCTCCCATTAATTAATTTGACGGATCATGTTAAATTGATCGGGTATTGTGTTATGAAAATGTTTGAATAAGACCTACATATTTCACATGCGTGGATAAAAAAGGCATTTAAATGCGGGGCCCATTTAAATCTACCAATATGAACTCACCCCTCTAACTCGCTCTTGTTTGGAATGTTTTAGAAGAAAAATGAAAAGAAATCCCCTCCTCCCACGACTTTTCTCATCCGATTCTCTCCGGGAAAATTTCTAAATGCCGACCGTTATAAATCTATTGTAAATCTGACGTTTTCAATTTTATTTTAACTAAATCAGGCTAGTCCATCAGATGTAGATTTTCAATTTTTGCCGGGAAGTACACAGTACATACTTGATTTCTGTTTTAATATTTCGCCCGCACCGCACCCCCCACCCCCATAACCGGGGGTTCCCCCCATAGTGATGTTGGGAGAGTCAGGCAAATGACAACAACGTATCGTCTTCGGATGGAACGAAAACCAGAAGTCCCGTATACGCATTGGGGATTGGGGTAAACGTAAAGGAGCCGTTGCCAGTTGTCATTCGATATATCAAGAGAACGCCAAACAACTCACACTTCCATTCATCTACCCAAGGAATGTAAAAGTAGCGCTGCTGTTATGGCCAAATTTTACCCATAACAGACGGCATGACATTTTTTCGTCTTTCTTTTGGGTGGGCAAATTGTTTAACGGGTGGGGGTTAGATCATAAAGTCTGTCATTGAGTCAAGTGGCGCGTCGTCCATTCGCTACTGTGTGACGACAATAGAGTTGGGTCTTCTGTTAAAACTCGTGGTTTCTCCAGGTCTCCGTTTTCCCCTCACTCATCGTTAGTGAAACAAAATTGAACCATAATAATATGTTACTCCCAAAATAACATTGTTTGTATCGAGTGGACCTTACATTCAATTTGTTTTCGCTATTTGTATGGAATTTTTATTCTTATTTATTGATCCGATATGATATATTATGAACGTTTTATTTGATAAAATTGTATTCTTTGATTTTGTATGTTGACATGACTTCTATACAGTGACTTCTTTTTTACAAAAAAGTCTCTTGCCTCCTGATTTCGACCTTTTGTTACTAAAAGAGCTCCATATAATATAACTTCATAATGACAACGTTGATTGATGTTACAGCATTAAAGTGTGTTCAGAAAGTCCTGACGCAAGAGCTTTGTTTGATAATTCTAAAATTAAGCATTGTTAAAACGTCACACGATTTCAATTGTCCAGAAACCTTACGTGATCTTGGGATCGTAATGCAGAAAGACGCGAGGTTAAAATGCCGAAGAAGCCTGATGGATTTTGCAGTAGAAATGCCGGTAGCTACCGCAGTATTCTTACCAGGAAACGAGAACATGGTGGTGGACTGGAACCTAAAAGTTCGAAAAGTATATTTAATTTTTCTGATTCCCTAATGGGTGGAATTGATGCTTTATGGAGGCAGAAGTTAATGTGTGATGTTGTTTTGGTTGTAGAAGGCAAGAGTCTCCTTGCCCACAAACTCGTTCTCGCATCATGCTCTGATTATTTCTTTGAGAAGTTTAGTGATGGCAAAGACAAACCGGGTTGCAACCAAATAGAGCTACAGGATATTAAATCCAGCGCAATGATGTCTATATTAGAATGTATGTATACTGGTCGGATATCACTGACACAGAATACAATTAAAGACGTTCTTTCAGCTGCTACTGTATTAGGATTTCTTGGTATCCACGAAGCTTGTGAGCAGTATCTTGTTGAGCATCTTACTATTGATAACTGTTTTATGTACATGGATACAGCTTGTACTTATGATCTTGAGTTACTATCCAAACATAGCATTGAAATGGCAGCTAAGAATTTTCAAACTGCTACAAAGAAAGTGGACTTTCGCTATGTGCCAGTAGAACAACTTTTGTTCTTGTTGAAGCGCAATGATCTGGAAGTTAAAAACGAATATATGGTATTTGAACGCGTCCTCAACTGGATTGAGGTTGACAAACAGAGAAGAATAGAATACGCACCAGAACTTCTGGGTGCTGTCCGTTTACCTCTGTTATCACCTTCAGAGATAATTGATAAAGTGGAGAATGTGGGATGTCTTAAAGAAATTCCTGACTGTCAAAAATTGGTGAAAGAAGCTTTACATTACCATTGCATGCCCTGTCGCCAGTCATTACTCCAGGTGAGATCAAACTTATGAGTCAAGTGGTCGATCGGTCGCTCAGTACATTCCATGAGAATCACCGCCAGTCATCTAATTTCGATATTGCGCAAAGGACACTAGAATGTGTTGTGTCCCGGCAAAGACATAAAAATCGTCCACAAGATGGTTCTGAAATTTAAGTCTAAACAAACGTTACATTTAGTAATGATCGGTAACATGCAATCGGCAGTCCATGCATATTTGTCTGGAACAATTCTTATTTGTCTTTTTATAAGCTGATATAATTATAATTGTATAGCAGTTTTGTGTCAAAACTATATCCATTTTTCCCCTTCTTTATACATTCGATTAAGATGAATTATACGATAAATTACAAAGTAAATGAGTCGTGATAAGATAAGAAAACCCAGAATCATATCTGAAAACTATTAATTTAGAATCTGTGACTTTGCAGACTGAACTAACAGAACCCAGGATTCCGTATAGAGATAACTGTTTGGTGGCTGTAGGAGGTGCACCCCGGCTGAAAACAGATCGTGTAAGCTGTGATATCATGGTACTAGATATAAATAAACCGGGAAGTAAATGGGAGCTCACTGCATGTTTACCAGAACCACGACACCACCACGCTGGTAATTAAAGATAAACTGTATACATCTAATTGCTTGATTATCCTATAGAAATAATTATTTATTAAATTTTAAGTTAACATATAATGTTAAATAGAATACGATTCCTATATTTAGTTTAGTTATTTCTGATCCTAATACTACACTCTATTTAACCAACATTCGGCTAATACCGAGCTCTGCTAGTCAGAATTATGTTTGTCTCGGAAACCGTCTTTTGCAAAGAGGTGAATAAATTTCATGTCACTATCTTACTTTAGGGTTTTATAATACCAATGAATGTTGACAACTTGATTGACCAGTAAGATCATGTGCTCTGAAACCCAAATCATTAACTTCAAAGAAAATATGCCAAATGGTAAGGGATTTCAACATACGCGAGTCGCCATCACTGTAAAGGGGTGTAAGCAGATACCAATAACTACGCAAAACTAGAGTTTTTCATTACGACTAATCGAACAATCCAATCGAGCTAGGTAAAATATTCTCAAAAACTGTGACATCTAGAACGTTTAGGGTATTTCAGTGATGCAGCTATGAGCGGAGAGATGCGAACTTTCTGAAATGCCATTTCTAGACACGAGTGAATATTTTGAAGGATTGTGATGGCCAGAAAACACTTATAACACGAGAAGAATTGAGTACCGCGCATGGGAATTCATGTTATTTATTACGAATGATGCAAGAACGCACACAGTACTGTGAATCTGTGACAACTTCTGAAAGTGATAATTACATCATTTACATGGACATATTATATCTTCTATATATTGTTGTGGTGAATATATACATAAAGTTGCAAAGATATGACTATGTCCTCATATTTTCACCAATCGTCAACGCTTAATCAAGATTGCCAAGATCGATCGTGTCCGTCAGGTCACGTTCACACGCAAGAGTCATTGAAGCGTTCCTGTTTCATTACTGAACGCATAACAGTTTTACTAATTTGAGCTTTAAGAAACCGGCGCGTATTGTGATATCTAATCAAAGAAATTATATAGATTAAGCATTTTGAATTTTCTCTTCTATTTTGGCATATTTTGTTTACCTCATTAATTCATTTAGTTGCCGCCGCATAATTTTGACACTGACTACACTTATTTTTAGACCCCCCCCCCCCAAGACATTAATTTCAGGGGCGGATCTAGGAATTTTTAAAGGGGGGGGGGCGCCGCAAGATGAGGGCACTTACCGCGGAGACGGGGCACGCCGCCGCGAGGGGGTGGGGGTGGGGTCCTCCAAGACAATTATCCGTCATTTCCTTGCATCTGTAGACATTCCAAGAGCTATTTGGCTGATATTACGTCTAAGTAAACGTTCGGAGAGGACATATTTGTGTCTGAAAAAAGGCACTTTCAGCAGTAAAAAAGAGCACTGTCGAAAATAAGGGGGCGCCCACTGGATCCGCCTCTGAATTTAGTGTAAAAAATCGAATGGCTTATGTGTAGTTGCATAGGATATACACCAACCAGTAAACTCTGATGAGATACCCAAACTCAATTTTAATTTCAAGTATAAAAGTGAATCAGTTCAATTTTGTTTTACATTTCCATTTCAAGTTGTTGTTCTAAATGGATTCCTGTATGTTGTTGGAGGAGAAACAACAAATCATCATGGCTTCCCGTCTAATGCCGCATTCCGCTATGATCCCAGACATGACAGTTGGTTACAGATTGCTAATATGAAAGATAGAAGAGAAAGTTTTCAGATGGCAGTCTTAAACAACATGTTGTATGCAGTAGGTAACTGCTTGATATTTTCAAATTAAATAGTAAAAATAAAAATTATTTCCCCTATATGGTGCTAATGTGCATGCAAGGCCGGGTCCAGGCCGAGAATACCCTGTCCAATTGGACTAAAGTGTTGTGTTGGGTTGCTAGGCAGCTTAACCCACACTCACCAGTGGCTACGGCACAGTGGCAGCAGACTATTCTTATTTTATCTATATGCAAGGAAACTGAAATATTTAAGTATTGAAAGGTTTAAAGGGAGAATTTCATATTTTCAAAAAATATCAAAACATAATTATTTCTATGTCTTTTGCCCAATAGGTTATCAAATCATTATTATACGACCATAGGCATTATTCCCCACAGGAAATAATAACACAATTACCCCCTTTGCTTTTCCATTCCTCGATGGTGAAGCTATCTCCAAAACGTTTGAATTTTAAGTTAAAAATGATATATTTGCCAATTTCTCAACTGACAATAGTGAATTAATGGATTAATAGGATTATTCTTTAACAACGTAGGCCTGTTTATAGATACCATCTATTTTAATACATTTTAAAAATATAATTTAAAAATATTAAATTGTAGCTTTAATTATCACAGGAGTTATGGTTGCACATTTTAAATTTTTTTTACACAAACAGAATACGGTATCAAGATGTTAAAGATGCATTATGCGTGAGCTAACTCTTCTTTTAGCAGCTCTTTCTTTTGTCCTCAAATGTTATATAAATTATTAATTAGACATTTATTATTTATTCACAAAACAAGTCCTGAGACTTATTTTTTCATTATGGAAAAAATTTTACTTTGATTATCGAGACTATATTTTAAAAACTTTTAAAGACTGACAACTTCACCCAGAATGAATTAATTTGACTGAAATTTCGATATAGTAATTTTTCATTATCTATTTTCGAAGTAATATAACGGGCAAGCTCTTTATCTAAATCTTACATAATGTATCTTTAAAATAGCATTATGCAAGAGCACATTCTGCTTATTACAGGTCTTTCTTTAGGCCTGAAATGTTATCTAAATAATCAATTAGACATTAATTAACTTATCCAGACCAGAATAAACTCTTGATGTCAAGGCTAGCCTTCGATGTTGGCGGATTAAATTCCTATATGCCGCTTAACGGCCATTGATAAATCAATCAAGTGGATAATCGAGACTATGCTGTTTATATTAATGATTTCAGTAATGATGACCGAGGCTATGTGAATATTTCACTCGCTCCGTTCAAGGCTAATAGCGGATCAATTTGACTGAAATTTTCAGCAAATTACCTTTACACTATCTATAGTTTTTAACTATTATAGTGAGAATTGCCATCTCTTTATCTTATCTCCCATAATGTATCTAAATATTAGCATAGCACCAAATACGATATCAAATTATAAACACTTACAATGTGCAAACATCGTTTCTTTCTTTACACAAACCGAATAAGATATTTTAAAATATTAAAGAGATATTTGTAACACCCGAAACACGACATTGTGCATACACCTTGTCTTTTCTATACATTTACCTAATAACTTAATTTAAGATATTAAAGAGATATTTGTGATCCCTAAAATGTGAAAATGTGGGTACACCGTTTCTTTCATTAAACAAACCGAATAAAATCAGGGGCGGATCCAGAGGGGGGGGGGGGGTTGGGGGGTCCCCCTCCCCCTGCTCAGCTACATAAGAAAAAAATAATGCCTTGAAATTACATCACAAAGTGATCCTACATCAGTATAAAAATGATTTCTCGGTTTAAAAAGCTCAATTTGTATGTATGACTATGTAATTTAGAGACGATGATGGCAGATTTCCGTAACAGAAACCTGGCAAACCCCCTCCTGCAAAAATTCCTGGATCCGCCCCTGAAAATAACTTAAAATATTAATGAAATATTTGTGACATCTAAAATGTTAATAATTAAGTTTCGTAAATCAAAGTGAATGCGTAAGATTTTCGTAATCAGTTCAAGCTGAATACACGTTGTTCTATTAAATATTAAAGATACATTATGGAAGATTAGATACAGAGTTGGCAGTTCTCACTGTAATAGTTTACGACTAGTAAAAGGGAATGTGCTGAAAATTCTGAGCCAAGTTATCACTGTTGTAGTTTTGACAAGATGTGTGCATAGTGGTAACCAGGGCATTGCTATATTCGAGACTTATTAAATTTTTAAATGGCGAACCGTTCTAATCTAGTTAAAATCTCGAGAGTTAATTATAGTCTTGTTTTGTTGATAAGTGTCTAATTGATAGTTTTTATAAAATTAACCTGTAATAGGCCAGATTTAGCTCTTGTATGATGTATGTTTAATATTCCAAACATGAAAGGGACGTCTACGAGGTTAACTTAACAGGAAATGAAATGGGGTTTAACGTCCTACTCTTTTGCACCTAACTTGGGCTAATGGAAGACGGGCATATACCATACAGTGTTCTATGAGGGAAATTTTGCTCAGGCAGCGGCGCTACGGCCTACTCTTATATCGAATTCCAACTGCCAAGGGGTATTTCACGTGCACTCCAATGTACGGGAACTCGGTTTTTTGTCCTATCCGAACGACTAGACAGCTGTCCTTGTCAGGCCCTCCTTCTGCACCACTGCCAAGGGGAAATCACGCCGGAAAATTAAGATGAACTTTCTCGGCCAATGCAGGGATCAAACACCCGACCTCAAGGCTAGCGAACCAGCGCCTTATCCACTTAGCCACCGTGACCCCCAACTTCACAGGACAGACAGAGGTGACTACAAAATATCGTCACAATAAAATGTGAAAGAAATGCTAACCATTAACCTATCACAATATCTTCAAAAAGAGTTATCAATGAAAGGATCAAAAAATAAAATCAAATGTGTTTTTTCACTAATTTCAGGTGGGAGGACGGATGAAAGTAAGTCCCTGGCATCAGTTGAAAGGTACGATCCCAGTAAAGATGAATGGAAACATATACCGCCATTATCATCTCCTAAACGTAGTATAGCTGTAGCAACACTTGCTGGGAAATTATATGCCGTGGGTGGAGCAGGTAAATATCTTTTATTTAAAAGGAAGCCCAAAATAACTAAAAAATAGGCGATCGGACAACATTATATAAACCTTTGATGACACTTCAGGTTTTTGGTATATCTTTGTTAAGATGGAGGAGAAATTTGGAACGCGATAAAGATAGCCTTTGAGTAGTTAAGATTGAATATAAAAACGTTATTTTTATGGTTATACAATGTATGTGTAAAGCGGCGTTGGACGCGTTGGGCTAGGGACTGCAGCAGGGCGCAAGCAGAACGGCCCAAGGTCAGGGTACCAAAAGATAATTTGAAATTTGTCTATTCCGAGAGCGCTGTTTAGAGTGCCTCTAGCATTCCAAATTCTAACATAAAACCCTTTTAAATGCATGATTTGCGACCGACTAGGGAGCAATTACATATGTGTCAATTAAAAATGAATAGGCTAGTAAAAACGTTGAAAACTTTCACCATTGGGGCAGAAAAGGGCAGGGTACCATTTGTATACCCCTGTAGGTTTAATCTTTCCCGAGCACTTGTTGATTTGAATATCCATATCATATTTGTGACTGTCATTTTTCCATGCGTTTGGGGTTGGCGGTTGCATTAGAGTAGCCCCGAGACTGAAATTTGTGTACAATAACAGCTCAAACCCGGGAGTGACATAAGATAAAGTCTAAAAATTAGAGTCAACTGCAGATTTCGTCAAGGGCTCCATTTGTACAACGTCGGACCAGCCGCTAATGTTTTGTGGAATTAACTACATTTACTGTCGGGTTGAAATTGTTGCCTCTTTAAAAGCTTATATTATGTTATATTTCGAAATACGTCTATTAACCCTTTTTCATTCATAAAAAATAGATAATAATCTTGTGAATATTTCTTATCCCATCTCTTTGTGTGACTCATGGTAATGTGACATAATGAGTAGGCGCAATCCTCTTGAGAATGATGGAGACCACAATTCATTTTATTACCAATGTCATTGTTGGTTCCGGTGATATCAAATTTGACAATTATAGTTGTCTGTATACAAGTGAGTTATAATAGCCACATTTAAAGCTCTCATTATTATATGTTGCAGAAACACAAATTATATCGAGTCGCGTCGAGCGATATTGTCCTTCTACGAACAAATGGGAGATCAGAAAGCCTATAAATACACCACGATTCTACGGTCATCTCAATCCAATAGGAAACCATCTATACTTAATCGGAGGTGCTACCATCGACGAACAGGATGCTGTAATTTGTGTGGAAGCTATTGAACGTTATACACCCTTGACGGATACTTGGGTTGCTTTTACTGAAAATGTTTTACCGAGACCAAGATCGGAATCTGGTTGCGTTGCCATCAACAACAAGATATACATCGCTGGTGGTTATAATTGGAATAAAAAACAAAGACTTGCTAAGGTGGAGTGTTACGACATAGCCACAAATTCATGGTCAAGTGTTGAATCAATGGGGAGCAAATTTACCGGAGTAGCTCTTTGCTGTTTAAGAATTTATGACCTACCCAAATCGTAAATTACAGCTATTAACTGAATTAGAAATTATCTTGAAACAAATTACAAGTTTAGCCTTAAAGAGCCAGTTATAATCGATTGTAGAGTAAAGATTGGGGTTTAGAAAATTAAAAAAAATAATTGATTCCTCGCTTTGAATCAGTTCGTCTTTTAAACTAACTACCATTAGATTAATTATAAAGTTAAACGTTTGAAATAAATTCCATATGTTGATTTAAATATCTTGGTCATTTTCTACTTTTTTCACAAGCGAAACGTCTACAAATCAACTACTTTCCGTGAAAACAACTCGAGTGAATGCTGAGAACTTTTTGAAACAAAATATTAAACTTGCATAACAGGCCATTGTGTGTGTGGGGGGGGATGTATTTGGTTAGCGGAGGTGATTACTGGGGTTTCGAGGGCTTAATAATTTAAAACGAAAGAAGTCTTCTAATGTGTGAAAGGGCTCGAAACGACATACTGATAGTGATATGGATCACATCATTGTTTCACTTACTTGGCTTAGGGGGAAAAGAAGGTCATTACCGAAAATCCTGTCCACAGTTATAGCGACCAATAAGACTGAAAACGCTGGACATAAGTGTGTCTCAAATGGAGATATGCGTACAATTTGCAGAAATAGGTAAACATCAGTTCCGGTCCATCATAATAGCCAGTTGATTCCAAGTCGCTGGCCAATTGCACCCAGGGCCGTATGTAGGATTTTAAAAATGGGAGTGCATCAGAGTGGTGGGGCGCCATAGCCTCCACGTAAGCGATAATAAGAAAGTTTGGACCAGGGCAAATAAACCCATTGACGTGTGTGTGCCCTTAAAGCTCCAATAGCATTTTTTTAAGTTATATTTTTAAAATGTATTTAAATAAAGCCCAAAAATAGATTGAACCTATAAACAGTCCTACCTTGTTAAAGAATAATCCTATTAATCCTATAATTCAGTACTGCCAGTTGAGAAATTGGCAAAAATATCATTTTCAACTTCAAATTCAAACGTTTGAAGATGGCCGTCCATGGAGAGGAATGGGAAAACAAGGGAGGTAATTGAGTAACTATTTCCTCAATCACCCTGTGTCACCCTTTATAATGCCCAAAAAATTTTGCCCAGGACCGTATAATAGTGAGTTGACAACCTTTTGAGCAAAAGACATAGAAATAATTATGTTTTGACTTTCTTAGAAAATGTGAAATTGGAACTTTAAAACCGATCGACTGATCAGTGCCTTAAGAACATCACTGTGTGATTATAATCAAGTGGGGGATGGGGGCGCGCCATTTTTCGGGGCGCCTTATTTTTCTGGGGGTGCAATGTACCCCCTGCACCCCCGCTAGATACGGCCCTGATTGCACCCTGTCGCAAGCTAGGTCTACCGTATGCTTTGGGTATTTGCATACTGTTAATAGCCTGATCATTAGCTTTCATATTTGTTTTGAAAAATGGCGACCGTTAAAATTTTTGTGTTTCGCCCCCAAGCAAACCAAATTCGAAGAGATAGAACGAAAAGAAACCCCAGAAGTATTTGTCAATTGACCAAGTTCGACTAGGACGTTTAGCCCTTCGTAATGCAGAATGTTGTCATTGTCGGGCTTTGCTCCTGTTTGCTCACTACACTTATTATTTTAGCGTTTTCCGAGATTCTATCCGGATTATCGCCCTTATTGTTGAAATTGTTTGATGTTCTAATACCTGACGTCAACTGGCAGACTATCGCCATTGAAGAGACGGCCACTGTCAAGATATGGAAGACCAAATGGGACAATATTCATTCTTCTTATTTCTACATTCCAGTTTGAACATTTTAGACACGAACGCAACATTCTAAACTAATGATTCTTGTTTCTACATTCTTATGTCAACATTTCATGCACAAAATCAACATTTCAAACAAAAAATTGATTTTATGTTTCATTTGCGGCGTTTTATCAGTAACTTTTATATATCATTAAATATTAAAATTAAAAAATAATTTCTTAATTTCACATGACAAAGAAATCAATTCATTGGTTTCTGAAAGTATCTAAAAAAAAGTCTGGAATTTGAACTCTTATGAAAATATTTTCTACGTTTCAAAAAGTCTTGAAATTAAAATCTTTAAATGAAAATGTCCAGACAAATATGATGAATTATCAACATTAGTACACCAGAGGGCGCTAGACCTAACACAAATTGGCGACCTATTCGACTAGCGACCTATTAGACCGATCCAGCTGCATGGCAACCTATTCACAATAAAGACAACAGTCACCCAAACTCATCTATATTTATCAACCAATAAAATCCAATGTAACGTCTATCAAATGAAAGTAGAATATATTATTTTTTATCCAATCCTTTAATTCAGAATAGAGGTGTAATTTCGCCATTATCTTACAAAATTCTGGACATCCAACTAAATATACGATGGTCCGAATTTTGACTCGGAACATTACCGTTCTTTCACTTTAAAATATTGAAAAATTGGCGACGTTTAGGATGAGAGCGCACCACTTTAATATGATTGTGCCACGTTTTACTAATGATATTTAGAAAGCTGATTCCATTACCTTTCAGGTTATATATAGCTGGACGCTCAGAATTTTGTACGAATTTGGACTTCGAAAAAAATACCGGTTTATCTTTACATTCAGAATATTGGAAAATTAGCTATGTTCAGGTTGAGAGCGCACCACTTTAAGATGATTGAGCCAACTTTTACTAATAATATTTAAAGAAAACTTATTAAATTACCTTTCAGAATATAGATAGCAGAATGCTCAGAATTTTGTACGATGGTCCGAATTTTGACCAAGAATATTACCGTTCTTTCACTTTGAAATTTTTAAAAAAATTGGTCATGTTTAGGATGAGAGTTCACCCTTTTAATCCTTTAATATGACTGTGCCAACTTTAACTGATAATATTTGGAACGCTTATTTAATTCCCTTTCGGAATATATTTAGTTGGCTGTCTAGAATTTTGTAAGATAATGGCGAAATTACACCTCTATTCTGAACTAAAGGAATGGATAAAAAATAATATATTAGGTCGTTAGTCGAATAGGTCGCCAATTTGTATTCGGTCAAGCGCCCTCTGGTGTAATAATGTTGATAATTCATCATATTTTTCTGGACATTTTCATTTCAAGATTTTAATTTCAAGACTTTTTGAAACTTAGAAAATATTTTCATAAGACTTCAAATTCCAGAGGTTTTTTTTAGATACTTTCAGAAACCGATGAATTGATTTCTTTGTCATGTGAAATTAAGAAATTATTTTTTAATTTTAATATTTAATGATATATAAAGGTACCGACAAAACGCCGAAAATGAAACATAAAACCAATGTTTTGTTTGAAATGTTGATTTTGTGCATGAAATGTTGACATAAGAATGTAGAAACAAGAATCATTAGTTTAGAATGTTGCGTTCGTGTCTAAAATGTTCAAACTGGAATGTAGAAACAAGAATCATGAATATTGTCCCATTTGGTCTTCTATATCAAGATTGGTCGCATTATTTCTGTTACGTCTTTTTTGGTCCATATTTAGTGAAGCCTGTACCATAACAGGCCCGTGACTGTGCAGCGCAGTGGACGCTAACGGCTGACCCCCGGATCTATTCACTTGGTTTAAATTCGTTTATTTTTTGCAATGTCTCTTTTCTGTCTTGTACGCAGGTTCATCTTGTCGATTTTTGTTTTGCGTTTAATGCGGTCATCCTGCACTTACTATCAGATATATCCAAATAGTTATAGAAAGGATGTAATGAAGATCCTAGCTGTTGTCTTGGGCGGATATGCGGTTAATTAGAAAAAGACGTTCAACTAGGCCTTATTAAAAATGTATTTAAAAAGTAGTTATCTTTGGGTGTTCTTGTCACCCCTTGTAATTAGTTCTATTCTCGTGGTATACAAACCTTAGATAATTATACCGCGACTTACTAACCCTCCATTTCTACCCTTTCTACACAATCTTGAATCCGGTATAATTGTTGACGTCTTGTTGATGATTTATGACGTGTTTTTATATAGCCGTCTGCTGTTAGTATAATAAATGTGACAACCTTGGGAAGTCGTTTTGTCAAATTTGAAATTATTAAAGGGACTATCCCGATTTAGACAAAATCTCAAAAATAAAAGTCCGAGTATGTATAAATTTAAGCGCCAAAATATAGAAGAATGGCGTATTTACCCTGTCTCAAAATATCAGCTCAAAATATTCAGTCGTTTGGACGTGAACGTCAAAAGTGGTCACCCGAACACGCAACCCTTTTAAGATATCGACCTGGAGGTCGCGTGTTCCATCCCACCTTTGGCCGAGAAAGTTCGACGGGATTTTTCGGCGGAGTTGCGTGTTGTCAATAGTGCGGGACAGCGGAACTGGCAAGCGACAACGTATAGGGAGGAAAAATCACGGTTCCGTGCTCACATTGACGTGCACGTATGGGAGTATAGGCTGTAGTGCTGTTGCCCGGCAAAAATCCCCCCTATAGTAGTACTAGTACGCTGTATGGCGTATCCTTGCTTTCATTAGCCCACTCGGAGCAGAATAGTAGGACGCAAAACCACATTTCATTTCATTTCCCTCGCATCCCAATAAGAAATAAGCATTTATCACAACATCAATAGGCTTTCACCTCGATTTCAATGGTCTGCTCCACCGATAACGCTGTCGTTTCCTATGAATGCCGTTGGGCAATTCTTATAAAGAATACAACTAAAATATGAAATGCTGTATAGAGAGAGAGAGAGAGAGAGAGAGAGAGAGAGAGAGAGAGAGATTGGGTTTACGGCCACTCAACACAAACTAGGTCTTTTCGGGACTAATAATATGGTTCAATTTCATTTCAATAATTCGCTTGCGCCAGGGGTCTTTAGCAAAGGGGGAAACCGGAGAAAACCCACGAGGTAAAACACATTATTGTTCGGAAAACCGAGGCCCAAAAGAAACGGTACCCAAACATATGCTCGACTCATGCCCGCGGTCCACATGACAAGAACTGTGATATGCACGAAAACGATGGTCCCCAGAGGAGTAGCAGAATTGCCGAGAACGCTCAAGTGGACGACGTCGTGTCACCACACCAAAAAAATAGCTCTTATTTCGCTTTATAACACCAAGTTACAGATTATTGGCGGTAAAGTCGCCAGCAGTCGAAAACGCTTCGTATGCTGGCGATCGGCTCAAACCTTGACCAAGCAACATTGAGAAGCTTGGGCAATGAAAATTGATGTTCGAATGTTTTAGCCCCAACACACCCGCCTGGGTATGAATCCGTGCCTATTGCAAATAAACCTTTCTGGCCTTATCAGCTGATGTTGGTCATGGGTACGACACGACCGAAAACATGTTATGGGCTAGGCTATAGGGCAGATATTCCCTAGTTACCAGTCGACATACTCAATCATAATTCAATAACGAACGTTTATTTTAAACCTCATCTTCGGTGACATCAAGTCTGAAGGATTCTTGCAGATACATGCCGTCGGAACCTGCTGTGATAGAGTATTCCCCTTCATCTTCAAGTTGTACACTATATGTTGTCATTATTATAGTATCTTCCAGTCTCACAATATAGAAACCAGGAAAATCTTCCGTTCTTCGTCCGTTTGGGGGTTTCATTTGATAGACCCTTATTTCTGGATTCGTCATACCAGATACTGTGCACTGCACTGAAAAAGCTGCACCGCGCTTCACAGATATCGGGTGTTCTGTATTATAACATTTTATATATGTTTCGGACAGTGCTCTTGGTTCCGATTCATTGTTTGGGAATACTCTATACAACCTGATTATATCGAGTGACCAGTCTATAAAAGCATCAGCACGTGACTTAAATCGAAGAGTATTGGAATATATACCATTGTTAGTTAGGGGGTCAGATAGGTCAAAAGAATTGTCAATAATTGCCATTGTAGAAGATAATGTAATGGAATTTTCGTCAGTTTCATTGTAAATTGAAACTGACTTGTTGGTATGAAACTCGGTTAAGGAATAGACATAAGTCAAATTGGCGGTTGATGAGTCTATTTTTGTGAACAGATGTATATCTTCAAGATAATCACGTGGATTATAGGCTATTGTTGATTGGTTGACGTATTGTATACCGTAGCTTGGAACCAACTCTTCTTTGGCATTCTTGTATGACGTTTTGTCTTGTGGAATGTATAATTGAAGGAATAATTCGTCTGCCTTGCTCATACTAATGAAAGACATCATAAGAAGGGTGCCTGGGTCGGTTGTTATCATGGAGTTCCTCAATACTAAAATTAATTTATGACGACGCCACTCTCTCTGTTGTAGTAGGCAAACACCAAAACCTGAAAATATTATTTACCTGTTATAACAATCTTAAACGTTTAAAGATTTTAAGCTATTTCATGTTTGTTGTTAACTGACAAGATAGTTTATGGACTTCAATTTCATAATTCACTGATCTGGGTTGAGATTATTTTGTGCGTCTATAGTGGTAATCCTGGTCGTTTGACCATGTCAACCGAATTGTATGCCCATAAAAATTTGAATTAGTGTTCATCAAGTATGTTGGTTATCACTACTGTCACCCCAAAACTAAAAACACTCTATGAAAACCTTGTGGAATACGGTAACACACAGGGAGATAAATGGCGAGGGTAGTTCTGGGATGAAATTGTGGAACTATTGTGGTGTAGTACTACTACACAGGGAGTTGGGGGGGGGGGAAGACATTTTAACAAAATTAAATTTGTTTTGTATGTTCGAAGATTCTAAATTATGATAAGATTTATTTAGTCAAAATTGTGTCAATATTTTGTGGAACTGTTGTGCTAAAAAAAATCCACACAAAAAACCCAAACCTTGCGATAAATGCTACCCTCGGAATACAAGATTGAGTATTTTTAATGTTTCTAGTTGCTTACTTTTCTATCTTCAAATTTGCCTATAGTGGCATGGGGAACGGCGTCTTGTCATTTTAATGATACGACCAGCCGGGGTGTGGTATTCATGTTGACTTGTGTGAAAAGAAAAATTGGCATTTGTAAGTCGGTGAATATGAGGCGGAAACGTCGCTGTCGTATCACAATTTCCCTTACACTGGCATAAGTATGCTAATTTTCATTAACCCCGTTGGTGCATTTCAAAAAGATGTTATAAATCCGATTTGACTTTATTTCAAATTCCGAAAGGAAGTTTGTACTGATAACCAGAGATAAAACTTTAAATAATTTTAGCAAGAAAACGGACAGTAATAAATCTAAAGTTTTGAGATACCAGCTATCTGATTAGAGGTTCCTGGTCCCAGCCAGACACAAGATATCTATCCTGAATATTCAACCTTTGAAAAATAAGAATCCACAATTTCAATTTATTACATACACCTCTACAAAACGCTTGTTTTTTTAACAGGTCTGTTCTGCATAAATCAAAATCTCAAACGTTGAATATTCTTTGATACTTACCACACCATTCTGGAAACATAATTACAAATTCATTATGTATTTTTATGTATGACGATATGACCAAATCTTGGTCATTATCATCTACGCCAAATTCAATACACGCAATGAGATAATCCCCGTTTTCATCATTCACGAACCGTATTTTAAATCCACTAAGATCAATCTCAGATTTTTCCTAAGAAAAAATAAATAAATATTTGTTTTAAATCCACAAAATCATACTTTAAATGTTCTGAACTGTTACAACTACGGTAACATTCACGACCTGAAGAAATTAGTATATGCTATAATTGATTCAAGGATCATTACTTTATCGCCTGAACGTATGCCGATCTGTGGACCAAATAGTTTATACTCCATACAAACAAAACATAGGGTCATACTACCCCAGCCATACTCGACACAAACGACATAAAATCATACTACCGCATTTATACTCCAAACAAACGAGATGAGACCATACTACCGCATTCATACACCATACAAACGAGATAAGATCACACTACCTCATTTTTACACTATACAAGCAAGATAAGATCATACTACCTCATTTACACTCCATACAAAAGAGATAAGATCATACAACCGCATTTATACTCCATACAAACAAGATCAGATCATACTACCTCATTAATACTCCATACAAACGAGATAAGATGAGGTTTACCTCATTTATACTCCATACAAACACAATAAGTTCATACCACCCTATATTATATATACTCCATACAAACGAGATAAGATCATACTACTACTAGCTGTGTTCCATGGAAGCGAGATAAGACCCAGATTATATGTCACACACAGTTTTCGCCCAGTTTTGGGTTCTCCCCACTATGCCAGTTTTTAATCCTGAACTGTTAATGATTACCGGATTATAATTAACACCTTAAAGCTGAACTCCGGTAACAAAAATGCCGAAATAATGTAATAAAGAAAAGTTAACGCCCTCAAGCCGCCATACTTGTTTCCAGTTTGTAAAATAAGTATGGCGGACATGGAGGCTTATGACCTGGAAAGGTTAGCCGATCTCAGTTCCAGTTTGTTTCTTGCCAGCCAGCTATACACATCTGGCTTTATATTCTTCTCACGGTTCACTGATTGCTGTATTTTCCCCAACAGTATACCAAATTATTGAAGATGTCTGATCAGGTAGGCCTGTAAATAATTATATGAATGGCGGCTTTGTTACATTATTTCGTTATTTTTGTTACCGGAGTTCAGCTTTAATCAAGTTGGCCAGTTTCATGGTGTAGAGAACTGTGTTCAGCAAATTAATCGTTCAGCATATTTATCATTTAGCATATGGCATGTGAACTGCTGTGTATCATATTCATGATGGTGATGAGCTCTTTGCAGAGGATATTATATATGAAACCACTGTGATTTGTCAATAACATTGATCTCACATATATCACAAGATGGCAAACGGTCATACAAAATGTTAGCTTCATACCAAATGCTCGTGATTGCCAAAATCCAACGTACAGAGGGCATAAGTTTAGAATTCGAACGAGAAAGGGAGGTAGTGTCCACTGATGATGAGCTCTTCATGTAGCTATTTGTGTATCTTTCATGTCAAATTACTCACCTTTTGTAATCTTTTCTTGCTGTATGTCAGGACTTTACTAAGAAAATCTGCACCCGGATCCTAGAAATAACAATACAATTTTATAGCATTTTTATACGCCCACATTTTCATGTGGACGTATTATGTCGTCGCCCCTGTCCGTCATGTTTATAACCCAAAGATCTTGGTTCCTTTCGATATTTGCGCCTATCGGAACGTAATTTCCTGAATTATGGCCCCTGATTGTCCGAAAAATCACCTTTTTTAGCTTGTGGTGCCTCTGGAGGTCACAATTATTATCCGATTTAAAAACCCTTTGATTATATCACCGTTACACCCTAAGGAAGGTTGAGTTCGAATTTCGGGAAAATCGGACCAAAATTGCCATACAAAATGGACGCCATTTGTACGCGAATACTGTTAAAAAAATGGTATATCAAGGTTGTGGACCCTGTACAGGTCACAATTTTAATTTGATTTTGATAAAACTTGAAATGCATGGTTATAACCCAAAGATCTTGGTTCCTTTCGATATTTGCGCATATCGGATCGTAACTTCCTGAATTATGGCCCCTGATTATACGCAAAATCGCCTTTTTTTGGCTTGTGGTCCCTCTGGAGGTCACAAATATTATCCAATTTAAAAACTTAATAAGGAAGGTTGAGTTTGAATTTCGGGAAAATCGGACCAAAATTGACAGACAAAATGGCCGCCGTTTGTACGCGAATACTGTTAAAAAATGGTATATCATGGTTGTGGACCCTGTATAGGTCACAATTTTAATTCGATTTTGATGAAACTTGAAATGTATGGTTATAACCCAAAGAACTTGGTTCCTTTCGTTATTTGCGCATATCGGATCGTTACTTCCTGAATTATGGCCCCTGATTGTCCGAAAAATAGCCTATGGTCCCTCTGGAGGTCACAATTATTATCCGATTTAAAAAAAACGTTTGACTCTATCACCGTTACACCCTACGGGAGGTTGAGTTCGAATTTCGAGAAAATCGGACCATAATTGCCAGACAATATGGCCGCCGTTTGTACCCGAATAGTGTAAAAATATGGTATATCAAAGTTGTGGACCCTGTATAGGTCACAATTTTAATTCGATTTTGATGAAACCTGAAATGCATGTTTATAACCTAAAGATCTTTATTCTTTATGATATTTGCGCATATCAAATTGTAACTTAATGAATTATGGCCTTTGATTGTAGGAAAAATCACTTTCGGTGTTGCTTGTTCTCTATCTATCTCTCGAACAATTATTATCTGATTTTAAAAAAAACTGATTATATTACTGTTGGCACCGTAAGGAAGGTTGAATTCGAATTTCGTGAAAATCGTACCGAAACTGCCGACGAAATGGCCGCCGTTTGTACGCGAATAGTGTAAAAATATGGTATATCACGGTTGTGGACTCTCTACAGGTCACAATTCTTATCCGATTTTGACGAAAAGTCACATTTCTAGGTTGTGTACCGTCACACCATAATCATTGTCGGCTTCGAATTTCATGAATATCAGACTGGAACTGACCAACAAAATGGCTGCTCCCAATGCAGTATGAAATACAGGACTTAATGATGTAGGAAA
The DNA here is from genome assembly GCA_948474765.1 of Patella depressa. Classification (NCBI taxonomy): domain Eukaryota; kingdom Metazoa; phylum Mollusca; class Gastropoda; family Patellidae; genus Patella; species Patella depressa. Next base: position 19,582,430 of record OX419716.1, read on the forward strand.
AATCACTTTTGGTATTGTTTGTTCTCTATCCATCTCTCGAAAATGTGGGCGTATCCTGCCTGGCAGTGCCAGCCTATCTTTAAAGTTGTAATAAGTCTATAGATTCGACTATTATTGAAGATAAAAGTTAATCAACGGCTTTAAAACCTTTAAGCTAATGGTAAAATGTAAAGTTATGAATAAACAGATGAATGTTGTGACCGGGGAAGCTTGTTCAAATTCAATGACATGTTACAATTATTTTTTTTTACATAACTTACAGTAGCATGTTCTGGTCGTTTTTGTTGATCAATTCTCTCCCATGCATGTTTACTATCAAGTATCTTATACACATCCTCCATCTGTAATTGAATACTTTAAGCGGTTAGTTAATGTTTGTAATTGCAATAAAAGATTTATTGAACGTAGCTGGACATATCCGCTCGTGTAAAATGAAAAGAAAAAGAAAAATACTAACATTTTAGAATTATTGAAGTTTTGAAACTGATTAATATTCGCGTCAATGCCAATCAGTTAATTCTATTTTAGCATTGTTACACGAATCGTGTACCAGAATGATAATGATAATGAATTATAATGTTCCGACTGGGCAAATGAAGGTACTATGGTCTACTCTTATGTCGAATTTCAACTGTCAAGGGATCTTTTCCGTGCATGTCAATGTATACACGGGATCTCGGGTTGTCGTTCCATCCGAACGACCAGATAGGTGTCAAGGGGAAACTACGTCGAATGCGGTGATGGAACACGCGACCTCCAGATTGAATGATAATGATAATTATAATAAATGATAATGATTGATAATGATAGTGAATGTTACTGAGTGATAATGAATAACAATGGGCGATAATGAGTGACAACGAATGAAAATTTGGCATTTGGAAAAGATACCCCTGGTCTGAACTGTTTCTTTCAATTTTCCCAGTCTTTTCTTCAGGAAGGTTACTTGACAGAGTTTTACACGCTTTAATTCTACGTCCTAGAGTCGATTCCAAGCGTTGGGTCACAACTGATATCTAGTTTGAAATAGATTGTGAATAACCATGGGTTACTTACCTCATTTTTTTCATCCTCAACTTTGTTTACATCTTCCTGAAACACGTAAGCTCAAAGTTAAGATTTGGACATATTCATGGACGTTCCAAATAAAGCAGCTTATACCGCTGTAACGATAATAATATGCCCCATATTGTTGAAACTTCAAACAGTGATAACTTTGCTTAAGATAAAATAATTTGAATGAAATTTTCAAGATATTCGTTTTGCATTATTTATTTTGAACTACACCAAGAACGATCAGGTTTTTATATAAATCTTGCATAATTCATTTTTAATAGTAATGATAAAACGGAATTATTAAAAGATTCGAAATTGTTACCGTTGAAGTAGTGGTGTCTCCTTTTAAGAGTTCACTTAAAGATGCTAAGCTCTTCCTAGTTTCCTTAATATAATGCTCTGCCTGTTCCAGATTTTCTAACGTATTCTTGTAGGCTGCTTGTAATACTGTTCTTTCGCCATCATTGATGTATTGGCTTGACACTATAGCGAATACCTGAAATCATATACTTGGGTGTCAACACGAAGGTCTGGAGTTTGATATGGTTAAGTTACAAATTAGGACATGTTTGAAAACTCTAATCAATGGTAATCACACGAATAATAATCCGTACCTATTATCCACCTTAATGATGAGAGATGCCGCCCCAAAGTAGATGTATCACTGTCCACTCTAGAATCAAGCGGCTAATTTTAACTTAGTAAAGTTGTAAAAGTTTCCATATCTATCCCAATGTGTAGTAATATCTTGTTAGGTATATTTTACAATAATGGAACAATTACATTCTAGTAATTGTATTAGACCGGTTCCTACGACGTATCAAATTACTGATATAAAAAAAATCTTTTAAAAATCTTACCTGAAGGACTAATATAATCATATATAACATTCTTACTCCTATATATTATTCATCTGAACTTCCAGTGACAGATTTAATAAATTTATACACGACATCGACATATGAGTCATACTCAACCCATGTTTAAAGGGACAATCCCGATAAGAACAGAGTCTCAAAAATTAAAGTCCGAGAGTTTATGAAATTTATGGACCAAAATGTAGAGGCATGGTGTATTTATCTTGTCTCAAAATTTCAGCTCAAAATATTGAGTCGTTTGGACGTGAACGTCAACACTGCTTATCCGGACACGTAACCCTTATAAGATTTCGGGTCAATTTTTTCATTGGGTGACCTAATAATCGATTCACATTTCTTGAGAGGTCTATACAGTGAATGGCCCATGTACTGTACTTGATAACAAAAGGTAAATTTCCCCTACATATTATTTTTATAGAAAAAAGTCTGGTTTTATCCAGATACTGTATAATACAACGGTCTCCATTTCCAGATGAAGACTGTCAAATTTAAGTTATTTACAAGCGTATCACGAATATCGTGTTAGTTGGTCGGCCTTAGGTAATGGGTTTTAAGGGATTTAACACAAAATTAAGCAGTTTTATTCCTCAGAAAGTTATCGGGATTGGCCCTTTAAGGGGACATTACTTTTATTCGGTTTGTATCTAATCTGGCGAGTACCTACAATATCGGTGGCTAACATGTTTAGGTAGTGTAAAGACCCCCCCCAACAAAAAAACCAGTGAGGTGTTTTTTAACATGAGTTTAGATTTGGTATTAACTTTGGAGTACACATTAATTGGAAATTGCGTTTCTACGATAAGACAGTCGGATTTGTTCCTGAATTAGGCAGGTTATCAATACATCTACACAATGTTTTGTAAAATAAAATATACTTCTTAGAAGAAAGCTTATCCACGTAGCCATGATCGTTCCGGACAGGCCAACAACTTCTCGAAATGCATTTAAAGCATGATCACGTCAATGTATGTCTGTATCTCTTTAATTTTGAGTGTTTAATGAGAACAGGACCTGTTCTGACATTTAAATGACAAATATAATTGAATGCGATTATGCTGTTGTTTACTTTCTGCTACCGTACTAGGAAAGGTTACTTTATATTGCCCCTTAGTAGTGAGGCCAGGGAAGATATGAAACAGTGAACCGACAAAAGCTTTTTAGGTCAATATCACAGACATTATTGATATATGTGCATATTCTACAAAGCATATTCAAAATTTTAACGATTTCATAATAAATTGCACAAATGATAGATAATTGAAATTGTGTCCAAACGGTCCCACTGATCACCGACAAGAGCATTGCACATATTTAAAATGTATCTCTTCTTGTCAGCCACGTTTTGCAATACTCTGGACAAAAGCGCTCTTCAAGGTATTGTTGGTGATTAGTAGGATCTGGCTGCGGGGACTTAAAATTAATTTATGACTTTTTGTATGGTTGGTATATTACTATTAGTGATAACAGAGATTAGTTGATTTACATATCATTAACACATTGTATTTAAAATCAATACTGTACACCAAGATCACGAACATCCTTTCTCCGCCGTAGAGCAATATCACCTATATTGATTGTAAGTTACAACAATTTAAGTTCGTCCTTTACTTTCGATTGAGTTTCTTGTTTAAATGCAATACAGAGTTGTGAATCATCGGCATATAGATGATAATCATACCGAATTCTTTGATCAAGTCTCCAAGAGGTGAAGTATAACCTGTGAAAAGGAGAGGACCTATGTACAGAACCCTGTGCAACACCATAACATAAATTCGCAGGTTATGATTTTTGATTATTGATTTTTACGGATTGTGTTCTTCGACTGAGGTACGATTTGAACTATTCTAATGCCAAACCCCCGATATAAAGTCTAATGACATATCAGTGAGTAAGACGTTGGCTTTAGGTCCCGTGCTCAATCCCACCCATGGCCAAGAATGTTCGACGGGATTTTTTGGCGGGGTTCCGTCTTGTCAATAGTGCAGGACAGACGGACTGGCAAACGACAACGTATAGTCGTTCGGATCGGAGGAAAAGTCGCGCTTTCCTGCACGTAAATACTCCCTTGGTAGTTTGAATTCTATATAGGAGTAGACTGTAGTATTCCCCCTATAGGACACTGTATGGCACATCCTTGTTTTCATTAGGACGCAAACCCCAATTCATTTCATTTCCTTCGCACCCTAATAAGAAAAAGGCATTAATCGTAACATCAATAGGCTTCATCCCGATTGCAATGTCCTGAGAGAGAGAAAGAGAGAGAGGAGGAGAGATAGAAAGACAAAGAGAGCGAGAGAGATGGGTTTAACAGCCACTCGACACAAACTAGGTCTTTTCCGCACAAACATATGGTTCAATTTTATATGAATAATGCGCTTGCGCGAAGGGGTCTTTAGCAGAGGGAGGAAACCGGAACACGCGGATAAAAGCCACCAGTTAAAAGATTATTGAGGCCCAAAAGACACGATAACGATGGTTCCCAGATGAGTGGTAGAATTGCTGTGAGAGCTCAAGTGGAAGACGTCGTGTTGCCTCACCAGAGGGATAGCTATAATTTCGCTTTATAACCCCGAGTTACAGGCATAGGCGTACGAGCTGCCCCCCCCCTTATTTTGGGCACCAAATGCTGGGAACATTTGGGCACACAATTGTATTTTGTAAAAGTTGTATAAAAAAATATTTTGTTCTTGAATGTGTCCAATTCCACAGCGAATTTAAATTCAGAGTGTCTATAGCTAGGCAATTAAATAGAAATTTTAAGACTCGAACCCTCTATTTTTGGAGTACAGTAAGCCACTATTAACATACTAAGAACCTAACTACATTTTGGGGGCACCAACCACCCCCCCCCCCCCAACAGTCAAAAATTTCCCCGTACGCCTATGGTTTCAGATTCTTGTCCATCAAGTCACCAACAGTCGAAAGCGCTTCGTATGCTAGCGATCGGCGCACAGTATTCAAACCTTGACCAAGCAACATTGATGGAAGGCTTTCGTGTGGTCTATACTTGAGAAATAAAGTACCCAAGGAAAATTGATGTTCGAATGTTTAGCCTGGGTATTAATCTGTGCCTATTGCGAATGAAGCTTTCTGGCCTTATCAGCTGATGTTGGTCATGGGTACGACAGGACCGAATGCATGTTATGGACTAGGCTATAGGGCAAATATTCCCTAGTTACCAATCGACTACTCAATCATAATTCAATTATCAACTTTTGGGGTCGTTTTGATATTTCTTTATTCTAATCCTCTTCTTCGGTGACATCAAGTCTGAAGGATTCTTGCAGATACATGCCGTTGGAACCTGCTGTGATGGAGTATTCCCCTTCATCTTCAAGTTGAACGCTAAATGTTGTTATTATTACCGATGACGCAATATTGTCTTCCAGTCTCAGAATATAGAAACCAGGAAAATCTTTCGTTCTTCGTCCGTTTGGGTTTTTCGTTTGATACACCCTTATTTCTGGACTCGACATACCAGACACTCTGCACTCCATAGAAAAAGCAGCCCCGAGCTTCACAGTTAATCGCTCTTCTATATTGTAACATTTCATATATATTTCGGACACCGCGTTTGGCTTGGATTGGTTTTTGGGGAAAACTCTATACAACCTGTTTATATCGAGTGACCAGTCTATAATAGCATCATCACGTGACTTAAATCGAAGAGTATTGGAATATATACCATTGTTAGTTAGGGGGTCAGATAGGTCAAAAGAATTGTCAATAATTGCCATTGTAGCAGATAAGTTAATGGAATTTTCGTCAGTTTCATTGTAAATTGAAACTGATTGGTTGGTATAAAACTCGGTTGCTGATTCAACAGATGTCAAATTGGCGGTTGATGAGTTTATTTTTGTGAACAGATGTATATCTTCAAGATAATCACGTGGAGTATAGGCTATTGTTGATTGGTTGAGGTATTGTATACCGTAGCTTGGAACCAACTCTTCTTTAGCATTCCTGTATGACGTTAAATTTTTGTCTTGTGGAATGTATAATTGAAAGAATAATTGCTCATACTAATGAAAGACAACATAAGAAGGCTGCCTGGGTCGGTTGATGCCATGGAGTTTCTCAGCACTAAAATTAATTTATGACGACGCCACTCTCTCTGTTGTAGTAGGCAAACACCTGACTCTGAAAATATTATTTACATGTTGTAACAATCTTAAACGTTTAAAGATTTTATTTTAAATTCATGTCGTGTTTTTAGAGACAGCTTTCTAGCTAACTGGCAAGAAACTTTTTGGACTTCAATTTCATAATTCAATGAACTTGGTTGAGTTTACTTTGCGGGGTAAGTCATGCTTTTATGCGCGTTTATAATGATAATCCTGGTCGTTTGACCAATGAAGACGGTTTGAGGCAGTTGGTTTCTGATTAGGGGTTCAAGGTCCCCAACACTAGATATCTATCCTGAATATTGAACCTTTGAAAAATAAGAATTCACAATTTTAATTTATTATATACACGTCTACAACTCTTGTGGGTTTTTTTAAATTCTTATTTTTCAAAGGTTTAATATTCAGCGGAGAATTTAAAAAAAAACAGGCGAAAGGTTTCGGACAGTTTTACTACTTACCACACATTTCTGGAAACATAATGACAAATTCATTATGTATTTTTATGTATGACTTTATGATCAAATTTTTGTCAATATCATCTACGCCAAATTCAATACACGCAATGAAATAATCTCTGTTTTCATCATTGAAGAACCGCATTTTAAATCCACTAAGATCAATCTCAGATGTTTCCTAAGAAAAAATAAATAAATATTTGTTTCAAATCCACAAAGCCATACTTTAAATGTAACTTTTTTTTAGTTATGAACTGTTACAACTACGGTGACATTCACGAACTGAGGAAATAAGATTCAAGAATTGTTACTTTATCCCATGAACATACACATATCTGTGGACGAAATAGTTTTATACTCCATACAAACAAAACATAGGGTCATACTACCCCAGCCATACTCGACACAAACGAAATAAGATCATACTACCGCATTTATACTCCAAACAATTAAACGACCATACTACCTCATTTATACTCCATACAAACGAGATAAGATTATACTACCTCATTTATACTCCATACAAACGAGATAAGTTACTTACTTAGCTGGTGGTTTAACGTCCGCTTCCACATAAGAGATATCGCAGACTAGAAGTAGGACAGCCGAAGCTTCTTCCTGCTTTTAGAATATGATTTTGCAATCTTTCGATTTGCGGCCTAAGGCCATGGAGTAGGGTTAGTGGGAACGAGATAAGATCACGCCTTCCTACTTAAGCCAGGCTGACACTTGCACGACTTTTGGCCACGATTTTGTCGTGCCCATCAGTGTCCACATTGACACGAACTGGCACGACGAGTTCACGCATAGTTTGCGCATTGTTTACGCACTTCCCGCATTGGCACGACGAGTTTGCGCTTATCGGACGACGGTGTCGTGCCGACTCGAGTCGTGCCGACTCGAGTCGTGCCAATGCGTGCCACGGAATCGTGCAAGTGTCAGCCTGGCTTTATACTGCATACAAACGAGATACGATGATGATTACCCTATTTATACTTCATACAAACCCAGGTTATATATGTCACACACAAATTACCTGTTTTTGTCCAGCTTTATGTTTATCCAATTCATAGTATACACAGATTAAGCAAGCCTCCTTGGTGAAACCCTTGTTAGTTAATTGACCATTTCATGTCGCTATTTGTGTATCTTTCATGTCAAATTACTCACCTTTGGCAGTCTTTTGTTGCTGTAGGCCATAACTTTACTAAGAAAATCTGTACCCGTATCCTAGAAATAACAACACAATTTTATAGCATTTTTAAAGTTGTAATAAGTCTATAAATTCGACTATTATTGAAGATGAAAGTTAATCAACGGCTTTAAAACCTTTAAGCTAAAGGTAAAATGTCAAATTCAATAACATGATACAATTATTTTTACATAACTTACAGTAGCATGCTCTGGTCGTTTTTGTTGATCAATTCTCTCCCATACCTGTTTACTATCAAGTATCTTATAAACATCCTCCATCTGCAATTGAATACTTTAATCGGTTATTTAATGTTTGTAATTGCAATAAAAGATTTAATGAACGTAGCCTGGGTCTGCAGTGAACTTCTTCTTAATTTGTAATGTTGGTAGCACCTCAAAGTTGAGTTAAAGTATTTGTCACCATTTTAGAGAGTTCGCTATTTTTTTAAAAAAATATATAACACAGACTTACTTATAAACCGAAAAAAAGCAAATTACTATATTATGTGGTAATGATATAATGACTGCAATGGTTGTACATGGTGTATATTTAAAGTAGTCTTTAACTCAATATTATGTACAGTCGTTGTCATTGAAAACACGAATTATGTATCATTTTAAATCAACATTGATACTATGATCTTACCGGTAAAATATTGGCTTCCGAATGTTTTTCAGCGCCATTTGTAACAAGGGACTAGACATATCAAACGGTGACCTCGTATTCCTATTTAAAGAGCATGCGCAATAAATACTACCGGTGTAGACTGGAATAACCAGACACTAGAGACCGGGGAATCTAAGTCGGAATATCCCGAATGACTTTCTCGGCCAATGCAGGGATCGAACACGTGACCTCCTGGCTAAATGATAATGAAAATGATAATACTTGATAATGAAAGTGAATGCCAATGAGTGATAATGAATGACAATGAGCGATAATGAATGATAACAAATGACAATTTGACATTTGGAAAGGATACCCCGGGTCTGCACTGTTTCTTTTGATTTGTATAACCTCGATAAGTTTTCCGAGTCTTTTCTTCATTACCCGCATTAATTCTATGTCCAAGAGTCGATTCCAGGCGTTGGGTCACAACAGATAGTTTGAAATAGATTGTGAATAACCATCGTTTACTTACCTCAGTTGTGTCATCCTCAACTTTGATTACATCTTCCTGAAACACGTAAGCTCAAAGTTAAGCTAACTAGAAACAGACATGTGACTCTGTAGAACAGTTCAGTTACAAAGGCGGACATCCAGTTTCTCCTGCCCCCATCCCCATCCGAGCGTCTGATAATGCATCCACACATGTATGAAATATCTAATCAACCGTAATCCCACGAATACTAATCCGTACCTATTATCCACCTGAATGAAGAGAGATGCCGCCCCAAAGTAGATGTATCACTGTCCACTCTAGAATCAAGCGGCTAATTTTAACTTAGTAAAGTTGTAAATGTTTCCATATCTATCCAAATGTTTAGTAATATCTTGTTAGGTATATTTTACAATAATGGAAACAATTACATTCCAGTTAGCCTGAATCACGGAACATTCATTGTATTAGACCGGTTCTTATAACGTATCAAATTACTGATATAAAAAAAATCGTTTAGAAATCTTACCTGAAGGACTAATATAATCGAATATAACATTCTTCAATCTGTTTCACAAAGAATTACTTACGAATTAACTCTGTAACAGATGAGTGTCCATAGCACGTGCGTTGACTGCAGACGGCGCCAGTCATTGGCTCAACGGCTCGTGCAATGTTTACTTAACACCTAACTGCTTCGGACAAAATGATGCATTTTACTCATTTTAATACCAATTTACACTAAATAGGAAATATTTTTTTAACTACAAATACTTCAAGCGTCTTTATCTATTTTTCTTTTACCTCAAAAAAATGTTTGAGAATTTAATTTGTCGGAGTAAAAAAGTTAATATGCCGTACTCATTAAGCCTCGTCGATGTCATGTTTATCAGTGATTGTAGCGGCCAAGCGAATATTCACTGCGGGATCAGTTTGAACATTCTTACTCCTATATTTTATTCATCTGAACTTCCAGTGACAGATTTAATGAATTAATACACGACATCGACATATGAGTCATACTCAACCCATGTTTAAGGGGACATTACTTTTATTCGGTTTGTATCTAATCTGGCGAGTACCTACAATATCGGTGGGGAACATGTTTAGGTAGTGTAATGTCCCCCCAAAAAACAGTGAGGTTTTCTTTACATGAGTTTAGATTTGGTATTAACTTTGGAGTACACATTAATTGGAAATTGCATTTCTACGATAGGACAGTCGGATATGTTCCTGAATTACGCAGGTTAACAATACATCTACACAATGTTCTGTAAAATAAAATATACTACTTAGAAGAAAGATAATCCACACGACGGCTGTTGTAGCCATGATCGTTCCGCACAGGCCAACAACTTGTCGAAATGCATTTAAAGCATGATCACGTCAATGTATGTCCGTATCTCTTTAATTTCAAAATAGTTGAGTGTTTAATGAGAACAGGACCTGTTCCGACATTTAAATGACAAATATAATTGATAGCGATTATGCTGTTGTTTACTTTCTGCTACCGTACTAGGAAAGGTTACTTTTTATGATGAAACAGAGAACCGACAAAAGCTCTTTAGGTCAATATCACAGACATTATTGCAAAAAGTGACCGACAAGGAAATATATGATATGCATATTCTACAAAGCATATTCAAAATTTTAACGATTTCATAATAAATTGCACAAATGATAGATAATTGAAATTGTGTCCAAACAGTCCCACTAATCAGCGACAAGAGCATTGCACATATTTAAAATGTATTTCTTCTTGTCAGCCAGGTTTTGCAATACTCTGGACAAAAACGCTCTTCAAGATATTGTTGCATATTCCTGAAGCAATGGGCCGAGAAATCCCTCTCTGGCCATTGCTGGAATATCGTCTGTTTCTTGAACTTATGCGGGAGTGTGTCTGTTCTTTCCGTTCAATGAAAGCTATCAGTTAAGTACAGCAACATGACAGTGCTTCGTTTAATCTGGGTCTTCCCTAAAACTTTGGACAGTGATTTAAGGTATTAAAAACGGTGAAAGTATGTTCGTTTCCAAACAGTATTGTTTACATTTCATTCGACTTGATAGCCTTTTTTGTCACGCAATTAGTTTTACTGCAGTATTCTGCTATGCACGGGTTAATTAGGCATAATAAAATCGTGAGTCATGACGTAACGTTCTGTAAACATATTTGGTCCAATATTGGCACTCGTTTTAAATGTAAAGCTTTTGTAGGGCAGCTAGTGATTGGTTGGTAGACGGACTACTGACCAATCAAAATTTAAAACAACAATATCCACAATAGCAGTGTGTAGTGGGATTACCTCTAATCAAACGAAACGCTGCGCGGAGTATGGTATTGTTGGTGATTAGTAGGATCTGGCTGCGGGGACTTAAAATTAATTTATGACTTTTTGTATGGTTGGTATATTACTATTAGTGATAAAAGAGATTAGTTGATTTACATATCATTAACACATTGTATTTAAAATCAAAATTACAATCTAACTGTACACCAAGATCACGAACATCCTTTCTCCCCCATAGAGCAATATCACCGATATCGATTGTAAGTTCGTCGTTTACTTTCGAGCGTTAATACCTCGTTTAGTTTTAAAAAGTTTGTGTACATCCACCTTTTTTTTTGACTGAATCAGTTCTAAATTATATATTTCATCTTTTTGAGTATCTTGTTTAAATGCAATACAGAGTTGTGAGTCATCGGCATATAGATGATAATCATTACCGAATTCTTTGATCAAGTCTCCAAGAGGTGAAGTATAACCTGTGAAAAGGAGAGAGAGAGAGAGAGAGAGAGAGAGAGAGAGAGAGAATGGGGTTTAACGTCCACTCGACACAAACTAGGTCATTTTGAGACTAACATATGGTTTCATTTTATTTCACTAATTCGCTTGCGCATAGGGGTCTATAGCAGTGGGAGGAAACCAGAGTGCTCGGAGAAAACCCACGAGGTTGAGAAGGCACCCCTATCTCCATGCCACATACGCTCACACCAGGGATCGAAACCACAGCCGCAAGCCAGAGGTGACCGGCCAGCTAGAGGTCGAAGCGCGGCACTCTAGACCACCAGGCCGTTCCAACCTCCGTGAAAAGGAGAGGGTCTGTGCATAGAACCTTGTGCAACACCATAACATAAATTCACAGGTTATGATTTTTGATTATTGATTTTTACGGATTGTGTTCTTCGACTGAGGTACGATTTGAACTATTCTAATGCCAAACCCCTGATATCAAGTCTAATGACATATCAGTGAGTAAGACGTTGGCTTTAGGTCACAAGTCCAATCCCACCCATGGCCAAGAAAGTTCGACGGGGTATTTCGGCGGGGTTCCGTCCTGTCAATAGTGCAGGACAGATGGACATGCAAGCGACAACGTATAGTCGTTCGGATCGGAGGAAAAGTCGCACTCTCGTGCACGTAAAAACTCCCTTGGTAGTTTGATTCTATATAAGAGTAGACTGTAGTATTCCCCCTATAGGACACTGTATGGCACACCCTTGTTTTCATTAGGACGTAAACCCCAATTCATTTCATTTCCTTCGCATCCCAATACGAAAAAGGCATTAATCATAACATCAATAGACTTCACCCCGATCGCAATGTCCTGATAGAGGGAGAGAGAGAAAGATAGAGAGGGCGAGGGAGATGGGTTTAACAAACTAGGTCTTTTCCGCACAAACAAACATATGGATCAATTTTATATGAATAATGCGCTTGCGCGAAGGGGTCTTTAGCAGAGGGAGGAAACCGGAACACGTGGATAAAACCCACCAAGTAAAACATTATTGAGACCCAAAAGACACGATAACGATGGTTCCCAGATGAGTGGTAAAATTGCTGAGATAGCTCAAGTGGACGACGTCGTCTTGTCTCACCAGAGGAATAGCTATAATTTCCCCTTATAACCCCGAGTTACAGACATAGGCGTAAGCGCACCCCCCCCCCCCATTTTGGGCACCAAATGCTTGGAACATTAGGGCACAAAATTGTACTTTGTAATAGTGGTATAAAAATATTTTGTTATTGAATGTGTCCAATTCCACAGGAAATTTAAATTCAGAGTGTCTATAGTTGGGCAATTAAATAGAAATCTTAAGACTCGAACCCACTATTAACATACTAAGAACCTGACTACATTTTTTGGGCACCAACCACCACGGCCCCCTTCCCCCACAGTCAAAACTTTTCCCGCACGCCTATGGTTACAGATTCTTGTCAGTCAAGTCACCAACGGTCGAAAGCGCTTCGTATGCTAGCGATCGGCGCACAGTATTCAAACCTTGACCAAGCAACGTTGATGGAAGGCTTGCGTGTGGTCTATACTTTAGAAATAAAGTACCCAAGGAATGCTTGGGCATTGAAAATTGATGTTCGAATGTTTAGCCTCAACATGCCCGCCTGGGTATTAATCTGTACCTATTGCGAATGAACCTTTAAGGCCTGATCAGCTGGTGTTGGTCACGGATAAAACACGATCGAAAACATGTTATGGGCTAGGCTATAGGGCAAATATTCCCTAGTTACCAATCGACTACTCAATCATAATTCAATATCGAACGTTTATTTTAAACCTCATCTTCGGTGACATCAAGTCTGAAGGATTCTTGCAGATACATGCCGTTGGAACCTGCTATGATGGAGTATTCCCCGTCATCTTCAAGTTGTACGCTATATGTTGTTATTATTACCGATGACGCAATATTGTCTTCCAGTCTGAGAATATAGAAACCAGGAAAATCTTTCGTTCTTCGTCCGTTTGGGTTTTTCGTTTGATACACCCTTATTTCTGGATTCGGCATACCAGACACTCTGCACTCCACAGAAAAAGCAGCCCCGAGCTTCACAGTTAATCGTTCTTCTATATTGTAACATTTCATATATATTTCGGACAACGCGTTTGGCTTGGATTGGTTTTTGGGGAAAACTCTATACACCCTGTTTATGACGAGTGACCAGTCTATAATAGCATCATCATGTGACTTAAATCGAAGAGAAGTGGAATATATACCATTGTTAGTTAGAGGGTCAGATAGGTCAAAAGAATTGTCATTAATTGCCATTGTAGAAGATAATGTAATGGAATTTTCGTCAGTTTCATTGTAAATTGAAACTGATTGGTTGGTATAAAACTTGGTTGCTGATTCAACAGATGTCAAATTGGCGGTCGATGAGTTTATTTTTGTGAACAGATGTATATCTTCAAGATAATCACGTGGATTATAGGCTATTGTTGATTGGTTGAGGTATTGTATACCGTAGCTTGGAACCAACTCTTCTTTAGCATTCCTGTATGACGTTAAATTTTTGTCTTGTGGAATGTATAATTGAAAGAATAATTCGTCTGCCTTGCTTATACTAATGAAAGACAACATAAGAAGGCTGCCTGGGTCGGTTGATGCCATGGAGTTTCTCAGCACTAAAATTAATTTATGACGACGCCACTCTCTCTGTTGTAGTAGGCAAACACCTGACTCTGAAAATATTATTTACATGTAACAATCTTAAACGTTTAAAGATTTTATTTTTAATTCATTTCGTGTTTTTAGAGACAGTTTTCTAACTAACTGGCAAGAAACTTTTTGGACTTCAATTTCATAATTCACTGAACTTGGTTGAGTTTATTTTGTGGGGTAAGCCATGCTTTTATGCGCGTTTATAATGATAATCCTGGTTGTTTGACCGATGAAGACGGTTTCGAGGCAGTTGGTTTCTGATTAGGGGTTCGTGGTCGCCAACACCAAATATCTATCCTGAATATTGAACCTTTGAAAAATAAGAATTCACAATTTTAATTTATTATATGCATGTCTACAAAACTCTTGTGTTTTTTTTTAAATTCTTATTTTTCAAAGGTTTAATTATCCGTGGAGAATTTTTAAAAAACAGACGAAAGGTTTCGGACAGTTTTACTACTTACCACACATTCCTGGAAACATAAGTAAAAATTCATTATGTATTTTTATGTATGACTTTATGATCAAATCTGTGTCAATATCATCTACGCCAAATTCAATACACGCAATGAAATAATCTCTGTTTTCATCATTCACGAACCGTATTTTAAATCCACTAAGATCAATCTCAGATTTTTCCTAAGAAAAAATAAATAAATATTTGTTTCAAATCAACAAAACCATACTTTAAATGTAACTTATTGGAGTTCTGAACTGTTACAACTACGGTAACATTCACGACTTGAGGAAATAAGATTCAAGGAATCTCACGAACATACACATATATGTGGACGAAATAGTTTTATACTACATATAAACAAAACATAGGGTCATACTACCCCAGCCATACGCGATACAAACGAGATAAGATCATACTACCACATTTATACACCATACAAACGAGATAAGATCATACTACCGCATTTATACTCCAAACAAACGAGATAAGATCATACTACTGCATTTATACACCATACAAACGAGATAAGATCATACTACCGCATTTATACTTCATACAAACGAGATAAGATCATACTACCGCATTTATACTCCAAACAAACGAGATAAGATCATACTACTGCATTTATACACCATACAAACAAGATAAAATCATACTACCTCATTTATACTTCATACAAACCCAGGTTATATATGTCACACACAAATTACCTGTTTTTGTCCAGCTTTATGTTTATCCAATTCATAGTATACACAGATTAAGCGAGCCTCCTTGGTGAAACCCTTGTTAGTTAATTGACCATTTCAGCATATGTTGGGACTCTTTCTGAGAGTTCAGGGGTAAAGGGAGGTAATCAGGCTTTACCTGTATCCTGGAGACCGGGATAATAATTGTGTAGCGCTTTGAGCATGAACCTGGTTTATGGATATAGCGCATTATAAATATACTCATTATTATTATTTCATGTCGCTATTTGTGTATCTTCCATGTCAAATTACTCACCTCTGGTAGTCTTTTGTTGCTGTAGGCCAGGACTTTACTAAGAAAATCTGTACCCGTATCCTAGAAATAACAACACAATTTTATAGCATTTCTAAAGTTGTAATAAGTCTATAAATTCGACCATTATTGAAGATGAAAGTTAATCAACGACTTTAAAACCTTTAATCTACCGGTAAAATGCAAAGTTATGAATAAACAGATGAATGTTGTGACCGGGGAGTTTGTTCAAATTCAATTACATGATACAATTATTTTTACATAACTTACAGTAGCATGCTCTGGTCGTTTTTGTCGATCAATTCTCTCCCATGCATGTTTACTATCAAGTATCTTATACACATCATCCATCTGTAATTGAATACTTTAAGCGGTTAGTTAATGTTTGTAATTGCAATAAAAGATTTATTGAACGTAGCTGGATATGATGCCTATCAATGTATACCCAAACCAGGGTTATTATTGCCAGTGAATATGACGCTGTACACTAGTAGTAATATATTTTCCGATTGTGTAAAATGAAAAATATACGTATAACATTTTGAAAGTTTCGAAATTGATTAATATTCACGTTAATCAGTTAATTTAGTGAACTTCTTCTTAATTTGTAATGTTGGTAGCACCTCAAAGTTGAGTTAAAGTGTTTGTTGCTATTTTAGAGAGTTCGCTATTTTTTTTAAATATACAACACAGACTTACTTATAAACCGAAAAAAAAAATTACTATATTGTGTGGGTAATGATATAATGACTGCAATGGTTGTACATGGTGTATATTTAAAGTAGTCTTTAACTCAATATTATCCACAGTCGTTGTCATTGAAAACACGAATTATGTATCATTTTAAATCAACACTGATAATGTGATCTTACCGGTAAAGATTGGCTTCCGAATGCGTTTCAGCGCCATTTGTAACAAGGCACTAGACATATCAAACGGTGACCTCGTATTCCTATTTGAAGAGCATGCGCAATAAATACTACCGCTGTAGACTGGAATAGCCAGACATTAGAGACCGCCATTCGAATGACACTTCTGGCGTATTTCGCCGCCGAACATATTTGAAATTAGAGTAAACACGGAAACGATTGAGTGTAAACCAGTTTATATACATTATAATATGCGTTACGACCCATTAGTGTCAATTTTTCGAGGTCCCAAATAGTAGCGATTTACCTCCTTTAACGATAATTAATCTTAAAAAAAATTACTACTGATAATAATGTTAATAACAAAAGTCTGTACCAAATATTTTAAAATAATAATAATCTGTACCAAATATTAATAATATGACGATAATGATAATAAATGGGAATTAACGGCCTACTGTTCTTTTCCGACTGGGCTAATGATAACAGGAATACGCCATACAGTGTACTATGAGGGAAATGTTGCCTGAGCAGCGGCCCTATGGTATATTCTTATATCGAATTCCAACTACCAAGGGATCTTTTCCGTTCATGTCAATGTATACATGGGAATCTGGTTATTCGTCCCGTTCGAATGACTATATAGCTGTCCTTGTTAGGCCCTTCGTTCTGCACCACTGACACGGGGAAACTAAGTCGGAATATCCCGAAGGACTTTCTCGGCCAATGCAGGGATCGAACACGTGACCTCCTGGCTAAATGATAAGGAAAATGATAATGATTGATAATGAAAGTGAATTCCAATGAGTGATAATGAATGACAATGAGCGATAATGAATTATAACGAATGACAATTTGACATTTGGAAAGGATACCCCGGGTCTGCACTGTTTCTTTTGATTTGTATAACCTCGGTAAGTTTTCCTAGTCTTTTCGTCCAAGAGTCGATTCCAGGCGTTGGGTCACAACAGATAGTTTGAAATAGATTGTGAATAACCATCGTTTACTTACCTCAGTTGTGTCATCCTCAACTTTGATTACATCTTCCTGAAACACGTAAGCTCAAAGTTAAGATTTGGAAATATCCATAGACGTTCCAAATAAATCAAATGAAATGAAATGGGGTTTAACGTCCCACTGTTCTGCTCCTAACCTGGGCTAATGAAGACGGGCATACGCCATGAGGGAAATTTTCCCCGGCATCGGCACTATGACCTACTCTTACATCGAATTCAAGCTGCCAATGATCTTTTACGTGCACCTCGGTTTTTCGTCCCACCCGAACGACTAGACAGCTGTCCTTGTCAGGCCCCAGTTCTGCATCACTGACAAGGGGAAACCACTCCGGAAAATCTGGATGAACTTTCTCTGCCAATGCAGGGATCGAACACCCGATCTCCAGGCTAGCGAGCCAGCATCTTACCCACTTAGCCACGTGATCCCCCGTTCCAAATAAAGCAGATTATACCACTGTAACGATAATAATATGCTCCATATTGTTGGAACTTCAAACAGTGATAACTTTGCTTAAAATAAAATAATTTGAGTGAAATTTCCAAGATATTCATTTTGCATTATCTATTTTAAACCATTATACCAAGAACGATCAGTTCTTTATTTAAATCTTGCATAATGCTTCTTTAATAATAACGGTAAAGCGGAATGATTAAAAAGATTAGAAATTGTTACCGTTGAAGTAGCGGTGTCTCCTTTTAAGAGTGCACCTAAAGATGCTAAGCTCTTCTTAGTTTCCTTAATATAATTCTCTGCCTGTTCCAGATTTTCTAACGTATTCTTGTAGGCTGCTTGCAATACTGTTCTTTCGCCATCATTGATGTCTTGGCTTGACACTATAGCGAATATCTGAGGTGAAATCATATACTTGGGTTACAATAAGAAATTCTGGAGCTTACCGGAAACAGACATGTGACTCTGTAGAACAGTTCAGTTATAAAAGCGGACATCCAGTTTCTCCTGCCTCCATCCCCACCACCACCACCCGAGCGTCTCATAATGCATCCACACATGTATGAAATATCTAATCAATCGTAATCACACGAATACTAATCCGTACCTATTATCCACCTGAATGAAGAGAGATGCCGCCCCAAAGTAGATGTATGATTGTCCACTCTAGAATCAAACGGCTCATTTTAACTTAGTAAAGCTGTAAAGGTTTCCATATCTATCCAAATGTGTAGTAATATCTTGAGAGGTATATCTTTCAATAATGAAACAACAAAAGTCTTATAAGCCTAGGATAACCATTTTGGTAAAATAATAAGAGTAAGCGCTTTATGGGACTTTGTATTCGACGGATCAAATTACTGATTTGAAAAAATGAAAAAAATATTGTTTAGAAATCTTACCTGAAGGACTAATATAATCGAATACAACATTCTCACTCCTATTCATCTGAACATCCAGTGACGGATTTAATGAATTTATAGACGGTATTTGGTTATTGCGAAACATATGAGTCATACCAAACCCATGTTTAAAGGGGCTTTACTTTTATTTGTCAACCGCATCTAGTGTTCTTGTATTTTGTCCCCGTTAGGCTACAATGTCGTCGTACTGCAAATTTGTTTGTATGGCGGGCGTGGTGTGTGTGGGGGGTGGGGGTGGAGGGTGGGGATGGGTGGGATGGGTGGCCCAGTGGTCTAGAGTGCCGCGCTTCGACCTGTAGCTGGCCGATCACCTCTGGCTTGCGACTGTGGTTTCAATCCCTGGTGTGAGCGTATGTGGCATGGAGCTAGGGGCGCCTTCTCAACCTCGTGGGTTTCCTCCGGGCACTCCGGTTTCCCCCCACTGCTAAAGACCCCTACGCGCAAATTATTGAAATAAAAAATTAAACCATATGTTAGTCCCGAAATGACCTAGTTTGTGTCGTGTGAACGTTAAACCCCATTTCTCTCTCTCTATCTCTCTGTCTCTGTTTGTATGGCGAGTACCTACAATATTGCTAGCGAAGATGCTTAGGTAGTATAAAGTCCTCCCAAAACATGATTTCTTTTTACATGAGTTTAGAATTCATATTAAAGATACATTCTAGGAGATTAGATAACAAATTGACAGCTCTCTGTATAATAGTAAAGGCAATTTGCTGGAAAATTTCATTCAAATTGATCCACTATAAACCGAGGATTAAGCGATTGAAATTTCCACCTAGCCTCGATCATCATTACTAAAATCGGTACGACAAATTCATAGTCTCGATTATCCATTTAATCATTAAATCGCGAAGGAAAGATATGCAGTAAATCGGTTCATAATCCACTTAAGATCGCAGACTAGCGATGCAATCGAGAGTTGATTATGATCTGGAAAAGTTAATTAATGTTTAATTAATAATTTGGATTTCATTTCAGGCCTAAAGAAAGACCCGTGATAAGCAGATTTAGCTCTTTGCATAATGTATGTTTAAACTTTGGTGTGCTGATAATTGGAAAATCTATCTCTACGATAGGACTGCTATCGGATTCACCAGATTAACAATACTCAATAAAATACATATGTGTTTATGTTCTGTAAAATAATAATATCGTAATAATATCGTCATTTATATAGCGCGTTAATACTGAAGAAATCAGTTTCTAAGGCGCTGTTGGTTTTTATATTCACTGATTATTTACAAATCAGGGTTTTGAAATAAGAATGTTTTAAGTTGAGATTTAAAATGGCCCACAGACGGTAGTTGTTTCATTGACTGTGGTAGTCTATTCCATAGAAACTGACCAGCATAAGAAAAGGCTCGTTTTCCAAGTTGTAAGTTAATGGCTGGAGATTTTAGAAGATGTTTTTTCTGAGAGCGTAGATTTCTACTGGTAGTATAGGGTTCCACAAGCCTTTTTATTTAAGATGGAGCTTGGCCGTTTAACGCTTTGAAGACCAAAAGCAGTAACTTGAACTTAATTCTTTGCTGAATTGGGAGCCAATGTGAAGATAGCAATACGGGGGAGATGTGTTGGTGTTTTCTAGTTTTAGTGAGGAGTCGAGCTGCTGAATTTTGAACATATTGTAGTTTGTTAATCTGATAGTCTGGTAAGCCGTATAGTAAACCATTATGGTAATCTAGTTTAGATGAGATGAATGCGTGAATGAGCTTTTCTTTATTTTCATAATTGAGATAGCGTTGGATCTTTCCAATTCGATGTATATGATAGAAGGCGGTAGAACAAATACTCTGTATGTGATCTTTAAACGATAGGTTCAAGTCTAATATAGCACCAATATTTCGAACTTTATGGGTTCCTGAAATTATTTCTTTATCAAAATTAACAAGAGTTTGATCAATTTTTCGGAGTTGTTGCTTGGTCCCAATTACTAGCAGTTCTGTTTTATTTGGATTTAATTTCAAGAAATGTTCTGTCATCCACGCAAGAATTTCTGTGAGACAAAGCTCTATATTTTGTATCGTAGAATGTTGAGAGTCTGTGTCAAATTCAATATATAGTTGAGTGTCGTCTGCAAACAAATGGATATTTAGCTTATAAAATAAAATATACTACTTAGAAGAAAGATAATCCACATGACGAACGGCATAGCCATGATCGTTTAGGACAGGCCAATAACTTCTGGAAATGCATTTAAAAAATGTACACGGCAATGTATGTCCGTATCACTTTAATTTCGAAATAGTTTAATGATACCAAGATCTGTTCTGACATTTAAATGACAAATTTAATTGAACGCCATTATGTTGTTGTTTACATTATGTTACCGTACTATGAAAGGTTACCTTAAACGACCATTGGGGGACAGCCATAGAAAATGGATTAGGTTACCGTACTAGGAAAATGTTACCTTAAACGACCATTGGTGAACAAACCACAGAACCACACTAGGAAAGGTTACCCTAATTAAACGACTATTAGTGGACAAGCCATAGAAGATACATTAGATATTAACAGGTAATTTAGATTGTTTATCAAGGTTTGTAAATCAATTATTTAAACATATATCTTAGCATTTCAGAATAAAGCAGAAAAAAGCAAATTTTTGATTTCCTGATACAATTAGATAAGCACTATCATTAGCTGATGAGAATTCCCTTTTTTCTTTCTTCTTTTTTCTTTATAGGCTTAGGCCCACCTGTCACGGACACTTTTTGCAATAATCTGGGTGCTACGGATCAAAAACACTCTTCCAGTCGTTTTTAGTAATATTAAGGTCGAATTAATGACTTTTTGTATGACTGGTGGCATGGAGCAGGCTATATCTAGCCTGTGGGTGTCTTTAATAAGTTTCGTATGTCTTTAAAGTTTCTTGTCCAGCATAACCTAGTCTATTCAATATTGTATAAACTGATAAATAAATTTGTCTGGATAAACAAGGATATACAACCAAATCAATCAATCGAGTCTATAGACTAGTCAGTGTATGTCAATTTATTTACTTCCATGTTTCTCTTGTTAAAAATGGTCAACATCCGAATTTACTCTTTTGACGTCCTGGAAGTTGACTTTGAAATATAACTATTAGAGACTTTTGTTTGTTACAGGTATATATATCACGATATCACGCCAGATTAGCAGCCAAATGCAGACTTGAAGACCACACACAGATATTCAAATTCTTCAGTTCTAACATCTGACTACTCTTTTGACGTCCTAGAAGTTGACTTTGAAATATTACTATTAGAGACATTGCTTGTTAGACGGACATCACACCAGATTAGCGGTCAAATGCAATTATTTGAATTTTGAATCAGTGGTTATCGATGTCACCCTATCATTATCTACGTGTCTGTAATTATTGTGTGAACTATATATTTGGTTTATATATACGCTAACATCGAAGGTCAGGAGTTTCCCAGCTTTGATAATTAAAAATTTTCGAATAGACTGCATCAATCAGGACTACAGACAATTAAAAATGTCAAAGTTAATCGCAAACACAAATAAACCAACTATTTTCAGTAAAAAAAAAACAACACCACTATGTTGTTGACTTTTTAAAACCAAAATATTAAATTTCAATAAAAACTTAATGTGCTTATTCATTTGATTAATAAACAGTTCTTTTAAAAGTCAGGGAACCAATGATGGTATTATTCTTACATATTTGTAGTATTTCAATAGTATGACCAATGGTTTTAATACTTTTTTTTGTGTTTAAATCCTTCAACTAACGGTAATATTCTACGATAGCATATGGTATGTCTATATTCTTTATAGTAAAGCCCCCCCTGCTGTCCTAGTCGGATATACATTTAATTAGAGTAGACCTTCAACTAGGTCTTATTAAAAATGTATTCAAAAAGTAGTTATCTTTTGGTGTTCTTGTCACCCCTTTGATTGTTTGATTATCGATTTCAGTAATATAATCGAGTTAATAGTAAAGTAATTAGTTCTATTCTCGTGGTATATAAACCGTAGATAATTATACCGCGACTCATTAACTCTCCATTACTACCCTTTTCTACACAATCTTGACTCCGGAAATGAAATCCAAGTTACCAGGTATATTTGTTTACGTGTTGCTGATGATTTATGACGTGGTTAACTCGGTATCATTCACGGTCTTCGACACAGAAAACACGACTTATTCGTTATCTTACGGTGAAATGGTGGGCGTCTGATATTCAATATTTAAGACAAAATAAAAATTTTAAAACTGTCGCACAAGTTACAGTAAAATCAGTTTATACAAATTGATATTACAATATCAAATGCGTTTTATAACCCATTTATGTTCATTTCTATTTGTCAAATTATAGAGACTTGGCCCCTTTAATACACAGTCGTCTGCTGTTAATATAGATAGAACAAATCTGAAACTATTAAAATTATCATCAAAACAGGTTTTTAGTGACTTAACCTGCAAGGACAATTGCCACGACCCTATTAGTGTGGTAATCAACAGTTCCAGCTCCTGAAATCGATGTTCGAACATTTAGCTTTAAATAGAGATGGGTGTCGTCCAGTAGGCAGGGCATGGATATATTTTCTAACATACCGGACACAATTTACCATTTGAAGAGTTAGCTTACATTTGTATATAAATCAATAGAATCTTATTGATTTTGGACCAGTTTAAAGACTGAAATGAGAATACGATACGGGAAATATGAGGCATAAATAGCGTTCACTTTAAAATTACCGAATGTTAGCAATTCCCTTACAATCAATCTTAGTTTCCTTAATATATGTCAATATTTTAACCCTAATTTTCTTCTTTTACAAAACTACCTGTGACATATTATCTAACTATTGCAGTAACTAAGTAACGTCATTGCTCTCATTTTACCGCGAAAACCCATCGAATGTTAATTACTACAGATCATTGACTAAAAGGCCTTTAAATACTTAATACAAGAATGACGGGAGTAGGAACGAGGAAAATTTGAAATAGGTGTATAAACGTGAATTCGAGATTAATCAGTCAAAATTTTAAATAAAAATAGTTATCATTTAAAATGTTGATTTTCTTTGCACTACTCTACACGTTACACAAGCAGGTATTTCATCAAAAACTAAAACCAGATTGTTGAGGATTTTAATATTTCTTACACATATATTTACATTCTGACAAAAGAAGCCAACGAAACCCCACTAGCGGCATCCATGATGAATTCGTTTGCTTTTATCAAATTAGGAAAAAGTCAAGTCTAAAAAAAGCCACCAATTTTTCAACCCAGGGAATAAAAGCTACCAAAATGAATCATGGTTTAAAAGTAATGTAATGACCAAATTAAAATTGTTGACTTTGTGGATAAATGAAGCAAACGAATCCTTATTAGGTTTACTTTTATATGTGTACTAATACAGCTATTCTATGACTTCTGTAGAAACAAGCCTCAAATCAATAATCGGCACGTGATCATCGGGAGATACATATCACTTATTAGCAAGACGCTGAGACCAATAGGGGGCCATTAATATCGCATATGAATTATAGGCTATGGTCAACAGTGACTCTACCACATGGTGCTGATTAGACGGTTCACTGTAAATTCTCATCTTCAAATAGACGCTGAAAAGTCGAGTTCAACATCGCCTTATTGAGCTCGAACGATGATCATTACTACAAAAGATGAAAAGGATCTGTTTCAATGATATTTGTTAAAATTGTCAATTTAACACCAGATTTAAAATGATACATCGGCAATGGTCAACTTTGGCTGATAATGGGGAAATGATATTTCGACTAATGGTTTGCAACGACAAAGCAGCTAATAGCTTATGGATGTGCAGTCACTGTTGATGAACCAAGAGGTGTTTGATGTGTGCTATTTTGTGTTCAATCTCCACTGGGTTACTTTTTTTCCCAATAAAATCGCTTTTACTTACCAATTTACATCACCGTATTCTGTCAAATTAATAAATTGAAAAATGAAATATTATAGAATATAAAATACTTAAAGGACAATATTGGTGTCAGCCACTATGTTATATGTGATAGAACTCGTTAAGCACATTCCAAATATAACTGTAACACACGGGTTATTGCTACGGTAGATGCGTAACGAAGATTTTAAGAAACAGGAAGTAACGCAAAAAGAAATATAATTATTTATAATATACCGTCTTTGTGAGTGCTCATAAAACTAATAGTGGGGCATTTGAATGTCATGCCGCTCGTTTGCATTTCAAATACGGCAATTCTATGATAACCTTTAATTGTCTGTACATTTACTTGTTTTTTCTTTTACTTTAGCTGACATGCTTAAAGGGACAATAACATTCTTGCTGGCTTAGTAGCTCCAGAAAATAAATAATACCCTTATTCTAAGGACTAGATGTTTAAATGTCCTACCTGTTGTGTAAATTATCCATTACAACCTATTTTATTTGTCCAGAGGGTTCGAAAATATTTCAAAATCCAAGTCACATTTGAAAAGGTTTACGTTAGACTTTTCAAATCAATTGGTTGAATTTTTCCAATTTTTTAAATTAGGTGTGTTAAGATGAAATTTATATCATCATTTAATTGGAATATTCTAAAATAATACCATTTGTTGACCAGAATGAAGATTGGGACATATTTTTCAGATACAACAAGAGTGTTATTGGGGCTTTAAACGTCGTAATTCTCAATTTTTCGCGAAATTCAAATGCTGTAAAGGCCTATATACCTAACGTTACTGCCGTTATGTTGATAAATCATTCATGGTGTTCGATTGTACAAATATTTTCATGTAATACACAAACTGTTATTAATCACCGTAACAAGTTATTCGCAAGCTTCGCAAAGGTGGACAGTTTATTTTGTTTAAATTTATGTTACGGCGGGTCATAATATCATCATTATAATAAACCTTATTATTGTTCTTTTTACAGTCCTTTTCAACTAGACAGGTCATTGGTTAGACAAGATGTTTTATCTTGTACAGAAGTTGATGTTTTGCAACAAATGGAGAATAATGAAGGAAATATTAGCGGTAAACTGACTACGGGGCTAATGAAGACGGGCATAAGCCATACAATGCTCTATTATAGGAAAATTAATTGCATTCCAACTGTCAAGGCAACGTGTACCCTGGACCTTTGCCAGCCCCCCCCCCTCCTCCTGCCTCACGTGAACCTTCGCGGAAAACGAATCCGGAACTCCCAAGTTAACGATTCAGCGCGACTCTTAAGTTAGAATCTAAACCCAGCACCTAAAAGCTATAATTTAGAATAAAGAAGCAAGGGCATTTGTAAGGACATTCGTAAGAAATTCATAAACATTAATCAATATCTGTAACACCCCACTCTATTTTAGCATTTTTCTTGGCCAATTTTGGCATTTTAGGCGAATTTCCCACAAATCTCAAATTATGATAATCCTAAGGATATTCGCCACTGTGTGAGGGTAGCATTATGACCAACCACCGCCGTTGTATTTTGTTTCACGTGTTTGAAAAAATAAGTGACACACGATGTATTGAAAACCTTGGAATTGAACATCCGATTCAGTGTACCAAAAGTTGTCGCTGTTGGGTTTTGCCAATTAAAGTTATGTATACATAAATCATTCAGTAAATGAGCATGAATGGGATTATCTACCCTGGTTTGTTAAGTGGTTTTTGATTGGTTCATAGACCTTATCTACAATCACGGTCATGGCAGAAAATATGAAATCCTATGCGACTGTACTGAGGATACCGAGGATGTTAGCCAACCCCCATACTTAAAATAATGAGGTAGTAATTACTTGGTGTAAACATCAAGGAAACCACTCATCACGATTAGTACCGACGAATAGATAAACATACGCAATAAGAAAATTAAATAAAACAATTTGCGGACATCAAGGACATCAGGGACACACGTCATAACGATTAGTACCGGGATATATAAATATAATTAATAAACGTAATGAGAAAAGTAAGTATAATTATTATTAGCAACGTAATGCTAAAGATAATATAGATGTAGTGTAGTACGAACTGAATAACCCTTTAGGCTGTGGCGTACTTGAGACGAGAAGGCTGATTGTCGTGGGTGGGCGAAGCTAGTCGGCAGTTTTGGTCTACTGCATTGAAGAAAAAGTTGCTGTTTTTCTGTCGTTACAGCGTAGAAGGATTCTCAAGAAAACCTTGTCTTTTGTATAACAGCATATTAAGTATATTGGATGCGCGATATGTTGTGTTTTTTATATATAAAAAGCTCACCAAAACCCCGATACTTGACTAAAACAATGGAATGAAATGTGGTTTAGCACCCTACGTGTCTGCTTCGACTGGGCTAATAAAGACGGACATACAGTGTTCTATGGGGGAAATTGTACACTGACTTCTTATAACGAATTCGAACGCCAATGTGTACGCGAGACCTGCGTTTTTCGTGACATCCGAAGGAATGTATGTTGTCCCTTGCCAGGATCTATGCCCAAGGCGAGATCGAACATGTGACATCCGGGTAATCGAGTCACCGTCTTCGCACTGAGCCATCGTGGCTCCCACTCGGCTCAAGACATATTCAAATATGGTGGCTCTGTGTGGAAGGGCGGGCTTGTTAACCTGGAGATCAACGGTTGGATCCCGGTGTTGGCCGCCAAAGTTGCCTACGAAAAAAGGGAATCCCGGGTCCACCCTAGCGTGTACGTAAAAGAACCCTTGACGGCATGAGTTTAATAGTTGGCCGGGCGAAATATCCATCTTAGCACAGTGAATAGCGTTACCAGTATTCCTTTCTAGTCTCTGTGCATTCTTTATTCTGATATATTTTTCTTTAATTCTGGAATTTTAGAGTATATTTCAGACAAGGAACAGGAAACGTTTGTGGGGTCCATATAGTAATATAATAAACACAGCATTCAACATTATATCCCTACTGTTACATTAAAATTACCATGTATAAAGGCCAAATACCGACTGGGTGTTTCTTCAGCTGTACTCAAATTAAATAAACGAGAAAATAAAAAGCGTTTGTAATTTGATTTGCAGGTTTGCTTCTGGAGAAACTTTGACGCCATTAAACAGCTAAGCGGGAAGTAAGAGACGAAGGAAAACACGTTGAGTTGTCATACCATTTGGTTGTAAAACATTGTGAAAATTAGCAGTACTGGTGACCGACTACTTGAACTGCTTATGTTATTACTAAGCCTACACTTGTTTTAATATCCCGACTTTTGCACGCTGGCTTACACACACATTAATCGTGTCGATAACCGAATAGAAATACGATTGTAATTCATTGCGTGCATCATTTGCTCCAATCCCTTGAGGGCATTTATGAAGATGTATCTACTGATTGCAAGACCCGTGGAAGTAAGAAACCACCAAGAATATTGAAGGGGTGGTATTTGTAAAATAATTAATAATAGAAAATGACACCAAACCATCATAGGATTTTAAGGATAAAAATAAATATGAATGTAACAAGTGACTAATAATTAGCCTATTTTAGACAGAGACTGCACATGAATAAGAGTTCCAATTCACACGAAACCATCATTTAATTTTAAGGATGAAGAGAGAAATATGAATGAAACAAACAAAAATCGCCATTTTTAGACAGATACTGGACAAGAAAAACAGATATAATTCATGAGGTAGAGTTGAAAATTATCAGCGTATGTTCATTGACACGAGTACGCATAACAGACCAACTGATTAGATTTCCGTTAGGTCAACGCATCGGTTAAAGGTTGATGGAACGTTGTAGCTTCGTTTCACCTTTAGACTTGTATATTTCTTTTATGATATCATAGCTGGCCAGTGTGTATATTAGATTACCATTTGCAGGTATAAATGGCTGCAAGTCTGGGTGGCAAGGTGGCAATTGCCTGTTTCACAGATATAATTGGTACTATTTTAATATTTCATTACTAACTGGCACCTACATAGGGTTAAAGTATATTACCGTTTTTCTTAATTATACTCAACCAGAATAATTACCGTCTTCTAATATCTTCTATAGATTGGATTTTAAAAGAGATAAATAGGTCATATAGCGGATTATGTCTTGTCGGGTGTTATTCTTTATCAAATATTGATAACACTAAGTAATACTTCAAAGGTTTGAGAAGTAATATTCCATAAGCTGTCTACGCTCTTACATTACCAGGAAACATCCGTAGCTTCGCAAAGCTGCACGTCAGTATTTGACACTTATCTTAATATTCGAGTGTCGTATTTCAGCCGGTAATGGAACTGTTTCAGTAAATGTTTTCTGCTGACATGCAACCTAATTTGACCCAGTATACATAGGGCCTACACGTGAGTGGTTGGTAGAATGTTAAATGTATTCTAAATTTCTTTTATTTAACTTTCTTGACTTGTGTTAGATTTGCTGGCTCATTGAATTTGGTGTGGTTTAGAGGGAGTCACGGTGGTCTCAGGTTCGATCCTGGTGTTGGCTAAAAAGCTTTTCCGGGTTTCCGGCGTTTTTGTCCGGTGTCAGAGATGCAGGACGGACACATTGCGGGTCGTTCAGACGGGACAAAAAAAACCCCGAGGTCCTGCTAGCTTAAAACATGTAGATTGTTTTCTTTTTAAACATTTTATAATCCGCTAAATGACCTATATGTATCTAAATGCCCCGATCTTCACGTGAATGTTACGACCATATAACGCACATATAATTTTTATTTTATAACTTCACTTATCACTTATAGCGTCAACGACATTATGAACTGTGGCTTGTAATGATTGTCATCCCTTTTATATCGGAGAGACGAGCATAATTCAAGAGTTTAGGGTATCATGCAACCATTGGCGGAATTGTAACTTTGAAAATGGACTTTTATTTATAAATAGACACATACGTGAAAATGCATCTACAAATAAAGTCGACGACATAAAAAGAAAAGAAAAATAATGGTTTATAAAAAAATACATTCAATAATCTATTCCGGGATTTTCACTTCTTGTTCCTACATTATTATACCTACAGCAGATTAACACACGCGTATGAATTTGTGACTATAGAAAATAACCACTGTTTTACTATGTAAATATGTATAAAATGTAGCACGGTGTCCATCTTTTTACAGTGACATTATTTATGAATAGCTCCAAGACGTGTGAACAGTACTTTAAAATGTACTACAGCTTTACGGGTAAACTAATAATTTTGTGTGTTTTGCAGTTTATTTATACAATCCTAGTGTTTCACATGTTTTAATGAGATGTAAGTAACCCCTTTAATTAAACAACTTTCTCACAGAAAGGTCGTGCTACGTCATTGCTACTTTATTAATTGGCGGGAAGCACTATGACATTATCGTCTGATGGCACGCGATTGTAAGTGGCTAGCTTTGAATGATATTATATACGGTGATTATTAAAAAACTAGCATAGTATATAATAAAATATAATACACATCGTATCTCAATCAGTAAATGTGTGATAAAGCATACCAAGTGTGCCATAACATATATCAGAAAGCCAATATCTTGTGGAACTGTTGTGGTGAAAAGCTCCCACCTAACTTTCGGGCAAGCTGACTTTTCGGGCAGACGGGTAAAGTGCAAATAAAAAAAAATGTTATTTCATCTACTTGGCAAAATAATGTGCCCGAAATCTAATAAAACACTAATTTTACGGGCTGGAATAGCAGTAAAACGCGTTTGCGGTCGTCAAATATTCCACAATTTTCTTGTGGGGGGGGGGCATACAAATTCAGTTCCGCTTCTTCGCCTCTCCAAGAAAACCGACGCCGTTGTCTGTAAACCTGAACTTTTTTCGGGCATTTCTTGTTTTGCTTCCCTAACTGTCATCGAGCCCTAATATAACACTAATTTTACTTTTCTTTTAGTCGAATACAACGAATTTGTACTGAGTTGACTAAAGATTCAAATTTTTTGTCTGGAGCCACTCGACTTTGCGAGACATTTTCGGGCATCGATTATTATTTGTGAATGCAGCTGCAACAGTCTGATTTGATGGTTGGAATTCAAAGTGGGATTTCGGTTACAGAACCATTAGATATTTTAGAAATTGCTTACACGGGCTAGAATAGCAGAAAACGCATTTGCAGTGGTTAAATTTTCCCCGGGAGGGTGAGGCTCCCATACCCCTCAATGATTGATTGGTTGTTTAGAATTCGGGTCAGCCAGATATATTGGACCAATACACAGACTGGAATATCAGTAAAACGTGTTTGCGGCAGTGTAAACGATTGGTGTAAACGATTGATTGGAATTCGAGTAAGGCACCTTAATTAGGCTACCAGGAAAACTTGTCTGCAGGCGTCAAATATTCCAAAATTTTCTTGTGGGGGGGGGGGCTACAAGGTAAGCTCCGTTTCTTCGTCTCTCGAGGAAGATTGGCGCCGCTGTCTGTAAACCCAAAATTTTTCGGGCACCGAGCCAGTACGCCTACGTCTACATGTATATCTATCTATCTATATAAATAAATCAAAGATGTCGGTGTGTGTTCGTCCATCACGCTTTGTCCCCTGGTCCCATTTTGTTTAATTTTCATAGCCATTGCGTCCTTCTCCAAGTTAACCCAGTTGTGGCTGTTATGTGCGGCATGTATTATGTATTATTTTTTTAGCAATAAGTGCAGGAGGACTGCACCACACATCTATATACACAAGACAAACCCGCTGACACATACATTTTAAACAACAAACGTGTATATCAAATCAAGTAAGTGGATCTGGGGGCCAATCGTAAGGGCACATTTTGCTGTTCAGTACCAGGCTTTTCAAAATTTGGAGATAAACATTACCGTTTTTGTATTAGAAATTGAGGAATCCATCGAAGATGAATACATATATCAAATATATATAGGGTTATACTGGACATATTGTTTGTGACGGGTAAAGTGCCCGAGGAATAGCATTCTAACTCGTTACAGAACACCTGATACGGCTTTCAATTTTCCCAGGCTTACATAGTAGTTTTTGTTTTGTCTCTGGTTGCTGGTCGCTGTCACACAGATATACATAGCTACTTATACAGTGTCTAGCAATTGCGTGATTTCTTCAATCTTAAACAAGTAAAAACGCCGGAGAGAATGATGGTTGCTAGATGAGAGATATTTGTAATAATCTCCTTAATATTAGACAGAAGAGATATTGTGTCTACCACCCAATAAGTCCCTTAAGTCGATGTGGATCAGTCTTTCCATTTAACTAGATTGCCACACATTAGACAAGGAAGAGAGGACTTGTTGGGTATCACAAACTACACTTGATCTATTCTAGGAATTTACAATAAGTAGTTCTATATATTTACTTATATAACCTCGTATACAAACATTTCTGCCTTGTGACCAAGGTCTGGTCAGTTCAAAGATGAAATTGATATATAAGCTTTCAAGCAGACCTTCAATCTTTAAAAAATAATGCTTGCTAAACTTAATCATTGAAACAATTCCATAACACTGGATACATTTTAAAGCAACACCTTTTCTGAAAAACAGTCACGGTCGTGTGCTTAGTCCTTCATCATTAGATGGTAGGATAATGATTTAGTCATATGTGATATCCCAATTAATGCATTGTCAAATGTTTTAACAGGAACCTGACAAGCCCCCTCCTGCAAAAAAATCCTGCGGGTTTGTCGTATGGGTTTAGTGGTGCGTCTGACATATACTTCCTATTTATAGAATAAATCAGGTTCCTTAAGCAACGTTCGCGATTTTTACAACATCTAAGATGTGCGTAGTAAAGGCGAGACCAAGCCTTCTATTGAAGATGAGTATAAATTGACAAATGAGAATGACTTTGGCTTAATAACCTGGAGGTCCCGTGTTAGATTCCTGTGTTGACCGAGAACGTTCTATTAATCGGAATTCTGAGGGATGGTTTATCCGTGTCAGAGGCACAGGACGGAGGGCCTGGCAAGGAATAACATATACTCGTTCGAATGGGACAAAAAAAAAACCCAACAACAACGAGGTGTTGTGTACACATTGGTGTGCACGTAAAATATTCTTGACGGTTGGAATTAGATATAAGCTAAGCCGATGTCCGAGAAAAAACTTGCCTTATAGCATATTATATGGCGTATGTCCATCTCCGTTAACCAAATCAGAGCAGAACAGACGGAATTTAAATCCAATTTCATTTTATTTCGATTAAGCATCTAATCCATTTCACTAAATTTATATTTTTACTGTGTATCCATGTAAACCAAACTACATGCCATGGAATCGAATAGCCATATCTAATGTATCTATTAAAGAGAAAATAAATCGTACTGTAATTAAGAAATTAAAGAATGATGTAATATAGATACGGTTTCCAGGTAAATAAATAAAACAAACATGGTAAATACTCAAAAAACAACTACGAATTACTTTCAGATGATCAAATTAAGCAAAAAACTGCAGATGAATGGGTACGAGTTAGATATTGTGGAACATCTTACAATGATCTAGATTAGACAATACTATACAGCTTGTAGTACATTTATCTTGATATTATCAAGACCATCACGTAAAGCTAGTTACCAATACAAGATGAACTAATCAACGTACTTAACAGCATGTAGATATTACTTTCTACTGAGGTCATCTTAAATAATCTCATCTCTAGATCTTATTTCAATCTAATTAGAAACCTAAATGGGAGAGATAAGTCTGCGACATACAAATGCCATTTTCATTAACTAGCCTGCAATACAAGACTCTATTATAACATCGTTACTTGGCTTATATAGAATGACTGCTTTATACTGTTTAGATTTATGTACACTTGATACAGAACGTTTGTTTAACTATAACAAATATATAAACCGATATCTCTTTTGTTTATGTACTGCAGAGCGTGGAATACATGTATTTTTAAACTTTCTTTTATATAGTATTACAACAAAATAAGATTAACAGCCCTACTAGTATATTTTGTTAAATTTATAATATATTTCTTCTATTTGTATTTATTCTCAAATTATAAGTTAATGTATTTTTTTTAGAGAATTATAACTTGATTATCGCCCTTATTATTGCTCGTGACGTCATTTCATCAGAGACCAGTGGCATTTCTTAGATTACTATACAAATCTATTGTACTCAGTGCTTCGTTCTCTGTATTCTGAAAATAAAAAGTCTTATAACCTAACTTTGTTGTTCATCAATTAATTACTACATTTTGTATGGTTTGAACCGACATAATATTTTGCCCGGTTACAGTGAATATAGGCAGAAAGGCAGTATATAGTTAATGGGTTGGTTACATATATTGTGTATCGGGGGCGGATCTAGGATTTATGAAACGGGGGGGGGGGGGAGCGAAATGAGCGCACTTACCGCGGAGACGGGACATCGGTTGAGGGGGGCGGGGCGTCCCCCAAGACAATTATCCGTCATTTTCTTGCATCTGTAGACATTCCAAGAGCTATTTGGCTGATATTTTCGTCTAAGTAAACGTTCGAAGAGGACATATTTAGGTCTGAAAAGAGGCATTTTCAGCAGTAAAAAGGGCACTGTCGAAAACTAGGATCCGCCTCTGTGTATCTTAAACTTTCAATGATCATCCATAATACACGTTTTTGGGGTTAAGCCAAATTTAGATCTGACTCCGTCTGTGGTAATGACAATCCAGCAAATTAAACGTTAGGAAAACAGGTAATAATGTCAGGCAAGGTAAACTTATAAAATAACAATAGGAAGTCCATAGGAAGGCTTTCCCATAGTACTGCTTTAAGCCGAAAAGTTCCGCCGGCGAATGTCGATTCGTTCACTATCCCGCTAGTAATTATACCACCCCCACCCTTCACTTCACAAGTCACTGTACGTAACATTATAAAGAAAAACTGTGCGATAATAAACAATATTTTACTTTCAGAAAGGTATTGATGAACAGGCTAATCTTAATAAAAAAAGGCGCCTATTTTGTGAACTATTAAAGAAATGTCGATATTTATTAAATTCATTGATTATTCGCTTGCCTTTCTTTTCTTAGCTTAACATAATAATCTTCGTTGAATTTTAATGTGTTGTTTTCTTTAATTCAGCAATTTTACTCCAGTGTTTTCAATGGATTTTTTTTAAGCTTGTGTACACGGGACCTCAGTTTTTCGTCTTATCGGAACGACTATATACAGTCCCTTGACTGTCCCTTTGTCCTGCATCCCTGACAAGGGGGAACCACTTCGGAAAATGCCGATGAACTTTCTCGGCCAACGCAGGGATCGCATATGGGACCGCTGGGTTAGCGAGCCAACGTCTTACTCACTGCGCCACCCCTTGGCCCCGACTGGGCTTAAGACATATTGTCAACCTGCTGCGACCCTTTCTAACATAGAATACCAACTGCCAAAGGACCTTTTACCTCTATGCCAATGTGTACACGGGGCCCTGTTTTTTTTGTACCAGCAGCCCTTGTCAGGCACTCCGTCCTGAACCACTGACAAAGAGAAACCACGTCGGAAATTCCCGATGACCTAGCGAGTCAGCCTCTTACTCGTTTAGGGACCATGTATACGTATGCAATGCAGCGGGTTACTATTTGGAAAGGGTAAGCCATGTTTGAAAATCCCGTGAATCTCTTTTGGGCAACTTTCAGGGTTCCCCTAAAGAAATCACAATTCATTTTTTAAACAGTTTTCTCGGCGTTGTTGTCATTGTCGCAATCCAGCAGGTCTGCTCAAACAACAATTTCCTAATCACCAAGAACTATGAAACAGATTTAAACGTGCATTAAAGCCTGTTAATCTGAATTGTGTTTATCTGCCGATGGCACATAGTTTCTACCATGTCTAACCCCAAGATACCCACTTGACAACATAATTGCTTTTTTGTAAACTAAAACATAATTGTTCGTGTTGTTGACTCCGGAGCAAGAATTATTCTCCAGATATTTTCATGGTCATTAATTGGGTTTTGATTTTTATACGTAATGTTCAGACATGATGCATGCCCATTATTTAACTTCGTATCTTATCAGTTAATATCAAGAAGACATTGATCAGCTATGAGTAGGATTTATTTTTTTTTGACGAAAAAAACCAAATTAAATTGCAAATGAATTTATGGCCCACTTCTCAGAAACCGAATACTCCATCATAACATAACATAACATCAAAATTTGTATTGGGCAATAACTACTCGTATTAGGGGTTCCAAATGCACCTGCTAAGTTATACATTTTGGTTCCATTTCTGAGAGGGGTTCACTAGTCCGCCGATATCAGAAATACTATAATTATGGGTATCAATAAACCTTACCCAACCTGGATAATAGATATCAGTGGGCTATAGTGCACCCGCGGTCTAGTGACCCTGTGGATTAGTGTACCCGCGGATTAGTGAGCACTCCCCACACATTTCCCCATAGTGTTATATGAACTGGTGAGTTTTCAGTCGGACTTTTATTCTTTTATACAAGTGAGCTGAAGAGTACTGGAAGGAACGTTTGGTCATTTCTAAGCTGGCCGATGGTACTATTAAGAATTGTTGCTGGATGTAGGGGAACGAGCATGTTTTTAAATAGTACTCTATGATGTACAGGAAGCCAGCGAAGGGTTTTCAGTATGTTGATGATATGAGTCATTTTCCGAGTGCCAGTAAGTAGACGTACAGCCGAATTCTGAATATATTGCATTGTTGAATATGTGATGCGGGATTTCCATAAAATATCACCTTATTATAATACAATTTAGTAGTAATTAAAGCATGAATTAAAAGTTCGAGGTTTTCAGAGCTTAAATTTCAAAAGCGTTTTAGGGAAAAACTGTATTCATGAACGTAGATCTTAATAACTTTAACTGATATGTTATTTTAAAGCGGGAATTTCATATTTTCTAAGAAAGTCGAAACATATTAATTTCTACGACTTTTGCTCAATAGGTTGTCAACTCACTATTATACAATCATAAGCATTATTTTCCACACTTAAACATCTTTCACATCGGAAATGCTAACACAATTACCTCTCTTGTTTTTCCATTCCCTCCATGCAATAGCTATCTTCAAACGTTTAAATTTAAATTGAAAATGATCTTTTTGCCAATTTTTTTTAACTGGCTATGGTGAATTATAGGTTTATTCTTTAACAAGGTAGATACTATCTATTTTAAGGCTTTATTGTAATACATTTTCAAAATATTACTTAAAAATATGAAAGTGCAGCTTTAATTGGATAGACTGTGTTAACAACACGCGACCCTATTATACTTGTCATGCACAAGCAAGGAATCCTAATCACGTCACTTGACTCAATGACGGACCTTATTACCTAACACGGACGCATTAACACAGTAGACCACAAACCTACCTTTTACTGATACAAACATCTACTTTCTTTTAAGGGATTTCACAAGCTTACACATTTTGAGGATTTCACATGACTTTTACATTTCTTGTCGCATTTTTGGTTATATGTTTGAGGATTTCACAAGCTTTAACATATTGCTTATAGTTTTTACGGTTTCACGCGCATTTTGGTTATAGATCTGAAGTTTTTACAAAGATAACACATCTGTATAAACCAACATATTTGCGTTATACATTTAATGAGTTGAGTTCACAAAGTTACACATATATTTTATACATTTGGTGAGTTGAGTGCACACTTTAATTGTAACTCATTTTTATTACACATTGTTATTATTTCAGCTTTAGTAACTAACAAACATTGGAGTATGGAAGAGCACATTCGTCCAATTACATGTACCTGCTATTTCTCTGGGTAATATTTGTCGGAGATATTATCAGTGTACTTATATAAATCGACTTGTCATTTAACTACGTTCTTCTTCAAAATATACCTACATAAGACGGCTCGATTGACATAGCATCATTATAAATAGTCTCGAAAGGTATTTAGATGAAATTTGTAAGCTGACAGTAGCATGACAAAAAACATTAAGTATGACATTACTGCTGCCTTTGATGTTTTCGTGTTCAGGTTTCAGCTCTAGAATACATCCCCACTCATCATTTAATTGTATAAAACTTGGGTCTAGACGAACAGCTACTTTCCGTTTACACTTCCTGTACAACTGATTCTCTTCATTCAGATGTTCAATGATTGTACATGAGGAGGTCAATTAAAGGTATAAATGAAGAAATAAATACCGGTAAATCTACATTGACATACTTATAGACCCGGGGACGTATATCGATCAACTGTATTATGGACGTCCGGACAAAGCCGTGCATTGCAACCCCTACCTATATAAACTATCACATTGTAAATGGTGGTTAAAATTTAATATTATGTATTGTATGGTACTTCCATCAAAATCAGTGTTTAAACAGTAAGTCATAGCATGTAATTAATAACTTGTGGTTCATACAGTAGTGCCCATCCCCCTTCCCCGGTAACTTCCTAGCTTACACGTGCGTTAAAGCGGAAATTTCGTATTTTCTAAGCAAGTCAAAACATAATTATTTCTATGTCTTTTGCTCAAAAGGTTGTCAACTCACTATTATACGATCATGGGCATTTCACAGGCATAAAAATCAGTGACACGAGAAATATAACACAATTATCTCCCTTGTTTTCCATTCACCCCCACGTTTGAATTTGAAGTTGAAAATGATATTTTTTGTCAATTTCACGACTGGCAATAGTGAATTATAGGATTAATAGGATTATTCTTTTACAGGGTAGGACTGTTTATAGATACAATCTATTTTAGGGCTTTATTTTAATACATTTTACAAATATAACTTAAAAATATGAAATTGCAACTTTAATTTAAAGGTCCCTAGTAGACTTTCTCTATACATAACTTATATGAGTAGATGTCACCATTTATCGATTAGTATTAAGCATTCATACTTTCGACAGATTTGACGGAGAATGTGTTGCTGAAAAGTGCAAAATTTAGGGGTCTTTCAGATAGTTATACTTTCTATATCATCGTGATAAATGTATTTAAATTTGATGATTATGTTTTATTTTCGGGTATTCAATTGTTAGCACTATCTATCTTCTTGTCATTTGCGTCTGAATCAGAACCTGACAAGAAAAAGATTGAACAGCCTAGGACAGTTCGTCTACCCGTTTTGGCGTACTCATAAAATAACCTTGACAGCTTGCGTTCGACGACGAGCAGGGGGGAATGTTAAATCCTTTATTGCATAATTGTACCAATCTTTAGTCCATGGTATTTAATTGTAGTCGATATAGTGATATTTATATAATAGTTAATGGGGACTAATTGTTGACAACTATAAACTAATATATAAACGGAAATAAATACTCTACGTTAATTTGACACTGTGTAAAATAATTTATCAGGTTTATTGAGCTTAGTGAAAGTCATCAAAGTTAACCGCTAACTCTCATTCCGTTTTTTCTCGGCTCCTATCTGATTCTTGGATGATGAAATATTAGATTTGACCCAACCTAGTCAACCTTTGATAATCACCTTGGTCTTAAATGATCTATGGGGACCAGACCTCATCACCTGCTCTATAAATCAGAGAGGGGAAATTCCCCAGAGCCCCACACATATATGATATAACCCTATGTCAAAACTACTTTTATTTTCTAATCTGCCGTGACTCAATTTGCCAGCAATGATTTCAAGATTTCCATTAGATACAGGCAAAGGCTTGTTCATGAATCTTATATGAATAGATGCGGATCATAAAACGTGAAATTATCCCCCTAGCTGCTCGTCAAGTGGCCTTGTGATCGCAGGCTTGTTGCAGACGATGATTTATCATTGACATTTTGTCCTGTTGCCTGTTCAGTTTCATCAGTACATGTCGTCTGCTGAGACTTCCGCTTTTATTACTGTTTCGCGCCAATTTAGGAATCGTCTTTACCTACTATAAAAGTAATGGGTAGGCTGATTCGAAACATACGAGAATGTCTCGGTGGAATTTAAAAATCAATCTTCTTATTTGATGGCATAGTATAAACATTCTCAATGAAAACCTATGCTTGATACTCAATGGTTTTTTTTTATCCAACATTCGCGGCGAGTGATAAATTGCAAGCTTCAAGACTTTTGGCTGGTCAAGTTTGTTAATTTACGAGCTTAAATTTTTGA
This sequence comes from Patella depressa, assembly GCA_948474765.1. Classification (NCBI taxonomy): domain Eukaryota; kingdom Metazoa; phylum Mollusca; class Gastropoda; family Patellidae; genus Patella; species Patella depressa. Next base: position 19,622,359 of record OX419716.1, read on the forward strand.
ATTGCAAGAAAGCCTGAATATATATGCTTATAGGTTTTTTAGTTCTACAAACACGCAGAATTGTGAAGATGAAATATTTAAAATCTTCTTTTAGGACAATTAAATTTCTTTTCGGTGGCAATGGTGTGATAAATCAAAACTGCATGATCGAGGCTAGGCTATACAAATACGGAGCACACTATTAGATCACTTGCTTGATAACGTCGCTTTAATTAAAATAGTAATATTGTGTTCCATATAATGTTTTTATGTGTTTTATTACGTGTTTCAATTGATAAATGCCGATCAAAGAAAATATTAGAAATAATCACTTTTTATTATTTAAAGTCTAATTTAATAGGAATACTTGCTACATCTATCTCAAGCAACAGTATTTAATTCGTGGATTTTATACTACCCCGGGGGATCACGTAGCTAAGTTGGTTAGACGGTGGCTCGCTTGCCTGGAGGTCGTGTGTTCGATCCCTGCATTGGCCGAGAAAGTTCTTGTAGATTTTCCGGCGTGGTTTTCCCCCTTGTCATTGATGCAGGGCGGAGGGTCTGGCAAGGACAATTGCCTAGTCGTTCGGATGGGACGAAAAACCGAGGTCCTGTGTACACGTTGGCATGCGCGTAAAAAATCCCTTGGCAGTTGTAATTCGATATAAGAGTAGGCCGTAGTGCCTCGGTCAGGGCAAAATTTCCCTCATGGCACACTGTATGGCGTATTCCCGTCTTCATTAGCCCAGTTTAGGAGCAGACGTTAAACCCCATTTCATTTTTTATACTACCACCCTCACCTCCCCCACTCCACAGTAACGCGCAATGTTAATGTAATAGACTATATTAACATACTTGTACTTACTTCAGAACCTACATTATCTATAAATTTCAGACATGTTCACTACAGACCGTAATTATTGTTTTATATCGATTCGAGTAAAATCTATACAATATCTACCATGCAGTACATGATCTACATTCTTTTTTAATTTAAAGTTCTAAATCTTTAATACTGAATTCTAAAGAAGGAAGAAACAAACAAACTTAAATAGTTCATAATGACTAATGTTTACTAGGGCATTGTTTCGTATCAAGTCCTGTCTATTCCTGGGGCTAGAGGAAGCTGTGTCGTGTATAAGGTTATTATAGACTCGATTAATTTGATTTTATTTCATTATCCCATAAAAATCGTGTTGAAATACCATTGCCCTGAAAACAGTGTCTTTAGAAGTTCGTTAAAGGTATTAACCTTAAACACCCAGAAGAAAAGAACAACCTTTGTCACATCACGATATATTCCATGATCCCTTTTCCCCTCACGGAGGTTTACTTCTTAAATGACTTCGTTTCTAAAAATATTAAACTGCAGATCAGTCATCATTTTATATATTAAGAAACATGATGTTCACGTATTTCATATCTATAAATGGAAAAATGGAAGCATTGGGGATTTTCCACATAGAGCGTCAGGTTGTTGGTAATATGAAAGTAAAAAGGATTTGAGATTGGAATCCACGGTTACTTGGTAAATAAGGTGCTGGATCGCTAACCCAACAGTCCGGGTTCGTTTTCGATGTTGGCCGAGAAAGTGTCCAGGTTTTTTTTTATTTTTGAATATGCCGAAAACTAAGAAAACCAGGAAATTAAACAACATTTCATTTAGTTTAAAGGATACATTGAACCAAATAACTACTTTTGTTTATACTACAGAATATATTGCAAAACTGAACATAATATGTATTTATGGGCATTTGAAACAAATGTTAGACGCTAACACAATGTTACAATGTACGCACACTGGCGATGAAATCGCATCGACGAATCGGCTGAAGAGTCATATAATGGACCAACCGAAATACAAGATCATATATTAATCCCTCACGACATCTTTTCTCTGTTTGCCGATTTGATAGTGTTCATTGTTATCATTTTAACAAAACTGAAAACAATTTAGACGAATAACAATACACGACCATATGAGATGTTGACATTTAAAAACCACAGCACCCCTTCCAATGAAAGAAATAACCCCAAAACAAACGAAAAACGATAGTGAAGTATGATTTATATACACAGGATTTTTTTAGCTTCTGAAAGTGAATTTTTATGGAATACAATTACATGAAGAGATCTGCTAAGCAGATATTAAAGCTTTCATATTTATATGTCATGGGTCATATAAATAATCTGAACAACAAAAAAAAATCATTAAAATCGGTCACAATCTCGTGAAGTTAATGAATGTGATTTTTCCCTCGTAAACAACTTTGTCGGCACGAAAAACGTCATAGGCAAAATTTGAATTTTTGAACTATTCAAATATCCAAAATTTGACCAGTATCCCGGCTATCCTGAAATGTATTAATTTCAGAAATAAGAGATGCATTGAACATACTATGCCCTATTGTGTTTGTTTAGAAGCCCGTAAATGTCGATTTTTCACTATTTGTCATATTCAATTCAAAATGGCGACCATCAGTTGACCTAAATCAAAATTCTGCCCTGAACGTTGTTATTCCTTCAAAGATTCAGAAAATATAACTCCCAAGTCTGCAAGTAAAATATCAAGAAAGCCCTATTGATTTTTCACATTTCAAGATGGTGGCATTTACGGTTCGATCGACAAACTTCATATTTTGTGTACGAATCAGTATATTATTTATCTAGTATCAAAATTTTTTTTTAAAAAATCAGGTCATTCTGACCTATATTTCGACGATTTTTTTAAAACTTTGATCCTTCATTTCACCAAGGGGGGATAATTTTTAAAATTTCTAATGATCAACTTACATACTAAATTTCATGAAAATCGTACATCTATTGAAGAAGTTGTCAAGTTGGTCTCAACTTCCGGTTCGAAATCACAGCGACGAATTTTCGAAATTTGAAACTGAAGATGAAAATGAATTAGTAAAATCGGTCAAAAAACCACAGAGTTACGCTATGCCTTGTCAATTTTGTTGTTCATAAATTTCGGTGATTTAGGATCCGTAAAGTGTTTTGAAAATATATTTAATCAACGTTGGAAAGCTTAATTATATTAAAATCAAACAACATTCCTCAAACGTGATAATTCAAAAATTAAAAATGGCTGTAACAATACTTGACCTCTAGACATTATTAATTGAAGAAATTCTGCATCAAAAACCTGGGTTCCTGAAACTTGACAACATTAATAATTCACATGTATATTGAAAAACCGCTTTGTAAAATTACAGACGTTTTTGTACAAAGAAAAAAAAATCGAATGTTCGTTTCTTGTCTACACGATTACGTCGCAGAAATACCAAAGGGCCAATACAGATCACCATTGACAAATCACCATGGAGCAAAAACAAAACACCATCGGTTTCGTCTGTCTTTAAATGGAGGATAAAAATGGAAAGAAATGTGACATTAATTGATATCTGGTAGATACCTCGTCTGTACTGTTAATTACAGCTATCACAGTAGTAAACAGGTTCTACATCTTTACCCTATGTGAAAAGATCCACGTCACGTTTATACATCGAACCGGAGGTAGATCAAAGTCAACTTCGATCACTAACCTCGCCACCTAGTCTTTGATATTACCTTAAGTGAAAGCGGACGTTAACCCATATTGTATATAAACAGGTTCTTCGACTTTACCTTACCCAAAAAGATCATTACCACCTTAATATACAAAACCAACTTCGGTCACTAAACGGTTAGATCTAAATATTAAGGCCTCCCAGGGTCACGAGACGTAAATCTTGACGAAATCTTTAGGTAGCCTTAATATTTAGATCTGACACAACTTACATCAGCACATGACCCTTGGTTTCTCATTCCGTTGTTCCCTGTGGTATTTGCGTATCGAAATTACCTGCCCAGTCTTAACCTCATAGGCGGCTTGTTACTTCGCATTATGGGGGATCACGTGGCTAAGTGGGTAGTAAGGCATCGGCTTGCTAGCCCGGAGGTCGGATGTTCGATCCCTGCATTGGCCGAGAAAGTTATGATTATGATAACTATGAAAGGATGACATCCATTGAGGTACATTATCCAGGTTGTTAATGAAAATTGCATGAATATTACTCAACAACAACGAAGTTTACAATCCGCTACCACATTAAAGATAACTGACGGGGTTTAAATGAAAACCACAAAATCCCTCATTACATTTAGCAATAACTAAATATCCAATCTTACCGAAGTGAGTTTATTTCATTTAATTTCAGGATACAGACAACCGTATCTATGTGTAGTTGTAGTGACCGACATATTATGTGAAGTACTTGCAACTCGATCATGCTGGAGCAGTAAGTACTACGGTAAACCTTAGTGTTCAATTCTTTTCATTTCATCTCGACCATACCATAATTTCTATGACCATGCGGTCCCGGTATGTTCCACAGAAATCAGTAACCGGTTAGTTGCAATTGTCTTAGTACGATATATTGGGAGAGTCACCTAGTTCCGTGAACACCATATTTATTTGCAACTGTCGAAGTACGAATTTTATCCCAACATACCTGTCATAAATGACATTGCATCCATTTTATATGGAAGCCTATAAGTACCCTTTCGCCACTTCATGACTTCGCGTTAACTATAGTGCTATGGCGGAGACAAGAAGCTGGTACAAATTGACAAAACTTCACCCATGAGGGCAAGAAGGAGTGAAAAGGTACATGCTTGCATCAGCATTTTCAAAATATGCATTACAAATGTCACAGACACAGCATATGTTGGCTAATGATCATTCGATTACATTTTATAAATCATCGTGAAATGCCAGAATATGTCGAAGTCCAATGCGTCACTGATTATAATCTGGAGATTTTTGAAAGTTGTGATTTTTTAACATCAGGAATAGAAGTCGTCTCAAGTTATTTCAAAAGCAATTTATATTTATTATGGATATTTCAAATCTTTTGTAATGTTCAACCCAGATAGTGACGTATCAACATCCTGCAGTTGAAAGTTCTCTTGGCATCTACAACAAGTAACACATTCAACCTAAAGTTGTGTTGTAATTACGAAGCATAAAACAACGTGTCATTTGGAATCCAGACGTCTGAAGTATACTAACCTATAATAATAAATGTTTTATCTAATTCCGTATACACCATCTATATATTCAAAACAACCAATTGTTGATCGATGTACAGTTGACGCGGTAGGAGTTCCTTTGCTCTTTCTTGAACATTGGATACCAATTCTCAATTATATGAGAGATTCACATTTAAAAGGAACCGAAACAATAAGTGAGGATATAATACTATATTTTTAAATACGGAATTAGATATAATATTTATCATAATAAGTTAGTATACTTCAGATGTCTGGATTCTAAATGACACATTGTTTTAAGCTTCGTTAAAACTGCTTCAATTTGACAGTCTTTAATGGTCATTAGACATATATCTTGTAAGATTATGTATTCAGGGGCGGATCCAGGAGTTTTTGCAGGAGGGGGTTTGCCAGGTTTCTTTTACGGAAATCTGCCATCGTCGTCTCTAAATTACATAGGCATACATACAAATTGAGCTTTTTAAACAGAGAAATAATTTTTATACTGATGTAGGATCACTTTGTGATGTAATTTCATTAACGCAAGGTATTATTTTTTTTTATGTAGCTGAGCAGGGGGGGGGGATTGGACCCCCCAAACCCCCCCTCTGGATCCGCGCCTGGTATTATCTTGCATTATTAACAATTGTTAACAATAAAAAAAAACAAGCGCCTTAGTCATAATATGTATATCTTTTAATGTAAGTTTAAATGTAAATAAATCTTCACAAAACTAACATTTAGTTCAGAAAGAAAGAGAGAGAAATGGGGTTTCACGTCAACTTGACGCAAACTAGATCATTTCGGGACTTACATATGGTTTTATTTTATTTCAGTGAGTCGATTGCGCATAGGGTATTTAGCAGTGGGAAGAAACCGGAGGTCCTGGAGAAAACCCACGAGGTTGGACAGGCGACCCTACTCCTTGTCACGTACAACCGGGGATTCGAAATCACGCCAGTTGACTCAATGACAGGCTTTATGATACAGCGCACACGTGCTACCCCCCTCCCCTGTAGTACATGTAGATCAGACAATTTATATTCCAAAGCAAAAGAAAAATGAACCAAATCCCCACAAATTTAGCGTCTTCATTTTCCAAAGAGAAATTAGAAGTAGTATCAGATGTTTTAGAAAGATGTTAACACAAGGTTTGTGTCAATATAGTACAAACAATAATACACGAACTACATGTATTTTGACACAATCCAAAGGATTTTAGGCCCGTTGTTGTTCTTGCTGTATCTTCTCCCACTTGGTCCAATTATATTCATCCAATTAAAAAAGCGAAGAACCTTGGTTATGTCATGGATGACTCTATGTCTGCAACTCCCCAAATAAACAATATTATTAAAAACATATACTTTAAAATGAAACCAATAGCAAGTATCCGATGTTATTTGAGCAAATCAGTCTGTGTAAGGACTGTGACTTCATTAGTTATTTCCCAACTTGACGATGCCAATGCTCTTCTAGACGGAGCACCTAAATACTCTCTGGATAGATTGCAAGTTGCACAAAACAGTGCGGCCAGACTGGTGACTAAAACACCGAGACGTGAACACATCAGTGACAAACTAAAGGAATTGCATCGGTTGCCAGTCAGAGCACGAATTGAATATAAAATCCTTACGACTGTATATAAAAGTCTCTTCTCTATATCCGCTCCCAGCCATATGAAACAGATGTTTACACTGTATAGTGATGTACAGATACGCCACAACCTCAGATCCTCCAACGATAACACATTGCTATCTGTGCCAAAATATAATAAGCTACGTGGAAAATATTCCTTCCCTGTTAATGGTGCAATTCTCTGGAATGATCTTCCAAAAATAATGCGAGAACTATCTACATTTACAGAATTTAAATCTGCTTTAAAAACATATCTATTTAATAAAGTGTACTAGTGGTGTGGTCATAAATATACTCAAGATACTCTCCATATACAATCTGGCTGAACAGCGCTTAGAAATGACCACTGGACATAATGTAGCGCTATACAAGACAATTATTATTATTATTATTATCATCCTTTGCGTTGATGTTCACGGGTTTCAAATCAAGAAGTGAATGAGATGTGGCTTTTCAGTTCGCTCCCTGCATTCGCCGAGAAAGTCATCGGGATTATCCGACGTCTTTTCTCCTTGTCAGTTGTGCAGGACGGATGGCCTGACAAGAACAGCTATCTAGTTGTTCAGATGGGACAAAAACCGATGTCCCACGCACACATTTTCGCGCATGAGCAAGATCCCTTGGTAATTGGTATTTGATAAGAGTAGACTCTAATGTCGCTGCCCGGACAAAATTTCCCTCATAGCTCGACCCGTCTTCATTAGCCCAATATGACGTTAGACACAATTCCATTTAGTTTCTATTTTTTTGCACCAACCAGGCTAATACAGACAGTGGATTTCACATCAAGTCTTGCGTCAACAACGAAACATTTACGCCGAACCTGGACTGCATTTATTTAAATATGAAGCAAGCAAAGTAAATACATCTGAGATGAGAAAGTGTTAAAGCAACCGTCGTCCTATCTGAAAGTGGTTTCTTCTATAATTTGTTCTCTAATGTACTTAACGGTGTTACCGACATGAACATCTTATAAAGGCATATATCAAGATAAAAGATACTAGATATATGGTGACATTTAACCCCTTTATACTAATCAATTCTTGACCTTTACCCTTGTACTTTTATGACATTAATTCTATATAATGTATTATTTACTTGGGCTATGTATCTGTTATATTAGGATTCATTAAACGCCATTCATTGAAAAGGTTGAATTTGTAAAGTATTATGCAACATTTTTTGTTTATTTTCCCTGAGAATTAATAGGTTATACTGTAAGATGTGAGGAAGGTACCTTCTAATAGTAAGTGCAGGAGGACCGCACTACACGAAAAACAAAAACCTATAAGATTAACCTGCGGAAAATATCAAATCAAGTGAATGGATCCGGGGGCCAGCCGTAAGCGTCCACTGCGCTGTACAGTCCCGAGCCTGTTATGGTACAGGCTTCACTAAAAATGATTTGAAAAAAAAAAAAAAAAAAAAAGAGGTAACAGAAATAATGCGACCGATCGTGACAATGGTCGTCTCTTCAATGGCGATAGTCTGCCAGTTGACGTCAGATGTTAGAACGTCAAACAATTTCAACAATAAGGGCGATAATCCGGATAGAATCTCGGAAAACGCTAAAATAATAAGTGTAGTGAGCAATCAGGAGCAAAACCCGACAACGAGAACATTCTGCAGTACGAAGGGTTAAAACTCTACTCTAATAGTAAGTGCAGGAGGACCGCACTACACGAAAAACAAAAACCTATAAGATTAACCTGCGGAAAATATCAAATCAAGAGATTTTATTACCACAGAAGTTCCACTTTCGCGGTAAAATCCATCAAAGGCGAAAATCATTTGGAATATGGTACCACCTGATAAGAGGAGGTTGAAAGAAGATTTTTAAATAGAAGTCCCATATCTGGGGTAACTCTTGTGGTGAAAAGTCTTTGCAAGCCCACTATATCGGCCTTCGTTTTGCAGCAAAGGCAAAATTTCTATTGCCCTTCACGCTATAAAGTTGGTGGAGGAGGGGCTGGTGTGACATTCTATTTATAAAACATATCATTAACAGCAGGCAAAATCGCAAAGATTTGACCACCAGAAGTTTGCACATGGCGCTCCCATACCAACAGCTGTGAATATGTAAAGGGTCGGGTGCCATTTAGCAAAGTTAAATACGCCAAGTTTAATCAGTACTATCGATATTTCAGAAAACGTTGAGCGCTAACCATAAGACATTATAACATTTCATTCCAGATGGGGTTTTACGTCCACTCGACTGCACAAACTAAGTCATTTCGGGACTAACATATCAATCAATTTTATTCCAATCAATAATTTGCTTGCTGTGGGAGGAAACCGGGAACCCTGAGAATACCCCTGAGGTTGGACAGGCGGCCCTCCTTGTCACGTACCAGCGGAAAATCGAAACTAAGCCAGACTAAAGGACAGACCTTGCGATCTAACGGGAACGCATTAAACCATTCGGCCTCCAAACTCCCGTCTTGAAATAGAATGAATGAATGAAAATCCAATGGAGGACGGTCTCGAAAAAGAAACAACGTCTTCTATTGAATTTTCATTCCATATTTGGATATACCAAATCTGTGCCTTGTGAAGGCAACGTTTTATACACATTTCACACAACAAAAAGTAATCCAACCACCGATCTATCAATTGGTGTTTTTTTTTATCATTACTGAATTTATTGACATATTTAAATACAATGCATTGTTTAAATCACGACCAGAGATCTGTAGATTATAGTTATTTAAAAAACGCAAGAAAACTTTTCTAACAATTGTTTTTCTGAATTATTGAATTTATTGACAGATTTAGCTGGAATGCACTACTTTGTTTAGCTGACCCATCTGATATCATAATGTACCCATCTATAGTAGTTCGATTTGTCAATACTGAATACAAACTTTACGCTAATCACAATTCAATATGGAATTCTCTAGAGGAATTACACTGGCAAAATAAAGTTCAACTCAGTCTATGCTGGATAACGAGTGACTAATTACTAATCACGAGGCCCAAATTTCCATTCACCATAGCTCAAAGTAAAAAGGGGTAAATTCAATTCCAGATCATTCGCAAAATTACAATTACTCAAATGTGTTTTTCAGAATAAAATTATAGCACATTTTTATCACTACGGATTTCTTAAAATACAAGCATCTCCAAGGTTTTTGACTAACAGTTCTAACAATTTTATGGCATAAAGACAATAAGTATTTTTTCGTGAGCCCAGATATAATTTTATGGCGTGAAAGACAATAAGTATTTTTTTCGTGAGCCCAGATATAATTCAAACACGATAGAAATTCAATTTTACTAGTTATTTGTTTCGTTTGATGTAATAAAAAGTAAAAATAAAATAAAATGTGCAGTTTTACGCCTCAATCAACACGATAATATATAATCACTTTCAACGTACAAAATGCCTAATCCAAACCAATATTAATAATAAGAACTATCTGGAATTAAGACTTGCTATATTCAAAATCGCGTAAAAAATCTCTGGGAAGTTCTACTAGGGGAATAGTCATTTTATTTGCGCTTGCAAGTCCGATACAGTTAATTAATGGCATGTTTCATCTTAAATTCTAAATTCAGGTTAAAGAAATTATGATTATGGAGATTCTAAATCAAACTTTAAATATACGTTGTCTTCTAATTAGCATATTTGTGCCTTGTTAGTAATAAGAATAAGATCACAGGCTAAGCGTTAAGACAGTGTCCGCAAAGCTGTGGTCCATATACAATAATCTGCACGAACCATATTAAGAGTTCAGGTAAGCTATAGCTGCTGCTAAAGCAGAAATTAATATACATGTAAATTACGAAGTGGTTGGAGTTGAAATTTGTTTCAAAACCCGACAATAATCTACCACAAAAGACCATTCCTGCAGTTCTGATTCGATTGACAAACGAATTTTTGTAGCCATAGCTCAAACATATCAATTATGCAGACATTTGTCAACTTAAACAATTTTCCCCTAGGTGGTAGTTATAAAAGTGTTACGTTGTGTAAAATGGTTGAAAGTAAAATAAGCTGTGCATAATGAAGACGATGTATGGAAGTAGTTAAATGCCGCAAACATAACACCTGCTTGGCATTTTGAAAATGTTGCTAAAACAAATAGGTGAAAACATTTGTTTTGTTCATAAAAGTAAACACATGCTTTACTATTTATAAGCTCTTTGTGGTCTCATGGGATCAATTAATAAATTCAGTATATGCATGAATTTAAAATTATTTAAATTTTCTTGAAATGAAAAAGAGTTTAACGTCCTACTTTTCTGCATCGACCGGGATTATGACGATTGATATACGCAAGCTAGTACACAGATTAACCCAAGTTTGTCGTCCCAGCCGAAAGATGAGACCCCTTTTGTCTTACATCAATGACTATGGGAGAATCCATGCAGTCTGGCCAATCCCGAGTAAGTTTTACGGCCAATACCAGGACCACTTGGCAGTGAACCAGCGTAAAAGGTTAAGATGGCCACCACGATCTTACTCCAAAGTTTGTTAATCTGTTGTCGGGGATCTGCTCAACATAACATAGAACAAACAAGACATGAATAGAATAAAATATTGCCATACATAGCTCATCCTGGAAATACAAGAAGAAAACGGGACGAATGGGGTTTAACGTCCTGCTGTTCTGCTCCGGGCACTCCGGTTCCTCCCACTGCTAAAGATCCCTACGCGCATGTAAATTATTGAAATAAATAAACCAAACCATATGTTAGTCCCGAAATAACCTAGTTTGTGTCGAATGAACGTTGAACCCCATCTCTCTCCCCACCCCCTTCTATTATATAGAAGTGTGGCCTGTGTACTTTCAGGTTATTTACTAAACGTTATTGAAACAAAGTAATTCGACCAAGCTCTACTATGAAGAGATCCTTATGTTAATGATACAGACATTACCTATAATGATGCGTTGTTTTTATATTATCTTCGCTGACTGTATCCTATATCTAATATTAACACCCAACAGAGCAAATCAATTCTTACTAAAGAGGTAATTTCCGTTTTTGCCAATTAATAATTAGACACAATTAAATACCCAAGGAATCTATATGTTTTCATGCTTCTAATAGTCTATTATTTTCGTTGATCATCGTGTTATTAAGGGAACTCTAACTTTCCCTCCTCTATCCGAAATCCTTTTGCAATCAGATTACAGGGTTTAAATGGAATAAAACTTTGATAATTGGGAAGAGATAATATTCACTCTTCTGGCGAGCTTCATTTCAAATCATCTGTATGATTTGTTAAGCCTCATCAAACCAATCGAACCGTTTCTTCACTTCTAGCCCTACATGTAGTACTGTAAAGGTCTAAATCTAAAACCTCATGTTATCGATTGCACTGTACATAAAGGAATGCTAACTGGAACACATATCAAATTCATATAATTCAAATATAATAATCTTACAACGTGAAGGTAATTAAATTACTTATTATGTGATTATTGCTATCATTGATATTTTATTAGTGTCAGGGAATTGGTGACCATAATAAAGTGCTTATTATTAGTATACCAAGAATTGGTTAATGGAATTAATTCAAAAGGCCATATGTGCTCAAAAGTTTCCAAACGAGGTTAACGCCTTGTAGAGTTGAATCGTCCGTTGATTTACATTTTGATTATAACTTTTCAGAAGAATTTTGGAATTATGATTTTGAATTATTGTATGCCTTAAATGTAACAATTGAACAATTGAAATTCTACCATATTATGTATCTGAAACATTTCTTCAGACGGTGGATTTAGGGTTGAATCAATATTGTCACTGTGTTGAAATGAAACCCTCAAATACCATAAACTGGCACTAATGCAGCTCACTGTAGCAGCCGCTTTAAATAGCTATCACTCGCTCATCGTATAATTAATTGAAGTAACTACACAGCTTATGTCTTCTTAGACTTTCTTCGACAGATTTAGGCTATAATACACACCGTCACTTCACAAATGCGACTCTTCGATTTTCCAGAAAGCTACTAGAAGCGTTAGATATAGCGTGGTGAACGACGTTTCGAGCTCTACAAGGCAAGATTACGGCCTTCCGTGTTTCGCTGAAACAATCTATCATAACGCTTATATGAGCCGATGAAATATCAGACTAACGGGGAATCCGATAACGTGGCGAGTCATACCGAAGAAGACTTTATCAATGATGTTACATGGTAGAAATTCAACTCAAACTTATAGACTTACTTGTCTATAAAATTGGCTCTAGTCAAATTAAAGGGAATTGCAAACAATCTGTTAAATTATGTGGACAGCTTTTTTGTACTTCTAACCTTTTTTATCGCCAGTTATATGTTTAAATGCTTCAGATTCGTGATGGGACATTTTCGTGCTGCTTTATAGAATAAATACATGGGATTAGAACAATGCCGAATTACAAAACACGTGAGTTAGGACCATTGGCAGAGTGAAAGCTGATTAATGTCATACTATCTTGGAGGTTTTTTTCCGAGGGAACACACTAATTGTGTTGACTGTCGAGTTAAGTTCCATAAGAGATTGAGTGTTCTTTAATATTTCTTGGACAGGTTTAAGCGTTCTGCCATCCCATTGGTTCAAGAAAATATTTGAAAATTTTCAATTTCATTTGTTTGGTGTGGTTTCCATCAATTACAATAACAGAATAGTGGTTGTCGGATATAACTGTATATACAGTACGATTGTGTTTAAGTGCCTTCACTCTTAATGTAATTTTACTATTCCTAGATCAATGGAAGGTCTCAGCAATGACAAAGGGAAACGTATTTTCCTGTCGTTTTCCCACCAGTAGTAAGGAAAGGATTTGTTGAGGATTAACAAGTGTTGCTTTTAGTTGTAATGTAGATTTTATTGAGTGCTGTGTGGATGGGTGCAATACTTATAATACGCATTAAATAGTTCTGTCTATCATTGGAATCCTTCATGAGAACCACAGCATCGCAATTATCTTTGGTGGAGAATTTTTATTGGATTTATGATTTCTCATATTCAACTTGAAGAAAATATAAGAGGATTTTGAGTTTTGGATTTTTTTTCTCTTTCCAGTTTGAACATTAGGAGGTTGATGACATGGATACAAAAAGGTTTGATAAATGACAGACATTAGTGGGGATTAGTGTGTATTGGTACGTTTTAAACGCTACAAAAATAACCCCTCTAGTAGTCAGGGACCGAAAAACCACGAGTCTTCAGAGCACGTGAAAGCAATTAAGTGGAACTTCTAGGACGTCAACAGTGGTGTTACGTTACTGACCGTGATACGTTACAATAGATACAAAGGTTAATTGTCTCACTTTATTTAAAAATAGGATCGCCATGGCATCTAAAGGACAGTTAACTTCTACGGACATCCATGTACGTATTTTATATTTAATTACATTGTTACTAACAACATTGATAGCCACCACGGTGTGGATGGGCTACACAGAACTTAAACGTTTAAAAATTTTACTCGATGACAAAGTTTCAAAAAGTGAAGTAATGTACGTTAGATTTAAAGAAAGTGGTTTTATGGAAGATGATCAGATATTACCGTCCACGTGGTCAGATCCGGTTGATCAAAGACAATATACAGGTGACGATAACAATAGCGAGGAAGTGAAATCGACAAGAGAACGTAGACATGTGGTAGAGGGTTCAGGTTCAGCTAACCCCGATGACTGGGCTTGGCTTAGCAGTTATTCCAGAATACCGGTAAGCAGGACATTGTTTAACTCTATTCCTTTCGGATTAAGTATTGCTACAACTTCTCTTTGTCATTTATGTTTTTATAAGACGAGTTTTCGTTATATGATCCCCGGCATTCTGTTTCTCAAACCCATATTTATATGTCTCTTTCTGTCCGATCACGACTCCTCCTGGGAATATCTGGCACATTTGTCACCAGTGTAGAGTCATGGGCCTCCGACCCTTATGAAACATTATTTTATTGATAATGTTATTAATGCATAACACTAAGAACTCGGCACCAGCGATTTAGCAATCGAACTAACGGTTCATAAAACCCAGTGTCTCAAAGGTAACGGACAGACTGATTAGTGAATTATTGAGTTCGTTCAAGCGACTTTTTCCTTTCTACCATTGATTACTGTAAATGCTATTTGTTATTGTGTATAAGGAAGGGAATATGTCAATACAGAATTAGCTATAAGATGCAAAAGTTCTTTAAGTCGCTTAAAAGAGATGAATATATTGCATACAGAGAAACGACCAATACAAAGTGTTCAAAGTATAATTTACGAAATTCACATCTTTGTTAATTCTGTGTTTGCAAATAAAAAAAATGCTATTTGACATCGGCACACTACTATACTTTTACACTTCTATCATTACTAAAATGAACCTACATTTGTGTTTTTTCATGACCTAAAAATCTGGTCTACTATAGAAACATCTGTATGTAAGTAATGGATAAACGGGTAAAATATCGCCAAATTAAAACATTAAATCTCATAATTTTGCAGCTTACAGTTGCTATGTCTTGTAGTAGGTAAACTGAAATTGTTTAACATGCATCTACTTAGCTTTTGTAGTTCCGATGCCATTTTGTACAATAGGTTTCTTTATAATGGTGATCATTAATATGGCATTGCACAAGAAATTAAATATATTTTATTTTACAAAAGAAATGGCAAATTCAAAGTATTACGAAATGACTCATGCTGGAATCCTGTTGAATTTATCGCAGTTTTGATGTAGAGATTGTTATCCATTTGTTAATCTGCTCAAGAGAGAATCACCTTGCTCATGAAGAAGCCATTTCTCTAGAGTCCTCAGTTTATAAAAGGTTTAACTTAAAACACGACAGATGATCTCTTACTGGCATTTGGCGTCTTTTCTTTTTCATTTTCTTTATCCTTTTCGGTCCTTAACAATTATGCTTTATCCTTGTGGAATTACTGTAAGGTTAGCTTTATAGAAGATAACACTCTCAATAAATGACACACGAAAAATGACTGTCTGTAAGATGAAAATCTGAAGTTAATAGACCGACGGTGTTACCATTACATTACAAGACAAAGACCATGGCATTTGATGGTTTGGTTGGCTAAAAATGGATATCCGATTAATTGTCGTTTAAAGAAACAAAACCGGTTTGTTACATTAGAAAAAAAGGATAAATGTTAAATACTACCCTGATGAAAAATGTATAAAGAATCCTAACGGATGTTTGTATTTCGATTGTCCTTGTATTATTTGAATTATTACAATTCGTTCTATTCTTTAATCCCCGCACAGCGCTCTGTAATTGTACCTGAAATTAATATTAATTTAACACTCATAGTCATATGCTCATATCAACCTACGGATCGCTATATTATCCAAATTAAAGGGAAAGTATACTGACAGGCGGTACCCATTGTCCCACAAATTGCCGTTTCTTGTTCTAAAGGGATAAGCGGACGAGTCTCATAATTTGAACACAATCTATTATGTAACACCCCGTGTAATTTTATCTTTAATAAAGTCAACTCGACAATTATTTTATATCGATTTATAACTATATCGCCAACTAAATGTCTCTTAAAATAATATTATCGAATAAGTAGATAAAAAGACGGAGATTATTTACCAATTTATCACCAGTGGTTAATGGAATTTGCTTTCAATACCTATTTGTTTAATTCTTCTATACATGCTGTCAGGCTATTGTCCTGTAATAGGATGATTGTGGCTCAGCTAGCATGGCGCTGGCTCACTAACCTGATAATCCTTCGCGATTCACTAGTCGGGTTTTCCCACATGCAAGGCAGCGGGTTTCTCATGGAATTGCGTCCAGTCGTTTATACAGGATGCCAGTCCAGGTACTGACGTGCGTGCACATAAACAACTCGATACAGTTGGGATTCGATGAAGGACAGACGAGTACGTTGATGTCCGGGCAAAGTTTCCTTCATTGCACCCTTTGTTGTACCCTTAATGGTGTATGTCCGACTGGTGCTGAACATACGGTGTTAAACCCAAATTCCAAAGGATTGTCTCCCTCTTTTTGCTGATCTTGTCAATATCGTATTAAACTACTGATAAATAAAGTGTGGATGAGTGCTCACCTCGTTTTCGTTGGCCCAGTCGGAGAAGAACACTGGGACGGTAAACCCCATTTCCTTTCATTTGATCAATCTCGCATTTATTTGCTGAATCAGCAATTATTTCTTTGGTTCCTGAACAAATCCAATAGAAAGACAGACATGGGTCAGAGACCCCTTCAACATAACAAAAACAGCCTACAGCCAAATATTTCTTCCTTAAAATGTTCAATTCCCAAACCCCAATAAATCTCAGCCCAATTTGATTTCAGTTTTTCACTAATTGTAAAAATTTGTCTGGCCACACCTCTAATGGCTAATATAAATCAAAATCAGCTTCAAAATGTTTTAATTAGTTCATATGTTTATAATTGAGTCGTAATTACGCCTAATTTGATCTTGTTCCGCCACGGGGATATTGTTTCGTATGATATAGACAAAATTAATAAAATAAGACTGCTAATAAATGTCTACACGAAACATATAATATGTTAATTAATGCTATATTTCCCCGGGGTGTCTTATATAAAAATTTGCCTTTCTACACTTCAGAAAAAAACCTACATAATTTTATATTAAACATGTATACAAATTTTAATCAGGGTTCTTACTTATATCGAAATTTGAATCCTTTAAGGAGATTGTCCACTTTTCAAGCGTTAGGTTTAGTAATACGTTACTGACGTCATTGATACTACCAGATCTGTTTCTACTCTTGTCGGCCAGTGACATCATAAATGCAGTCTTTAATTTAGTGCGGTTTTGCATGGTGATATCAGAAACTTTTAAACGTTTATTTTGGTGGCTGTAATCGCAACTATTATTAGAATACAAAATACCCCGTACAACTTTGAAATTTGTCTCTATTTTTGTATAATTGATAAATAATCTAAAATGGCTCTTTGTCATTGAACATAGTTAAATAATGAAATTGAAATTATCATACATGAAATATAAAATGGATAGAAAATGTGCTGTACTTCATTAGGCCTGATTTCAAGGGCCAATCCCGATAACTTTCTGAGGAATAAAACTGCTTAATTTTGTGTTAAAATCCCTTAAAGTGCCAATCCCGATAACTTTTTGGGGAATAAAACTGCTTAATTTTGTGTTAAAATCCTTTAAAATCTATAACCCAAGGCCCACCTACTAACCCGATATTTGTGATACGCTTGTAAATAACTTATACCTGACAGTCTTCATCTGGAAATGGAGAACGTTTTATTATACAGTATCTGGATAAAACCAGACTTTTTTCTATAAAAATAATATGTAGGTGAAATTTACCTTTTGTTATCAAGTACAGGGCATGGGTCATTCACTGTATAGACCTCTCAAGAAACATTAATCGATTATCAGGTCACCAAATGAAAAAATTGACCTGAAATCTTAAAAGGGTTACGTGTCCGGATAAGCAGTGTTGACGTTCACGTCCAAATGACTCAATATTTTGAGCTGAAATTTTGAGACAAGGTAAATACACCATGCCACTATATTTTGGTCCATAAATTTCATAAATACTCGGACTTTAATTTTTGAGCCTCTGTTCTTATCGGGATTGTCCCTTTAAAGGCCATTACCTAAGGCCAACCAACTAACACGATATTTGTGATACGCTTATAAATAACTTAAATCTGACAGTCTTCATCTGGAAATGGAGACCGTTGTATTATACAGTATCTGGATAAAACCAGACTTTTTCTATAAAAATAATATGTAGGTGAAATTTACCTTTTGTTATCAAGTACAGTACATGGGTCATTCACTGTATAGACCCCTCAAGAAATGTGAATCGATTATCAGGTCACCCAATGAAAAAAATGACCCGAAATCTTAAAAGGGTTACGTGTCCGGATAAGCAGTGTTGACGTTCACGTCCAAACGACTCAATATTTTGAGCTGAAATTTTGAGACAAGATAAATACACCATGCCTCTATATTTTGGTCCATAAATTTCATAAACTCTCGGACTTTAATTTTTGAGACTCTGTTCTTATCGGGACTGTCCCTTTCAACATTTCAAAACTTGAAAAATTACATGGTACTTATGAACATCCTCTAGTTTCATTATCTCGAATATTATTGTTAATAAATATTACTATAAATAGAAGTAGCGGTGACAATTTACTATTCTCTTAAATCAATTCTATCTATAATTAAAATGGTAACACAATCATGTTTATTGAAACATAATACTATTAGTAATGAACTATTTTATTATGAAGTATTGTAAATTCGGTCATTTGGGTTGTTCACTGATTCATATATTCAAGACGTATGATATATTAGTTTTTGCGTATAGACACAAATGTGGTTTATTTGGATTTTAAAAATAAGATAATTAACAGGTTTGTGCTTTTGTAATCCCTGTTGTTTTTGTCACAGATGAATGATTTGAATTATACGTCTGCGTCATACCAAAACCGGGACCTAACCCACAAGGGCCACAGGGTTAGCGATCAAGTACTTTACTCAATGAGCCAATATGGTTAAATCGCTGGCTGATTCTTCATCGCTGTTTTAGTAAAGTGTCATTCTAAGGTCGTGTTTTCATGTCTGAAGGACATTGTTTCAGTAGCGTACCTGGCGGTGGGGTGGGGCATGTTTGTTGTCGACAAGTTTTCTTCATGTGTATTGTACTGTTGGGTTTTCCGGGGGGGGGGGGGTGAATAGTCTGTTTACTAGTTCGTGACCATGAAAATAATAAAAAAATATAAATTTAGCTAACGCAGGTCTATCAATTGGCAACAAATGTTATATAAATCAGTCATTACACATTTATTCACAGGCCAATTCCATATTCAACTCTCGAGACTTTGTTTATTATCGAAACAACTGTAGCAGTGACAACCGAGACTAGACTTCTTCAACCGGCCATAACTCTGCTCAGTCTGAAGTATATTGACGGAAATTTTGAACATAATCCCCTTCATTATCTTATTTAATATTATTGCGAGAACTATAGCCTTTTATAGAAACCTTACGTAATGCATCTTAAATCAGATCAACCCTACCTTTGAAATGTTTAGATGTGAAAACTTGAATTGATAAAATCGATTAGTTTTCAAGATATTTCTATTTGAAATATTGTATGGCAATAAGATAAAATGATAAACACAGCATGGATCCGGCGTCTAGCCGTAAGCGTCCACTGTGCTGTACAGTGCCGGGCATGTAGTGATACAGACTTCAATAAAATTTGAAAAAAAAATCAAGAATATAACCCAGTGAAACCTTTGAGTTATGCCAGTATGAAATATGTTAACAGAAATAATGTAAGCATGTTGAAGTAAAAAATTACATATACAAGTAACCACATCGATGAAATGTATAAATAAATGGTCTATGTCAATTGAGAAACGTTTTAGTATTCAGTACAATCGAGTCATATATAATACAATTAGGGCACATGTTCCACTCACCACAGAAACAGAGCAAAATGCAAACAATATTGAATTCAAAGGAGAAAATGTAAACCACCTTGGATGAGAGCCGCCTACTGACTGAATGAAGTGACGTAAAAAGTGACAGGTTGCCAATGATGTCAAAAATAAAAAAAAGCAACAAAAACCACAATCACAATAAAGAGGGCGTTAATCCCAACATTCTTTGCGATATCCCCTTCCTTGCCCAAAGTATTACTTTTAATAACTACAAATATAATGTCACGGCAATCCATGATTAATTTGGATACTCCAGGGTCCGAAATGGCGCTCCATTTACTAAATTTTCTAGTGGAGGCCATCCATGCCCATCGGCGTCGGCTTTTGCCAATCCAAAACATCAATGTGGAACCTCCCGTCAGAATGTATCATCTTTTGGTTATTATTACGCCATGAACTAAATTACTTTTACCTAATAGCGACGTATTTACTTATATAATCAAACGGGTTGCACTGTTATTAATTTACAAACAAAAAACAATCATGCCCCTATTTTGTACGGAGTTATATGCTATATTATGGTCAGCAGCAACTTTATTGGATCTTACCCCCCCCCCCCCAAAAAAAACCGCCACATTTCTCAATTACAACGTTTGAAAAGTCCAGCTCTTAAATTGGTAAGCTTCCAAAATAACATTGGAATTCAATATAAGAGTAGGCCGTAGCGCCGCTGTCCGGGCAAAATTTCCCTAATAGCACACACTGTATGGCGTATTCCCGTCTTCCATTAGCCCTGGTTAGGTACAGAAGAGTAAGACGTTAAACCTCTTCTTATTTCATTTCTATGGTAGTATCGGAGTCGTGGCCACTTACAATCTCGAATTGTTGCCGAGAGAAGGTTGTGATTTTCATAAGCGATAAAGGCGAGAATGAGAAGTCGAGATTACAATAAGGCTGCAATAGGCTTCCATAGTTTACAGTAAGTGACATTATAGAGAAATAAATGATGGAATCAAACTGTTAAAAATTTTATAATTAATAAATATTTAATAATTTATATGATTAGCAACTTATTTATGACGCCATACTATTCTGGAAAGCATAGAGTTATTTATTGCTTTGATAATAATTAAACTATATTTATCATTACACCTCAGGTAATTAAAATCAGGTTCGCACTGAAGAAGATAATAACCCAAATATCATAACAACCCAAATATTCAGGCTAGATTGTAGAATTTGTATGCTCATACCGACAATCACCGAACGAACGAGGTAAGACGCTGGCTCGCTAGTCTGGAGGTCGGGTGTTCGATCTCTGCATTGGCCGATAAAATTCTTACAGATTTTCTGGCGTGGTTCCCACTTGTCAGTGTTGCAGGATGGAGGGCCTGAAGGCAACAGCTGTCTAGACGTTCAGGTGGAAAGAAAAACCGAGGTCCCGTGTACACATTGGCGTGCACTTAAAAGATCTCTTGACAATTGGAATTTGATATAAGAGTAGGCTGTAGTCCCGCTATCTCGGCACACTGTGTGGCGTGTGCACGTCTTCATTAGCCCAGTCGGAGCAGAGCTGTACGACGTTAAACCCCATTTCATTTCATTTATTTCCGAAAGAATGAATGATCAATCATTTATTTTTATTATGGGAATAAAACTTAAAGTAATCATGTTCGATAAATTAGTCGCTAAAATTTCCAGGAGTCCGTTCAAAGTTTTATGCTTTCCTGTCACTTTGTTTACTGTTTTGCGTGGCAAGATTTAAAGAATCCAAATGTAACGGTGATGACATATTTGCGCATGTAAACAAGGCTACGAAACCTTTTGTATTACACAATTTAAAATATTATGCTGCTCACTTTCAATTACACTGCACCTGCTAGACATTCACCCGTGCTGGAGTTTTTGTTGGTATTCCTCGCGTTTACAAAGCAATTTAAAAATTGTTCATTAAGAATAAATAGATTTACGACATTAGATTTTTTCGTAAAGATCCATTTCTTTCGTTTTCCGATTTGTTTTTTCCTTTGTAGTACGAAAATGTACAAGCCAAACTTGTAACGTCGTCCCGATTTTACTACGAGCGGTATTGATTGTATTTTATCATGAAAACACCCTCATCCGTGCACGTAAATACTCTTGACTTTTGTAATTTGAATACGAGTTGGTGGAAAAGCCATTGTCCGAGCGTGTTGCCTTAAATTATATATTTTGTTGATGTTTTCCCTTTTTCATTCGTTTTAGATAATATTTGGCTATTATGAACATACCCCCCCTTTCCAATTGCGTCTGGAATGAAAACTTACAAATTTATGGCAAGGCAGGCCCCGTATGATTCTGTTTGGGCGACCCAATCTCACTCGGCATTATGCATTATGTGCGGCCCGACAATCATATCATATTGTCATTATAAGGCGCCCCATCAATCATATCATTATGGGCGCCCTATCTATCAAGTTTTGATGTGATTCATTATGAGGCGCCTCACCTATGGGGGGGGGGGGGGGGCGCTTGCCTCGTATGAAGTATGGAACGACACGATACAGAGCTGACAGCTCTCTCTATAATTGTCATGAACTAGATAATGAAAAATAAACATTTCAGTCAAATTACTTCCGTCTGAGCGAAGTTATGGTTATTTGAAATATATATATGTCATCCGATATATACTTATTTATCCTAATTCTTATAACTCCGCAATATGACAAATATTATCTGATGTGGACAATGTCGGCTTTACCAGTAGGATTGGCCGGCTGAAGTCCCAGGCCTCCAAATCTAAAGGGCCTTGGGCAAGGTGTATAATATTTGTTGACATGTCATAAGACCTTCTTGCACACACTGAAGTACTAAACATTCGTCATCGTCCTGAAGTACTAAACATTCGTCATCGTCCTCGACTTTGCTCAGTTGTGTTTAAAACGCACCTTCGTCTCCCTCTACACTGTAAGAAATAATTCTGTTAATCACCGGGAAAAGTTCTGGCATCTGGTTCACCAGAATTATTCTGTGTTACATTTATTCAGGTTTTTTTTAAACAGAGAATGAATATAGAAAAGAATCTGGTAAACCAGCTGCCAAAACATTTTCTGTTGGTTACCAGGATTATTCTCTGTTAAAATAGGGGTTCTGCCAGAAGTTACCTGTTTTTTCTCCGATCTTTTCTGTATAGTTGTTTTTTAAATAAAAAAGGCTGTTCACACAATAAGTATCATTTAATAACCAAATAAAAAAATCTAGGATATACAACATAAAAGTGACATCAATCACCGTTGACACACTTAAAATATAATAAAATAAAGCAAAACAGACGAAAACTTGTAATTATACTGGAGTTTGGCATTGGGTATTGGAACTTGACATTCAGTCGGCGCCTTTAAAATGACTGGTGATAAACTCGAATATTTTGACACTGTCGACCACAAGTCTAACATCAATGCATTCTACTAGTACAGTGGTTCTCTTATCAATCTGCTCGCTTAAATAATTATACCCGTCTTTCTCTGTTTTGAGGCATTTCCCACACCTTCAGAACAAACACAAAACATCAAAATGGCGCGCGGCGTAATGCGCATGCCTTGTTCGATCGGCTACAGACGAATACGTTAAAAAAATAAAACATCAAACAATCTGTTCATTACTCATTACCTCCGATCTTACACCAGGCCCGTCTGTCATTTTGCAAAGTGTACATATTTTGTCGGTAAAATGAAATGTTATGAAACAGATTTCTTGTAAAAACCCAGAAATTCGACCGAAACAAAAGAGATGCAATATTAATGTAATTAAAAATATTTTTGCTGTTTGAAAATAAAATATTACTCTGAATGAAAAACGCCCCCAAACAACACATATTTTTTACCGTGTAGACAAGGGGGTGGACGATTGGGAGGAATCTCACAACGGAAAGGGTCTAGACTATTGCCTCTTTTCACCGAAATCCGGCACGGCATTTTGAGCAAAAGGCAGGGTATGATTACAATTTTCGGAGCACCTGACCTTCTAATACCCTTTAAATGGGATTAGGGCTTACTTATTAAGGATGTCCCTGAGGCGTTTCCCTTTCTTCAAAAGATCTTCTTTCTGGCTACAGGCTAAACTGGGTTAAAAGTTTTTTAATAATCAAAAAATTTATTATGACAGACAAAAATTAAAGAAGTCTGTCCTTATTAATATGAATACTGGGACTTATCTAGGTTTATTGTTAAAAGTAGTTCACAGTTTGTGTGTGTTTTTTTTTCACTACGTAATAATTAATTATCAAAGCAACCTTTTTAGTATTAATTTAATGTGACATGTCAGGTGTTGATTTTAACATTATAATTATCTCTTAACAATATTTAAATTACCCTTTTAAGGTCATTTGGAGCTAAAAAATACCCCAAAAAGCAATTAAGTAAATACATGCAGACGTTAAATTACGTATAGACTCAACTGGCGTTTAAAACTATTGAGATGCCAATTCTGGTTTAATATATATACATTTTGGGATTCTTTATACTAAACTAATTATTCTTCCAAATTGGAGTCGGACATGTTACTAACCACACAATGGCAATACGGTTTTGTTGTAAATATGTAAAAGATGAATGAAATGGGGTTTAACGTCATACTGTTCTGCTCCTAACCTGGGCTAATGAAGAACTTGTTGAGTAGGATTTTGCCCCGACGTTAACTTCTACCGAACAATTCTGGTTTCCAAAGTTCCATTTAGCTTTATTAACGGGTGTCGTGTATTTTACCCGATATCATTTCACGACGTGTACCTATTTGAGGATTTTTCATGTAAGATGGGTGCCACGGTGGCTAATTGGGTGAAACACTAGCTCGCTAGCTTGGATGCCGCGGGTCTTCTTCCGGTGCTCATCGGGATTTTTCATAGTGGTTTCCCTTTGTCAGTGGTGTAGGACTGAGGGACTGACAACGACCGCTTTCTTGTCGTTTGATGACAATGACAAACCGAGGTCCCGTGTACATATTGACGTGCACGTAAAAGATACCTTGGCAGTTGAAATTCAAAATAAGAGTAGACCCTAGCACCGTACAACCCTCTTCATTATCCCAGTCGGAGCAGAACAGTAGGACGTTAAACCCCATTTCATTTCCTTGTGTATGGCTTAATGGTTTAATGCGTGCGCTTTAGATCATTAGATCTTTCTTTGAGTCAACTTGCGTGATGGTTTCGATTCCCAGATTGTACGCGGAAAAGAGTAGGGTTGCCATTCCAAATGAGTTTTCTCCGGTTTTCTTGTACTGCTAAAATATCATAGTTACGCACACGCGAGTTATTAGAAATAAAATTGGAACATATCTTAGTCCCCAAATTACCCTCCCCCCGCCCCTTCTCTCTCTCTCTCTCTCTCTCTCACTCTCTCACTCACTCTCACTCTCCCTTTATGTAAAAGGAAGTTATTTTAGGGACGTCGTTACTACACTTGAAATTCAAACGATGTAAATCTGTGAATTCTTCATTTCAACCCCCTGTGAGTTAACACAAAATCACCCGTAAACGACACCTTCTTTAAATAACACATGCAATAATGCCGAGAAGGGGAATTCCAAAATGAGTAGTGTAGTGTTAGTTATTTGTATGTTTATTACCACTGTCGTGTTAAGTCTGGTTTCTTTAATAATTACCGGCTTGTTATTGGTTCTAAAGATGACAGAAATGGGGCTTTAATCAATAGATAACTATAACAATATAAGTAGCCTTAACATTTTATTAATGGAATCAAGTAATTACTCTAATACGTTTGATCCTATCTTCAGTTTTATGGACCATCATCTTGAGCAGATTGCAATACCGTCTAATACCAGGGTATTAAAGGGTTACAGAAGATCGTCCGTACAGCGTGTATACAGACAGTTTATAATGACACACTACAAAAATATTGGTCTAACATCAAATCCTGTGTCTACTATATATCGTTTTCAATCAGATTCTTAATGAAAATTCACAAAAATCAGACACATTTAATTGTTTTCCATTGATTTTTGTATATATAACTTTTACACTACTAATATTTGTTGAATGTTATCACTCATGGTTGTACATTCTGGGAGTCTTACATATTAGCTCTGTATCACGACCTCAGTAATTGAGGGGCCCGCCAATAAAAAAGAATCTGTCAAGCAGTTGAATTGTATGGCAGGAGGTAATTAGATGTCGAAGGTGCTTCCTGTTATAAAAAAGTTTATTAAATGGATGATAAAACGATAATTTAATCGTTTTTAATAACCTTTGATGTATTTTGCATTTGGAGTCGCGCTTGCTTGGTGACTAAGGAGCCAACTCTCTAGCCAGAAGTTCTAGGATGCGATCCTGATGTTAACCGAGAAAATTCCCTGGGATTTTTCAGCGTTGTTTCCCCCTGTTCTCAGTGGTGTAATATGGAGGGCATGCTAATGACAGCGTTGGCATACACTTACAAAATCCTTAGCAATTGAAATTCCATATAAAAGGAGGCCGTACCGCCACTTGCCGGTAACTGTATAGCTAGCGCATGCCCAAATTTATAAGCCCCAAGCCACTCGATGGAGAAATGTAAGACGCCAAACCCATTTTATTTTGCATCGATTACAGTTTATTTTTAAGATTTTATATCAATTTGTTTTCAAGGCCAATACAACACAATTTAATTTACGGTTACCCAACCGCCATATTTATTTAAGATGACAGTATTTTTGATTGGTGTATAATTATATTAAAGGGACACTTAAATAGAATATGCTGAAATTTTCAGTCAAATTGTTCCACTCTGAAGCTAGATAAAAAAGAAGCCTCAATT
This sequence comes from Patella depressa, assembly GCA_948474765.1. NCBI lineage: Eukaryota > Metazoa > Mollusca > Gastropoda > Patellidae > Patella > Patella depressa. Next base: position 19,649,178 of record OX419716.1, read on the forward strand.
ATCAATTTTAAAGTTTAATTATCCTTGACCAAATATATTCCAATCCGCTAAATTTCGCAGACTTGCGATGACATCGAAGGTTGATTATGGTCTGGATAATAGGATTAATGTCTAATTAATGATTTTGACAATATTTCAAGACCAAAGAAAGACCTACAATAGTCAGACTTAGCTCGTACATTATGTTTAACTGTGCTTGCATGTTTATGCATTGTTTAAAATGATCTTGCATCGTACAGCAGCTTGACAATTGTCAACAGATGTAGTACTAAGGTCTTTGTGGCCTTAGTATATCTGTAACTAATTATAACTAGTATAGTAATCATATCTCACGCCCTCAAATTAAATTGGGTGATGTATTTATATATAAAACAGTGATAATTTGGTAAAAAAAAAAACTTTCTATTGTCAAAATATCCACTAAATACTATCTTGTCTACTACGCGTGTTTGGTAGACCAATTCAATGTTTCCCTCGGTCAAACGGACGCCATATTAGATTTAAAGATGGCCGAGATGTTGAAACATTTGTTTCAAAACCTTAATGTCAGAAACAGTATGTTAAAGCTTAGGCCAGTTCATGCATTTACAACAACTGCGGCCATTTTGAATTTCAAGATGGCCACCAAGCTTTGTACCTTCATTTGGGGGGTTGGATGGTCGAATGGTTAGCGCGTATGTGCTGTATCATAAAGCCTGTCATTAAGTCAACGGCGTGGTTTTGAATCCCCGGTTGTGCGTGACAAGGAGTAGGTCGCCTGTCCAGCCTCGTGGGTTTCCTCCCACTGCTAAACACCCCTACACGCAAGCGAATTATTGAAATAAAATTTAAAACAATATGTTAGTCCCGAAATGACCTAGTTTGTGTCGAGTGGACGTTAAACCCCATTTTCTCTCTCTATGGACGTTCATTTATACTAGTACATGTAAGAAACAAATTTCTAACGCTTACCGTTCCTGGTGTCTATTTTTTTAAAAGGCACATTGAACATGCAAAAATCAGTTACCGATGTCGGATTCTCTATGATCTCGAGCTTTATTTGTAATGAGAAGACTGATCAAAGCAAAATATATCTTACAAGTCAATTCAGAAGTATTTTACAAATAATGCCTGATCCACAGACGACAAAAAGAAAAATAAAAGTATACACATGTAGAGTGGACTCACCAGGCCCAAATGACTGTCATTCAAGTTGGACTGCGTACGTATTTCGCCGAACATAGAATTTACAAAAAGATTTAAAATAATTGAATGTAAATCAGTTTATATAAACTCATCTGTGCTTTTCGACCAATTTTCGTCTAGTTTAAGGTTCCAAAGAAAATAGATATACATCATTTTCGTCTGTTTTAAGTTGCCAAAGAATAGACGGTTAGTTTCTTTAAGTGCGTCGATATATCGTATGTTAATTATACATTATCATCTATAGTATAAAAGTATTTGTTAAATTAAACATGCATTATGCAAGAGCTAAATCTGCAAATTACAAGTCTTTCTTTAGGCCTGAAATGTTATATAAATTATCAATTAGACATTAATTAACTTAACGGCCATTGATTAAATTTAAATCGTTGATAATCGAGACTATGTTGTTTATATCAATAATTTAAGTAATGATGGCCGAGGCTAGGTGAAAATTTCACCCACTTCGTTCTCGGCTCATAGTGCATCAGTTTGAAATTTACAGCAAATTACATTTACACTATGTAGTTTTTAACTATTATAGTGAGAACTGTCAACTATTTATCTTATCTCCCATAATGTATATTTAAATTAATTTCACGGTTAGATTTAATTACGTGTTAATACGATTAATACGATGTTGCTATTTGTTCATCACAGGAGTATAAAGTAGAATATTTCCTGATTTTGATTGTATGGTAATTAAACAGATAATGATACTTAAATTAACCTAATTCACAAAATGGTGTTAATTGTTCGATATCAAATAAAACAAGGTGTGAACAGTCCAAACAATTTGATAAAATTTCGAAGTCTTTTAAAAATGATATATAGGCAAAATAGTGTGATGTGATAATCGTATTTGATAATTTATTGTATACTCAAAAATTATCGGCTAATAAAGTTTGATTTATTGTTCGAAGTGATACCAATCTTGGGGTGTTTTTGTATTAAAAAACTACCAATTACTAATTTTGTTTTGTATATTTCCGAGATAATTAAGAAAAAAATATATATTCTCACGAAAATTTTCAAAAATAAAATGACAAAAATTAAAGAAGTCTGTCCTTATTAATATGAATACTGGGACTTATCTAGGTTTATTGTTAAAAGTAGTTCACAGTTTGTGTGTGTTTTTTTTTCACTACGTAATAATTAATTATCAAAGCAACCTTTTTAGTATTAATTTAATGTGACATGTCAGGTGTTGATTTTAACATTATAATTATCTCTTAACAATATTTAAATTACCCTTTTAAGGTCATTTGGAGCTAAAAAATACCCCAAAAAGCAATTAAGTAAATACATGCAGACGTTAAATTACGTATAGACTCAACTGGCGTTTAAAACTATTGAGATGCCAATTCTGGTTTAATATATATACATTTTGGGATTCTTTATACTAAACTAATTATTCTTCCAAATTGGAGTCGGACATGTTACTAACCACACAATGGCAATACGGTTTTGTTGTAAATATGTAAAAGATGAATGAAATGGGGTTTAACGTCATACTGTTCTGCTCCTAACCTGGGCTAATGAAGAACTTGTTGAGTAGGATTTTGCCCCGACGTTAACTTCTACCGAACAATTCTGGTTTCCAAAGTTCCATTTAGCTTTATTAACGGGTGTCGTGTATTTTACCCGATATCATTTCACGACGTGTACCTATTTGAGGATTTTTCATGTAAGATGGGTGCCACGGTGGCTAATTGGGTGAAACACTAGCTCGCTAGCTTGGATGCCGCGGGTCTTCTTCCGGTGCTCATCGGGATTTTTCATAGTGGTTTCCCTTTGTCAGTGGTGTAGGACTGAGGGACTGACAACGACCGCTTTCTTGTCGTTTGATGACAATGACAAACCGAGGTCCCGTGTACATATTGACGTGCACGTAAAAGATACCTTGGCAGTTGAAATTCAAAATAAGAGTAGACCCTAGCACCGTACAACCCTCTTCATTATCCCAGTCGGAGCAGAACAGTAGGACGTTAAACCCCATTTCATTTCCTTGTGTATGGCTTAATGGTTTAATGCGTGCGCTTTAGATCATTAGATCTTTCTTTGAGTCAACTTGCGTGATGGTTTCGATTCCCAGATTGTACGCGGAAAAGAGTAGGGTTGCCATTCCAAATGAGTTTTCTCCGGTTTTCTTGTACTGCTAAAATATCATAGTTACGCACACGCGAGTTATTAGAAATAAAATTGGAACATATCTTAGTCCCCAAATTACCCTCCCCCCGCCCCTTCTCTCTCTCTCTCTCTCTCTCACTCTCTCACTCACTCTCACTCTCCCTTTATGTAAAAGGAAGTTATTTTAGGGACGTCGTTACTACACTTGAAATTCAAACGATGTAAATCTGTGAATTCTTCATTTCAACCCCCTGTGAGTTAACACAAAATCACCCGTAAACGACACCTTCTTTAAATAACACATGCAATAATGCCGAGAAGGGGAATTCCAAAATGAGTAGTGTAGTGTTAGTTATTTGTATGTTTATTACCACTGTCGTGTTAAGTCTGGTTTCTTTAATAATTACCGGCTTGTTATTGGTTCTAAAGATGACAGAAATGGGGCTTTAATCAATAGATAACTATAACAATATAAGTAGCCTTAACATTTTATTAATGGAATCAAGTAATTACTCTAATACGTTTGATCCTATCTTCAGTTTTATGGACCATCATCTTGAGCAGATTGCAATACCGTCTAATACCAGGGTATTAAAGGGTTACAGAAGATCGTCCGTACAGCGTGTATACAGACAGTTTATAATGACACACTACAAAAATATTGGTCTAACATCAAATCCTGTGTCTACTATATATCGTTTTCAATCAGATTCTTAATGAAAATTCACAAAAATCAGACACATTTAATTGTTTTCCATTGATTTTTGTATATATAACTTTTACACTACTAATATTTGTTGAATGTTATCACTCATGGTTGTACATTCTGGGAGTCTTACATATTAGCTCTGTATCACGACCTCAGTAATTGAGGGGCCCGCCAATAAAAAAGAATCTGTCAAGCAGTTGAATTGTATGGCAGGAGGTAATTAGATGTCGAAGGTGCTTCCTGTTATAAAAAAGTTTATTAAATGGATGATAAAACGATAATTTAATCGTTTTTAATAACCTTTGATGTATTTTGCATTTGGAGTCGCGCTTGCTTGGTGACTAAGGAGCCAACTCTCTAGCCAGAAGTTCTAGGATGCGATCCTGATGTTAACCGAGAAAATTCCCTGGGATTTTTCAGCGTTGTTTCCCCCTGTTCTCAGTGGTGTAATATGGAGGGCATGCTAATGACAGCGTTGGCATACACTTACAAAATCCTTAGCAATTGAAATTCCATATAAAAGGAGGCCGTACCGCCACTTGCCGGTAACTGTATAGCTAGCGCATGCCCAAATTTATAAGCCCCAAGCCACTCGATGGAGAAATGTAAGACGCCAAACCCATTTTATTTTGCATCGATTACAGTTTATTTTTAAGATTTTATATCAATTTGTTTTCAAGGCCAATACAACACAATTTAATTTACGGTTACCCAACCGCCATATTTATTTAAGATGACAGTATTTTTGATTGGTGTATAATTATATTAAAGGGACACTTAAATAGAATATGCTGAAATTTTCAGTCAAATTGTTCCACTCTGAAGCTAGATAAAAAAGAAGCCTCAATTATCAATTTTAAAGTTTAATTATCCTTGACCAAATATATTCCAATCCGCTAAATTTCGCAGACTTGCGATGACATCGAAGGTTGATTATGGTCTGGATAATAGGATTAATGTCTAATTAATGATTTTGACAATATTTCAAGACCAAAGAAAGACCTACAATAGTCAGACTTAGCTCGTACATTATGTTTAACTGTGCTTGCATGTTTATGCATTGTTTAAAATGATCTTGCATCGTACAGCAGCTTGACAATTGTCAACAGATGTAGTACTAAGGTCTTTGTGGCCTTAGTATATCTGTAACTAATTATAACTAGTATAGTAATCATATCTCACGCCCTCAAATTAAATTGGGTGATGTATTTATATATAAAACAGTGATAATTTGGTAAAAAAAAAAACTTTCTATTGTCAAAATATCCACTAAATACTATCTTGTCTACTACGCGTGTTTGGTAGACCAATTCAATGTTTCCCTCGGTCAAACGGACGCCATATTAGATTTAAAGATGGCCGAGATGTTGAAACATTTGTTTCAAAACCTTAATGTCAGAAACAGTATGTTAAAGCTTAGGCCAGTTCATGCATTTACAACAACTGCGGCCATTTTGAATTTCAAGATGGCCACCAAGCTTTGTACCTTCATTTGGGGGGTTGGATGGTCGAATGGTTAGCGCGTATGTGCTGTATCATAAAGCCTGTCATTAAGTCAACGGCGTGGTTTTGAATCCCCGGTTGTGCGTGACAAGGAGTAGGTCGCCTGTCCAGCCTCGTGGGTTTCCTCCCACTGCTAAACACCCCTACACGCAAGCGAATTATTGAAATAAAATTTAAAACAATATGTTAGTCCCGAAATGACCTAGTTTGTGTCGAGTGGACGTTAAACCCCATTTTCTCTCTCTATGGACGTTCATTTATACTAGTACATGTAAGAAACAAATTTCTAACGCTTACCGTTCCTGGTGTCTATTTTTTTAAAAGGCACATTGAACATGCAAAAATCAGTTACCGATGTCGGATTCTCTATGATCTCGAGCTTTATTTGTAATGAGAAGACTGATCAAAGCAAAATATATCTTACAAGTCAATTCAGAAGTATTTTACAAATAATGCCTGATCCACAGACGACAAAAAGAAAAATAAAAGTATACACATGTAGAGTGGACTCACCAGGCCCAAATGACTGTCATTCAAGTTGGACTGCGTACGTATTTCGCCGAACATAGAATTTACAAAAAGATTTAAAATAATTGAATGTAAATCAGTTTATATAAACTCATCTGTGCTTTTCGACCAATTTTCGTCTAGTTTAAGGTTCCAAAGAAAATAGATATACATCATTTTCGTCTGTTTTAAGTTGCCAAAGAATAGACGGTTAGTTTCTTTAAGTGCGTCGATATATCGTATGTTAATTATACATTATCATCTATAGTATAAAAGTATTTGTTAAATTAAACATGCATTATGCAAGAGCTAAATCTGCAAATTACAAGTCTTTCTTTAGGCCTGAAATGTTATATAAATTATCAATTAGACATTAATTAACTTAACGGCCATTGATTAAATTTAAATCGTTGATAATCGAGACTATGTTGTTTATATCAATAATTTAAGTAATGATGGCCGAGGCTAGGTGAAAATTTCACCCACTTCGTTCTCGGCTCATAGTGCATCAGTTTGAAATTTACAGCAAATTACATTTACACTATGTAGTTTTTAACTATTATAGTGAGAACTGTCAACTATTTATCTTATCTCCCATAATGTATATTTAAATTAATTTCACGGTTAGATTTAATTACGTGTTAATACGATTAATACGATGTTGCTATTTGTTCATCACAGGAGTATAAAGTAGAATATTTCCTGATTTTGATTGTATGGTAATTAAACAGATAATGATACTTAAATTAACCTAATTCACAAAATGGTGTTAATTGTTCGATATCAAATAAAACAAGGTGTGAACAGTCCAAACAATTTGATAAAATTTCGAAGTCTTTTAAAAATGATATATAGGCAAAATAGTGTGATGTGATAATCGTATTTGATAATTTATTGTATACTCAAAAATTATCGGCTAATAAAGTTTGATTTATTGTTCGAAGTGATACCAATCTTGGGGTGTTTTTGTATTAAAAAACTACCAATTACTAATTTTGTTTTGTATATTTCCGAGATAATTAAGAAAAAAATATATATTCTCACGAAAATTTTCAAAAATAAAATGAAATGAATCCTTAAAAATTCAAAATTCTTACTATTTTGCTAATAAACGTGAGCTATCTTCCGCAACGTTGTTTGCAGATAGAAAATGCTCTATTTATTATAGCATGTAACCGATCAATGGATTGTGCAATGGGTACAATAAAAAAAACAACAACAATGTGTATTACGTCCCCATTTCAATTTCTCTATTCGTAAACATCTTTCCACTATATAATTGTGGCGATAGTCATATCGTGTGGGATGCAAATTTCTTTCCAATAATTCCCCTTTAGAATCCGTACTGCCTACGTAAGTAAGTAAGTAAGTAAGTAATTTTTTTTTTTCGCCTGTTATCAAAAGATATAAATAAAACAAAGTGTCTCAGTAAAATTGTTTAGAAATTAAGAACGCTACGTATTTCACTATTACGTACAGATAAGTTCGGATACGTTTCGATACGATCAACACAATAGAGACTTTTGGCAAACGTAAATTCCTAGTGCGTATCGCGTATCCGTATGGATTTTGTGTGTGACGTTATCAATGTGTGTGTATTTCTCATACGTGATACGGCACACGGATACGGCAGTCCGTATTTTTGATGGGGTTTTCTCGGAATTTTCATACTTTTGCTGTCTGTCTGTCTGCACGCTAGTTGATCTACGCTCTAGATTTAGGTAGATATGGGACCTTGCAAATCTGTAAATGATGCGATTCTATGCTAAAGGGGTGTAAATGATAAATTAGTGAAACCCAAAATTGCTGTCGAGTCAAAGTCAAAGATTTTTTTTTTTTTTTAATAAGATGCGACTTTATTTTTTTGAATAGCTCAGCGACTGTCGAGTGCCTTCACGCACTCCGAGAAATTGTAGACAAGGCACTTGACTAGTACTGATGGTGATCTTGGTAGATAACTGCCATCATGCTGTAGAGAACTAAGCTCGGCTCAGTGACGCAAGAATCTGCTAAAACTCTAAAACTACTCTGACGCAACGTGTCACGTATACGATACGGATACGTGATACGAATAGGGTAAATGCCACTTGCCAAAAGTCTCTACGACCGACTTCAGTATATGATAAGACCCCACAGGATCATTACGATTACTCCACGACTAAAACCACGATTTCAATCGTAGCACAAATCGTGATAGTGGGAACTTCGCATCAGAAAGTTAAATAAGTAAGTAAAATATGTAAAGTTAGTTAAGTAAGTAAGTTTGTTTTTCTTATCACCTATTGGGTAACACTCAAAACACTTAAATGCATTGTCTCACAGCTTTTACTCGGATATCTTTTGGAAGACTAAGTATGGAGTAAGCAAACCCATTTGAAAAACCGCGGTTGTGTGGCGAGTGTGTTAATGCCTCTTTAATTTAAGACAACCCGTATGATAATTCATGAATGTATAGATCCGAAGATAGCTCATAGAATTAACTAAATTGCAATATAATATTTATGCACAGATGAGCCTTTTCATTTATTCAACACATAGTAGTCAAAAGAAACAAAAACAGAGGCGTTGAATGAAATACAAATCTTGTCATCGGCCTTTCGAGTCCAATTTAGTTCTAATTCTGTTTGTCATGCTATTGATTTTGTTTTGAACAATGTGTAATGTGTTATTTATATACAAAATTTGATTCAATTATCCGTTTTCGTCGTCTTTTTGGTAGAACTGTACTGTCATAGCCTGATATATTTCATTACAACGGTTGGTAAAATCAATACTCATATGAAACAAGCGAAAGAAATAAAATTTATACTAGTAGTAAATTTCCCCCTCAACGTTAAAACTGACATGAGATTTGCTCCACTTGAAGTAAAGCTGAATCACAAGCATAAAGATTTGGTAAAGGGACTTTTATCTGAAAACTAGAACTAGTGAGAATATGGTTTTATTGAATGGAACAAATTTACACACGTTTGATGGAGTTACTCTGTTTAATTGGCTATTGTGTAGTGGTCTGTATCCACCTTCAATATGGTGAAAGAAATGAAACGAATCTGATTTACCATCTCCCTATTTTGGACTAGTTTTGTTTGAATTAATAATAATAATAGGAGTGATTAATTATACGGGGTAACTTTGAGATTACTACGTTTACTCCCATTTAACGTGGCAATTCGTTTTCGAATCCACTTTCGAACTCCGGCGTAAAATATGACTCCAAAACTAACAAGATGGAGTAAGGAAACATTATTCATTTTCGCCTCGATTCTTTGTTCTTTAATAGACAAGTTTCCTCGTGGGAGTAATTTCATTTGCGCTTGACATTGAAAAATGTACGTAGTTTTAATTTGACGAAAACTAAGGTCCGCCATGCACGCTTAAATTGGATGATGGTATATATAATGACAATGGAAGAAGTAGGGGTGGTGGACATATATCATAATGTCGAATAAGGTATAATCAAATAGGGCATCTGTAGCTGACTAGACTAAAACGAATGCTACGCTAGGATGTCTTCATTTGATGCGCACCTTTCATATCAAAAATTACAATTGGATGTCCACTTAAAGGAGCTAAATCGCTAACATTTGGGACCTAGAAATTGACATCAGTGGGTCGCAACGCATATAACACTGTAATATGAATGTATATAAACTGATTTACATTCAATGGTTTCCGTTTTTACTCTAATTTCAAATCACTTATGTTCGGCGAAATAAGCCAGTGGTCTCAAACTTAGCAAGTTTCGAGCGTCTGGTTATTCCAGTCTACATTACGCCGTTTGATTTGGTGCAATGTTTCTAGCCTTGTTCCTCGAGTTCCTTGCTAGAACTGGGGCTGAAACGCATTATGGTACACGATTCGTGTACCAATTTCGTGTACCAATGGTAAAATGTTTATTTTGTCTAAAAAATTGGATATCAGAAGCCCATCTTTTACCAATGGTAAAATGTTTATTTTGTCTAAAAAAAGTGGATATCAGAAGCCCATCTTTTCCCGGTAAGATCACAGCATCAATGTTGATTTAAATTGACAAATAATTCGTGTTTTCAATGTTGAAGATTTTGGATGATACTGAGTTAGAGACTTAACTACTTTAAAACTAGTTATATCTGTCAGAGTAGTTTGCTTTATTTTTAACTAGTGACTAGGACTCGTTGTATTTCATAGCCGTACCATTTGGACTGATATGGGTTTTAATCTCTCTTCAAAATCTGTCTACATTTAGTAGGACAGTTTTCATTGTTAGGGAGCCTGGACACCCCCATCCCCTCCTCAATTGGGGAGTTGGGATGGCCTAGTGGTCTAGAGTGCCGCGCTTCGACCTCTAGCTGGCCGGTCACCTCTGGCTTGCGGCTGTGGTTTCGAGCCCTGGTGTGAGCGTATGTGGCATGGAGATAGGGGCGCCTTCTCAACCTCGTGGGTTTCCTCCGGGCACTCCGGTTTCCTCCCATTGCTAAAGACCCCTACGCGCAAGCGAATTATTGAAATAAAATTAAACCATATGTTAGTCCCGAAATGACCTAGTTTGTGTTGAGTGGACGTTAAACCCCATTTCTCTCTCTCTCTCCTCCTCAATTGAATTTCGACTTTGTATTTCACATGGATTAAATCATATATTTGTAAGGCAATTAAAACCAAACAATGTTGTTTAAATATATCACCATGGTATACAAGATGTTTAGGGCTAAAAGTGCCTTTTAGTCACCTATTTCTTCCGATTCAATTAGTTTCATTTGGCGTTTTAATGGCGTGTCTAATTTGGTAGAGACCTGTTTTGATTGGCTATGTATGTGAGAGACTGTGTAGGGTAGCGTGTTTCAACTCAATACTAGATGAACTAATATATTTGTATGTGTCTCGAGAGAATTGCAGGCCACAACAGTAACCTCTTCCCAGACAACTTACAACAATTGATTTTATTTTTTTCTTCAAGATTTTTTTTTTACTGAAAGGGAATCTTATTGATGTTATAAAGCGTAAATTGAACGTTAGCTTTTTATGATGTATCTTTGAGTAAAATAGAAACGTTGGTTGCTGCAAATTGATTCTTAAAGTTACCTTGGTCGGTATTTTGTATTTCAAAATCAGCTTTAAGGTTAAAAAAAACCCTCCATCACTGATAAGCACGAATATTTATAAATCATGTTTATATCAATTTGTAACAACTTCTATTCAGTCCTTTGCTTAAAGTGAAACCAACATACACGAGTTTACGCAACTTCTGTTCACCATACCTTGTCAGAACGTGTATACCAACCAGTAGAGTAGCTAGGGCAGGGCAATGGAGTTCCAGTGTCATTTGGGTGGGATGGGGGTTCATGTTTGATCTACTACATTAAAAAGGGTTGTTTTTGTCCTGACAGTAGCGGATACCTCACTGCTTTCTTCCTAACATTATCAGAATGTTGCATGTGTATTGTGATTTGTTTTGTGTGTTAAAGGGCGTTATGGGGCTCGGTGGGGGGGGGGGGTCAACAGTGGCACACTCAATGGTGGGGTTGGGGCACAAGCCCTAGCTAGCTACCCCACTGATATCCAAACCCTATGGTTAGTAACGCACACAGGTTGACATTGTTGGTCGCTGGAGCTTAACAACCTCATCTTCGTCACTGGAATTCCGACATTGTGCATACTCAGACAATTTTGCCCGAGAGTTAATTTTGTGCATCCTGGCAAAAACATTTTTAAACTGATGACCCTAGACCGAATTAAACAGAGATTCAAAACCCTCACGACGATCACTAGGATCTTCTACAAATGAATAGTGAACGTATAAATGTAAATATATAAATTATATCGACTGGAAAGACCTTTAGTTTATTTTTGTAAAATCTGTGCTAACCTTAAAGATGCATTGTGTAAGAGACAAATCACCTTATTGCAAGTCTGTATTTTAGACATTTATTAACATGGGAAGTCTATAATCAACTCTCTAGATCATCCGATGCAGAGATTTTAATGGATTAGAACGCCTGCGAGATTTTTTTGTAAAAAAAACCCACGATATAATGGATTATCGAGATTTCGTCTCGTTTGTCCAGTTATGTTGATACGATAATAAACAATCTACACTACATCTTCCAACACCCATAACTTTGCATAGATTTAAGTAATTTTGAGTGAAAATTACAATATATTCATATTCATTTTGAACTTTTATATAGCCCTTTATTTATTCATTTTGAACTTTTATATAGCCCTTTATTTAAATCTTACATAAAGCATCTTTAAATTCGGAACCCTGAACCGTAACCCAAACTTGGGTGTCCGAATCTTTATAGGATAAACAAAACATTGTCTTACTATGATTGTCTAACCAATACAAGACGATCTCTTATCAACAAACTTCACCAAGAGAAAATCAACAGACAATAAGAACATTTGAAAGTCAATTGGTAAGATCAATGCGCTGGGCTGTCTCCAATCTCCAATGTATTGAGTTTTGAAAGCCTCATTAACAACATCTTGGTGAAATGCAAGAATTGAATATCTTGCCGTTTTCACCAACATGCAGCTGTCAATGGACATTTTAGGTGTATAGTCACCTCCCAGCATAAATTTCCAAACACGGTAACTACCTTTGGTAAAATTCAAACATTATAGAAATAACGAAATTGCCCCGAAGTCTATAACATGTGAATGTTTTCAAGTATTCGGTGGGAGTGGAACCATTTGTCCACCATTGGATGGCCAAATGGTTAACATACTATCACAAAATCTGTCATTTAGTCAAGTAGTTTCGATTCCCCGGTTGTTCGTGACAAGGAGTAGGGTCGCCTCTTAAACCTCGTGGGTTTTCTCCGGAGCTTACGGTTTCCTTCCACTGCTAAAAAGACTCCTTTGTACAAACGAAATATTGAAATAAAATTGAACCATATAATGTTAGTCCCGAAATGAACTAGTTTATGACGAGTGGACGTCAAACCCCAACCCCTCTCTCTCTCTCCCTTTCTCTCTCCACTGAACCATACCGAGTAGCCTACGCCAACACAGCGCTCTACCAACAGAGCCCTTATAAGACGCTTCTATACATGTAATTAACTGTCGTTTATACTAACCATTGAGTTTTATTTACAACCAATGTCCTCTGTATCAATGAAGATGTTACACAGTTGTTAAGGGTTCTCCAGTTCAATTATCTGACAGAAAGAACAAGCATATATCTTTATTCGTCTGAACCCAGACTAAGTAAAATAGAGAATAAATATCTCGTAAATTAGGCAGCAAGTTAACGATATAGTGTCGAGACTCCTCTCCAAAAATATGAAGAAATACCATAGATATACTTATTGATTCACATGGAAATGGAAGAAAATTACCTCGGCGTACAAATCCAGACTTAGAAACAGCGACTGGAGAAATTACAGGAAAATAATTATATTAAGTAAAATATACAAGTTAAGAACTTTATAAATTACTGTACGCTTAATCACCTTTATCAGACTAATAAACAAACTGATTATAAAAACGTCAGCTATGTACTACCTATAATTAACAAAACAAATTAATCTTTCTTATTGATTTCTAGTGAAAAACAACGACACATATATAGGCCTATAGACCGAGATAACTCTAACAAACATATCAGGTAGCACAAGGAAGTCTAATATAATGTGGACTGCAGCCGATAAGACTATCGATTTGACGTTTCAATATTTCATTTTCAAACAATCAGTATTTGAATTTCCTTACTTTTGTATAAACGCAAATATTCTTTTTAATCTTGTCGTCTAAATGTATATCACGTAATAGTCTTTTGCTTTCAATTACACCCGTCCTCCTTAACCAAGGTGGTGGAGAAAAGAGAACATTAAACCTCATTTTACTTATTGATTTCGAAAATTCAAAATCAATTCATGTCATTGGTGAAATGCAGGGGCGGATCAAGGAATTTTGAAAAGGGGGAGGTGGCGCCGTAAAGTGAGGGCACTAACCGTGGAGACGGGGCTCACCGATGAGAGGGGGGTTTCGGGGGGGGGGGGGAGGGTACCTCAAGATCATTATCCGTCATTTCCTTGCATCTGTAGCCTTTCCAAGAGGTAACTGGCTGATATTTTCGTCTACGTAAACGTTCAGAAAGGACATAAGTTTTATTTGGGTCTGAGAAAAGGCACTTTCAGCAGTAAAAAAGGCGCTGTGAAGAATTGGGGGGGGGGGGGGGGGCGCCCCTTGAATCCGCCTCTGAAATGGAATGATTATTGACAGGGGTGGATCCAGAGGGGAGAGGGGTTGGGGGTAACCCCTACCCTGCTTAGCAGAAATAAAATCAAAGGAAATGGGGTTTAACGTCCTATTGTTCTGCTCCTACCGGGATGTTGAAGGCGGGCATACTATACCATACAGTGTGCTATGAGGGACATTTTGTCCCGGGCAACTGCACCATAGCCGACTCTTACTTCGAATTCGAACTGCTAAAAAATCTTTAAAGTTTAAGTCAATTTGATAAATTATACCCGGGTCCTCGGTTTTTCGTCCCATTCGAAAGACTAGACAGCTGTCCTTGTCAGGTCCTGCGTCCTGCATCAATGAAATTCATTCACAATGTGATCCTATTGATTCATTATAAAAGTGACAATCATACGGGGTATTGGATTTCTGTTCTTAAAAGGTCCAGTATGTATGTATACCTACGGAATTTAGACTTAGAGACAATGATGGAATTACGCATAGTTAACTGTCAAATTTCCTTAACAAGAGCCCTTCCCCCCAAACCCCACCCATGCCGCAAGAATTCCTGGATCCGCCCCTGATTGAATAAGCACATCTGACAAAAACCCCAACGGTTGTTAAAATATGTTGCTTATTTCAAAGCCATTACAGTCACAACAACATTTTTGTGAAACATTTTGTTGGCTACAATACGCAAGAGCGTTATACAACCTGTAATAAATAGCTTCTCCGAGAAGTCCTCTTAATCCACCCTGCATGTCCATGGGGCCACCGTGAACATCAATCACCTGACTCAACGGACCTCGTTTATTGACCAGATATCGTTCAACATTGCCAACACTCATATCACTCACTGTACTACAGTAACAACAGATAGCTATAAATGATGCGGTATATTGTGTGGACAGGCCTTAACTCGAACTAAGAATAAACCCTTTTTTGTGTAAAAAAATGGTTCGTTTTCAATCATAAATCACAATTATAACTCGTGTTTCGAACAACATCTGTCAGAAATTCTGTGAAAATTGGAAAAAAACAGAACTAGTTATATCATACACGATCAATAACAATAAAAGTGTAGTTGTAAGCGGTAATTTAGAACTAACGTTCTGTTGTAACATAGTGAGTTTCTCGCTATAAAGTCATGCGATTTTCATGGTCTATCTTTTTCTATCCTTATCCAGGGTACCAATCAGCTTTATTTCATTCTGACGAAGAGAGAAGATGTCCCTCTCGATGTTCTCGCGACAATCTAATTTAAATACAGATTTATATTTCGTTTCGTTTTTTTGTACTATTCGATGGCCTTCGTTTCCTTTTTTATACTTTTCGATGGCCTTCACGTGACGATCTAACCAGCTGTTTTGGGAGATCACGTCAGAGGTCATACGAGCGGCTTTTGGCCCTATGACGTCAGACACCTTATTAGCATTGCTGTTTCTAGTGGATTACGCACTGTTCAGTGCACCTCACGCCAAAAACTCGCCGTAACAGACCGTTTCATTGGCTAATCCCTTACATCATCCATAACACGTCAATGATAACAACTCTTCCAGATCCTAGTGTGATAAAGACAAGTAAAACGAAATTATGAGCTTTAAACGTACACAAATTTTATGTCTCATGGCTACACGAATGAATCAATTGCCTCGTAATTGTGTAAAAAAACCTAACACTTAATTATAATATCATTTTATGATCTGAGTTGTGAATAAACTCTGTTCTATTTCTAAACAGTTATTCTGCAATGTTTATTGAAAATAAAATGATTTAGACTTTAACTCTGAACTGTTCTGCTCTGACTGGCCTAATGAAGACGAGTTTAATTAAAGATAGTGCCTACATTATGTCGGATTTAGATAAAATGCTGACCAATCTTGCTATGATACCTCAAAAATAGATAATGTAAAATGAAATCTTGAAACTTTCATTCCAACTACTTCATTCTGGTCCGCCTTACCACTGTTCGTACTTTTGACTAGATGTGTGCGGTGGTAACCAAGCATTGGTATATTCGAGACTTTCCCATTTTTAAGTTAATTTTTTATATGAGGAACCGGTTCTAATCTAGTTAAAATTTCCCCTGGTCTCAAAATTTCAGCTCAAAATATTGAGACGTTTGGACGTGAACGTCAAAACTGCTTATCCGGACCCTTTTAAGATTTCGAGTCAATTTTTCTTTGGGAGACCTGATAATCGATTCCCCCTCCTTAAGAGGTCTATACAATGAATGATCCATATGCTGTACTTGATAACGAAAGCTCAATTTCACCTACATATTATTGTTATAAAATAAAAGTCTGATTTTATCCAGACACTGCATAATACAGACTGGAATACCGTTTTCCATTTCCAGGCGAAGACTTACGGGTTTACATTGTTTAAAAACGCATCTTATCAATTGAGTTAGTTGCTCGGCTCTTAGGTTGAGAATTTTAAGGAATTTTAACACACCATTAAGCAGTTTTATTCTCCAAAAATATTATCGGGATTAGCCCTTTAAATAGTATTAATTACTGTAATGTTGGCAATCTCTTGGCGACTGCTACTGTTAAGAATGCAAATGTCTTGTAATCACTTTACATAGTGTCAGGTGAGACTGAAGTGAGTTCAACTCTTTTAAGAACTCATTTCCGTCAAAGAATTCTGACTTTTTAAGGTATAGTCACATAAGTCATGGTAATGTGTCGGCAGCACATCGTGGCAGGTCTATAATTGTTTAGATCGTTCTTATATCTACACGAATACACTATATTGATATCCATCGATTGCTTGCCTTATTGTAAGTGATATTTCTTACGCCACTGTTATTTATACCCATAAATATTGAGCCTGCCTCCAGCTAATGTGGACATATTGAAAGGTAACGTGATTGATAATTATAGTGGATGGAAAGTAGGTCTCCAGTGAATATCTTTACCCTTCCACTAACCTTATTTCACACAAGACACATATCGTTTTATCTGACAGATTTATACGACCAGGGAGCTTCCGTTCATTCATCAGAAACTTTAAACTGGTTAAATGTGCAAATTATATTTGTACGTCTGGTGGTATTGGGTTTATTTCACTTGTGGGTAATACGTGCATGTGGTGTGTATCAGTTCTTAAACGTGTGTTCATTCAGATGTGTCAACTACCATACCTCTGATCTAGGGTCGAGGGCAAACAACACCAGTTCAATTCTGAAAACTATCAGTTCGTTGGTCTGATAACAAAGTGCTTATATATGGTCCTGGTCACGGAAAAGGATCGAAAGAGGACCACAGTTAGCAGTGGCCGTACACGAATGACTCACAACCCAAGTGAAATTCTGAGATAGTTCGATGAACTCTTCTTTTGAAAAGATACCAGTCAGCAGGTCTGACAAAAGGGTGTTTCTATACCGTTTGGAATTTGATAGAACTGATCTAACCTGATCAAGAATAAAGAACGGGATGACCACGGTTGACAGTAGTCGTGCAGATCAGAGCAATTCTGGGGACAAAATGTTTGGGAAGCTATCAGTTACCAGGTCTATCAAGAAAGTTTCTTTATCGTTTTACGTTTTACAGCACTGCTGCGATTTATCAAATTATCGTAGCATTTGAACATGATGATGAAAAGACCATTCTTGATTATTCTGCTATCAAGTCAAATTATAAGTCTGTTTGTTAGCTTTCTAAGAATATAAATTTTTAATTTGGGATACAGACCTTTTCTCGTCTGTTATTTTTTCATGTGAAGAAATTGTCTAAAATGTGTTGCCTATATCCAAAGAAGTTTAATTTTAACAGATTAAAGACAAATCAAACACACACAAACAAGCTATAAGAACTTTCTTACACACCAACCAAGTCTCTAATGCATACATATATCGATGTATAATTTATATTTAGACTTCCATAAAAATAAAAAAACGTTTTCATCCCATTTATTGAAAACAAAACGATTAAAACGTTCACATAATCTTATTGGCTTTAGCACTCGATAATATAACGAAGCCCACTCAATCCGGTGTTGTTAAATATGGATGGGGAGGAAATATTGTGGTGAAATTTGTTTTAGCTCTTGAAGTTATGTTTGAAGCATATACATTTCACCTTATAGAAATAATTCCATAAAATGTTAACATATATCAGAAAATTTTAAAGTCGGAAAATCTAACTTAACACGTCTTCAGAGTCGAACCTATACTTGCAAGCCCTACATCGTGAAAACGAAAAGAAATTTAAAAGCTTTCAAACTTTGTCGTTACAATATACCTAGGCAGTCGCCAAATAATTGAATGAATTAATATATCCATTATTATATCACAGAAACATGTTATAGATACGTGTATAATCAAATATCTATTTAATTTGCCAACAGAGGGAATTTTGTTTCAGCCAATAAATTCTGAAGCCTGAAGTAGACGAGATATAATGACCCATAACCTATACGATAGAAGGACGCCAGGGGGGCTTTGGCTGAAGAATATTCTTAATTAACGATAAAGAGTTAGTGAAGGCTCAATGACTCGTCAGCAAGCTCTTCAATTGACACGAGAGCCACTCGTGGTGCGACTATAACAGTATTGATACGACACTAATACTCGCATTTTTATATAATAGTATCTTTACCACACAGAAGTAGTTTAGTCAAATAGTTATTCATTACAGTATAATATAGTAATCCTTATAATTGGTATATAGTACCATTATGTAATGTTATATATAAATTATTATACTATCAATTTTTATACACGCACGATAAGATGTATTAAATATATAGTTATTCGGTGCAGTATATAATAGTGATCCTAATACAGACTATTGTACCAATATATGATTATAATTCAGTCAAAATATAAATAATACAGTCAAAATATAAATAATACAACTAAAAATAATAAGTATGGAAGTTCCACACACATTACATTATATATTTCTTTGTTTAATGTTGTACTCCATAAACATCTGACATATTTCTATGAAGTCGATGTTCAGTCACGTCAGCTTAATGCCATATCAAATTGTCTATATTCGTATACATGATCGGGGAATTATGGAAATGTTATAACCAAAGAGTACTTGAGAATGCTTCTGGTTATAATAGAGCTTTCTCTCATAGAACTCAGTTGGTTCGATTAGAATATGTAACGTTAACAGCAATTGCGATGTATCCTAATAGACTGGGACATAAAAATCATCGCATATGACAACCTCTATCGTAGCATTATATGTAAAATTATCGTTTAGAGGGTTCTCCTTGGATGTAATAGTCCATATAATTCTGTTGCATATCAGCTATGGTTATATTTGTACTAGAAGAGCAACTAGTTCGGGAAAATTACTGCATATGAGTGGGAAATGACATTTTAATTAAAATCGCCATGGTTATCATAAAGTGTAACAACATGTTTTCAACTGACTTTTCAGTATCAGTTACTGTACAGCTGACACCAATATTAAAAGTAATTCTGGAAATGTTATAATACGCTTTCCAGTTCATATGAAATGAGAAACAATTCGACATGTGTGGGTTTGCGTGCGTGTTTATATATAAACTGTCAATACAATTTGTGGAATTTATAAACTTTACAAACAAATGAAAAGTGTTATCAAGTGTTTTCGAAAGGTTAACCGCCCCATGTATTATACATTTTTTTAAAAGTCAAATTCAAAATTGATTCATGTAACTAGAGAATGTTTAAGTATCAAAATGGTTGCATTAAGTACGAAGTTTGATTGGAGATTATTAAACAGTTTATTTTTGTGTGATTGAATTCACCTCTTTAGAATTTTTATCGGAATGTATGAGAAAAGATGACCTGAATGATATATACAGCAGGACTACACAAAAACCAAGCTCCCGGATAAGACAAACAAACGACACACACACTACAAGCAATACACAACAAACGTACAAGGGAATGGATCCGGGGGCGGGGCCGTCGTGAGCAGTTCCGGGGCTGTAATGATATAGGCATTCACTCAAAATGAAAAAGAAACTCACTACTTCCTTAGTTGTTTAACGCTTCGTCAACAAAGGTGCATATTGCAAACAAGAAAGAAACTGACAAGAAAAACTAGCAGTGCATACAAGAACGACGCAACAGACATGATGCGACCGGCTTTATGTTTCTTAAATAACCCGCCATCTTCAAAACATTTCGTTTGTGTATATCACTCTGCCAGACTATTAAAGGGGAAAAAGGAAATCTATACTATTTATACCTTTTTGTTATTCCCCGTCTAGTTTTATAAAAATGAAAATCCAGATTTCGTCCGCTGAATTCATTGCCGGGGAAAAAATAATAACTTTAATTGCTATCGTCTTCAATAATGTTTTCCTAACGGTACTGGGGCTTTGTGAAGTGGATCGATTATAATGATTGAAAAGGAAACACGGGTTGTTGATTCACGGCTTATCGTTCTGTCTTTTCGACACTAACTCGAGTATTCTGACAGAGCATTCTCTCTTAGTTCCTCCATTGATTGCATGAAAGTCTTTCATTGACCTGTTACAAAACACGGAACCATGTCTGTTGTACATGTAACATTCCACATTAGGCATGGAAATTATAAAATGACAACACGTACACACCATATCATATTATACCAGAGAGCACCAAGTACAAAGCCATAAAGCAGTGGATATAAAATTGTTATTTATTTTCAAACTTTACTATTGAGGCCGTGTCTTTAATCCCCAGTTATTTATGTCACCAATTAGCTTCCATAAATATAGAATTTAAAGCCATAAAGCAGTGAAAATGAAATTGTTATTCATATTCAAACTTTACTCTTTAGACCATATCTTTAATATATAATTGAAAACTACAAAGCAGTGAAAATGAAATTGTTAGTCAGTTTCAAACTTTACTCTTTTGACCATGTTTTTAATTATTTATGTCACCAATTAGCTACCATAAAAATGGAATTGAATTACAAATATGTAAAGATAACAGTCTGATAATAACAAATGAATGGGCCCTACTTTGCCATGGCGGAGTGACATTGTCATTAATTCTGTGATTACTGCAATATAAAAAAAGTGAATCAATTAGTGGGGTGTTGATGAAAATATCTATTTTCGATCTTAAACAAGCAAACATTTATTCAATTTAAATTTTCAAGTCCAGGTTCGTTTAGGATCTATTAGCACTTAAGCTAAAACAATTCGTTATCAAATAATGAAAACAGAAAACAGGGTTTCGGGATAAGTGTCTGAACTGCCTGAATCTAAGAATTTATTTTTGTAATCTTCTTAAGTTCCCCCTAAACATGTCTACTGTTCTTGGCGACATTTAGAATAATCTGTTGGGACATCAATTTGCTGTCTTATTCCTTTTTAATCTGACTGAAGACTATTACAGATATTCTCAAATTAGTTTTAAAAACTACTTTCTACGTTTTTAAATGAAATGGGGTTCAATGTCTTACGTTTCTGCACCAGCTGGGTTAAAGATGGCGGACTTCATACAGAGAGAGAGAGAGAGAGAAATGGGGTTTAACGTCCACTCAACACAACCAGGTCATTTCGGGACTAACATACGGTTTTTTAATTTTATTTCAATAGTTCGCTTGCGCGTAGGGGTCTTTAGCCGTGGGAGGAAACCGGAGTGCCCGGAGGAAACCCACGAGGTTGAGAAGGCGCCCCTATCTCCATGCCACATACGCTCACACCAGGGCTCGAAACCACAGCCGCAAGCCAGAGGTGACCGGCCAGCTAGAGGTCGAAGCGCGGCACTCTAGACCACTAGGCCATCCCAACCCCCGACTTCATACAGTGTCCCATGAGGGAAATTTCGTCTTCGGATTTCAACTGACAATAGGCCTTGTATTTGAACTCCATCGAAACGACTATGCACGTTCCATGTCGTCACACTTACATAATTTCTCGGCCAAGATTAGGGCACCAGCAACGTTCTCACCGACCGTCTTTAATTTCATCTGAACAGAATCTACAATACTATATATTAGCATTTTTTTTACCAACAAAGGTTACAAGCCGACCAACTTTGTTTCGTCGAAATTTTACAGTTTCGGATTTTTAAAC
This sequence comes from Patella depressa, assembly GCA_948474765.1. Lineage (NCBI taxonomy): Eukaryota > Metazoa > Mollusca > Gastropoda > Patellidae > Patella > Patella depressa. Next base: position 19,671,400 of record OX419716.1, read on the forward strand.
CAATCTCCTAACGGTGCCAAATATACTGACTAAAGTTTTCGAGATTGGTGTACTTTTAAAGGCACTCTCTGGCATCTAGAAAGGGACAAAAATGAGTCACAATTCATTTAATAATTTAATAAGAAGTATGTAAACTGATTTATATTTAATCATTAATTCTGTTACTATAATTTATTATCTGTTAGGTTTGACGAAATACAACGAGAGTCCAAATTGAATGACAGCCTTTGGCGTCTGACCATTCCAGTCTACACCGGTTCTATACTCCTGTCGGGTTTCTTTATCCCGGTTCATCTAGTTGTTTCTGTACAAACATCGCTCGAAAGCATTCTAGTACACGCTTCGTGTGTCAATTTTAAAATTCTCACTTTGTCTTACTGCACATCCGAAACCCATCTTAGTTGATTTTTGCAATGTCGAAGACTAGGGAGTTAGGAACTTGCATCCTTAAATTGTAACCAAAATTTGATAGGCTTTTTTGCGGCTACAATCCCGTAAAAGGGGTAATAATTGCACAATTAATTGCCGCATAAAACGCAATTTAGGACGTCATCGATGGTACAGTGATTCCAGGCATCGTTTAATGCATAGACAGCATTTGAAAATATGGTAGACGGAATCTGTTTATCTTTAACATGTGTTAGGTGTGTTTCAGTTTATTGGGTTCACTTCACACATTTCTTTATTCTACTTGTAATTTCTCCCCAACCACTCTTTTCACGTGTATCTTTTTTCAAGCCGGGAAATCAATGAGGATTTTGATTCTATATATGCAGCATTTCTCCACGGATTTTAAAAACAAAATACTTTACATCTCAGTGAGATAAATTAAAGCTAGTCTGTCGAAGGTAATTCGATGATTTGTCTTAAGTAAAATGATAGCCCTAGACAATTTAGTGAGATAATGAAAATATAGAAAGGTTCTCAGTTGGCAAACAACGGCAAGAGTTCACCAATTAGCTTATCAAGACATAATTGGGAATTAAAATTCTTTGCTTAACACGGACCAGAGTTGGGGTGATATAATTATTTCTCCAACAATGTCACATTATTGGTCTGGATGACATTGTTATTGGTATTAATGGTTTTTACACGATCACCAATGTTTCCCGATGGCAAAACCAGACCAATGTTCCCGTGTAATGTTGACATAAAACTTTCATCATTTATATTTAGATATCTTCCAAACCCGTGTTGATTGTTCTCAAATTAAATAAAGAGATCTTCTATAAATTTCATTTTGTGAGCAAATTGTTGTTCTGGTTAAACTTAACGTTACAACATGCACTGACTTAAATAATGTGTCAATTAAGGCTTAAGAAAAAAAGGCCCGTGGGTCTTATACCGAGTATCTTATAATTCAGTTCACTGGCTGTTTGTTATAATGGTATATGTATGAATTTATAGAATGATGCCCGGATGAAGTGATATTTGTAGTTGATGATTTTTAACACGTATACCTCTGCGACTATTTCAGATCCCTTTGCGGCTGTAGATCTCATTAGTAAACCAACTGATTTTCTATGTATGGGGGGGGGGGGCTAGTGGTCTAGAGTGCCGCTCTTCGACCTCTAGCTGGCCGGTCACCTCTGGCTTGCGGCTGTGGTTTCGATCCCTGTTGTGAGCGTATGTGGCATGGAGATAGGGGCGCCTTCTCAACCTCCCACTGCTAAAGACCCCTACGCGCAAGCGAATTATTGAAATAAAATTGAAACCATATGTTAGTTCCAAAATGGCCTAGTTTGTGTCGAGTGGACGTTTAACCCATTTCTCTCTCTCTCTCTCTCTCTCTGTCTCTCTCTGTATTGGAAAATGAGCCGGTTCGTTGAAGATAGTGATGTACTTTTTTGCGGATGAAAAGATTAAAATCACCAGAATTATAATAAAAAACCTTAAATCAATATGGCATGAAATTGACTTTAACGACAGTAGCGTGTGCATCCCTGTTACTTATCCCTGTAATACTGCCTTATATATATATATCTATCTGTCGTCAGTTTTCTTATATGAATCACCTGACGATCACGCCGATCGTTGGGTAGATTGACTGAGCGGCGCCTATTCAAATTTGGTTAAATGATGTTGCGAATTCGGATATGTTCTTTAAATAGAGAAATCTTTAATATTACTTAAAGATCCATTATATAAGAATATGGAATAAAACTGGACGCTCTTGCTATAAGAGTTCAAATAGATAATACCAAATTACGTTATTCTCAGCGAAGTTGTGGTAGTCTCGATTGCCGGGTACAATTGCAACGATAATAAACAATGTCTTGATTATCCATTTTATCGATAAATATTAGTTGACGATAGGTTTTGGTCCATTAAATAACTCAGCCATTCGATGGTCTAGAGAGTTGATTATGGGCTTGTCGTGTGAATATATAATAATTTATATAACATTTGAAATTAGTATAAAGACCTACAATAGACAGACTTGGTTCTTATAATATAATGTATCCTATAGGGTGTCGAGGTAGGTTGCAACGACGTAATTAAAAATTTAAGGCATAGTTGGACAGTGAACCCATCTCAGCTCTTGTTTGAATTACATGTATTTAATGACAATGCAGTCAATATATGACTTTACTCTGAACTTACTACACATCTTTGAGGGGGAATAAAAAAAATGTTTTTCAATATTATATTACACGTATTTTGTAAAAAGATTATTAGCATCGTACAATATAGAAAATATGATATTGTTACGGAACATAATTAGAATAGATTATGCAAGACCACGAGCAAAATCTTTTCATGCTGTTAATGAAGATTGGGAAGCCGGCTTTTGGCGATTTAACTTTGGTCGAACAAGTAAGGGCGCCATGATTTAAAGAGAAAATGTCGACCTCGAGGGAATAGAATCTGTTGCAATCACTATATTTTTCCGTTTGAGAGCTCGTCATAAGTTGCCTGTGGGTTCTAACGGAGATTTAAAGATATGAAGCTTTGTTGCCGGTTCCCAACCTTCGCTTCTTTCTCTCTGCATTGATTTTCATGTTTAAATGAAGAGAATTATCTGGATGCCGGCTATAATTGACTGGACTAAGTTGAGAAAAAGAGTGTTAAGAACCTAATCAGTATATTAACTGATAATACCCATTCTACTTGCTTTTAAATGATCAGAGCCCAATCGCCGTGCGTATAATACCCCATATCATTGATCACCACAGAAGGGCATTAAGAAAAGAAGGGAATTTACGGAAAGTGATGTGTAAACAAGTGTTTAGGTAAAGCCGACACAGAAATCGAAACCGGGGATGAATGTCTTTATCGCCAATTCCAATATTGAATTCGCAGCACAAATACAGGCTATGTTTGTGCGTTCTATCGTGACTAGTAATAGGGTGCGAGGACATTAGGGGGGTTTGTCTCGATATTTTTACACTATCATTTTCCATTAGAAACGTCATCACTGTCTAGTCTAAATCTTGTATTTAACAATTTCCTTATTGCAATGAATGAGGAGAAGTTTGTTAAATAATCCTAATGTCTGGATTTTGATAGGTCTCAAACCACTCTCTTACGGGACATTAAACCGAAGTGTCTCTAGGCCTATTTACCGATTGTTGTAGAGGTGGGGATGGTGTTAAAACAGATACCGAGTTGGTAATTGTACATCTTTAGATTGGGGAGTATAATATTTCTAATAAAGTTCTTAAAGATCGGAATGAATAAATTAACGACAATGTATACATTGAACTGTGGGGATCGGGTTACAATAGTTACCAAGATCAGAATTGGACATGTTTTGATTGGGGAGTATAACATTTCTAATAAAGCTTACAGATCAGAATGAACAAATTAACGGCAGTGTATATTGCGTATGTGGGGGTCGGGTTACAACAGATACCGAGTTGAGAATTGGACATCATTAGATTGCGGAGTATAGCATTTATAATAAAGTTTATAAGATCAGAATGAACAAATTAACGGCAATGTACGTATATTATACTGAACAATCTACTGATGTCCACTTAATGTGCATTTGCAAACCATGTTCTACCGCATGTTAGACCTTGCCATGGGAAACAACACGATTGAAACTAAGAAACGTAGAGCTGACAGGCAACTGTGACATCATGTCAGTTTTGTAGAGACAGGTTGTGGGAATTAGTTACATTGAGTGGACTTGTACGTCATTGACTTGATACAACTATCACTCTTTCACTTGACATAAAACGAAATCTTAAAGCACGTATCTTGTTGGAATGACAACAATCTGACAGGGCTTTCAAGTAGATGTTTTCATGAATTTTTAATAGCATTAAAATATTTTATAATAGTGTATCAATTCAGAGAATAATTATTTGAAATCTAGAATACCCGATTCCTCTTCTTATAAGTCCACTACCGGTGAAACCGGGCCAAGACTTTAGATTTGGCTCACCTGCTGTATATAGTCAAGTTGCAGATCAAGTTTGCGTTCCGTGTGATTCTGTTATTGCTATAATCCTTGATTTCAAAAATGTTGCTCTATTATTTTCTTTGATTTGGGACTTTAATTTGAGGAAAGTAAACATGTTTTATATATAATGAGGGCGAGGGGGCGAATGGTGAGCGCGTGCGCGCTGTATCATAATGTCTGTTATTGAGTCAACTGGCATGATTCGATTTCCCTGTTGTACATGACAAGGGGTAGGATTCTGTCCTCGTAGGTTTTCTCTGTGTCTCCCGGTTTCCTCCAACTTCTAAAGACCCCTACGAGCTTGCGAATTATTGAAATAAAATTAAACCTTATGTTAGTCCCGGAATGACCTAGTTTGTGTCGAGTGGACGTTAAACCCCAGTTCTCGCTCTCTGTTATATATTATTATCGATGATTTGAGGAAAGTTAGAATGTTGGTGTATTATTATCAGTGATTTGAAGAATGTATTATCATGCGCGGATCCAGAGGGGAGCGCACCCGGCGCACGCCCCCTCTATTTTTTGTGGTGGCGAACAATTTTTAGCTCCATATATTCTCGCGGGAAAGGAGAACAAAAATATAGCTAAGGTTGGAAATCCTAATTTTGTGACTTGGTTGATTGCCCGTCAGTCCGCCCACCGAGGGCCGGGCTTCGCAGTCCCTTGTGGGTCAGCACGCCCCCACTTTCTTAAAATCCTGGATCCGCCCTTTATCGTATTTATATTTTGAGGAGAAATGAAATGAAATACAGTTTACATCCAACTGTTCTGCTCTTAAACTGGGCTAATGAAGACCGGTTATCTTGAAGAAAATGAGGAAGCTCATATATATAAGTAGTAAAATATATCTTTGTTGTGAGGATATAAACGTGGTTATATTTCAAGCACTATACGAATCTTCATATGGTTGTAACCACACATAAGTGAATTATGTACCAGTATCGGTATATTGTTTCATCGGGGAAGCTTACGACACTACTGTATGATTAGTACATGTCTGGGTGTATATATATTATAGCTGTGAGTTCAGATAGCTCCTAGGAGACGAATCGGTGACATGAGTTGGCGGCAAGTCATGTCTCAAGAGATTCTACTACATATTAAATCCTACTTGTGTACGTACATATATATACGGAGTCCTGTTACGGACACAATATATCATCCGTCATACCACGATTACTAACAATAATGCGACCGTTAGTATTGGGTGTGCCACACATAGCTAAGTGTGCATTAAATAAGAACGTGTGTACATCGGGTTAAATATTAATGCCGGCCAAATAATGAACAACTTAAGGGAGTTGGGTCGCCGAATGGTTTTATGTGACCAGGATAACGCAACCAACAAGGAGTGGGGTCATCTATACAAGCTCTTGTATCTTATGTCCAGTTTCCTGCCTCTGCTAGATACATCAATGCAAAATGGAACCATACGTAATTCACCGATTTTAACGTTAGTTGTAGTCGATTATTTTGAGTTGGTATCAAGGGCTCTAGAAAGTGCAAGCATGCTATGCCTCGTGCACGGCACAAGTGACCACTCTAGTAATGGAGAGCCTTTGTTAGCTTGTTATGAAATTGTTTTATTTTGTGTCCCTTACTGGACTCCGTATATATATATAGGTATCAATACAGCCAAAGAGATGCCAATAAGACATATGATGCGGCGGGAAAATATTGATAATTTGCTTCTGTAGAATTGTCTAGTGATAATCTACAGCTTTTTTTTCAATCTTGTTTCTTTCATGTTGCTTCTCCAGCTAGACAGCGATTGGGGAGAACTTCTATCGATGATGAATCACCTCCGAATCCCAAGTTGACAATTCTATCCACTGAGATAAAAGCTATTCTGTCGTCAGGGTCACATGTAATAAAATCAATGTTAACCCTTAGTTCGCCCTCAAAATGCCTACTGCGGCTTAATGAGACATAGAAGACCGTCGATCATGGCGTCAGTGTGGATATTGAACGAAAATCTGTCAAACATTAAGTACACTATTAGAGAGAGATTATATATCATAATAAGAGGAAGTAACGTAAAAATAAAAAGATAGTTTTTGATTTATTCTTACTCGGACAAGACTCCACCACCTAGAAATAATTTAGAATTATTTACCGCCATTTTTATGTTAAGATTTCTGTTCGTCATTATATATTTCGAAAATTCGAATTAAGCGAAATCCGCGTGGTTCTGGTTATGCGACTTTTTATTCCATGTAGTACCCTTTTAACAGACTGTTATATTGACTTATAGATGTAGACTCTATGTGTGCTTTTATATTAACTGTTTAATTAAAGACTTTACTCAATTAATTAAAATACAGATCTATATTTCGTTTCGTTTTTTATTCTTTCGATGGCCTACACTACATAAAGCAGTAAAACGAAAATTTGAACTATATAAACGAAACGAAATAGGATCTGTGTTTTAATCAGATTGAGACTTTACTCGTACTTTTACATCAACTGTTTTGTTACAGACTTTAGTCGTACTTTTATATCAACTGTTTAGTTACAGACTTTACTCGTACTTTTATAACTGCTTCCATTATTAAGAATGAAATGCATTTTTGGTGATACTCTTCGTTTTACTTTAGAAAAAAAACTCCAAAAAGTAATCCATAAGTGATAACAAATAAGATTTTGGGTAAAATCTGATTTTTTCGTCGACAGGTTAGAATGTTTTGTTTTAGATTGTTAATTTATTGTTGTTTTATTACAGCGTTCACAGGATGATGTGGTAACTTATGCATGTTATTACGAACTTAATTATATATTTATATAAATATATCTTTTATAATACATTCTTATACCATCTCTGCCATTGACGTTTTAGTTGTAATCTGGTAACCAAGCCCTCTCTATGCTTATGTAGCTCTTCTTTATCATATATTATACTATTTGATTGGTGTACATCTTTGTGAATTCCAAAGGCTATTTAAATGTTATTTTATTATATTATGTGTTGTGGAATCTATATAGTCATTAAAGGGGGACTCTAGTCGTTGTAGGTGTTCAAAATACTTTATTCATTATCTAGAAAAAAAATCGCTCTGATTTTGCAATGTAAAAATCTAAATAAACAATCCAGCAGCACGAGCTATTAAATACATGTAGAAATTGGTACCATGCACCAGTGGTTTAGTCGTAAACGTTTAGCACATGCCATTTTTGTTTTCCGCTAATATTGTGAACAAAGTGAGGTTTACTCCGGGATGTGCACAGTTGAAACGATTTTAACCCTAGATAATGAATAAAATATTAATAAAAGCGACGAAGGCTGCAGTTCTTCTGTAACAATTTATATTGTTATGCAGAACATGAATATATAAATTATAACAATCTATCTCAGGATAAGCAAACATTAAGTACAAAGACACATTGTTATAGTCTATAGCAATTACTTACTATCAGCTTTAAACAGTAATCTGTAGTAATAGTCACAGTGGTAGTCATAGTAATAGTCATTTAGATTACTTTTTACTCCAAGATAAACATACTATTGTCAGTTAAACTCTAATATTTAAATTCCTTATTGATATAAATACGGAACGCATAATTCCCAGCGTAAGAATACATGAGAACCTAGGGGTTATTGTTAACAATAGGGTTGGTGGCTTTAATTTTAGGGGGCTGCTTATATCTTTCACGTTGCTTTTTCTCTTGAGTTAGTGCAAACTGTTGTTAACCAGGGTTCACGATGTTCACCACAATTTATCACTTTTCTTAATTAATAAATAAAATAAATATAATATAATACTACTCAAAGCTAATACCTTGTAGACGAAATTTGGAAATGATTTTATATCAGTCTATGGTGAAGATACTGTTCAAAAAACTTAATAAGACGTATCTGATAATGATTTGATATAATGCAACAGCGAGTAACTCAAAATTATTTCATATAAGTCGTATAATTAATGGGATTGTAATTGTTCTTCAAAAATTGTCTTTTTTTCTTCTACAGCTTGTGGCCTTGAAATCATTCTGCATACAAACTAAAGAATATTGTAAAGCTCATGGACCTGCAGGTGGGTAGTCCTTTAATGGTTAATACATGTAGTGCTACAGGTAGGTGGTACTGTGATGGTAAATACAAGAAGTACTACAGATAGGTGATACTTTATGGTAATACAGGTAGTACAATAGGCAGTTAGTACTTTGATTGTAAGTACAGGTAAGTGGTACTTTAATGTCAAATGCATATAGTTCTTTTGATACAGGTAATAAGCGAAAGTGGCACTTTAATGGTAAATGCAGATAGTACAACAGGTAGGTGGAACTTCAATGGTAAATACAGTTACATGGTGCTTAGATGGTAAACGTAGGTACATGTAGTACTGCAGGTACATAGCACCTTAAAATACTGGTACGTAGAACTTTATGGGTAAATACAGGTACGTAGAACTTTATTGATAAACACAGGTAGTAAAGGTAGGTGGTACTTTGATGGTAAATGCAGCTGATACTTTGGTGGTAAATGCAGGTGGTACTTTTGTGGTAAATACAGGTTGGTGGTACTTTAATAGTAAATACAAGTAGCAAAACAGGTAGGTGGAACTTTTAATAGTAAATACAGGTAGTACAGGTAGATGGTACTTTGGTGGCAAATACAGGTGATACAGGTACAATATCATCTCCTGTAGCCCCGCACCCACTTTTTGAGACGCAGTGGTGTGGTACTAGCATATCTATGAATCATTGATCAATTAAATCCCAGTGTAGGTTGATGTACCACCATGCTTAATAAAATTAACGCACCTACTATAAGAACGCAGCTGATTTTAGTTCTCGAATTGCGTTTTACCTAAACAGTCTTTCGACAAAAACAGCAGGAGAAGATCGCCTGGTAAATTAACTTCTATTGATACAATTTTATTTATTGTAGGTCCACCGGGTATGCCAGGCCAGAAAGGAGTAAAGGGAAATTCGGGTATGTGTATTTATTTTCGGTTTAATCAGAAAGCTGATATATGTTCGTTCATATTTATGCAAATGTATAGTATCTGGGGACTAACTGACGAGCTCTTAAACTTAAATGTTCAATTCCAGTACAAATTTAAGCCCTTAGTCAATTTAAAGGCTGCTTTCATGACAAACGCTCCTGGTATTAAAATAGCAATATTTGTTACAAATAAGTTGATTTATATGGATATTAGCATAAGATCAACATCTCAATCAAACTCAATCTGTTTTATTGCTCTTTAATACTCTCCACCACATCATTAAATTCTCCACTAATCTTAAAACGTAATCTATGGTTACTCATTCTTTACGTTCGATTTTATAGCCAGATAAAAGAAATCGTGATTGATTAGTTTATAAAACCACTTTTACACAACCGATGGATTTATATGGGGCTATAATAGCTTTAGTGTGGTTATCTACCCCCTCCCCCTTCGACTTTCCCCCATAGTCCCCGCGGCTCTTTCCTCATAGTCCTCCCGAACCCCATCTTCTTGAAGCAACGACTGCGAGATTACAACATCTAGCCGTTGCATGATTAGTCTAAAATTCTCAAACTTTTAGGTAGTTATCTCCCTTTACTACAAACACGTGATACGAACACATACCCGAATAAATTCGTTTACAGCTGTTGAAAGTTTTTAGTTGAAAAACTCACGAACAACCAAGGAAGAAAAAAAACCTGCAACAATAATTGAAGAATAAAATGTAAATTAGAAAGTTTTGGAATAAGATGTGAAGTGGGTCATAGAATAATCATCATAGTCGAAAAGCTGAACGTCCCAGCAACCTTGTCATCGAACGAACCTTTAAAGCGGGAATTTCATATTTTCTAAGAAAGTAAAAACATTATTATTTCTATGTCTTTTGCTCAAAACTCATTATTATACGACCATGGGCAATATTTCAGATGCATTAAAATTACTGACACAGGCTGTCAAAGGAAATAATAACACAATTACCCCCCTTGCTTTCCCATTCCCCTCCATGCAATGACGATCTTCAAACGTTTGAATTTGAAGTTGAAAATGATATTTTTGCCATTTTCTCAACTGGCAATAGTGAATAATAGGATTAATAGGATTATTCTTTAATACATTTTAAAAATATTACTTAAAAATATGAAATTGGAACTTTAACTTTGCAACTCGATTATCACAACTAGGCATTTTAGTTAGAAAGCGCGCGACATGGTATTCCCTATGATATTTTTCTATCTAGGAATCTGAAGGGTTCCCGGCTTGTTCAGGAACCAATCGTAATTAGTGCCTAAAATATAGAGTATTGTGTAAAGGCCTTGATAAGATATATAGAGTTAAATCAAGATAAAGCCTTCTATTGAAGATGTCGTAACATTATCCACATAGTCCTCATTATCATTGCAACTCCTTTTCCCACTCACCAGACCCACTTCCCCATTGACACCACGACCCTTTCCCCATAGTCAACTTAACACTATCCACATAGTCCGCGTAATCATGGCGAATCCTTTGCCCAGTGACCTAGACCCACTTACCCATAGACACCACGACCCTTTCCCCATAGTAACCCTATTTTCCCATAGCCACTACAACCCCCTTCTCCATAACTATCACGATTCCTTTCCCAATAACCACTACGACTTCTTTCGCCATAGTCACCACAATCCCTTCACTGATAGTCACCAGGACTCCTTTCCTTATAGTCACCGCGGACCACTTTCTACTTAGCCCCCTCCCCAACCCCCGATTCTTTTTAACTATAACACTTTAAAACAGGCTAAAAATGAATTTTCCATTAAATTATGATGATAGCTCATCTCAAACTTGTTTTTGTATAAAAGCATACGACAATTTATCTTATAAATATACATCTGATCAACTGTAAATATGACGTAATATAAATAACCTTATTTGGTGAACAAAAATATCAGATATGGAAAAAAAAACTAAATTTAAAAAACATTTATCAAGCTGAATTGATTTTTTGTCGTTAAGCTAGGTGTTAAGAACAGAATATGTGCATATTTATTTCCCATGGGCTACACAAACAAGAACAGTTTTGCTACATAGATGCTTGTTCGCTCGTTAATCAAATTCCTACCTTTCTTTGTGTTCACATACATAAGGTATTTATATGTAACATACTTCGCACGAGCTTTTTCCTTAAGGTTATAAGCAAGATGAATAATACAATGAAAATTATTTAGAAGTGCCAAGGCATTGATTCAGCTGCAGGTCTATTCTCAGAACTTTTACATAGAGGTAACTTTCCTGGATTTTGACTGTTTTTGGACAAGCGATCAAAGAACTTGAGTTTCCCCAACTAACTTTGTGATATTTATCATGATTAGGTAATTTCGACATTGTGGAAAAGGGGTTTTAGTATTTTTATTTTCAGCTACACGTATATAAAAACGTTCTGTTGTTATATTTTCGGTATAGGCTTTGTCTTTGAAAGAGAGTGAGAGGGGGAAGAATTGGGGTTTAACGTTCACTCGACACAAATTAGGTCATTCGCGACTGACATATGGTTTAATTTTATTTCACTAACTCGCTTGCGCGTAGGGGTCTTTAGCAGTAGGAGGACCCAGAGAAAACCCACGAGGTTGGTCAAGCGGCATTCGCCCCCCCACCCCTGCTTTGAAAGAAGACTTGGGAACGTTGGCACGGAGCATTATTGTACTAGTCAATAGATTTCTTTTACTTGTACATTTTCTTTTGTTCCATGGTTTTTAAATAATTGATTTTTAACTGGAGATAATAGCTATAATTATTATGTAAGGTACGGGTTTATATTTAGGATGTATCTAAGCTTTCGATTGTTTGCTCAGACAATCAATTTGAATTCTCTGATTAAAACCGAATTGAAAGTAGAATCGATAAAAGATTGTTGAGAAGACCAAATGTACAAGAACAAAAAAGTTATTAAAGATACCTCCCGGGTAATGGGAATATATATTTGTCTCTGATTAAGCTGTAATTCCAGATTTCACTTAAGGGAATTCGCGATAAATTATTATGTCATTATTATTGAAGATGCTATAAGTAACAAACAAACGAATAAATGTTTTCTCGTCATGAAACATGTGAATAATTGTAAAAAATGTTCCTGCTATGAAACAAACAAACTAATGCATGTAGGAATTTGCTCTTTTTATGAAATAAACAAATGAATAAATTTAAAAATATGTTTTCTAATGCAGCAAAGAAACTTATAAACGTAGACATTTGCCCTGGCTATGAAATAAACAAACGATTAAATTTAGGAATAAGTTTTTGTTATGAAACAACCAAACTAAAAATGTATAAACGATTTATTGGTAGGAAGCAAACCTGTGAACAAATCCTTTCTTTTTGTGAAACAAACAAACAGATTAAATTGCTTCAAGTTTATTACGGAATAAAACTGAGAACGATCGCCGGTAGTAACACAGGGAGTTTCGTTTTAAGATTTCTTTGTCAACACGAAAAAATAAATATATTTTCCTTTTCAAACTGTCAAAGATTCTCTTGCGTGCACGCCATTGTGAATTTGAAGTCTTGGCTATTCGTGCAATCGCGGATATTTTTAATGTTCTATATTTTGATTACAAAACCATAGGCAAATCATTTTAGCACAAATGGGATTGCTTCGATGAGAAAGTCATCTTTAATTGGTCAATAATACTATTAAATTCTATGCGATCCACGGCAAATTCATGTCACTCATACACATACATACTGCGGGGGTTGTTGGGATGGCCTAGTGGTCTAGAGTGCCGCGCTTCGACGTCTAGCTGGCCGGTCACCTCTCGCTTGCGGCTGTGGTTTCGAGCCCTGGTGTGAGCGTATGTGGCACTCCGGGCACTCCGGTTTCCTCCCACTGCTAAAGACCCCTACGCGCAAGCGAATTATTGAAATAAAATTAAACCATATGTTAGTCCCGAAATGACCTAGTTTTTTGTTGAGTGGACGTTAAACCCCATTTCTCCCTCTCTCTACACAAACTGCTGGTCATGTTGCTGGTACAAGTTATAAACACAGTTAAAGCATTTAATATTATTAATAAAAGAAAACTGATAGGAGATATAAACCAGAACGAGTTATCCTTATAACGATTGCCATGGAACGTTTATCAAGTCACCGCTGTACAGGCAGCTGAATTGCACTCTTTTTATTATACCCAGATTTGATAATCATAATTCGAAAATTTAGTTAAATACTCCTAGGCTTGATAATCTCATTTTTGTCTGAAAGATTGTAACAGTCGATGGTAGGACAACACGACAAAAGTGACACGCGTATTTCTCTTAATTTTACTGTTGCGTTGTCTTGCTATCTTGCTGTATTGGCGTCAAGAACTGTTCAGTGTATGTGCCAAAATAAATTATTGTTTCATACAGTATAGGCTATAAAAAAAAATCCAGTTGATCCAATTAGGAAAAAGGTACATTCGGATAAAATCTACAATCTGTTTAAATAATTTCTGTCGTTCTTAAAGATACCATCCCGCGTTCAAGCGTGGTGGTTTGATTATATATTCAGGCAAAAAACAAATACAAACTAATTGATCTATCCAAAATTTGCTTCAAATCCCCTCTAGTGGTCTAGAGTGCCGCGCTTCGACCACTAGCTGGTCGGTCACCTCTGGCTCGCGGCTGTGGTTTCAATCCCTGGTGTGAGCGTATGTGGCATGGAGATAGGGGCCCCTTCTCAACCTCGTGGGTTTCTTCCGGGCACTCCGGTTTCCTCCCACTGCTAAAGACCCCTACGCGCAAGCGAATTATTGAAATAAAATTGAAACCATAAAATTATGTTAGTCCCAAAATGAGCAAGTTTGTGTTGAGTGGACGTTAAACCCCATTTCACTCTCTCTCTCTAAGTCAAGCTGACAGACAATAAACCGTCGGATTGCCAGTTAGTGATATCCTGACATTCTTGTCCAATGCTTGCCCCAAGGTTTATTTTCAGAGAATCCGGTATTTTTCTAGTGAAATTGGGAGTCGTCTCCACTTTACGTTTGTACCAAATTTGACCTACTTTTATTGGAAATTACACCTGTTAAAAACTTCCCTGAGATTATATCTTTAAGATAAATTAAAGTAATTTACTTTATGCGAATACATTACACGATCAAAAGTCGTGAAAGGAGATATTGCTCCAGACACTAGAATCTCGTACGCATTCAAAATGTTTGATATGGAATTTGCCCATGTGAATTCCCAGTCGATTATTCGCCAATTCTGTATCCAGAATCGAAGCCTAGAACTATTTACGTCAGTATCATAATTCTGAATCGAACTGTTCTATGTGCGTTTAAATTCACACAGTACCCCACCCCACCCACCTTCTTTATAGGTATTCCACTAATCTATTCATTCAAAGAAAGCAAACAGCATTGGATTTAATTGATCGGGTTGGAATGTCATACATAAAGAGGAAAATACTCCTTCAAATTGTTCGATTTTTCTAATCTGTTTCTTGTAATTTAAGCTGGTTGTTCTTCTCTACGATATGGACATGATTGATCGGGTCTCTAACATTGAAGATTACTTCAGTCTTCTAACACATGCTATAATCTTTAAAAAAAAATCAATGTTATTCTTATTCACGCTGGGTGATCTCTCTATCTCTATAGGATTCCCGGGAGTTACCGGCCCTCCAGGCCAGAAAGGAGATTCAGTAGATGCAGGATTAGTGGCAATGAATTTACGAAGCGATGATTATTTGAAGGGCCCACCAGGACCTAAAGGTTTGTTAAGGAGAACTCCTTTTTCTGATTCAAAAAATATTCTAAAGGCCACATCAGTCTGATTTTCTGTTTTTCAAGGTTCTGATAAATAAATAACCACATTAACAACGTGAAATATGTTTTATTTAAATTTTAAAAAATTGGGACTTAAGACCTCTGAACAATGCAATCAAGTACTTTTGGATTTAATATAAACCTTTTGACTTTTCTTTAAGACGAACAACAGAAAATCATGTTTACATGGAAATATTCTTAAATGTGTGGACCTTATTATTTTAGGGGATCTTGGTCCCGCAGGAGGATTCGGTCCAGCTGGGGAACCCGGTGTGCCAGGTAGAAAAGGAGAGCCTGGTAGAGACGGAAAGGACGGGAAAGATGGAGCTCCAGGTATTTCTTTTAAAAAAACAAAAAACATTCAAAATACTAAAGTCAGTATAATCACAGATACATATTGAACATCACTTTCTTATATACTTCGATTAATCCACGAATTAATACTCGTATTGAAATTACGTTAATATTATTAAAGCCGCTGGTCGTCAGTTGCATGTTATGGACAATATCTAATATTTCACGACTTAAAAGGGTCTTATGTAAGATTTAGTTAAAGAGCTTACTGTTATCGCTATAGTATTTCAAAAATAGAAAAGGCAAAATGAATAAATCGAAATTTCAGTCAAATTACTTCATTTTGAGCGAAGTTATCAATAATTGTAGTTTTGAAAGATGTGTGCGTTGATCGTAACCATCGTACTTGTTATTCGAGTCTTAGCCTCTCCATCTTAAATTAAATCATCAAATGGCTGAACTTTCCGATGGTATTGGTTGTTAATGTTAATATATCACTAATTAAAAAGTTATATAACATTTAAGGCCCACAAAAAAGGTCTACAATAAGCAGGCGTAGCTCTTACATAATACCCGTTTAAGACACACTAAAAATAGATTATTTATAGAACAACGGTCAAAGTATCAACGGTTTGTATCTTCCGACTACAATTCAATCAAACTCAAAAAAGAAGACCTTCAAAAGATGGTGTTGTCTTTTTTCGTACCGTCTGCAAATTATGTCGATTGTTGCAGAATTTCCAGTTCATCACATCTTTGTAAATATTGAATAGAATTGAATCACCTTGAACTGATATTGATTTCAAAGAATTATTGTTTGCAAGGGCCTGAAATGGCGCTCGTAAATTTTAACGTTTGGAAAAAAAGGCAAGAATGATATACTTTAGTGTGAAAAACATAATATATTTTAATACAGTAGTTATCGTATTTAATTGTTTTACAATTGATTAATTTTACAATACCGATAATTTCGAGAAAACACGTGTAATTAGTTGCTTTTTTAACCGGGTACAACCAAATCCGTTAACTAATTTTATTTTTATTATTGATAATTTTACAATACCGATATTTTTGAGAAATACATTTTTTTTATTGTTTGCCTTTTATTACTGTTAAATTTATTGACAATAACAGCTAATAATAAACCAGTAATTGTTATTCTATAAATAGTGTTAATGTGAGCTAATAATTTGGTATGTTTAATTCAAATTTTGCCTTTATTATTTTTTGGAAAAAGCGACCATGCAAATTATTGCAAAATATGATAAATATTCGAAATTCATATTAACCTATTGAATATTATATTAATACAACTGCACAGGCATATTTTCATGCATGATTATATTAATCATTAATATATATATTTTAACCTACTAACAATTGCAGGTAAACCCGGCGAAAAGGGAGATAAGGGGGATAATGGTACGAGGGGATTATTAGGCTTCCCTGGATTTAAAGGCTCACCAGGTGCATGTATAAATATGTTATGTCTATATGTATAACTTCAGTCTGATTAAAACACAGATCCTATTTCGTTTCGTTTTTTTTACAGTTCAAAATTTTGTTTTGCTTGGCATTACTTTACAAGGATGAGTTGTTACATGACCCGCGTTCTGGTTGATGTGAGGGGTTAGCCAATGAAACGGTCTGTTGTGGCGAGTTCTTGTCGTTCACAGAGTTGTGGGTATTTCAGTAGAAACATCAACGCTGATTGGTTAACCGAATGTCTGACTTCCGGGGGCCAAAAGCCGTGGAGGCCATTGAAAGAATACAAAAATGAAATGAAATCTAGATTTGTATTTGAATCAGATTGTGTATAACTCGTGAATCTTTATCCTGGCACATCCCGATTAATATCTTCCGATATATTTTATGCCAAATGCCAGAAAATACGGCCATTTTGAATGACACAATGTCATATCCTCGTCTCTGTGTATTCTGCTCGTTGCACCCATGAAAGCAAATCACCTCTACCATCTCCCACTCATAGAAAGTCAAGTGGATATGAGATTGAACTAACGACTAAATTGTCTCCCACGTTTCCAGTCTCCACGCGGCCACCTCAATTACACTCATGTCGCAGGGTATAAGAGTTTTAACGAGGTCACAGACGCAGTCCCCAATGTAATACCATCGCCGCGAGGAATAGACACATTTCATGTGAAAGACACCACAATTGGCATCCTAAATAGGCTGTAAATGAAATGAACTGGAGTTTAAATGAACAAAACTTCAAAAGATCCGATGGTCGTGCTGTTATAATAGTTTAACAAATAGATAATAAAAACGTATAATATATTTTAAATTACTGAGCAAAGTTAGGAATGTTTGAAGTTTTGATCAGATATAGCCTGAATAGTCTCAATTATCAAATACAACAGCGACGATAGTAAGAAGAGTGTCTCAATTATCCATTTTAACGTTAAATTATTTAATGGTTCGGCTGTTTTAATCCATTTAATATCTCGGCCAGCCGAAGCCGATATAGGTGGATGGGTTTGTAACTTCAGACAGCATAATATAGCAATTCCTTACCGGAATCCCTTTCTAAGATGTTCACATATATTTTAACGGCTGTCAATTGGTCAGCAATATACTCCCGCAGTGACATTAATCCGATATGCATTCGAGGTGAATCAAAAAGAAGTACTCAAAATATTTACAGCCACGACCACGTTCTAGAGTCGCAACCACAAATACCATTAGGTTTTTGAGATTTTTGAGTATTCCACTTAGTAGATAAAAATATAGACTAACAGTCTAATTATGAAGGAACAAAAAAGAAGAAATTTTAAGTTTACCCTTTTGATATCATTTTGGAGAAAACAATTTTCAGCAAATCATTGGTATTAATAGGGAACCAGTGCTTGCTGATTTTCTTTACGCCCATTCTTATAAAATTAGCCGGAGACTCGCCAAAATAACAAAGACTGACCAAATTCTGTATTTCGACTTTTAGATATAGACCTATCATTTCTAGTTTAATGAGTGTCTAGACTTCATTTATCCAGATAAGTTGGAGATTAAGGCAACCAATGAAGTGACAATTGTGCACTCTTTGGAGATTTGCGTCTCGTATTTGTCCCAAAACTAAATTTTAGAGGTCCACTTTTTGTCATATGTGTCGACTTCAATTTTCACATAGATAATTTTTAAATTGACCTGCAGCACCATACCGCCAGTCACCAGTATACACGTTTCTCACCTTATCAGCTATGCTTTATATAAAGACTCCTTGACCCAAAAAGTCCAATTGGAATTGTGTAACAGTTATATTTAGCATCTGGATTCTAGGTCGCCATCTAAGATGAGTGTCTGCAATCGTTACAGATCTGTTGGTCATACTCCACGCACCCATTTTATCATACTCCATGTTTCTATTTCATCATACCCTACGTTCCTATTTTATTATACTCCGTGTACCTATTTTATTACCTAGGAACCTATTTTATCATATTTCTTGTATCTTTTCTTTTTATCATACTCCATGCATCTATTTTATCATACTCCATGTAACTATTTTATTACACTCAATATATCTATTTTATTATACTCCAGATAGCCATTTCAAATATGGAATTAGTCTCATGTGACGAACCCATTTGCTCTTGTTACTCGTTAACGTTAATGCACAACTGTTCAAATATCAATTTGACAAAAGCTATTCTCCATTGTCGAAAACGCGTTTTGTTTTTATTATTATTGCAATGTGTTTGTCTGTTTGTTACAGGACCAACTGGACCCATGGGGCCCCCAGGAAACCCAGGTCCACCTGGTAAACACGGAAAAAATGGTATGTCCGGAATTCCAGGTATGCAAATTTATCAAATTGAAAAGACGTATGTAAAAGTAGTTTGAAATTAAGTTTAGAATATCCCCATAACCTTACAATATACGGTTTAGAACAACCCCGTAACCTTACAATATAAAGTTTAGAATAACCTCGTAACCTTACAGCAAAATGTTTAGAATAACCTCATTACCTTAAAATATAAAGTTATAAAGTTTAGAGAGAGAGAGAGGGAGAGCGAGCGAGAGGGGGGTGGGGTGAGAGAAATGGGATTAAACGTCTACTCGACACAAACTAGGTCATTTTGGGACTAACATATGGTTTCAATTTATAAAGTTTACAATATCATCCATCACAACCTTACAATATAAAGTTTAGAATAACCCCGTAACCTCATAACCTTAAAATATAAAGTTATAAAATTTAGAATAACCCCATAACCATACAATATTAAGTTTAGAATGACCTTATTACCTTACAATATAATGTTAAGAATGACCTCATTACCTTACGTTAAGAATAACCTCTTAAAATGAATGTATATTTTTGTCATAGATGTATTCATTTGTTGAATGTTTTATAGGAGAACCTGGTAGAAATGGTACGGATGGACAGCCAGGTAAAAGAGGTAAAAGGGGAGATAATGGTGAGAAAGGTGAGAAAGGTGAGAGAGGGACAAGTGGAGTACCGGGTGTGCCAGGTTTAAAGGGACTAAAAGGCGATCGAGGTGACCGAGGCTGGACTGGAGAGAAGGGAGATTGCTTCTGTAAGTACGACTGACCTTCAATATTGGGTACTTCTCCATATTTGATTGCCATCATCTTAGATAAATAACGAGCTGTATATGTGGGGATAAGCAATACTTCCTTGAATGTTCCATGGAGGTTAGGGAAACAAATTCAGGAAGCAAATTCATATAAACCTACTTGTCTTGTTCTAGTATCACATTCTTTATGCCTTTAAATTGTACCAGTTATTAGTTGTACGTTACATGGACCTGTGTGTACTGGACCAGCTTTCCAGGATAACCCATTTTAGTTCCTGAGATCCCATATCGATTACCTGAGTTTTTATCTTTTGCACGTGTATATCAAATATTATATACATCTCTTGCCATATCCTTCTGGAATTTGGGGACTATTTGTCATGATAAATAATTCAATATTTAACTCACGATGACACTAAACATTTACAGACAATAGACCACCTCTTCTTTCTGTGTAAAAAATATATATTATTACATTACAAACATTTCTGGTTTATGTCGTCAGTAATGTGAAAAGATATTGTAATATTTACCAGTGGCTCCCAGAGCGACCTAACGATACAAAAAATATTATTATCATCATTATTATTAGGGACCAGAAACTGAACCCGGAACGTTAGCCATCTTCTATTGCTTCTAGAGGACGACCACCTTTGGCATAGGTCTAGTGCTCGACAAATCAGAGAACGATTAACCTGAAATTTGACAAGCTTGTTCAATGGGGAATGCGGATCGACATACTTTGATTTTTAATATGACGTCAAAATTCCCAGATGGCGGCGCTTAATGGTCTATAATAAAAGACTTAAAGAGCAAAATCTACCTATTAAACTTGTTTTTTCTATAGCTATATATGTAAATTATTATTCAGACATTTTTATTCACCTTATAAGTTCATAATAAACTCTATTAGTAAGCACAGGGGGGCTGCACTACACACAATTCCACACAAAAACAAATACACGGACAAGACATCGTACTCAGAGACCACAAACAAAACAATTAAAAAAGAGTTAATGGACCCGAGAAATTGACAATGGAAAATTATCGCAGCAATGGTAAATGCGAAAGGAAATGAAATGGGGTATAACGTCCTACTTTTCTGCCCCAAACCGAGCTAATGAAGACGGGTATATACCATACTATGAGGGAAAATTTTGCCCGGACAGCGGAACTACGGCCTCCTATTATATCGAATTCCAACTGTCAAGGGATGTTTAACCTGCACGCCAATGTGTACACGGGACCTGAGTTTTTCGCCCCATTCGCACGACTAGACAGCTTTCCTTGTCAGACCATCCATCCTGTAATTTTTCACAGAAAAAAAGAAATTTGACTGATATCTATTAGATTATAAATTTCGTGAAATCAATAATATTCTTTCAAAATTTCAGGCGAAGCCGTTGAGCCAGGTATGTTTAATTCAACTTTCTGTTGTTGTTTGTTCATTCATTTTCTTTTTGCTGGTGGATGGGTGTTTGAGAATACTTAAATGAATACAAAAATGATATAAAAATGTCCTTTTAAATCTGAAGAGAATATCAACATTTCCTCTTGTAATAATTACCCTTGCTAATTAAATATTTGGTCATTATTAGATGTCGTTGTGTATATTATACTTTTATGATTATAATAAAATTTGACGATTGTTTTCCTTTCCAACATGCTTACCTTAAAAGGATACGAATTTTCAGGCGCCCGTGGACCACGTGGCAGTAAGGGTGATAAAGGAGATAGGGGTTTCTGCGAAGGTAAGGTAACTCTGTTACATAAAGAGGTGACCAGATTCGAAAGGGCATGACAAGTTACTATAGCCAATCTTATTTAGTGATAATACGTCGGCTGGGAATGACATAAGTTTGTTTGTGTGTGTGTGGGGGGGGGCGTGTCTAAGTGGGTAAGACGCTGGCTCGCTAGCCTGGAGGTCAGGTGTTCGATCCCTGCATTGGCCGAGAAAGTTCATCCATATTTTCCGGCATGGTTGCCCTTATCATCAGTGATGCAAGCCGGAAGAGCCGGACAGGAATGCACGTAAAAGATCCCTTGACAGTTGGAATTCGATATAAGAGTAAGACGTAGTGCCTCTGTCCGGGCAAAATGTCCTTTCATAGCACACTGTATGAAGTATGCCCGTCTTTATTAGCCCAGTTCGGAGCAGAACAGTAGGACGTTAAAACCAATTTAACTTCATTTTCATTTCAAAAGGTTGTTCGAAATTAGCTTAAATACACAGATAACAAATATTACTCCATAAATTGTATTGGTTTTTCGTGAATGTAACAAAATAGAATGGTCGTAAGTGAATTTTGAAAAATGAGTAAGAAATGGTAATAAGTCACCTGTGACATTCGATGATGCGATATTTTTCTCTGTAGTACGTTACTCAGAAACACAAATTTATTAATGCAAAGTCCAGTGTTGATTGTTGGCCGCTGCTTAAAAAACGATTTGAATGAACCAATTTTGCCGATCATAAATCATATAAGTGACACATGTTTTAGAGAAAACACTTTTCATCATCCAGGAATGACCAGGTCGCAATGCTCAAAGTTGCCCGATTTCAAAACGTATAAGATAACAATAATACGCCAGTACGCCAGACATATTTAAAACAACACGAATATAAGAACATTTGAGACGATTTTAAAACTTTACACGCAGGGTGTTTTTTTTTTGGTTTTTTTTTTGATTTTCTGTTTGTCATTACATGTAATCATTCTTGTGCATATTTAGCCTATAACTTTTCCTTCCTTGTTGTTAAGTTTGTGGAATATTCAGGACGCTATTGACGAAAAACGATCTTGTCGTTGATTAGTAGGGACGTTCCGTTCTTATGGGGAAAATTCTAATACAATATAATACGCCTGTAAGTGTGCTTCTCTCATAATGTGCGCGACCTCTTTACACAGGCACTTTTTTTTTTTTTGCAATTAGTTTTCAAATAGAACTTGATTAAAGAAATCCAACTTTATTTATGATTTTTTTTCACTAACATCAAGCTTATAATCTTAAATGTAAATATGGAATCATAAGTAATGTACTGTCTGATTTGTCTAGACAAGGTGTTTAAACTATGAAATAATTTGAAAGATTAATGTGAAATATATTGCATACTATGATTAACACTGGTTCCCTTATTTCGTCATAACGGTAATAGAACGAAACTAAAATGGTGTCTGTGATCCAAGTAAGAAGATGCGCTTCCTTGAGAAAACGCTCGTATTCCCGGACAAGCGAAATACCAGATTTTTCTATTTCCGAAGTGATAAAGTTGTCAATCAGGGAAGAGAAAACTGATAGTTTGAACATCCGACCAATATTATATTGATATGGGTGATAAATACACTACATGCTTTCTATTCTTGCCCAATGAACTACTCAATCTCAACCTGACATTTTATATAGTAGTCTGACAATTGAATATCTGAGAAAACCAGTTTTATCATGGACGGTAAAGCCTTTCTTTAGTTTCATAAAATTTCAATATATTTCTTTTTTATATTACGATTTGTTTCTGTTTAAGTTACCAATAAAGTATTATCTGGCAATTTAGAAAATTGGATTTTCTTTTATTCTTTTTGTTTGGCTTTGCCATGCCATAGGAAAAAAATGAAGGGGTTTTAAAAAAAGAAAAATCCTCAAAACAATAAAGTTAAAAGCTGTAAGCCCAAGATTTGGAGTGACACAGATTTATTAAATAAAATGTAACATTGGTTTCGTTTTATTATTATTATTCTTATTTTGTAAAAGATAATATTGGAGCCTATATCGTCTTATGTTAATGTTATATTTCTTACTTTAGAAATTAAACTATTTTGTATTTCGAATAAGTATGACAAGCTATAGGCAAAGATGATCAGACAAATATAGATATTAAAGATTTGAAATAAGAAATAGGTCTATAGATATATATATATATATATCACAAATTAATCTTGTATATGTTTTACATTATTTATTCATTTTATTCCATGTATACAAAATATATTTAATTTAAAAGAATGATAATTTAAAATAATGAAAAAAATAGATATCACAAATATTTCTCTTTTTCCATCATTTTATTCCATGTATTTACATACAAAAATGACTTTTTCTCTCTCACAGTTCACTGTGCTGACAACTTAAGAAAGTTTCCGCCTTCAACGATTACGACAACGACAACTACTGGTAAGTGGGGTATCAAACGACATCGATCTTCCAGTCATAAAAAAAATAATTTATGTGATTAAATTGAAATATGTATATTTTCATGATCCCTTCTGGTTTTGTAAAATTTAATTGTGTGTCGTTTATTTTAAACTACTTAATAAGGAAGTGTGTCGTTTATTTGACGCCATTTAATATTTAAATGTGTCGTTTATTTGACACTATTTAATTTAATAAGGATGCGTATGTTGGTTAATTAGCGGTTTAAAAACCGTTTAATTGGTTAAAGTGTAATATACGATTGAATCCGATGATCCCATCGTTCATTCTTTAACCGTTATCAGTTTTTATTAACCCGGATAGGAGATGGAAGCACAGTGACTCAGTAAGTAAGGCGCTGTATCACTAACCAGAGGTCCCTCGTTCGATCCCAATCTTAGCCGAGAAGTTCTTCTGAATTCACATTCCCAGTGTCAATGAAAGTACGGTGCTCAGAAAAAAAGAGATCCCGTGTTCATGTCAGTGTGCACGTGGAAGTACCTATGACGTGTTGGAATTCGAGGAGTACTACCCATGGAAAATATATACTGTCTGTCTTTTATAGCGCAATGTATGACGTATGGCCAATTTGATTAAAATACAGGTCTATATTTCGTTTCGTTTTTTCATACTTTCGATGGCCTACACCACATGAAGATCTGACCAATTGTAATGGACGGTCACGTCAGAGGTCATACAAACGGCTTTTGACCCTATGAGTCAGCCATTTTGATTAATCAATCCGCACTGGTGTTTCCAATGGGGTACCCACAGTTCAGTGCAACTCACGCCAAAAAGATAAGTAAAACTATAAAAACGAAACTACATAGGACCTGTGTTTTGATCAGATTGAGCGTTTAGCCCAGTATGTACAGTCAGGTAGGACGTTAAGTTCTATTTCATTGTATAGCTCGGACGGTGAAGAAAAGTAAGACATTAAACCACACTTCATTCCGGATTCTGCATTCTAACGTACAAAATACCCCCTGTTTTTTATAATAGTATTTAAAATATGTCTTATTGATATAGAAGCAACGACCACGCCTATACCTACAATACCCCCAAGAACCAGGTGTAAGTATATACTAATGTGACGGAGACCCAGAAACTAATATCACTTCAGAGATTTTAACCAAGTCCCAAGATCTACAAAAGTTGTATCTATGGCACAATTTGCCCCATTTAGAAAAATTAGGGTGTTCTAATATCATTTCTTAGTTAAACGTCATTGATTTCCAAATTGTATCTTTGGCAGCATTTACTCCATGTTAGAGAAATAAAACAAATTAGGATGTTGTGATGTTATTTCTCAGTATAAAAGCGTCATTAATTTCTAGAATATTATATATTCAGTCATCCTGATGAATCAAGCCTAACACATTTCTGTTCAAATGGTTTCGTTTTAACCAGAAGTTGTTTATTAATTGAGTGAACACTTGTTTAAACCAGGCACTGTTTATTAATTGAGTGAACACTCGTTTTAATGGGAAATGTTTATTAATTGAGTGGACATGTTTTAACCAGACACTATTTATTATTTGAGTGAAACATCAGACGAATGAGTTTACTAGTTTCTTGGGATTCATGACATGTTAGTTTTGATTGAGATGTTTCCCCCAAATTATATCACACATATATAAACATCATTACCAGATGATTGACAGTTAGCAAGACAAAACATGTAAACGATTGTGTATATTTAAACCTTATGAATGAAATTATTGAAATAGATAGAAAAAATTAATACCATGCAATCACTAATTAATTAAAATGGGTTTTGTTTTTGCTTACGTCTTGCTTTCTGGGAGTTATCGTTCCAAACAGCATGTTTTCTTCCTTAGCCTTCTAAAACTATATACATACGTATTCATATGTATGTATATTGGCCGTATTTAAAGGAATTTGGATACATGAGATTGATATCGGTTTAAATTTACTTTATTCTAATCGCCTGGGGATCGTTGCTTAATCTTCACATTTCAGAAAATGGGCCTTCAGACAGCACAAATTGTTTGTTCAGTGTGCTATAAAGTATCTTCATATTTTCAGCCATCTATCTTTCAGGTTCCCGATCTGCAAGGGGAAGTAACGCTGGTGCTACTCACAAGATTAACCTATCATCCCGACTTCTCGGATCTTCCATACTACTAATCTGCTTGCTGTTTCTATTAATGTACGAATGCTTATAACTTCAACATATTTACTTCTGCATGCTACCTCTATTTTTCTGTAAACATTAAATAACATTTGCCCTTTCCTACTAGCTCTTAATAATTTTACAATTTGTAAGCACTAAATAACATTTTACCCTTTATCCTTACCCTTTACCCTTTAATATGGGTATTAATCCTTACAATTCAATTCATGTTCAATCGTTACATAGTGTATAGAGATAATTAAGTTTTAGTACGTTTTATTTTATTTCACTTGAAGGTGGCCATTATTGAACAAACAAGACAACTGCATATTCGGGAAATTTTCTTATATTTTTTCATTGAATAACTCTTGTTATTGTCTTACTATTACCTTGCCTAACAGGTGTTTGTCAAATGTGGACATTTTGTTACGCCCTGTTAAATTACCAATAAGGATGATTTCTTACTTCGTCTAAGTATGGTAGGACCAAACAACATTTAAATAAAAAAAGAGAAAAAAGAAAAGAAAAAAAAGTTCATAGGCTCGATCAATCTGGCCTGTCCTCGTATCGATAGGGTAGTTTTGCACAGATTAACATTCTATTTCAGTTCTAATAATTTTATACCGTTCATTTATTTACAGATTGTCGCATTAAAATCATTGGAAAACCACTTTATGAGGGACATTTGGGGCCTACTCACGGTAGCTGGATGAAAGATCCTTCCGCAGCCACACCTGAAATGAAAAATAAAATATGGGTTACTCGTGGAAAATCAGGAGACAAACTGTATGAATATGCGGATGTATATAATATAAATCAAAAAGGTTATTCCCCAGAAGTATATAATCTTGGAAATATTCCATTTTTTGGCACTGGTCATGTCGTATATCGCGGATGTTTTTATTACCAGGCTAAAGGGTGGAATAAAATAGTTCGGTATGACCTCAGTGTAAAAAGTGCCGTGGCTCTTGTGGATTTGAAAAATTCCGAATATAGGAAAAAACACTTTCTGTATAGCACCGGAGAAAGTTACTATGATTTCGCGGTGGATGAAAATGGTCTGTGGGTAATTTTTGGTGTAGCGAGAGGATCAAACAAGCTTCGGATTGCTAGACTGAATACTTTAACTTTGAGTGTCATGAAAAGCTGGGAGCTGGACATTGACCGTGGAACTTATGGCAATGGAATAATTCTTTGTGGTATAGCATATTTCATTAAAAATACCAACCAGACATCTACCAACATAGACTATGCATTTGACATTTACGAGGAGAAAAAGGTTTCTCCATTTGAGATATTAAGGTTTACAAATCCCTACCAACTTAACGTGATGGTGTCCTATAACCCCAACGATAACAAGATATATGGTTGGGATAACGGAAAACAAGTAAGATATCCAATGCTTTTGAATTAAGATGACTATTTCACAAGGCGAAATAACTTGTTAAAATCAGTGTATATATTGTATAAATATAAAGGATGTGGTTATTTAACGTACACAACAATATGCACAAAAGGGAAATTATAAAATGTTATGCTTGACGATATTTGGGATATCAAATAGTAACGTTGTGGACTACCTATAGCCTGCTTTAATACGCCAGACTCGCTTCTACGTCACTCGTTTTCTGACTTGAAGTCAGAATCCATTCTCCCATGCAAGTCTTGTTATCCAGCTTTAGGCCTGCTTCCACCGGCAAACATGTGGTCTAATGCAAATTTAATTGGACCTTTTCCATGCAACCGTCGAAAAATTCAGTCTTGTGCAAATGTCATAGGACCATTCCACGTAATGGAAAACGGGCGTAAGTCTGTATTACAAGGGGAGACAATCGGACAGAATAGCTTTGTGACGAAGGGAAAAGTCTGGTGTTATTTATAGCAGGTTATCCAGCTTACTTGTTAATGTAATTTACCAATATTATAAATGAATATTAGTTGACACAGCATATTAATGTGTGAACATCGATAATCTCGTTTCATAACAATTTAACCTGTTTTTAGAAAATAAGGTTATCAAAATAGTTTCTGAAGTCCATTTTTGGCTCGCGGATTGTCAATAAATTAAATATATTTAAAAACTTCTTTTCAGAATTATTAATAGATGTAATACAACATAATATTTGCCAAAGTCGAGTGTTTGACCATGATTGTAAATAAAGATATTATACTTAAAATAGCTTTTCAAATAACTATTAATAAAAATTATATAATTCATGATAGCGTTTAAGAGTTATCCAAATCATTGTATTAAAATGTGTATGTGAATTGTAAAAATTGCCTTATATCTATCTAATATGTATATATCTGTACAAAGAAGTCCTTCGATTAATGTTTGTTTACTTGACAACTATAGTAATAAGATAGATAGAACTGTGTAATTAAAGTTGTAATGCACCAGATTGTCAATAAACATTTTCCATATTCAGTTTAACATAAAGGGGGCTACAATGGCTTGTTTAGATAGCAATTTGGACAATAATATCAAAAAAACCAAGTTAAATACAATCCTGGCGTCGATGTTCAGGGATAGAAGTAGATTATCTACCAGTTGTTGAAAGACACGACTAATACAATAAAGATGGCGCCGTGAAATCGATTAAGTGAGAATATTCTTTTGTATGATGTATTGTCTGAATTCTATAATTGCCATGTAATCTGGAATATTGCAACATTAAGTTGCAGACATGGTTCATGTTTAGTGTTACGAAATTCAGAACAACAGTTTCATTCGAACTTTATAACCTCTGTTTCGGTGTAGAAAAAAGCAATTTCAATTTGTTTTCTTCGGGAACACTTACTAAACTTTTGTTTTTATCTACTAATATAAGGGTGATGGATTTCTCTTTCCAAAAGGCTTTTGTGAACGTTTCCTCAGTTTTGAAGAGAACATTTTTCATGAAACTCGATTGAGTGACTATTTGTTTATCGAGACCACCCCTATCCCTAAAAGAAAACAAAACCCCAGCAGAACTTAAATTGCTTTGCCTAATTTATTATAACCTGCGCTATGTAGATAAGCTAGTTCTTTATGTATGTACATTTATATACGTACAAACATTGATAGTATACATATGTACAATAAATGAATGTAACTGTGTAAAAGCATGTAGTAAAGTATTTATAAGGTGATAGAAAGCTGTAGTCTAAAGAGCCTGTTTAATAATAAAAAAAGAACTTTCGTATGTATAAATTGTCTGTTATTTCGTTTCGTGGGTGGTAATTGTGTGCGCAGTCGGTGAGAGTGTTTTTAAAAGACAAAAGCCATTTTGCAGGGCCTAAATTTAGTAAAAATTATGCCTTTGGAAGAACCGATTATAAAGGAGATGACCCATCGTTTTTAAAGATAACGATATGGATCAATCTATCACCCTGTGGGATTTTCCCCTTTTAACTGATACGGAGGGGTTCGGATGGCTAAATGGTAAGCACGTACGCGCTGTATCATGAAGTGCGTCATTGGATGAACTGGCGTGGTTTCCAATCCTCGGTTGTACGTGACAAGGGGTAGGGTCATCTGTCCAACCTTTTGGGTTTTCTCCAGGTCCTCTGGTTTCCTCCAACCCCACTGCTAAAGACCCTACGCGTAAGTGTATTGTGGAACTAAAATTGAACCATATTATGTTAAAAGTGAACCATATGTTACTCCCAAAATGACCTTGTTTGTGACGAGTGGACGTTCAACCCCATTTCTCTCTCTTTCCCTCTCTTATAAATGGTGCAGGGCATATGATCTGGTAAGAAACGGTGTCGTTCGGATGGGACAAAAAACCAAACTACCGGGCACACTTGGAATTCAAAACATAATTAGGCCACAACGACGCTGTCGGGCAAATCACCCCTCAACTCACAATACATGGGGTATGCCCTTTTTCATTAGACCGGCAGTTGCAGAAAAGTAGGACTTTAAACCCCATTTCACTCAATCATCACAAAACTACGGCGTTAAACCCCATTTCATTTTATGTCTACCACATGTCCAAACATCTACGGGGAGTTGGGATGGCCTAGTGGACAAGAGTGCCGCGCTTCGACCTCTAGCTGGCCGGTCACCTCTGGCTTGCGGCTGTGGTTTCGATCCCTGGTGTGAGCGTATTATGGAGATAGGGGCGCCTTCTCAACCTCATGGGTTTCCTCCGGGCACTCCGGTTTCCTCCCACTGCTAAAGACCCCTACGCGCAAGCCATATGTTAGTCCCGAAATGACCTAGTTTGTGTTGAGTGAACGTTAAACCCCATTTCTCCCTCTCTCTCTCCCAAACATCTACAAGTATTAGTATGCAAATTAATAGCTAATTTCATTTTAAAAATATTTCAACGTGGACCAATGAAACTTCAAATTTACAGTATTTCAATGAAGTTGAACCATGCAAATTAATAGTTAATTCAATTTGAAATCGATAATTAAACATTTTTCTACGTGGAACGATGAATATTCATGTTTACATTGGGGATTACTATCGACCATTCACACAAACCTAACATATTAAAATCTATATCAACGTTGGAATACGTTGACTCTATATAGTTTAAGGGACACAACTCCATATAAGCGACTTTTGGCATTGTATAAAATCATATCGTCAAGAGGACACTATTGTATAACAAACATGGCAGTCAAGTCAAAATCTCGTTGGTATTTTATTGTAAATCTAATGAGATGTCAAAAAAGTCGCACGGTGTCAAAACACCCTACTCAACCCCGAAAGGAGAGAACCTATCCGGACCTCTCTCCACTACGGTGACATCTTGTCACTGGGGCCAGGCAGCTACGCTGTATCAGAGGCTGGCGACCTCATGATCCGTCGCTGGACCCACACAAAAT
The DNA here is from genome assembly GCA_948474765.1 of Patella depressa. Lineage (NCBI taxonomy): Eukaryota > Metazoa > Mollusca > Gastropoda > Patellidae > Patella > Patella depressa. The sequence goes on from OX419716.1 coordinate 19,702,541, forward strand.
TGTTCTCCACCAGACGCCCAGACGACCATATCATAGACACCCACCATTACATAGTACGGGATCACATGTATTTCAACAGAAATGCAAGATAAATGATTTATTGATATTTCTGATATAACTATAGTACTTTTAAAACAACTAATGACAAAGCCAATACATAAAGTTGCACTTCTCAAGGTACATTCACACTTAATAATTAAGCGTCCCTTTTTTTGCATACATAATGACATACACATAAAATGATAGCAATGACGTGACATTAGATTTCAATTTAACATGATACGATCACATAATATTGTAGTACCGCTGTAGCACAAGTGTTCAATTTACTCATTAGTCGAGGTGGACATGGTTGATTACTGCCTGGAGTTGCATCTTGCTTCTCTGGACTAGGTAGTCCCGCAGACGCAGTAGCACAATTCTGGTTTCCATTTCTGTTTCGTCTTCATCTAGCTTGTCTCTGTCTCAATATTCGATTAACGTAATGCCTTTAACAAATCGGAAGATGTTCATGGGGTTCTGGCACCCCGATAAATGTTTGTTGGTCCTTGTGTTTGGTCGAGGTTCCACAGTGACGGGGGAAAGCGGGATCAAAGTCTATCCCACTCATCACCATGTAGTCCTTAAAAATCTAGATTACAGTCTCAGTTGTCGAATCATGAAATATATTCGACGTAGTTTTCATTTTCTGGTTAGATAGTCGATATTAGGACAATCCCTTGCATATCAGTGCATATCCACCTAATTCAGAGGTATAGTTGGTTTTCTGGAGATCCGGGAATAGGTGTGATTAATAACAATTTTGCTTTGCTTAAAGAATAAAGTTCTATCATGGAACTTGAACTGTAGTTGCTTGGTTTAATTGGCCAGGGGAATAAGTCCGATTGGAATAACACCTCACTCCTAGACGATAGTGGAAGTTCTACACATGTTAGCTGCCCTTCTGGTGGACTTGTGGATCATCCTTGTAAGCCATAACAAGACCTGTGTTTTTGCCGTGTTGAAGGATAACCTGACAATAATTGAAAACAATCTGAACCCAAATTAAACTGATTTTGAACGAAACGACTATCCTTAAAGTTGTTTTATTGTGTTACCTGAAAACAAAAAAGATTAATTTAAGAGCTCTATGTCGGTTCCCCATCTTAAAGACGGATTTGTTTAAGCCCTAAGCTAGTTTACCAAGGCCGTCTGAAGGAGTCGTGATGTGCATTTCATCACGATAGGTTTGACCATGGAATACACCTGTTTATTCTCTCACCGTTGCTGTCATCACCATAACCTGGTTTCGCTTCCAGATGAATGTTACGCGGTGGCTATAAAAATTAGCAATGAGCTAAGAAGTGATATCATGGTGCCTGGAATAGGCAAGCATACCATGCCCCAAGGTCATGTTCCCAAATCCAAGAGTTTCATGAATTAATGTCCACATTTGACGCCAAGTCGAGTTTGAAATAAAAAAAAGTATTGCTATGACCTAAATTTGAAAGATTCTGTTTGGTGCTAATAAGAGAGGATCTCTACTAATGACGTATCACACCTTAAGTTATCTTTTAAATGAATTGTTTATAAAGGTCAGATCTTTATTGACCAATTAGATGGTGCCGACACAGGTTTATCACACCTATTGTCTTTAAGAATACGAGATTTCTCAAGAAGTATGTCATATGGAAGTTTGTGCTAGTCTAGTTATTATCTATCTTAACAGGTAAGTTGAAAGATAATTTAATGAATAGAGATGGTTGTTTTTCGCCATGGATATTTTAAAGTATGTGTCAGACTATGCTACGATTTTATATGACTAGAATACTTTACATTTCATTTTCAGGTGCTAAGTTTTAATAATGGAGAATGTAAAGCTACCATCACCATTGCGGCTCGACTCAGGATACAGTTCTCCCTCGGATAATTCTGTGTTCACCTTCCCTGAAATATATGAGTGTCGGCAACACAACTTCTTACAAAAGTCCAAATCTGCGATTAGATCCAGCTCAGGATTTTCAAATCCCACTTCCCCCGTACTATGTGAAAACCCCTTTCTTAGCCGATCTGTAGAGGAATCATTCATACTAAGAAGTCAGCTATCTGTGCTCTCCTATTTAACTGTTTCAGATGTCGATGCGAGTTTTCTGGATATATCCGATAACTTTAAAAATAAGTCATTAAAGTCAATAAATAAAAGAAGGTACTCGACCAAAACCGTTCACGATCTGGAGACCGATCCCGAAGAAAACTTAACCGACCTAAAGACCAATGATGAAAAAAAGGTAACTGAGAATAAAGTGGAGATCGATGACCAATGCAAAGATGACTTTAAAGATCTGGAGAATGGCGATGTCGAAATAACCATCAACCATGTACATCGAACGAATTTATTAAATGTTACTTTACATCGTGCTAAGATCATGCCGTATATAAACTCAGGTTGCAAGGAAGTATTTGCCAAAATATATTTGACGCCAACTAAGACCCAGAAACAAAGCAGTAAACTTATTAAAATAAAGTCAGGAACATGCTGGAATGAGACATTTGTTTTTAAAAAGTTAACTATGGGACAATTAGAGACCCTCGGTCTTAAACTAAAGTTTTATAGTAAGAGTGGTTCTTTTAAAAAGGCGGTTAAAATAGGAGAGGCGTGTATTCAGCTTAATGATGTTAACCAAAAGAACTCCGAGAAGAACATCCTAGTCCTCAAACCTACGGAAAACCAGGTAAATAAATTTATTTTAAAGTACTTAAGTCTCTATATAACAGTATCATCCAAAATCTTCAACATTGAAAAACACGAAGTATTTGTCAATTTAAATCAATATTGATGCTGTGATCTTACCGGAAAAGGGTGGGCTTCTGATATCCAATATTTAAGACAAAATAATAAATATTTTACCATTCGTATACCATAATGCGTTTTATCCCCAGTTCTAGCAAGAGACTCGAGGAACGAGGCTAGAAACATTGCACCAAATCAAACGGCGTATATAGACTGGAATAAACAGATTCTAGAAATTTGCATTCTATTGAAACTGCTGACTTATTTTGTCGAACATAACCGATTTGAAATTAGAGTAAAAATGGGAACCATTGAATGTAAAGCAGTTTATATACATTCATATTACATTATTATATGCGTTGCGACCGACTTGTGTCAATTTCTAGCGATTTAGCTCCTTTAACATGTGATATAATTTACTGCTGATGACCTATTATACATCAGAATGAAATGAAATTATGCCAGCATTAGAACCTACTCTTATTTCAAATTCCAATGTATATTTTTCGTGCATGCCAGTATATACACGGAACTTGTCTTTTCGTGGCATTCGAACTGTTATGCAATATCAGAATGACTTAAAAATATATTAGTTAGTTCTTTTTATTTAACTGGCCGAATGTTACTTAAAACTTACAAACGCTGTATAAAGCCAGTTAAACTTGTTATTTTCTTACATTTAAGTTATATCACTTATATTCATATAATGGTATTTTTTTCAGTGAATGGAATGTCTTATGAAGATCTACGACGAGTGCTATTAATGTATTAAAGGACAATATTGGTATCTTATATGTGATAGAACTGGTTAATTTTAACACTGAGATCATTGCTACGGTGGATGCACCATGAAGATTTCAAGGAACAAGTGACGAACGCAAATAGAAAACACGAGTTATCTTTAACTGTAATTGAATGTCACGAGAAAAATAGAAATTTAATCCGTACATTCATTTGTTTTTAATCCTTCTACACTTAATAAAAACATGGTAATGCACCGACTTTTTCTATATTTTTTCTTTTATATGATTTGTAAATAAACTATTGATTGGTCTATTAAGCTGTATATTTATATGATTTGTAAATAAATTTTACCATCACTGTATGATTGATAGTAGTAATTCTCTAAGTCATGTGTCAGACGAGCTTCTTGTCAGTGGTGTAGGAATTATAGCCTGGCAATGAAAGGTGACTTGTCGTTCGGATTGAACGAAAACCTGAGGTAACTTGGCATATTTGTAAAAGATCTCTTGATGACTGGAAGCTAAATGCTGTTGTGGAAAATATTTTCTTTTTTTTTGGGGGGGGGGGGTGCGTTGGGGGGGATTTTGTCGCACGGTTTTGTTCAATACAAGGGGAGACGGAATGTCTTTTATTACAGTGTGGATCAAGCAATGGCTAATGAGAGAGAGAGAAAGAGAGAGAGAGAGAGATAGGGGGTTACGTCCAATCGACGTAAACTGGGTCATTTCGGTAGTAACATATGGTTTAATTTCATTTCAATAATTCGCTTGCGCGTAGGGGTCTTTAGCAGTGGGGGGAAACTAGAGGACCATGAGAGAGCTCACATGGTTGGTCAAGTGACCATGCTCCTTGTCACATACAACCAGGGATTCGAAAAAACACCAGTTGACTCAATGGCCGACTTTATGGTAAATCGCGCACGTGCCAATGGCTGGTGGGCGAATGGTGACAAAATTAATGTTGTCGTTATGATGGTGGTCAGTGTGAAAACTAATTATCACCGGAAGGCTATACCTTCCGCAGTTCTATTCCAAATAACTTTGAACAGTGGCAAGGATTAAGTCGGTGTTAATGATACAATATGCACATGTTTGATAAACGGCTGGTCGTTCTTTCTATAATAGTTAAAAAAAAAAGTTAATCCAAAATGACTATATTAAAGAGAGAGAAATGGGGTTTAACGTCCACTCGACGCAAACTAGGTCATTTCGGGACTAACATATGGTTTAATTTTATTTCAATAATTCGCTTGCCCGTAGGGGTCTTTAGTAGTGGGAGGAAACCGGAGTACCCGATGAAAACAAACGAGGCTGTACATGCGACTCTACTCTTTGCCACGTACAACCGGGGATTCGAAACCAAACCAGTTGACTCAATGACAGGCCGTATGATACAGCGCGCGCAGTCTAACCATTCAGCCACCCAAATTCCCCGAATATACTGAAACAATATTATTCAAATTACTTTATTCTGAGCCAAATGATCAATGTTATAGTGTTTGCAAGATGTGTACATTGTTTATTATCGTACCACAGTACTGGTATATTCGAGTCGTAACCTCGCTTCTCCACTTAAATCGATAAATGGCCGAATTCTTTTAATCTATTTGAAATCTCGAGCAACCGATGGTATCGGGGTTAGGAATTAGTCTTGTCATATTAATAAACGTCTGATTAGTAATGTATTAAGTCTTTAAAAAAGACCTGGAATGGGCAAATTACCTCTTGAATAGTGTAACTTTGCGACCAATGAAAATTAATCCAAGAGGGAAGTGGGTGGTACGTTCCGCGATTTTCATTACACATGGAAATACAAAACATCGCAAGTGGAATGCTGGCGTTTCGCTGCGGCGAAAATGCGTTCATCGAAAGCACTCATATGAACTTTGAGTCTACTGTTGTGGTTACAATCCGCGGTTGTATGTGACAAGGAGTAGGGTCGCTTGTCCAACCTCGTGGGTTTTCTCCTGGATCTCCAATTTCCTTCCACTGCTAAAGACACCTACGCGCAAGCGAATTATGGAAATAAAATTGAATTATACGATAGTCCGAAGCGCCCTAGTTTGTGTCGAGCGGGCGCGATACTCCATTTCTCTATCTCTCTCTGCGAACTTTATTGGGTGTTTCATTATTTACCTGAAAGCAAGTGCGTCTATTGTCACAGTGATGGGAACTTTATATTTACACTGATCACCGATCATTATCTTGTATTTACACGTATTTCGTGTGTATTGTTCTCGCTTAGTACAGGTAATTTCCTCTTATAAATTCAGAAGGCGACACTAAGTGGTAGCATAAAGGTCAAGTAAGGTCCAGTAAACGTCGTTCATTGTTCGGTCAGTAACAGTAGTAATAATAATACGTGTCTGTGAAGTTTAACTAAATGCGGTGAAAACAAATATATAAGGTCCTGTGAAACATGTGGAGGCAGACCACCAAAAAATTTTACCGATTGTAGTTTGTCTAATTATAGCAATTCTCTGTCTCTTTTCTCCTCTTTTGCATGCTCATTTTTGATGTTTTCTTGGTCTTGACGAAGAGGGTTTTTTGAATTAATATTTTCTGCTAGGTTTTGGTAAATATTCATGATTTTGGGGCGGAAGGATAACGGGGTTACCAGGTTGGCTACGGTGATGTGTACGGCAACCAGTTACCTGTTTTTAGTATGCTTCTTCAAATTTGTGTATCTCAAAGAGTCCAGAATAAACATTGAAGTCAATGGGGATTTTAATGGTGGTCTGCCTCCATGTACAACTTGTTATATATATGTATATGCATTGTATCCCCGGGGTCCAAATTCGATGGCCTAGGACATTCACGGGGTCATGCTGGTTAATTTGATTCCACATGTGGGAGGTGGATCGTGGCGACAAATCAAATTCGCCAGGGTCCCAAATGCGATGGCCTAAAGCATTCACGGGGTCGTGCGGGTTCATTAATATCACATAATACTTGATGGGCCAGCATACATACCCAAACGCTAGCCAGGAGGTCGGGTGTTTGATCCCTGCATGGGCACATCTTTGTAAATACTGAAAGGAAATGAAACCTTTCTTGATTGATATTCCTATAAGAGACACATCTTTCACAATATTACATATAGTTGAAAGTGGTATGAGGAGTGTAACCGACGTTAACCCTTATTTTACTTAATAGTCGAGAGGTTTTAACCGACGTTAACCCTTGTTGCATTTTTGACAAAGCGGGTCAGACGGCGCACGCTCGCCATTCTTTCTTTTCTCCTCTGAATGAAATTCACCTTGGCGCTTCCCTGCAAAGACATTGTGCCTTACCCCAAAAAGCTGAATCAAGCCTATATAGTGGCTTCCTTTGGCACGTTTCTACGATATCTCCCTTGGTGGAAGTGAACGTAAAACTCCAGGAACAACCAAACCAACGACGTTAATCTTTTTTTTTAGTTCAAGATATGAGAGACTTTAACCGATGTTAACCCTTGTTTACGTGTCTTTCATAATATGAGAGACGTAAACCTTTGTTTTAGCTGACCATCAGTAGACTTTAAACTACAAATTATTTAACCATGTAAACAATGTGAATACAATGGATTCGACATTAGGTGGACATTTCCAAAGAATTTGAGAGTTGATATGGATACAATTTGTCCGAATTCAGATCAAAACCACCAAAGAGTTTGTGAATTGGTACGTTAATGGTTCAATTAACATATAAATTGGGTTAAGTACGATCCAATTGGGCATAATAGAATTAAAACTGGGTCAGGTGAAATGTCAGATATGCTTCATATAATCGACCGTATGATTTTATTACATTTAATATATTATTAGTATAATTTCATTTACATATTAGTATTATGTTACTTTCATTAAACAATAGCTGACTGAAAGTATATCAGAAGTTTAATAGCTGGTAGTAGCAGTACTGGAGAGGGACAGATTCACAATACAACATATAAAAATGGTATTTAATGTGTTAGATTAGACATTTTTTATAATTGTTTGCTTCGTTGCTTTTTACGGACACGGGTGACAATGTTTTGGTGTTTGTGTTAATAATGACCCGTTTGTTGATAACAATGCTTTATTTGTGTGGGAATGTTGTTAAGGGGTTAGTGTCACAATCTAACATTACCGAACACTACAACCCTGTTCTGTATCTAGTTTACCTAAAGGATTAATAGTCCATCGTTTCACATTGTGAGAGAAATAAATCTTTATCTATCGCCTGGGAAAAAGTGTTTCGGGTATACCATGATATACCATGACAGCATTTAGTTGTTCTGGGGCTTGCAATTATAATATACAGAATGATATACAGTCCCCAAATCAATAGGATTGAACTAGAAATTAAAATTAAGATTTCAGACATTTTTTTAAGCTGCTAAAATGGAGCTGAAATAGTTGGTACTATTTGCTTTGCCAAATAAGAAAGGAATTTGTCAGGTACTGGTATCAGACCACTCTTTATTTCACATATTTCTATAACAGAAATTCCATCCGATCGTTTTTACAAAAGTTATGCCCAGAAGAGGATTTGATATAATAGAAAAATACGGCTTTTAAAAGAGAAATTTCACCCCGTTTACAAAAGCTCTTTTTAGTCACCTAAACACCAAGAACATTATTGTATTGTTTAGTTTATAGGGATGTTTTTCTGGGTATGTTATTAATGGTATTTTTTTATCATTTATTTCCGTTTTCCTGTCATACAAATGACAAAAGTTGTACATAGTCACCTAAACACCCGAAACATTTAATTCGTTATATTTTGTTTTATTCGGTTTAAAGGCGTGGTTTTGACGTGTGTATCATTATTGATGTTTTTTATTATTATTATTTTCGTTTCCCTGCCTTACAAATGACAAAATTTGTTTATATTGGCCTCTGCACCTGAAGTATTTATTTTGTTTGTTTTTTTTATGTTTAGTTAAAAGGTATGTTTTGCTGGGTAGATTTTAATAGTCTTTTTTATTTTCGTTTTCCAGAAAAAAAATCGAATTCACAAAATCATGTCCTTTTAATATAAAAAAGTTAATATATGTGTCTCAGGTGTACTAAGTGTACTCGTGTCTGCTGGTGTTCGAGGTAAAAAAAACTAATAAAGGTATATTGTAGGCTTGGCTAATTAGTCGGAGATCCCTTCACGCTATTCAAACCAACGAACCAAAACAAATGTGAAAGGCGGTTAGTGGTGAATTATTAAAAATGGCGCACTGGGTGGGATATCGGGCAACGATTCACGGTCTTTCAGTAGTCGTGAAGTACACGGGCCCCATTTTCTCACCAAGTCGTTATTCTAGCGTTGAGGGTTTATCAAACGAACAACCCTGGTCGAGATAGGACAATTATAGGTGATAAGAAGACCTGTACAATATGACCCTTTGTACACAAGAGCAATAGAAATATAGCGGACAAATAAGAACGAGGAATTCGAGTGGTGTTCATCGTACTAAAAATTTGTTCAAATAGGAGAACACAGTCTTAAAACGTCTTTAGTTTGAGGAAATGGGGTAACACGAAACAGGTAAGAATATAAACTAGCTTAACAATTGTTTTTGTTTGTTTTTTGGTTTACTAATTTCAAAAGATGTTGTTTGACTTTTAACAGTTTCATTTTCTTCGATTTTTCTTCGGGGGGGGGGGAGCTGACAAGGACAGCCGTCTAGTCGTTCGGGTGGCACGAAAACCCCGAGGTCCCGTGCACACAGTGGCGTGAGGAAAAGATCCCTAGGAAGTTGGAAGTTGTTTTCAGAGTAGACCGTAGCGCCGCTGTCTGGGCAAAATTCCCCAGACGGGGCGAAAACTCGAGCGAGGATCCGTGGCAGTTGGAATTCGTCGAAGAGTAGGCGGAAACGTTTATGTCCGGGGAAAAAGTTTGGTCATAGCACTTGTAGTCGCTTTTGTTTATGGTGTCCTATGAAATCTACCTGTTCCAGAGATTTATCGTGCAGTGTCCACAAAAACTTATAAACATGATAAAGATTAGATGGATTGACGTATCCTACATTTAGTCAACATCCAAGTTTTCCTTTCGGATAAGCTGGTGTGTGGGCGTATTTCCACTCTTTGTGTGGATATCTTATTCATATTTCCCTAGAATTTAATTTACTTGGAGAAAATGAACTGTAACGAACAATAAGCGAGGTATTCCATACTCATAAGTAGTATGGACCCACGGTAGCTGAGTGGGTATGCGTTGGTTCACTGACTTAGTATTCCCATGTTCGATTCCGGTGAAAAAATTCATCGGGGTTCCCCCTTGGCTGTGTTGCAGAATAATAGTCCTGGAAATGGACAATGTATAGTCTTTCGGGTGACATTAAAAGCCAAGGTCCCATGTACACATTGGCGCGCGCGTTAAAGGACCCTTTCCGGTTGGAATTCGATACAAGATTTCCCCCACAGCACACTGTGTGTCCGTCTCTATTAGACCATTCGATGCAGTAGGACGTTTTACACCATTGCATTAGTATCTTTACATAGACGATTAGTGTCGTGAACTAGAATCAAAATATTTGAATTTGTTTTATTTAATCTAGCGACACGCCAGCTCTGGGTAAATGTCAGTTATGTCCTCTATTTATGCAATGTAGAAATTGCAACAGTTCTACGGCATTTGAACTAGTCATGTTGTTCAATCACAAAGGATTGGTGTGTTGTTTTTCAGGTAAAAATGTTGATGAAATCCAGGTAGAATGATCAACACTTGTAAAGGTTATTTAAAATGGACCTTTCCAGAAGAATTACAAAACTTGCACTAAATAAATCTTGCGTTTTTGACTCGTTGAATGAGAAATATTTTAAATACGGTTATTTTTATAATGTGCGGCGACAGGCAAATTTCACGACTGAATTTTGATATTATTAGTTTCCTATACCAAACGAAAGTAGAAAAAAGGTTCAAATGAGATGTGGTATCGGGTGTAAGCATATTTTGACGTCTGTTCATTATGTCCCAAGATTTAGGTAAATGGGGCGATAGTTAAAAACGTTATGAAGCTCTGGTGAGTTTTCGAAAGAAACACAAACTTTTAGATACCACATATTTAAAATTGTAAGTGCCAGGAAAATCCTAACAGCTAGTAGTGCACCAAGTCCTCAGGTGGGACATAAATCCAAGGTTATGTACATACCATGAGCTACAGTTTAGAATGGCCTGATATTGGGAAATCAAACCAAAATAAGAGTAGGCAGTAAAGCCACTGTATGTCCGTCTCCACTAGCCCGGTTGTTGCAGAAAAATAAAACGTTAAACCCCATTTCACGTTATCCCGGTAAATAAATCGGATGATCATTTTCGTGCGACTCTATATTTTGACTTGAATTTTGAGACAAGAAAAATAGCATGTAGACACAATTTGGGTGTTTGAATCAGATATATTTGTAGTCGCTATTATTTATGGCGCCCGGTGAAATCTAGAACAGTTACCTTAATATTGGGCCATAGGTAAACACCCAGCTCACCACCCCTGTGGTTAACATACAAAGTACAGCAATAATTTGTGAAATACCAAGTTCAAAAATATTCCGAAATACAAAGTCTGTGAAATACAAAGTTTGTGAAATAAAAAGTACACATTCTTCTCATTTTAATTAGAATTTTACCAATGTCTTTCTTTTCGGGTAAGACAATACCACTCTGTACCCAGACCATAAAAGTGTGTGAATACACCGGATATAATTGTGCAGAAAATTCTCATTGAATCCCCCACAAATGTTATCTTTAACAATCGCTATTGTCCGGTTGTCAGTTTAATATTATTAAGTGGAGTTGTCGTGTACTTACACCAAAAATCGCAAACGGATCTTAATAATTAATGTCTCTATTCAAGACGGAAATACATGTATAAGCATTAATTATGATACAGTATATGTGTACTGAATCGTTTAAATAGACATAAATTATATTTACAAATAATATATACAACTGCAATTTGTTTATTAAGAATACCTTTAGAGAGCATGTCAAATGCAGCTTTTCAATAATTTGTCAGTATAGAATTCTTAATAATAAATACAAGCACTAAAACGGTCATTAAACAATTTTCATCTTTTTCTCACGATATTTATAGGTTATAGAGATAGAGCGGTAGTGATGTTTTTTCTGGGTAATTGTTGTCTAAGATTTTATGATAACACTCGAGAATTTAAGAGATGTACACGGAGATTGTTTGATAGCTATGCTCTGTTTCTTTAATATAAACTGGGTATTAAGGTAACTAATAATTATCTAGAAATTATAGATTTAATAGTTTCCAACCTTCAATTAAACTACGTCAGCGATACCACAGAGCAAAAAAAAAAATAAAATAATTATATCAATTAATTCTCGTCATAAATAATGAAATCAACCACTTCACCTAGCCTTTTCAAGGCCGAAGACCGTGTGATTTTGTTTTTGATATCCAGTTCACCAGAAGCGTAGTCTGCAAAGAAATTAAATGATAAATTCACATCGACTTTCTGTGCCCCTGCCAAAATCTGTCCTCCATTTGCACATATGTTTGCATTTTTAACATAACTTTAAAGTCGAATGGTCGTACATAAATGTCAGGAAAAGACACATCCTTCTCTATGTATATTTGTTTTGTCTCTTGATTGATTTCTTAAGGGAATCTGCCTACAGAGGTAATGGCGATTCGCCATCGCAACCCAGTTGTAAACTAAAATAACATTGATTTACAAGTAATTTAAGATAAAGAAAATTTCAGTTGATCTATTCCCGAGGTAAAGGCGTTATTAATACAAAGAGGGTTTCAAAATAAAAAATATAATTTTTTCGGTTACGATTCTCTAGTTGTTATCAAGCACTACTAAAATAAAAAATTATCGCCCCAGTTTCACAAAACATCCTCGGACTTACAATTGTTCGCTTTATTTTAAAATAGCATTATGCAAGAGCAAAATCTGCTTATTAGAGTTCTTTCTTTAGGCCTGAAATGTTATCTAAATAATCAATTAGACATTAATTAACTTATCCAGACCATAATAAACTCTTGATGTCAAGGCTAGCCTTCGATGTTGGCAGATTAAATTCCTATATGACGCTTAACGGCCATTGATAATTAAATCAATCAAGTGGATAATCGAGACTATACTGTTTATATTAATGATTTTAGTAATGGTGGCCGAGTCTATGTGAATATTTCACTCGCTTCGTTGTCGGCTAATAGTGGATCAATTTGACTGAAATTTTCAGCAAATTACATTTGCACTATTTAGTTTGTAACTATTATAGTGAGAACTGCCATCTCTTTATCTTATCTCCCATAATGTACCTTTAACTAAGATATATCCTTTTATAAAACTTTTGCTGTTTTAATGTATCAAATACACCAAGAAGAAACAATGTGAAATTTTTAGAGTGTCTAGATCAAAGATATCTCTCATGAATAGTGATTGAAAGCTAAGTAAATTATGAACTTAAGACTGAGAATGTCTTGTGAAACCCAATCTAATTAAAATACAGATCTCAATATTTCGTTTCGTTTTTTATACTTTCGATGGCCTACACTACATGAAGACCTGTCAAGTTGTACTGGGAGTTCACGTCATGGGTAAAGCGCGCGGCTTTTGACCCTATAAGGTCAGACATTGATTAATCAATCTGCGTTGACGTTAAAGGCGTTTACCCACAGTTCCGCAGAGAGAGTGTCAGGAAGACACTGTAACCGACCGTTTAATTGGCTATTTCCTCACATTAATAAGAACGTCTATTATGTTAAGACTCTTCCAGATCCTAATGTAGTAAACACAAGTAAACCGAAGTTTTGAAATATAAAAAACGAAACGAAAAACAAACTGTGTTTTAATCAGATTGTGTGAAACCCGGACCTGGCCGAAACGTCGTTTAGAGTGTATTTCAAGTAAAACATGATAAATAATTAAAACATATAAAATCCATTTGACTCTTTTTGACAGACCTGTTATAATATGAAAACGGACTTGACTATAATTATACGATAATCCACGTCGACGGAGCTATATAACTTCAAGTAGGAAGGTAAAGGGGGATTATAAGATTAAGCCAAAAGAGAGGTTATAACAGTTACAATCAATACATTGTTAGATTACCAGCGTATGGGGCTCATTTAGGACGTGTCATCCACATGATTGGATTAACCAATACAAGAAGATTAAATAGCCTCAAGCAATCTACATACAATAGTAAATCCCCTTAAACTTGACCCCGGCCGGGTTATTTTGACTAAATTATGCATTCAGTTCGCCCGGTTAATTCTATTTACTATTTTTGTGCGGTTATGCATAGCGAATAACTATCTTAATGTACATTAATCGTCACGATTTTACTGATATGGGCATAATTATATCATTCTAATTCTGAAAGCTAGAAGTTCAAAGAGTTCGCTTTAAAATAGATGGCCGAATGGTTCGCACGTGTGCCCTATATTATTAAGACAACTGGCTCGTGACAAGGAGTATGGTCGCCTTTCCAATCTCGCGGATTTTCTCCGGTTTCCTCCCACTGGTAAAAACCCCTAAACACAACTGATTTGTTGAAATAAAATTGAATGACGTGTTAGTCCCGAAATGACCTAATTTGTGTCTAGTTGACATTACGAAAACACCCCCCCCCCACACACACACACACACACATCACTCTCACTCTCCCCCCTCTCTCTCTCTCTCTCTCTCTCTCTCTCTCTAAAATAGTTGGTTTAACAACATGTGAATGAATTAATTTTTCCCGTTTCCTTATGTTTTTTTTTTCTTTTCACTATAATCATAAACGTTGACTAACTCTAACTTCCCTATTCGCTTTAAGACCCATTTGTAATTTTCTTTTATTTGCGAATGCTACTGGTCCTGTAATAAAACATTCTAGATAGCGAACGAATATTTAAAAGGATTGGTATATCACCTGAATCATTCTTGTTTCACTTTTCGTTACTCGATGCATTAGTTGTTTCATAATGAGTGTTTGAATTCTGATCTGTTAAGTTTATTTTTTAATTTGAATAATGTTATATTGTGGTAGTGTCATTATGCCATATGTTTTATAATTCCATCTTGGCACGTCAGATAAACGTCAGTATAATTGTAGCCTTGCATTAACTGTTTACTGAAATTATATTGTGCATGATTAATTGAGAAAGTGAACCTGTGGAACGACCATAGGCCCTCCTCCCCCCAACAATGGAGACACAGGTAGGGGTTATTTAAAGTAGCGCAGACAGACGATTTAAAGACGCCTGGGGTTACGATGACTATCTACAGGTACGACTACTGCCACCTGGTGTTCTATTAATAAACAACACTGGAATCTGGGTATGTAACCAGTTAAATCGTTTAATCTTCCACACAAACAGACTAGAGGTGTAACAGTCGTGGTGTGAATCCAGTTTACGTTTCTCGCCTTAATACACAGGGATTTAGACACCATTGATATACATTGGCTCATACACACAGGTAATATATAAGACGTAGGACCTAGGTAAACTATATGTAGTATTCTGTTGCTCCAGGGAACACCAACAGTTGTAGGATACCAAAGCTACAAGACATACAGTGGATGATTTATTTTGATTAATGTCTGAATGTAGCTGTAAGTGTTTACATTAAAATCGAGAGGCTTGGTTAATTGCAAGTCACGTTGTTTGTAACATTCCTTTACTTATTGTTTGAATTTGAATAATTAGACTTCACTCGTTGCTGTGTATTAATCTACACCCTCCATTGGTATTAAGTTATTATTTTTTTTTCTTTTTTAGAAATTAACTTTTTTTTTGGTTAATTTCAATTCACTTTGAATATTGGAATATTGTATAAATCATTTCTGTTTGTGTAACCTGCATCACTGGATCTTTGGTATGACGTTATTGGTGATATCAATCAAGTTACCCGTGATACTAATACGTTATTGGTGCAGGTTATTAGTTTATTAGTGATAACTATTACGTTACCGGCGATACTAACCTTATTGGTGATAACTAATAGTAATGCGTTATTGTTGACGGCGCTATTAAGTTATTGGTGATAACTATTCAGTTATTGGTGATAACTATTCAGTAATTGGTGATAACTATCCAGTTATTGGTGAAAACTGTTACGTTATTGGTGAAAACTGTTACGTTATTGGTGATAACTATTACGTTACAAATATTTTTTGAATATTTTGTGCTTAAAGGCAGTTATTTCGTTTTTTTCGAAATTGGATATTTTGTTTGATCTTTGTTATTCAGTCGATTATTGGCGATGAATCATTAAAATGTAATTCATGATATTGTTTGTATAATGCCTGGGGTGATTGGTGTATCTCTTTTATCTTTGGAGTACGGTGGTAAACTTTATACATTAATCTACTTATGTATGTATATCTTTACTGTATTTGACCATACTTATCAGTTGGACAGGTGGAATTAAAAGCAACGTTGTCATTTATTTTGTGAGAAGATTTTGAAGTATTGACAGAATGTCTTTAGATTTGGACAATGGTTTAGGTACACAATTTAAGCCATGGACATGATGCACGAGAGCTTAAAGACATCTTGTTTATATTGTTAGTTAAAAACGATATTTTGTGAGAAAATTTTATACCAGTGGCAGAATTTCTTATGACTTGGACTGCGTATACGTACACTTTTAAACAATGGACATAATAAATGAAAGCATACAGACGTCTTGCTTAGTTAATGAAATTCAAATCCACAAAAGAATTGAATGTAACATCTCAGTTTCCGTAGTTTTCCGATGCAATAAACTGACGAATTACTTCAATAAATTGGCTAAAGGCTGTGTCGCTTTAAATTTATGGCGGTTTAACTGTTTGATAAAGTGCGATCTTCTACAGACCCTTAACAATAAAGTACACACATTTTCACAACTTTCAAGATTTTTATTGTATATAAGATCATTTTAAAGGTTTCGTGCTCAATTATATGATAAATAAGCTGTTTAAGTAATTTCTGTGTCGACGGTCGTCGTTATAATAAACACCTTCGTAAATTTAAACCTTTCAACTTAACACGCTCTAGGGCATTTCACATCTATATAAATGAAAGAGAACTCGATGAAAAAAATTCCCTCAGTTAATTGAAGTTTTTTACTTGAATAGCGCTGGCAAAAATGCATTATTTTGGGGTGACATCTCTTTGTGAAATATCACACGGTTTTCTGGAGTGAAAGGATGAAACGACATTAAACTTTGTAAATAAGAGGACATAGAAGAAGGGTTTAAAAGCGAGGGATTTTTAGTCTATACTACCTAATGTTTGATCATAAGGAAGGTTATTATATGAGGGTAAGTTATAGTGGTTGAAATCATGTCAATGGTTAATATGATATGTTTGCTGTAGTTGTATGAAGGTGATTGAATTACTTTTGATACTGTATGCTAAAATATTTAGGTTGTATGATATTCGGCTCTCACAAAATAAATTTTCCCTACAGTGATCTAGGGAAAAATATGCGTATTTGTGGCACATAAATTGATTACTATAGGGTAATGCCTGTTTGATCGAATCATTGATAAATTAAGGTCCGGTCTTACGATATTGACGTATCTCAAACATTAAGGATGAAACTGAGAACCGTCATTAAGATATGTTGGTTGTTTTATTTTAGGAAGTTTTGTTTTGTGTTGGTTTTTTTACATGCTTTATTGTTTGTGAATGGACGAATGAGTGAACTTTTATTTTCTTTTGAAACAGTTTTTTCGGAATGGTATTTGATTTGTGTCAGCTATGCTTGTATTATGTTTTAAATGTTAGCACGGACGGTACAACTCGGGTAGATATGTAGATAAATACACGTATATTAGTAATAACTCTTTTTCTGTTATCTTTCAGGATTGAATTTATAGACGGTAAAATACACGAATTACGAACAGTTGTCTACACTGATTTTGCGAGAAAAGAGCGGAATGCGGGCGACATTGTATTTTATCAAAGAATATAATACGGGAAGTTCAAGAGCTAAAGGTGTAACATGGTGGACGTGTTTACTTTCAACATTAGATGAATAGACAACCAACGTGTACTTTCAGCTGATGGCTAGGAACGACGGCTTCTCGCAAATTTACACAACTTTCTACACAACAAAAAATATAGACATTGAAGATTTTTTACCTCTCTTATTTCACCCTTGACATGGTTATAAGTTAGAATCGAGAGGGTGGAGTGTGAACTTGAATTCCATAGCAAAGAAAAAGAAAATCTTTAGTATCATTATTACTGTCTTGGAGATGTTTTGAGCGCTAATGTTCTTAACAGGGACGTGTAAAGATGGGCAAGCGATGAACATACAAAAGCGTCATGTGGCGGCTTACACAATGTGTGTTAGTAAATGTTGCTGAAGTGAATAACCAAACATTTCTAAGCAGTTAATGTGGTTAAACTTTATTTAAAGATGGGTTTTGTGGTTTATATATTAATATCTCTCATAACTCATCTTGCAGAACTAGGATTAAACTGTTTTCTGGCCTATTCCCTATGGTTAGATGGTGAATCGCGTGTTTGGTTTAGTCTAATCGCAGGACTTTTAATCATACCTTTAGTCACAGTCCAACTCGTATCCGCCATATTGCTACTCCAGCGCCAAAACGAAAACTTGGCGTCATGGCGGTTAATTTTAATGGCGTTCACTCATGTAATGTTACTGGGTTTCCATTGGCGCCATCTTTCTTTTTTATTAGAAAAGGACGTGAATAAAAAGAAGAAGGACTTGGCAGAGTTGTGTTTATTGAGATTTATTTATACATTTACCTCAAGTTTACCATTATTACTAATAATATCATTTTTATTACTCGGTGGTTTCACGAGTTCCTTACTACTGATTCTGTTAATTTACGCCGCGATTGGGACTACTTTAATCTCATCTTCATGGGCAATTGCTAGTTATCGAAAGCTGAAACAACCCAGTGAACAGGTAGAAGATATAGTTCCAACATGCTGTGGTACAATTTTCCGTTTTTTGTGGCGAATGGGGGAAATCATGGCACGTATACTATCGTTGGTGCTATTTGCAACTCTGTATCATCATTGGATATATTTAGTGCTGACTCTGCATTGGATCACTATGTGTCTCTGTGTTTTTACATCCGTATTAGCAGGAATTAGTGGAACCGGATGTTATCGTGTTGTTAAGGGAATGATTACAGCATATGTGTATATATTCTGTTTTATTAATATCAATAAGAACAACTCCGCGTTTCGTTATTCATTCTTTTACATCATTATTGTTTTGGAAAATGCTACATTATGTGTTGTCTGGATGGTGATGGATGATTATCCGGGATATTACCTTGTATATATAACAGTTGGTGCATCCTTGGTGTGCATCGCTTCCATGTGCATTTATTATAAATTCTTCCATAGGAGAACTCATCATTCAGACGAAGACCAAAAAGAAGATATGTGCCGAAACAAAGATTGTATTAACTGTAAACTAAATCTTTGCGCAAAACATAATAAAGAACAACAGAGAACATTTAACCCGGGTTGGTTGAGTCAGTACCAATCAGGTCTGACTGAGGAGCAGTTTTACAAGTATCTTCTACAGGAGTCGTTCGTGGAATCATCAGTACCCGGGGACAGAAATTCCACCATAAGTACAGCTTTGTCTAATCCTAACATGGATTTTAAGAATCTAGAGACAATGTCAGACGAAGAGCGCCGATCGGTTATTAGTTTCTTAACATCGAGGAACTATGTTCATAGACAGTATATGGAACAGTTGGACCATCTACCTGGTGACGATTGGTCGGATTATACCACTGACACACCGAGTATTAGCAACGAACGTTTCTCGTGTTCGAGCTGTGATACCGACTCGTCTCCCGATGGTTCATGGCCAGAACAAGACAATTATGTTCCAAAATTATCCGTCTTGTTAACCGAGGATTGTGATGCAATACAAGAAACTAAACACGGGCAAATTTATCTTAAACGTCTGGACTCCTTTCATTCGCTTTTACGGCGAGACGCCCACAACATGCAGGTTCTTAATGCGGGTAGTGATAGAAATTTACAATGGTCACAACTTCCGGTTACAATGTTAGCTCGCCAGAAGTATACTGTGCCTAGCGAAAATGAAACTGATTCCTGTTCGTCGGATCCAACGTCCAGAGACGTAAGTGCGCGTACAAACGCCCGTAAAGCTAACAAAAGAAACAAGAAGCGCGTTGAGGGACGCTCTGAGACAAGGGGTGATAATTCATCCAAGAAATCAAAAAATAGAAAATACAAACTAAATAGAAATGTGGGCTACGTAAACGAGGATCATAATGTTTACATGGAAATGCGTGTGCCAGTTAAAAAACTGCCAGCTGTTTACGAAAATGTGGCTTATATGGACGAAATTTTGACTAAGCCCTCAAAAGTGTTTAAGGTAGTTCAGACAAGCGAAAATAGTAAGGCGCCTTGGTATACGTGTAGTGAATCCGGAGATAGTGCCTTACCTACAGAAACTTTTAGTTCTACGAGTAACTGTGGTTTAACGGACGTTGACAATGATAGTCATTCCAGTCAGGAATTCATGATCTAAATAATGTGTACCTGATTTAAAGGAGAAGTGCAGTCGTTCCAATTTTGTGTATGTAGTCATTGTCTAGTATTAAGATAGTTTCATCAATGCAGAGCCGAAGTACAAATCATTAAGCCAACAACAGTGTCATGAGGATATTTACTCCTATCTCTGAAGGACCCTATGTGCAATAGAAATATTGAAAGACGCCTCTCTCTCTCTCTCTCTCTCTCTCTCTCTCTCTCTCTCTCCGTAAGCTATATTCATAGGAATGACAGGATATAAGACAATTATGACACGTCGATTATGGCACGTACAATACTTTGTTTGTTAACCGTTACTCCGTTTTTTTTAAAATTATGGTTGAGCTTGGTTGAAACTATTTCAATACTAGACAATGAATAAAATATGCAAGGACAGATCATTTCCTTTAATAAACTTGATTATAAAACTAAATTAATATTTAATGTGCTATAGATTTTGTTGTTGAGATTATTTGTTTTTACTACCTCAAATATCATGTACATTACTTATGTATTAAAGATACTTTTCCCACAAAAGTATTTATCGGGTGGATATTTCTAATATTGTCAATTTTTGTATGTATGAAAAGTAGAGACACCAAATCTTCCTAGAAAATCCTGTATTCCTTAAATAAAACACCCACGAAGCGCAATCTCGTGGGTTTCCTCCGGGCACTCCGGTTTCCTCCCACTGCTAAAGACCCCTACGCGCAAGCGAATTATTGAAATAAAATTAAAAACCATATGTTAGTCCTCAAATGACCTAGTTTGTTGAGTGGACGTTAAACCCCATTTCTCTCTCTCTCTCTCTCCCACGAAGCGCACACAGGACAAATATGAGAGGGTGTCACAAATTAGTAGAATGACGATTAAGAGATGTCGACTCGACTCACGTCAAAGAATGCACTCGTAGATTGTTTGAGCCCTTGCTGTTGTTAAACTTGATGTGAGCCAACGTGGGAGACGTAAAAGTATATAAGTTTCCGAGATGAAAACCACAGAAAGAACGTGGGCAGGGGATAATCCGAGGATTCGATATTTATGAGGGTCTTTCCTTTGCAATGAATTCTCCTGCGACTTCTCACCCGTTGTTACGAACAGCGACCGACAAAATATATATCTTATAGGGGTATATTATCAAATCACCCAGTTTGTACGCGGAAATATGCCTGTAAAGATACATTTGGTTAGTACTAAATCTGCTAATACAATATTCTGTTTCCCATTGTTAGTGGTACATGACGGTGGGAATGTTTCCCATTGTTAGTGGTACAGGTCGGTTGGCCTCAGACCACTAGGCCATCCCAACCCCCCTCCTTGGCCTTTTTCCCCTTGGAGGGGGTTGAGATGGCCTAGTGGTCTAGAGTGCCGCGCTTCGACCTCTAGCTGGCCGGTCACCTCTGGCTTGCGGCTGTTGTTTCAAGCCCTGGTTTGAGCGTATGTGGCATGGAGATAGGGGCGCTTTCTCAACCTCGTGGGTTTCCTCCGGGCACTCCGGTTTCCTCCCACTGCTAAAGACCCCTAAGCTCAAGCGAATTATTGAAATAAAATTAAACCATATGTTAGTCCCGAAATGACCTAGTTGTGTCGAGTGGACGTTAAACCCCATTTTTTTTTCTCTCTCTCTCTCTCTCTCTCTCTCTCTCTCTCTTTCCCCTTGGCAGTGGTGCAGGACGGCGGAACTGTTTCCCCTTGTCAGTGGTACAGAACTATGGGAATGTTTCCCCTTGTCAGTGGTGCAGAACGGTGGAATAATTTCACATTATCATTGGTACGGGATGAAAGCGAACAGGCAGGGAGAATCGCCTAGACTCGAATTCGTCGATTGTGATGAAAAACCGAGGTTCAACGGTTTACATGTAGGTGTGCACGTAAAAATTTTCCGACAATTGGAATTCCATGAAGAGTAGGCAGAATCGCCGGAAGAGTAGGCAGAATCGCCGACTCCCAGGCAAAATGTCCCTCAGAACACTTTGTATGGTGTATCCTCGGTTCTTGTAGAAGCATCGGACGTTAAATTCTATCCGATTTCATGTTTTGCTTGAAGTGTGGTATGTATGTTGTATTTTTAAATGATCTAATTAGATAATAATTGCGCAATTAAAATTGCTTTTATTAACTAATTAGATAATATTTATTACACTTTAAAAACATTTAGCGATAATTAACTTATTTTATTAAACTATAATTAACAAATTAGTTAAATTGTCCAATATCTAAAAACAATCAGAAACATATAGCCTGTTTTATTACTCTTTAATTGACCAAATAATTAAAAATTTTAACACTTTAATTACTTGCAAAATTTTAATTTTCTGATTTTTTTAAAAATTATAATTGAAAATGTACTGATAATCGTCGTAAAACAGTTAAATGAATACCGTTTTTGTTAATCAAATCGTGTTTTGTTATAGAGCTTTTCAAAAATAATTAGTGTACGGTAATTTTTTTTTCATTCCGACAGCTTATGTATATAGCGCTGTAAACAAACATATTAGCGTGTATAATTTAGATTTTAATTTGATCTTTCTACTTAGTAGTACATAATTAATTTGTCAAAAAGTTAGTTCATATGAAAACCCGTCATGACGTCATCATAGGTTGATATATTCTGTTCATATCAATCTCTGGTGACCTTGATAGAATATTACAAGATAACTAAAATCAACTTTTTTTATTCTCTTAACAAGTTGCAAAACTTACCAAAAACCAAAGAAGAATCCTTACTAGAAAAATGAAAGAACACCAAATTTTGAAAATTTGAGCCAGTTTGCTGGCATTTGAGGTCATTGCTGAGAGTAAACTCTTAAGAAGAAAAGGATTAGAAATTGGAAAGAATCTCAAGCATATGTACTGTGTGTCGCACACCGCCCCATGCCATAGTGGTACGTACTGAGTAAAACCGACGATAGTGACAGATGTTTAAGTACAGCGTGTGCAAGAAAGACTTTAAGGGCAACATTGGTGTCAGTCATTATTACATATGTGATAGAACTGGTTAAATACATTCCAAATATAACTTTAACACAGAGGTCATTGCTCCGCGAGATGTGTAACAAACACTGGAATGAACGGGGAGTGACGTCAAACATGACAAACTCGAGTTATCCTTCTATATAACTGAGTGAACTAACGAACGGTAACAGACACACAGGCGAATTTCATTTCACTGATAATTCCGCTGAAGATGGAAAGTTGTTTTATAAGACGATGAGGGGATATTTCACAATTCAAAAATAGAATTGGCTTTCACTAGATAAGACACAACGAGAAAAATAGAAAATTTCCGTGCATTCCCCTGTTTTTAGTCCGCCTGTTCTTAATAAAAACAAGATAATGCACGGACTTTTTCTAATTTATTCGTTATCTTGTATCTACTGACAGCCAATTCTTTTTGTGAATCGTCAGCAATGTGTTAAAATTATATTTGAAATGCATTTAACCAGTTCTATCACATATGTAATAATGACTGGCACCAATATTGTCCTTTAACGTGTTGTCACAAATACATGTATTTTACCGTTTGGCCAGACGCCCCCTTGATCTTGAGATCGTAGGCTTCCGTCGGTCAAGCAAATAGGGAAATCCAACACGGTCAGTTAATTAGAATACACCAATAATTCTCGGGAAAACTGCACACCAAAACACAGAAAAAACAAGGTATATTTAAGCAAAGTATAATCAAAATTGTTAGTTACATCATCCCATCACAAAAGAAACGGGACAAATGGAACCATACAGGTACTGTGGTAGGTATTTCACATACAATGATCAATGGGGCAATAGATCAGTGGTATTGAACATTTTGCCATTCGCAGATCCCTTTGAACATTTTGAAAATCTCCAACAGCCCCCACAGCACCCACCCCATTCGCATATCTGCATTTAGTCAATTCAGTTAGATTTACATATGTTTGTAAACACTCTCGTTCAATGTTTTAACTGGTAAAATGTTGGGAAATACCGCTCAAATATACCCATATGACCTGTTGCAGTTTAGTTTTGAAAGCGTCCAAGATTAAAGGGGTGGGTGGCATCATAAGTTCTGTCATTGAGTCAACTGGCGCGGTTTCGATTTCCCGGTTGAACGTGACAAGGAGTAGGGTCGCCTGTCAAACCTCGTGTTTTTTTCCGGATCCCCGGTTTCATCCCACTGCTAAAGACCCCTACGCCCAAGTGAAATATTGAAATAAAATTGAACCATGTGTTAGTCCGGAAATGACCAAGTTTGTGTTGAGTGGACGTTACCCCCCCCCCCCTCTCTTACACCCTCTCTCGCTCTCCTCTCGACGACAAATGGGAGACAACTCTGTTAACAATATTTGACTGTCACAAGATAAGTGTAAGCGAGAAAATGGAAAAAGTCCATGCATTATCATGTGTTTATTAAGTATAGAATGATTAAAAACAAGGGAATTTAAAGACTATTTCTATTGTTCTCGTTTTCCCCTGTTTAGTGACATCAATTACGTGCGGGAGCGGGTATCTGTATTTTCGTAAGTTGTGTAATGGTCTCAAGCTTAAGACATTGCGTAATATTTTGAAACAACAACTCGTGACTAGTCACTCGTGCTGTTCCAATAATGCCTCGCTTTGGACCATTAAACCACACAGAATTTCCATCGTCAATTTCTATATGTCAATAAAGGCAGGAATTGAAACGTTTTGGGGCTGATTTACCTATTCGACAATTAATTTGTACAATAGTATAGTTTACAAGGGCGTCCAATATCCCCAACTGACGCCCTCCCAAACTAAACTATATCGCATACATCATATGACTTTAACCGAACTTTATTAATTTACTAATTGCTGTTTTAAAACCTGATCCTATTCGAATATGTAAGACGTTAAGTCCCCATTTATACCCTGGGGCCTATTTCACGAAATTTTAACTAAGATAAGATCCCAATTTTAGTAATTTGATTGGATAATATTAGATTGATTTTAGTGCTTAGCCAATCAAAATTGAAGTATCTACTAAAATTGGATTTTATCATAAGTTAAAATTTCGTGAAACAGGGCCCTGTTAACTCCCGTCGGCACCAGTAGCATAATTGTAGTAATTACCAGTTTCAGCTCGAGAATAACAACCTAATTACCTTCTACATTTAAACTAATTGATCTATCAAACATCTGTTTCTTATTTCCCAAAAAAACATATTAATTTTAATCGCAAGAAAATCGCACCATGCCCCAAGAATTAATTTTAATTATAGGTAACCTTGATTGTCGAGGTCAGTTTGTATTTGTCGTTAGTCCCCGTCTATTTACTATTAGTATGAAAGGCTAAGTAATTTCTTGGATTAACCTCTGTCGTAGAAAGAATGCCATAATTGTTTTGGAAATACCCACCCGGGTCTTCCGGTTCCTCCAACTGTTAAAGACCTCTAGGCGCAAACGAATTATTGTAATAAAAATTGAATTTAGCCCCGAAATGACCTAGTTTGTGTCGAGTTGACGTTAACCCATACTCCGCACAGTGTTTCGTTTGATTAGAGGCAATCCCACTACTCACTGCTGTAATGAGTGGATATTGTTGTTTTAAATTTTGATTGGTCAGTAGTCCGACTACCAACCAATGACTAGCTGCTCTACAAAAGCTTTACATTTAAAACGGGTGCCAATATTGACCAAATATGTTTACATAACGTTAAATCATGGCTCACGATTTTATTATGCCCAATTAACTTGTGCATAACAGAATACTGCAGTAAAACTAATTGGGTGACAAACGAGGCTATCAAGTCGAATGAAATATAAACAATACTGTTTGGAAACGAACATACTTTCACCGTTTTTAATACCTTAAATCACTGTCCAAAGTTTTAGGGAAGACCCAGATTAAAAGAAGGACTGCCATGTTGCTGTACTTAAGTGATAGCTTTGATTGAACGGGAAGAATAGACATACTCCCGCAAAAAGTTCAAGAATCAGAAGCTAATCCAGCAATGGCCAGAGAGGGATTTCTCAGGCCATTGCTTCAGGAATATGACGTTAACCCCACTTACTCTCTCTTTCCCCCAAACACTCGGAGTGGCTGAAACTTACTTCTGTATAAGGCTCTGAGTTGTAATAGCTTGTTTCTTTTATCTCTGCTTCCATTAATATAAAGTGATATCGTTGACAGAGAGAGATAGAAAGAGAGATGAGGATTTCAACCTCATTCGACACAAACAAGGTTATTTCGGGACTAACTTATGGTTCAATTTTATTTCAAAAATTCGCTTGCGCGTATTGGTTTAGTCACGTAAGTATTAACGGGGAATCGAAACTACGCCATTTGACTCAATAAAAGACCTTCTGGTCCAATGCGCGCGCGTCAAATCACAAGCCATCCAAATCGCAGACAAGACATGGGAGAAGCCGAAGCATCTTCCTGTATGTTTAGAATATGATTTGGCAATCTTTCCATTCACGGCCTTAGGCCATTGAGAGGTTTAGTGGAAGTAGTTGATCAATAAAGAATAATACACCTTGAATACCTGTTTCTTAAAATAAAACTGCTAGACATCACGTGACTATATCAACCTTGCGCAATTTAATCGAGCAATGAAATCAATATATTGGCGCAGTCTTGGGATAAATCCTCGATAACCTAATTTATTATTAATATTTATAACGTGAGCGTATTGTGGTTGATTTTGTTGATAAAAGATCTGATGACCTGTCAGTGTGATGTGAAAGAAAGATGAAGGAAAGTGTTGTACAAGTATCGTGTGGTGGTCCAGGTAAGTATATGTACTATTATTGTTATAAAAAAATACCTGACATGACCTATATAGAAGTATTGCTTTGTATGTGTATCTTCGCTGATTCGCTCTCCGTTTTATAGTAATACTGTTAAGCTCACATTAGAATAAATACTCTCTCTCTCTCCCCCTCTCTCTCTTTTCCAACAAGTGGTCGAATTGTGTCTAAATATTGTTGGTTAATCCAGTAACAACTGTACTTTCATTTTATGTCGTATTGTTCAAGTAATACTACTGTGTGTTTTAACGTCTGCCGTTACAATAATGATATTGCGGACATGTAGAAAAAGTTAGTACCTTGATCCTTAAACATCTGCTTCTACTAAAGCTATATCGAATATTGTGGAAGAGATAAAACAGGGAATGGAGTTGATTAAAAAATAAATGTTATAAAATTTATTTAAAACGACGATAAACCGACATTAAATATATCTGCTTTCTTTCAGAATATGGAACCGAAGAAGCTGTTGAATATCAGAAACGCGCTTTTCGGTTCATGAAAAGAATCGGCGTTTTCCAGTTATCCGTAGGATTTATCGCCCTTGTTTCAGCAATCGGAGCACTTGTTTGTGGGTTTATGGTTGAAACGATTAATTATCCAGTGATTGACATATTTCCGCTACTAACGAGTGTGTTGGTAAGTTAGGTTCTCAGACAAATTTCAATATTCAAAAAAGGGCAACATTTTGTCGAATCCAACCCACCACAAAAGACAATTAACTGTAAATCGGGGGCTTGTTTTACAAAATTTCAACTATATGAAATTCAAATTTTAGTAATTTGGTTGGACAATATTAGATTGATTTTAATGCTTATCCAATCAAAATTGAAGTATCTAATAAAATTTGGATTTTATCTTTAGATAAGAACGTATTCTTTCTTTGGTCCTATTGTTTATGTTGACCAAGTAACACTATTACGCCACGACAATTTTCAACCGCATTTTTTTAAAGAGTAACATTGCCCCACTTCAATCTTTTACTTACCAAGTTACATTTTTACGACACGACAATTTCGTCCCCACATTTGTTTAAAGAGTAACATTGCCCCACTACAATATTTTATTTACCAAGTTACATTTTACGACATGACAATTTCGCACTCGCGCATTTTCGTGTAACTAGTTACATTGTGCGACGTAACAAATTTGTCACCCTTTGTTTTATTTACCAAGTTACACTGTACATCACAACAATTTGTCATTCGCAATTTTTATTTTTAAAGTTGCACTGTACAGCACAATTTTTCATCCGCTTTCATGTTGTTTACCAAGTTACATTTTACTTCACGACATTTTTTACAGGCGGTTCTTGCTGGATATTTTGCTCTGAAAACAGCACGATGTACACCACAGTTACAAGTGGATGCACCAACAAAACGTTATGTAAGCTTCATTTTATTTTTAGATATTTAAAGCCGATCGCCATTTGAAGTAATTTGCATTTCTTGCAAACTACAATGCTATGAAAGTTTGACCTCTAAAAGGAACATCAATTCAAAAATGGCTCAGTTTGGTTTTGTATTTACAAAGATGTGGCGAAGTGAAAATTTGGCATATACAAACAATATGAAAAAACAGCCCTGGACAGGAGATGATCTATGGTTGCATTTCTGTTTTTTATTTTCCTAATTAATTATACATTTTTTTATAAACACTATTTTATTCCGAATATCTGAATGAGATTGGGAATCAGGCTTAGCCTATGTAAAACCTCGTTCCTTATTTTAGCGCACAGCAACCTGGAAAATATTTCAAAACAAACATCAAGCTTCTGACTAAGTATATGCCAAAAGTCTGTTACGTCTATGTTCGTAAGCGAGATTATCAAATAACTGGTCTGATTCCGATTTCTAACTCAGGGGCAAATAACTCGTCTAAACCGATTCTCTTTCTATAGATATTATAATACCAAGGTAAGAAACGGGTTGGATTAAAATAACTGTGATCAAAGTTCAGTACTCTAGATTCCGTCAACCATTCACTAATTTTCGCTTGGTAGACAATTGAGTTTGCCAGACCGTGCGTAGTTGTAATTGTAATCTTGGCCTTTTTTTTTACATTTCAGGTTATCATTCACTACGTTATCGATGTAACCAACGTCTCGTTTGCGTCTTGCTCGGCGGCATTTGCTGGCTGGGCTATTGGTGTTTGTAAATCAACTGATGTAAAAATGATTTCCTATTGTAATCCAAACCATGATACTATATTAATATTTGGTATCATCAACTGTGTTGCTGGAGCTATCATCGCCATTACCTGTATCCCAGGAATGATATTTTTCTGTTTATATGCTCGGGTTTTTGGATTTACAAACAGAGAGGATCGGGTTAGAGATCTAGAAAATAGACTTAACAACCTTCAACGACAATTAGACAATCAAATACCACCGCCTTATAATATTGATGAAGCACCCCCTTCCTACCAGAATAACGGTTTCAAATATTGATTTAATCACGAAATGAACTGCCCATAACTGGCTCATGGTCGTGACTATAATTGGCCGTAGAATATGAACATCTAAAGAAAAAAAAACCTACATTGTTTGATTACTAGTATCCACGTGATTTAAGAGAGAAATGATATAATGTATTAATTGTGATTTATTTTGGAGAGAGAAATGGGGTTAAACGTCCACTCGACACAAACTAGGTCATTTCGGGACTACCATAGAGTTTAAATTTTTTCCATAATTCGCTTGTGCGTAGCAGTTGAAGGAAACCGGAGAAACCCCACGAGGTTGGACAGGCGACCCTACTCCTTGTCACGTACATATAGTTCAATTTTATTTCCACATACTCACTTGATCGAAGAGAGACATGGTATGATTTATTGATTGTCATTGATTTTTTTATATAAAAGAAATGTACATTCTTTAATTACTGGTATAATTTGCATTATCAAATGGTTGACTATCATTAATTAATTTTATAAACAATGTACATAGCATTTATGACTTATGGTATATTATTGTCTATATGAAATAAAATTATTCCTCCACTCTGTATACCACCCTGATATTCATTACACATTGTGCTTCGGGTCTTACGGTTTACTAACACTGCTAAAGACCATGGTAAGCGCTCTCTCTCTCTCTCTCTCTCTCTCTCTCAATTTTTTTTCCTATTATTTACGATTAATTAACCCCCTGTTCAAAAAAAGTTATAATAGATTTTGAAATTGACATAATATAACTCATGTGTATCCTACAAGTCTCTAGCATCCAGAATGATATTCTACGAATAATCTCGATGCATTGTCAAGATTTGGGAATAATAGGTCATTGGCTAGATTATCCGGTCTTTTACATCATCATAAACTAGTCTAAGGGAGGTAACTTATGGTTACTTATGGTTGATTTCCAGATCAGGTTCTATGCGATCCTCTACTCTGGACTTAGTAACTATACTTGTTACCTTAAACTGTGTTTAAGGTAACAATAGGTACAGTCTAAGACCCCTTACGCAAGTTCAAATAGGTTCAAACGCACAATTGTCAACACACGTCATTACAGTTTGTATTAAAATAAGTAATTCTATCACAAATAGTGAAGACTGGGCCATTAAAATAGTTACCGAACAGTTTTTCTCTGCATAGCGCTGTTTATGTTGTAGGCCTAATAATGACGTATTACGCAACTTGCGGCCATGACGGTCGGCCAGTTGAAATTTCACGTAGGAGATGGGTTTCATCAAATCATATAATTATGCGGTAAGGCCTCACCTTTATTTCAATAAGAATTGATTTATTATATGTTAAGCTGCGTGCAGTACTGTTTTGGGTCAGTTTATTTGTAAATTAACCGAGCTATAGGCCGGTAAACTTTTTGTAGTCATTTGACTAAAAAACTTGCGCAAAGGAACTCGGTAGGAAAAACCACTACTGTGACTGGAGTAAGACGGAAGACAGCAGTAGTGGAACCATTTCTACTCTGGACTCATTGTAATTGTATGTTATTCCGGTGAATTTAACCTTGTAATTATAGTATGCTTCGTGTCTTTGCCAAAATTTGTCTAGTCGGGATTTAAACATGTTAAGGTTTGTAACTAGATGTTGACACCCACTTCAGAAAATACATTTGATTGCATTGTCAGTTCAATATCCAACACGCTTAGTTTTTCTTACTGTACATTTCTCTCTTCAGGGACCACATCTATGGGTTTTTTTTAAATTAATACTAATTCGTCGCCAAGATTCAGGTTTGTTTATATGAATGCAAGAATGATGGGATTTATTTGGGGAAGGGGCGCAACTCTTACTTTACTCGGCAAAAGATGCTGGATAATCAACCACATAAAAAAAACCTAGTTGCGCATGCAGCAAATATTTACAACGGTCCGAGACCCTCCGTACGTTGAAGGCAAGGAGGGTTCTGGGGGACCGAAACTGGTTTCCTACAACAGAAAGTCAACAAAGATCGCCATGCATGGAAGGCAATATAGACCGATTTGTACTGACGTGCCTTTAAACGTGCCTTTTATTCCTTCAAGTATGACGGGGGATTTGACTCAAAAGTCAATGCTATGTTGTTAGTGCTATTGTTGCAAATGTTTAATGTTGGGTGTAAATTAGACAAAGTCAAATGTAAAAAAATCTTACATCGTGTAACTTGACATCTAATTTTTGTCATTTAACATTTCACATTAGACATTTCACAACAAACCTAAGTCCATCTACCCAGAACTCTGACATCTTCTCATTTGACACTCGCGCTATGTATTGTAATCTTCAACATATGTCTTTTGCATCGCAACACAGAACAAGTAATGGAATCAGATATGCAAATTAGTTCACACGGCACCAAATTTTAATCACGTGAGATCTCGCGCGAAGAAATAACGGTCAAGCGTGAAACCAATGACGTATGCACTGATGTTTAAATGCTGTTGATATCCCGCATCTTACCCCAATACAATGGCTTATACAGTGTCTTATCGTTCCTACTAGTGTTATACATTGTATTGTATACATGATGTTTATATAATAAACAGTAGGCTATGTCCGTTCCATGTATCTGAAAACAGCCATATACAGAATATTTGTCTGATTAGATAAATCCACTGTGACCCTCATACTCTAATAATCAAATAGAAATTATTTAAAAGAAAACATTGTTAATTAACTGAATTCAGTAATTTTAATTTCTTAGACTGAATCTTCCAAGACATTCATTCATGTACCATTAATGAAATTCTATTTTGAAAAATGCTTATAAATACGGCAAAGAACGGAATTGAATAAATGCTGATACAGAGCTATATATCAAAAACTGATTAATACGGGAAAGTCGTTTTTTTCTTCTACTTTTCGGTAAAACACATTGTCCAAACGTACAACTCGGAACTGTTAAAGTGATGCAATGAAAACAAAATTAAATACCGTAATGATTACATTTAAGTCTCCAAATGAGTCGAAAAAATCGAACTGCCGACAGCCAAGTCCCGAGTCTATCAAATACAGTTTGAAGAAGAGTAGGCGAGACCATGTGTTATACTATAAAAATGTGATTTAATTTATTAATCTTCCATCAAAAGCCCCCAATTTTCGTCAAGAGAGATAGAGAGAAATGTGGTTTACGTCCATTCGACACTAGGTCATTTTGGGACAAACATATGGTACAATTTAATTTCAATAATTGGCTTGTCCGTAGGATTCTTTAGAAATGGGACGAAACCAGAGGACACGGAGAAGAACCACGACGTTAAGCTGGCAACCCCACTCCTTGTCACTCGACCCAATGACAAACCTTATGATCTAAAGTACACACGTTAGACCACTCGACAACCCAACCTCCCAAAAATATTAATAGATAAAAATAAATCCGAGTTTTCATTTTTACTCTATGCAAAAAACGAAAACCAGAGTTTTCCTGTGCCGAAAACTTTTTCTCCAAGATTTAGGTAAAATGTCGAGTCGAAATCTAGAACTCAGAACTGTTAAAACTCGTAAAATCCTTTCTGGGTTTTCGGTAGGGCCGATTTGGACTGTGTAGGAAGTTGTCTGCGGGATTTAAAATAGGAGAGAGAGAGAGTGAGAGAGAGAGAGAGAGAGAGAGAGATGGGGTTTAACGTCCACTCAACGCAACTAAATTCTTCGTAAGAAATTCTGTGAATTCTACGAAAAATATCTTGGGTTATATGTGGAAGCCGAGACATTTTACTTTCCTTTTTTACTTTCACTTTATGCTAAAAACAAATCCTAAAATCAGCATCTGGTTGAAGGTCTCATGTTGGGGAATTCCCTGCTTGAAAATTAACATATCACGTGATGAACTAATTTGCATATTGGCCGATTTCATTACTTGTTCTGTGTTGGGATGTAAAAGTGAAATGTTGATGGTTACAATACATAGTACGCGTGTCATATGAGAAGATGTAAGAGTTGAAAGTTTAAAGTTCTGGGTAGATGGAGTTAGGCTTGTTGTGATATGTCTAGTGTGAAATGTTTAATGATAAAAAGTAGATGTCAATTTACACGATGTATTTGTCAGTATTACAGGATGTTTTACTCGTGACTTTGTTCATTTTACACCTAACATAAAACATTTGCAACATTGGACATGTAATAGCACTAACAACATAGCATTGACTTTTGAGTCAAATCCCCCGTCATATTCAAGGGTTATTTTACTTGCACGCTAATATGTACATGGATCATCCAATGAACTTCCTCGGCCCACATCTTACTCATGTTGAACAACTTATCGAATGGGAGGGTATAATAAAACACATGATATTGTTATCATTATTTGATTTGAAAAGGGAAGTATTACACGGTATATAAGATATACAATACCGTCACGTAGATATAATACGGAGTCGTCTAACAGTAATTCGACGAGGTCTGATTGAGGAAGAACATACACACACCGCTCATTTACAAATGACATGTTTACAAATATGTTATAAATATTTAAACATGCATTATTTAAGAGCTAAATCTGCCTATTGCAGGTCTTTATATTTAGGTCTGAAAGGAGATATAAATTATTTATTAGACATTAATCAACTCTCGGTGTCAACACTAGTCTGCGATATTTACTAAATTATAAGGATCAGATTTGCTGCTTTTATTCATGATTTAATCATGAAATGGATAATCGAGAATATGTATTTTTTTTTGTATCGTACCAACGTTAGTAATGATGATCGAGGCTAGGCTGAAAATTAAATCGCTAAAATCTCGGTTCAGAGTGGATCAATTTGACTGAAAATTTCAGCAAATACCCTTTACAGCGTGTAGTTTTTAATTATTATAGTGAGAACTGTCAGCTCTTTATCTAATCTCCCATAATGTATCTTTAAATGACAGTCATCATTACTTGAAACTTATGTAAAGTGGGGTGTTATGGTTTCGCAATGAGTATAGTGTTGGTCCGCTAATCTAATGGTCAAGGGTTCGTTTCTGGTGTTTTTCCGGAGAGATATCCGCCTCTAATCGTTGGGGTGGGACGAAAAACTGAGACTCTGTGTACATATTGGCGTGCAGGTAAAAGAAACCTTGACACTTGGAATTCGAAATAAAAGTAGACGTATGCTAGTCTTCATTAGCTTATGTCGACGTTAAACCCCATTTCATACCGTCAGTAATTAACCGGTGCCTGGGGCGTGTTCGGGTGTCTGACTAGCTGTGCAATATGTCACGACTATAGTAGTAGTAGTAGTGTAGTAATACGAAAATGTGACTAATTGTTTTACCATACAATACTGAATCAATCACGTACACAATAGGCCAGTCTTCTATATCATATTTAAAGTCACGATCATAATTCCTAAGTACAAAAATTAGGATACTCTGTGGGTGTTTGTGATTTTTCGTCATCGCAATGACATTGCATCTAAAACACGCATGCAGCAGATATGATTTGTATTTGTACAGGGTCCTGGGCCCTGTTTCACGAAATTTTAACTTAAGATAAAATCCAATTTTAGTAGATACTTCAATTTTGATTGGCTAAGCACTAAAATCAATCTAATACTATCCAATCAAATTACTAAAATTGGGATCTTATCTTAGTTAAAATTTCGTGAAATAGGCCCCTGATCTTTAGGGTATTATGATCATTGTGTCAGTTAGATCTTATAAGAGGTTTTGTAACGCAATCTGACTAAAATACAGATTGTATTTCGTTTCATTTGTATACAGGGGCGGATTGGGCTGTCGGGCAATCGGGCGAAGGGCCGCTCGGACAATCGCCAAAAGGGCCGGTCGGACAAATAATGAAAAAAATAATTTTGTCTAATTCGTCTAAAAAATCCTTTTTCTGCTGAACATTATATGGGGGAGGGGGGTATTGGACCGACCATTGAGGGGTGATGATCATGTTGTATGTGGTCGATGGCTTTAACGGGCCGCCACGCCATCACCGGAATCAGGAATGGGCTGGTATAATGAACTTTCTGGGCCGGGTGTGCTTGGTGTGGGGCAGAATTCTGAATTCTGCAATGGGTATTCCGTATTTCATCCGAAGATTACATCGGATTCACTGTCGCCTGCAAATTTATTAATTATTAAGTCACCTGCACCCTGCACTGTTAGAAGTCATTCTGTATTTTTACATATAAATTGACTGGCAGCAAAGTTGAAGTCAATTCAACTGTATTTTTACAAACACCTGTATTTTTACCAGTATTCTGTGAAAATACTTGACACTGTAAATTTACTACTGCATGTAAAAAAACTTAATATCAAGTTTTTTTAATACATTATACAGTAAAATTACATATGATTTTAACATGCAGCTACAGTAAAAATACAGTTGAATTAACTGGCAACTTTGCTGCCAGTCATTTTATATGTAAAAATACTTTGTAACATGTTGAACTGAAAACACATTTTTCAAAAAATTTCACTTCACTATGGTAGATTATTTTAAAATTTTAACTGATTTATCATTAACAACACAAAATCACTTAAAACATTTTAATCATGATTAAAAAAGAACACTCCAAAGAAATTATCATTAAAGTTTATTTTTCTTCCTACATTTATTCTTTCTCAATTTAATCAAATATTCACAACAAAGTAAAAAAAGCAGTTGCCAGGCATTGCCACTAAAATGATAGTATGAAAATAAAAAGTCTGTGTAGAACTTTCTCGTATGAAAATGCAGTTAGGCTTATGTCCGCCAGCTGAAATCCCCAAATAAATAGATGACATACCAATTAAATATATACTTAAGTGTATTTTTAAATCAGATAATAATTGTGACCTCTAGAAGGACCACAAGCTAAAAAGCATGATTTTCTGTACAATCAAGGCGAATAACTCATCAAGTTACATGCCAATATCGAAAGGAAATGAGATCTTTGGGATATAGACCTATATTTCAAGTTTCGTCAAAATAGGAAACAGATTATGACCTTTAGAGTGTCTACAAACAAATCGTTGTACAGAGGGACAGAGGGAAATGTAAGAGTATAAACAAAAAACAAAACTACTCATCCCAGAGTAGACATAATATAACAAAATCCTACTAACACAATTTAAAATGTGCTATTTACATTGAAAATTCAATATTTAAGAATATCTGACATGTACTGGCTTTAACCATAAATCATAGGATCAAATGGATAGTGCTTTAATGCTACAACATGATCATATTTTATCTTGTACAGTGAAAGAGGAAAAGGATTTAATACATCTTTAAATTTTAATATACACAAATTTCTCCTATGTGTAAAATCAATGTTATATAGACCCAAATCAGATCTTTGACAGATATATTGTTTGCAAATTATGTAAGGGTCTCCTTTGAAAATAACACATAGATCTACTTGTCCAAATGTTATGATACCATTAAGTATCTTTAGGACAAAAATTAAATCATTTTTGACGATAATGCCATTTGATGTGAAACTACTAGCAATTTGAATGTGAGATGATTCCCTCAATGTATCATTAATAATACACTGTACTTCAATATCAAACATAGATCCAAAATTCAAAAAGCAGCTTTTACGAAATTGGCCTTCCATCACCATCACAGGAGGAATTAACTAGCGCTCCCGGCAACAAAAATGGGACATTTTTCAATGAAAATATTCCTACTTATTCAATATTGCTAACTGGTCAATCAAATGGTCAAACTTTGGGGTTCATTTTTCAAAAATGTACAGGGGAAGACCCCCCCCCCCCAGTCAGTAAAAGGGACCGTTCCGACACGGGAGGCCGGGCCGGTTCCCAGCCCCAATCCGCCCCTGTTTGTATAATTCAAAATTTGGTTATACTTGTCTTTACTTCATTAGGATCTGGAAGAGTTGTTAACATGCAAATAGTCTTGGTGTGCCATTGTTCAATTGCTAAAAGCGTCACTCAAAGAAAACATGGAGATTTGAGCGATCTATGCTGCTCTCTTATTATAAGCCCGTCGAGATTTTGTTTTGGACGAACAGAATTGATACTCCTATTTTTAATCCGATGTAATCTATGCCAGACGATAATCTAGCGTTAGTATTTTTCTAAACAAGCATTATTCAAGAGCCAAATCTGTCTATTGCAGATCTTTCTGCAGGCCTTAATTGTTATCTAGAATAATAATTTGACAGTAATTAACTTACTGAGACCATAATCAACTCTCGATGCCATCAAATAGCCTAGAATTTGAATAGATTTAAATCCGACCTGCGGTTCATAGACGGTTGATGATTACCGATAAAAATGAATAATCGCAACTTAGTTTTTTATCGCAAAAACGTTAGCAATAGTAATCAAGGCTATAATTGTATTGCTCAGAGTGAAGTAATTTTTTAACTATTAGAGCGAAAAGCGTCAGTTCTTTATCTAATCTTACACAATGCCGCTTTAAAGGACAATATTGGTGCCAGTCATTATCACATATGTGATATAACTGATTAAACACGTTCCAAATATAATATTAACACAGAGATCATTGCTACAATAGAGGAGTAATAAAGGATTCATGAATCGGAAGTGACGAACGCCAAAGGAAAACACGAGTTATCTCTCTATGTGAATGACTGAAGTGACGAGTGATGACAGATAAACGGCCGAATTTCTGCTCACTAATAATTCCTTCGAAGACAAAAAGTTGTTATATGGGACCGCAAGAGGTTATCTGAGGATACAATAAAGTAATTAAGTGTCATAAGATAAGAGAGCACGGGAAAAATAGAAATACT
Source organism: Patella depressa (assembly GCA_948474765.1). Lineage (NCBI taxonomy): Eukaryota > Metazoa > Mollusca > Gastropoda > Patellidae > Patella > Patella depressa. The sequence goes on from OX419716.1 coordinate 19,740,428, forward strand.
CCGTACAGCCCCTTGTTTTTATTCATTCTATAGGGGAGATAGGGGCACATTGAACCACTTTGTTCACATACACGTTTGTCCTCATTTCATATCAAATGATTTTATTAGAAGATCTCTATATTTCATGATCAAAAATCAGTATACCCTCTTATATGGATTAAACCCCGGTTTATCTGGATTGTATAGATTAGACATATTTGAACTTAAGTACAAGAATTTCCTAGGCTAAAAAGATAACATGTATGGAAAATTTTTCTCTTTTAAGCGCTTTTTTGAAAAATTCACTGCCTAAGAAAATAATTGACAGCATGTGGCTTATTGATGGAGAAATGGGTCTAAGAAGTTATCTCACTTCTGTATAGTGTTGGGTTGTATAGTATCATTTATAAAGGATATATCCATGGTGGTTCAATGTGCCCCGGTCTCCCCTACCTTATAAAAACATGGTAATGCACGCACTTTTAATCTGTTTTTCTTTCCTGTTCTCTTATCTAGTGGCAGTCAATTCTTTTTATGAATTGTAAGATATTCTCTCACAGTGTCACACAGCAACTTTAGGTCTTCGAGGGAATTATTAGTGAGCAGATATTCGCCCATGTATCTGTCATCACTAGTCACTTCAGTTAGTTATATAAAGGAATAACTCGTGTTTTCCTTTGGCGCTCGTCACTTCCGATTCATGAATCCTTTATTACTCCTCTATCGTAGCAATGATCTCTGGGTTAATATTATATTTGGAAAGTGTTTAATCAGTTCTATCACATATGTGATAATAACTGACACCAATATTGTCCTTTAATTAAAGATTACATTATCAATCCGAGTACATATTACCGGTGTTTAAAGCTGTGAGAAATTTGATATTTTTGCTAAAAATACAAATGACGCAATGTCTCTTTAACAGATAAACTAGACTTCCTGAAATAAGAAACTAAAGTTTAGAGGCGGACATGGTTATATACGGAATGTCTTTTCGAACAACATGGTGCTATAGTTTTGTCATCACGGATGAAATTCCACAGAAGGGAGTCTCCCAAGAAAATTATTAGAATATGGAGGCATTGGGAACTAGAAGCATCTTTAGTCACCACCCTCCCCCAAAAGACCCCCCCCCCCAAAAAAAAAATCTAAAAAAAAAACAACAAAAAAAACCCAGTCGTTTTATTCGTCATTTTCTATCAGTTTTATTTTTAAAGTCAACGAGAACAAATATAATCGGTAATCGCGGTGTCTCAGTGAGTAAGAAGTTGGATCGCGAACGTGGAGATCTCGTGTTCGATCCCGGTGTTTGAATTTACCGACGTGGTTCCCCCTTGTCATGGTGCAGGACGTAGGGGCCCTGAAAGGGATAAAGTAGTCGCTCGGATCGGACGAATGACCAAGATCTCATGTACACTGCATGGCGTATGCGGGCATGCCTTTCTATTCGCCCAGTCGGAGCATAAAAGTAGGACATTAAACCCCATTTCATTTCATAAATTTAATAAATTCTACAGGATATAAATTGTGTTATTTACAAAAAGATGAAGACAGTTAAAACTAAATTTAAAGCATAAAAAAGACTGTCATGAGTGTTATAAGATTATCTTAAAGTCCTAATAGAAATTATTATTTCCTTAGACCATATAATGCGGGCATTGGTTAGGGGTAAAGATTGTGTAGCCAGTTTCACTGCTAGAAAATCAGAAACACCGTTGTCTGGGTGGGAGCGGAAATTAATTTGTCCGAATTTCGCACTAAATAAGCATGTTGTCTAGTTGTTCGGATGGGACGATGACTTGACGTAAACATTGCCATGCACTTAGAAGAATCCTTGGCAGCTGATATTGATCAAATCCACGGACTAGCGTTGTACAAGGAACTTCGTATAGCAAAATCGGAAAAAAACCGATGCACTGTGTTGATAAAATTGAATATTAATCGGTATTCCGCCCCGTCCTCTTTCGCATAGAGGGCTATCCCCCCGCTGTCGTACGATACGTCACAATACGATTGCCTCTATTGATAGATAGATGTTATTTATCTAAATCTAAACATCCCATAAGAGGCAGCATACAAATATCCACAAAATATTTTAAGTAGAAAAAAAGCATGAACATCATTTATGACAGGTTAATAATTAAAATTAAAAACAAAAAACAATTGAATTCACGATGTGGTACGTTTCGATACATTTCGATAACAACACGATTGATAAAACTGGCATCGCTATAAGGTATTATAGGATCACTTCGACTAATCCACGATAAAAAAAACACGATTTCAATCGCAGCGCGAATCGTGATATTGGGAACCTTTCATAAGATGAGTGGTTTCCAAGTAGCCTATCTAAAACACATTTAAATAGACTTATATTTCAAATTATTTTGAAGGAATGTTAATTTCAATGTAAACGACCCTGTATTTAACAAAGTTCGAGCAAATCAAGATCCTGTGTAAGTATGAATGTTTATTCATGATTGGTATATCTTCCTTGTAGAGTTTAAGGTCGGCCGACTATCATATCTACAAACAATACGGTATGTAATCGCTTATATATATACTAAATGGTTATCTACGTAGCGTCCGGATTTAATATTCTTCCTGGTTTAAATTTTGAAGACATAGCTACACCCATTCAGCTCGTCATTGAATGAAGAATGTTCGGTTAGAACAGTCATGGATCGAAGGAAGTGTCTGCTTGCTTTGTATCTGCTTATAGTTTATTCGTCCGGTGAGTATTAAAATAACTTAATTAATACTGATTTGTATAATTTTAATCATGGTTTGCATATTATCTTATGTTTATTCAACGGGTTAGGTATTATGTATATAAATAGACAAGCTAGACACGCCAAGGCTTGAATATAAGATAGTATTCACCATAAACATGAAATAAAACCCGTTTTAGAGAGTCAAGACTTCATGTTTGCATATTTCATAGCATAATAAAATAAAATAGGTCGACATTTGAGATTTGTTTAGTACTTCTGGTCCCAAAATGATCATAAATTTCCTCACAGGATCATTATGGTAAATTTTAAAAATTGAAATATCTATTTAAATTTATAAATATAACGATTGTTTGGTATCATTTAAATCAAATTAAACATATTTGAACTAGTAGCCTGAATCAGGGGCTGAAGATATGTCAATTAAGTGTACTATACTGCGGGCCCGTAGCCAGCTCATAAAATTTGGGGGGCTACGGAATGTTTTTTTTTGGGGGGGGGGGGGGCTACAGAATGTTTTGGAGGGGCTGAGGATGTGGCCGCTATACTGTCCCCATTTACAATTTATCTGCGCAATTATCTTCTTGCATATACCCATTCAAGCTGTTCTCGTATAAATGACGGGAGAGACGATTTGTCTCAACCTGACCTTGACCTTTGCAACGCATCTTTGAATAACAAAGTCGAAATGTTTGAAATTAATAGAGAAGTATTCATCAAGCTGATTTTTTACGCCCCTAATGACCTAAATTATACACGATTGACTGGTATATGCTAGTAATCACGTTCCGGGTTCAGGTCTATGCGTTCTAGGATGTCTCAGTGTGAATATCCACTTAGAATGATCAAATTTCATTATCCGCGGTGACCCGTTACATATATAGTTTGGAACCGATTAAAAATCGGAAGACGGACGCTCGTTCTGATAACCAAGATATATATTAGAAAAGGTGGCAGGGTAGATGTGGCTTAGATGCCTTCCGTGTAAACAGTTGGGGTAACGAAAGGGCGGAAATGCAAGGCCACTTCGGATTGAACCTGGAGGAGCCCAGTGTCGAACTACAGTATCGTCAGTCGTACACTCCAACGTCAAGGGATGTCGGATGACCCCGCAAATTGTCGTCGGCGTTTGGAACTGAGGGACGTGGCAAGACACTGTCAGTGCATCATGACTAATACTTGGCGAGAAAGGTAGTTGGACTCTGTCGTCAGCCAGTCCCCATGTTCGTATATCAAACCTCACAAGATTTGGGGAAGATTAGCAAGACGGGTATGTCAGCTCCTCATGCTTGCCATCATCCCAATAGTCTTGATCAGGTTAATTTGGTTACCACCTTATTCTTTCCCTGGATCAATATGTAAGACTGGAGCGAAAATGACCCTGGCAGAATCTCATTAGATACTTATTTCAAAATTAATACCGGCGCCTTTAATCCCTGGGATTGGGGCCGTATGTAGGATTTTAAAAGTGGGGGTGCATCAGACTGTTGGGGCGCCGTAGCCTCCACGTAATTGATATAAGAAAGTTTGGATCAGGGCAAACGATCCCATTGGCGCGTGGGCGCCCTTAAAACCAACCGACTGATCAGTACCTTTAGAGCATCACTGTGTGATTATAATCAAGTGTATTGTTTATAATAGAAAGATTGTCAAATTTTCTTTTTAGGGATGGTGAGGGACGCCATTTTTCGGGGCGCCTTATGTGTGTGTGTGGGGGGGGGGGTCTGTGAATTGCCCTTTTCGATCTTCGATTCTTACCCTAGGGTTAGCTTTTCCTCTGGAACACGGCTGATTTTGCTGACATGCCCCTGGATTATAGTTATAGGTTTCAGACCGCCTGATTAGAAATTAATCAAACTCATATTAATTTCGGGCGCGGTTCAGGCGCAGATTCAGGGGGGCGCACCCGCCGCACGCCTCCTCTATTTTCTGAGGTGGCGAACAATTTTTAGCTCCATATATTCTCGCGAGAAAGGATAACAAAAATAATTAGGTTGGAAATCGTAATTTACAGTACATTTGTACTAATATCAAATTAGGGTGAAATGAAGATAGTCATGGTAATACGTCGATGCCTTTTACACTTAATACACAAGAAGAGATGTGGAGACTATTTAAGTGTGATGAATGTGGGAGACACTTCCATTTGGGAAGGACCTGTTTCCAATTGTGTCTGATTGTTCTGTTTACAACCGGGAGCCTAGACGTTGGTTTCTCATAGAAAGATCTGAGTCAAAATTCAATATACATAATTTGACGCATCCCGGCTATTTTTGTTTTTATTGGTCATGACTATACCCGTGGTTGTTTTGTGAGACAAAAAACGTGTGCGTGGTAGCATGCACGCAAAAGAACCATTGGCAGTTGGTTCAAAGAGTAGATGGAAAAGCCACTGTCCCGATTGATTTTCTCATAACACACTACATAGAGTATGTCCGTCACTGTATAGCCCAGTTCGTGAGAAGAGGTGGGGGTGTAACGTCCACTCGACACAAACTAGGACATTTTTGGACTAACATATTATATGGTTTAATTTTATTTCAATATTTCACATGCGCGTGGGGTTATTTTTAGCAGTGGGAGGAAACCGGAAGACCCCGGAAGCCCAGTTCGTGCAGAGCAGGACGTTAAACACCATTTCATTTTGTTTACTGTATAAAAAGCATATTATGTACAAAATACGTGCTAGCATTAAATGACCTCACCATGCAAGCCTCGGCTGTATGACAGTAAGTGATATGTACCTATGCCTACACAATTGCGATGCGGCGCCGGTTTACTTATTAGGAAAACTTGCCGCTTTTAGAAAAAAAGTTCTCAAAATTGCGTCGTAAGATTGGTGTGTAGAATTGTCAGTGCAAAATCGGATAAACTAGAAAGAAAAACAGCTTCAAACTTTGAAAACTTTGTAAGATAAAACATTCTTCAAGGGCGTCGTCATGGTAATTCGGGAACTTGAAAGTAGTTCTAATGGCGGACTTTGTCATACAGCCGAGGCTAGATGTAGGGTACTTACTGGAATCTACTGAGGTTTGCCGAGTGTAAATGACCTATAGTTACTCGTATCTGATTGTTTAATTCACTGACCCGTACCACCACGGCCCCGTCGAATTCCCCGAGGGCACATTAAATATAATACAAAATTTTATTTATTTTTCACCTATACGTTTTGATCTACTGTACCGAAATATTTAATAGCTAATGGTTATTGAAATATTCAACACAGCTCGTTAACAATACAATAACTATATTTATACGATATTCCAAACACGATCATTATAATGACAGTTATATGTATTTGTTACATAAAGACGGTTTATTATACTATCCTTAAGTGGTGGAAACACAATCACGCGTTGTTAACGCTAACGTTTTATAAATATTCACGATATCAATCTATTTTAATCACAATGTATTCTATGGAAAATGAAATATAAAATAATACTTCCTGGTGTTGTACACCCGTAATCATTAGTTAAAGACGTGGGTTACACATTTTAAAAGATAAGAGATAAGGGTTTTGTATTAATTTCGGACTTTTTCTTCCGGCATGGATCAGCCCCATTAAAGGAGATAACAGTGCACGTTATCCAGACCTCATTTCTGCTTTCGATGTGCCCCCATATCAGTTCATAATTCGCCGCCCCAATAATATTTATCCACCACTGTTCATACACAAAGATAACAGAAAGCAAAATAGACAATTCCCCAAAATCTTCCAGAAAATGTAAATTCACACAGTATTCTTCGCTCTAGAGTAAAAAGTCAACAAAAACTGTTATTCTAAGGGGGAAAGGAAGAAAAGAAGAATTGGTATAAATAGAGGCATTAGAATTATTATGGTCTTAATCCTTATTGTACACAAATTAAATGCGCAATTATTTTGAACGGTACATACTATAAGAAACAGTTTTTCGTATGTGTGGGTTTATTCACTTGGAACAAAAGATCATTATATGTTCAAATAATTATTCAATTTTTAAAGTTTATTCACTTGGAACAAAAGATCATTATATGTTCAAATAATTATTCAATTTTTAAAGTTTTACAATATTTAAGTGTTGAAAAACACCAAACTGAAATTAAAAGTAGGGTATAAGGTCAAAATCTTTGAGAGAAAAATAAATAAAGCAGTTTTAAGTATTCTTAAACTGGCATACTTACACGCAAATAACAGGAAAATGATTAAGATTGTATCATCAGTTATTGTATTGTCATTATTAAGGGGTTATAATAAAGTGTCAGTAAATAGACCAGTTACATAAAGTCAAACAATTAAGCAATCTCGAAATCTATTGTTATTTTGAACTGGATTATTTGATCGCAATTAACAGGAAAATAATTTAGATTTTATTATCTAAATCTAAATCTAAATCTTTATTAACCTTGAACCACTGGTTCATCGGTAAACATAGCAGGGGCGTTTTTAAGGTTAATCATGGTGGAGTCTGTACTTTTTTAAGGGCCCTCTTTCGCGGGGGTCCGGGGGGGGGGTGTCTTGATTGATGATTTTCATACCAGTGCAATAACTGCATTCTCATTCAGTAGTGGATTCGGCAGTAACAGTGTAAAGAAAACGATTGTCTCGGACTCGTGGTTCCTTTCCCCTGACCAGAGGGGCCCTTTTGTCAGACGAGGGGCCCTTTTGTCTGCCTTTAGGGCCCTCCCTAACTAGGGTACATTTCATTTTTATCATCGGTTTTCGCATTTTTATCCCGTTTTATTTGTTCAACTTCTTTGATTTTATTTTCGCGAGGAGGCTGGCGCCTCCAGCGCCTCCCCTATAAAACGCCTTTGAAACATAGTAACATAATAATACAATTATATACAATATATACAGTAAATAGAGAGCAAACAAACGAATCAAACATTACTATTAACATAGTGTGACATTGACTACAATCTATAAAGGGGAGTGTCTCTTAACTTATTTGCGAAGTATAGAAATTTACCTAATTTAATGAGTTCAGAACAATTTTGGCTTTGTAGTAGTGTTATGAATTTTTCCATATATGGTCTATTATAGTAATATTTCTTTATAAATTTTGACCCAAGTTCAGCATAGAATGGAGATACAAGTACTAAGTAATATTCATCTTCAATTTCCTTGAAATTAGCTCTGTAGACCTTCGAATGACTTGGTAACTGCTTGGATTTTTAAACAGTCACTACCGAAAACTGGCGATGAAAGCCCTGCCAAGTGGGGTACCACACTGATCTAGGTGGGGTGCTATTGCCATTGAGAATGTTGCTTGATAATCGAGAATATATGTGAGTGGGTCAGTCAATCAAATGATCGGCAATTCTCGTAGACGGCGCAGACACAGATGGATGAATTTGACCGAAATTTTCAATATTTTCTGTTTTTATCATCTATTTCTGAATTATTACAGCAAGAATGGCCAACTCTTTAATAAACTCTTAACAGTTAAACTTCTATAAAGGAATGAAATTTGGTTTAATGGCGCGTCAGCACCAACCGTATCGCTTTAGTGCAAAGAGCAATCAATAATATTGAATCATTATAAATATGTGCCAGCAGTGGTAAGAAATGATACCTTTTGCAAAGAAAGTAGAATCAAGATGAAAAAAAGAAGGTATAGATTCCAAAATAGCCTTAGAACAGAGGTAGGGAAGGTCGGTATTTTCATATTGCAGCTATATAAGGTCGGACAGGAACTGTCAGTGGACATGGTCCGCTAAGACACAGTTCCTAAAGGAAATATCAACAAATACATGTACACACCATGGTAATACTTATACATTGGTCACGCCAGGGATTGGGGGAGTTGGTGGATTTTTATTTTTACTCAGCTTCTGAAATTCATGTCCAAATTCTTGCTACAAGTATACTTTTTCTAGAAGACTCGATACTACCTTGTATTAAAAAAATTGCATTAACACATTTACGTAGTAAGTAGTAATGAGTCTCGTAAATTCCATCTAGAGCGCCTGATACCACTAAGGAATTCACATAACTAATGTACATTCATGTTTAAAACATACAAAAGATATTTTTAAAGTATATCTATAAATAATTTTAAGTAATTCAAGCAATATGAATATTCTTATATTAGGCGCATGACATATTGTTGGGGTAATAAATGCCACAATGAAAATCAAGAATAGCGAGTATAAGTTTATATATCTGCTATGTATCGAATCGTTAAGCCGTCTGCTATTTATTGAGCGTCTTCAAATGTTATAATGTATATAAATTACACGCGGACCGGGCATGCAAGGAATGAAAATGGTTTAAAGGGCTAATGTCGATTATATTTTGGAGAATAAAACTGCTTAATTTCGGGTTAAAAGCCTTTAAATACTCTACCTTTGTGTCGAGAAACTAACGTGAAACAGGGGCGTTTTAAGGTTTATCATGGCGGAGGCTATACTATTTTGAGGGATCTCTGGTTTAATCTGAGGTCCTAATTCGATACTCGTCTGAAGTCTGAGAATGGTGATTTTTTTTATTGATGATTTTGATGACTGCATTCTCATTCAGTATACTGAATTCGACAGTAACAGTGTATAGAAAACGATTGACTGAGACTCGGGGCCCCTTCCCTTGACTAGAGGGGCCCTTTTGTCAGACGTAGGGCCCTTCTGTTTGCCTTTAGGGCCCCCTAACTAGAGTACATTTTCATTTTTCTCATCGGTTTTAGCCTTTGTCTCCCGTTTTATTTTTTAAACTTCTTTGATTTTTTTTTCGAGGAGGCTGGCGCCTCCAGCGCCTCAGCTATAAAACGCCATTGACGTGATACGTTTTAAAACAATTGAAACCAGTCTCCATCTGGAAATGGTGACCGGTGTCCCAAGCTGTATATAACACGTTGTCTGGATAAAACCCGACTTTTATTTTATAAAAATAACGTGTAGGTGAAATTTACCTTTCGTCATCAAGTACAGAACGTGGGCCATGCATTGTATAGACCTAAAAAAAAGGAAGGGCAAAAGATTTCCAGGCCACGCAAGCGGTTTTGACGTTCACTTCCAATCGACTGAATATTTTGAGCTGAAATTTTAAGACAAGGTAAATTCTTCATTCCTGTATATTAATACGATCACGGATATTTATTTCTTAAAATCAGGATGGCCCCTTTAACTCTGTCCTATTCACTGTTTGTTGTATCTACACATGTATACATAAAACAGGGACTTAAACTAGATTTTTAAGCGGTAAATAATAAATGCAAAGCGAAATATAGTAAGGGTAGTAAGTAATTGCGGTGCAGCCAAGCATATATATAATTAGCATACAATAACATTATACCCATGTGATATAATGTTATCATATACATATATATATATTTGACCTGAGCAATACAAGATGAGTCTAATGCGGGATAATAATAGCCTGGGTTTTATTATAAAGTTACATTATGGGAGATACGATAAAGAGATGGCAGGTCAAAACTAGATAGTGTAAATTTCAGTCAAATTGGTCCACTATTAACCGAGAAAAAAGCGTTTGAAATATTCACATAGCCTCGGTCATCGTTACTCAAATCATTATTATAAACAGCATAGTCTCGATTATCCACTTGATTGATTTAATTATCAACGGCCATTAAGCGGCATAATAGGAATTCAATCCGCCAACATCGAAGGCTAGCCTTGACTTTAAGAGTTTATTATGGTCTGGATGTTAATTAATGTCTAATTGATTATTTAGATAACATCAGGCCTAAAGAAAGACCCGTAATAAGCAGATTTTGCTCTTGCATAATGCTATTTTAAATATTTTAAAAGCGTGATGGACCAAGTTTTGTAATATTTAATAAGAAATGCTATAATATATAAAGTTATGACACCACTCTTTGGATAGCATGTACATATAATTATGTCATGCAATTTCTAAGAAGTAAGAATATGGAAACGTTGGATAATATATCCAAGACAGGGGCGGACTGGGGGCTGGGCCCCTGATTCTGGCCAAATAAGGGGCTCCCTCTTTAAGGGGGTAGGGTGTCTTATGGCGGTAAATGATGCTTTTTAGAGAATGTCCTGATGTTTCTATAGTTTATCCGCAAATTTAGTGCGTGACAGCCTCTGCAATCCAAGACCCTTCTTGCCCACCCATATGCATAGGCCTACAAAGTCATATGATAAACATTAGAAGATCTAGAAACATATGTATGGCACATGTGGAAAAGCCTAATAGAAATATAATTGAAATGGTGTGTTACTACAATATGGTGGTTAACTAGGCTACCGTTTTGATTTAAACTGACGATGATTCACATTACTGCACAAGTAGTGTACTTATAAGGATGTATTTCCTTGTCTGTCTTATCATATCCTGTTAAACTTGATAGTATTCTAATCACTAATACCCACACTTTTAAACACGAAATATAATGAATCTCGGATTAACTCCGTCTTCTTTTCTATTCTGGAATGTGTCGCTAAGTGGTTTGAACCATTACTTTGCTCGATTATTTTCAGTCCGTTATACATATAGTTATATATGATGCATGTCTGTGCAACAAGTTTGTTCTCCGGATGACTAATTCAGCAACGGCTTGAAATAAAATGTCTTAAGATATTAGTACAAAATGGGGATAAATGATAGTAGTATATGTTTATTTGTAAAATTTAGAGGGAGACAAGCAGGTTTAACAAGGAGGCCCCGATTTGGATCCCGTTGTTGGTCAATAAATCTCCTCGGGATATATAATTTCAGCATAGTTCCTCTATATTAGTCATGTAGGAATGGGGACATGGAGAAGAACAGTGAAGGATCGAACGAAAAGTCGAGGTCCCGTAAACACATTGACGTGCACGTAAAATAACGCATCGATGAAAAGTAGGCGGAAACGATGGTGCCCGGGCAAATTTCCGACGTAGAAAACTGTTTTGCATATATACCGGTCCTCATTAGTTACTATACACAAAAGTAGGATGTTGAACCCCTTTTTTATACGTCCACATTCATAATGTGGACGTATTATGCCGTCGCCCCTGTCTGTGTGTGTGTGTATGTATGTATATGGTGTATGTATGTGTGTATGTATGTATGTATGTGTGTCTGTGGGTCGTCTATAGGGTGCAATTCTTAATGGATCTTCTTCAGACTTTGTATACCTATTCTTTATACCCTATGGACGATACCTATTGTTTTTAGGGCATGCCCAACCAGGGGCGGATCCAGGAATTTTTGCAGGAGGGGGCTTGCCAGGTTTCTTTCACGGAAATCTGCCATCATCGTCTCTAAATTACACAGGCATACATACAAATTGAGCTTTTTAAACAGAGAAATCATTTTTATACTGATGTTGGATCACTATGTGATGTAATTTCATTGATGCAAGGCATAATTTTTTGTATGTAGCTGAGCAGGTGGGGGGGGGGGGGGCCTCTGGATCCGCCCCTGCCAACTCCCTGGGGCAAAGCCTACTCCTATTTCTTGTATTTGTATGATTGTTGTCTACAGGCCACATTTCCTAACATTTAAGGTTAAGTCAACATAAATCAGGTCATTGTGGGACTAATAGCAGTCGGAGAAAATTATTATCTTGAAATTTTGCATACTTATTTTTTGTACCTTAAGGAACATCCCTATCCTCTGGGGTGCACGCCCAAACCCCAGGGGCAGAGCCGCGCCCATTTTCTTTTTGGGTGGCAGTGTGTCGCCTACAGGGCACAATTCTTAATGGATTTTCTTCAAAGGACGACCCCTACAGTTTTGGGAGCATGCCCGACCCCAGGGGCAGAGCCACGCCCATTTCTTGTATTTGTTTGTTTGTCTACAGGCCACATTTCCTAATATATCATCTTGAAATTTCGCCTTGTTATTCTTTGTACCCTAAGGAACATCCCTATCGTTTGACCTGCATGCCCATACGGGCAGAGTCACGCCCATATTCTTTTGGGGTGGCTGTGTGTCGCCTACAGGATGCAATTCTTAACAGATCCTTTTAAAACTTTGCGCACCTATTCCTTATACACTAAGGATAAACCCTATTGCTTTTTACTTCTTGTCTGTCTGTCTTGCCTACATGCCACGATTCTTAATGGACCGTCTTTAAACTTAGGATATGTATTCCTTATAGCCTAAGGACGACAACTGCGTGTCCCGACCCCGCAGAGGCAAGACACACCCAATTTTTGTGTTTTTCGTTTACAGGCCGCAATTCTGAATGAATCACCTTCGTACTTGGTATATGTATTCCATATAGACTGAGGGCGTACACTATTGATTTTGGTGAATGTTCCGACTCCCAGGGGCAGAGCCACGCTCATTTTTTGCCTTTAGCGTCTGAAAGCCACAATTCTGAATGGATTATCTTGGTATACTTATATCTTATACTCTATCAGGACGGCAATTATTGATGTTGACCCTCAGTGCTAAACAAACTAAACGCCTAGCCTTCTTGACAAAGTACCACATCAATCAAAGCAGGAATGTGGACGTATATTATAGCGTTAGCGTTATGTTTTCAAATTCTGATCGGAGCAGCACTCTCTTTATCATGACGTCTTTGTTATCCCGATTGGAGCCGAAAAGTATAGGTCCTAATTTTTATCCGAATTTAAAAACAGTTCAAAATATCTCGTTTTACCATATATAATGAAGGTTGAGTTCGAATTTCGTGCAAATCGAACTGAAACTATCGGACAAAATGGCCGCTCCTGATACGCAATTAATGTAAAAGTATGTCCAATAGGTACAATTTTTATCCGATGTTGATGAAACTTGAAATGTATGTCTATAACCCCGGTCAGTGTCGATATGCGCACATATCGGACGATACTTCCTTGATTATGGCCCAATTTTGTTGAATCGAAAATCATGTTTTAGCTTCTGGTCACCCTCGAGGTCACAATATTTTGCTATATATTTTCATTCATTAATTTTTTATATGAGCTAGCCGACAGGCCATTTCTACCACACATTCGGCAGTTTTTGTGGATTTTAATATCAACAGTTTATCAAATGTAGCTGATTTACGTACTTAAAGACGTTGAGAGATGAATTTTTTTTTATCTAGTATTACTATTACACGACTTTGTTAATATTTCAATTCTCCATAGTTTTGCCAATTTCTTGTCTGTTCTTATTAGTAGTGGGACCCCTTGAAACGAATTCTAGGTGATCAGCGATATTTAAAAAAAAAAAAAAAACTGGTTTGAAGCCATGACGGTAAAAGTAATTGATTTAATGTTGCCTGATGAGGAGGTAAATCAGAGGACAGGTCGGGGCAATTTCAGTCAGGTTCAAACTTCTTAAAGATGTCGTCAAGATAATTATTACTTGAGTAACGGAATCTTTAATTGTACCGTGGCATTTATTATGGTGTATAATATGTTTGTACATAGGCGTACGAAAAGAGCTCAGAATTGTGAGATCGGTCATTAGCCGAGGAGTTTTTGAAAATGGGGTGGGGGTAGGGGTATGGCCTTGTCGGGGAAGGCTATGGTCTTGTCGGGAATGAAGGCTACGGTCTTGTCGGGAATGAATGCTCAGTTTGTCGGGAAGCGTCGCGCCGTCTGTCGGGTTTTGAATATTTTTAATAATATGGAAGCGGAAAGAAATCAGTCCAGTCAATGATGAATACGTACGCCATCTGAATGGAACTAGCACGTACACATGGCCTTTCTCAGTTCTTGAGTACTGTGTTCCTGTATACTGGCATCATAGAACTGTACTAGAAGCATCCAACTCCATGCACCGGACGAGCCCAGTGATAGAACTGAGCAGCTGAAAATTTTCTTTAATAATAATTGATAAGTTTGTAATAATATTGTACCTTGTAGTCACATATAATATACATGTACGATGGCTCAATAGGTCGTAAATAAGTCGATATTGAGCCTTTTCTTTGGAAATGAATATTCATAGGTGAATGTAAAGTGCCACTGGCAAGAGTTATACAAAGATAATGTGCTCAACAACGCTTATTTTACTTATAAATCTCTCCAGGAAAAAGTTCCAAAACCACTATGATGTAGATGTTAAATATATAAACAAGTCTTCTATACATCTGAGATCTGGATAAAAAATGTGAAGTCTCATAAAATGAAAAATGTAGCAAAAGTAAATCGTTCGACTTGTTCTTGTTTTCGTAGTAATAGAGCTTTTTACCAGTTTTGTATGCTGCAACTGACATAATTTACTACCCACTCCAAAATGACTAGAAAGTATTCGAAATGCCTGGAAATGGCGTCTACGGCCGTCTGGTTTTCAAAATTTTCTGGGGATTTAAGTAATGGTCCGAATAAGCCTTGTCATGGTCCCAATCAGCCATAAATCTGGTCCCAGTCAGCCAAGAATCTGGTCCCAATCAGCTACAAATCTGGTCCCAGTCAGCCACAAATCTGGTCCCAATCAGCCAGGTCCCAATCAGCCATGGTCCCAATCAGCCAATTACCACTGTGACATGGTGGCGAAAGCGTAGTTTGAGTCTAGCGAGGTAAGCAAGGTCTTATTTTGTCACTAAGATGTTCCTTTACATTGTACAGACGTCCACACGGATTGACACTCCGATGTTTGGCAGTGAAAAGTTGCCCAGTAAAATTGACTGGGGTTCAAATTATTTTCGACATTGATTGAATAGGCCAGTCCCTGAACGGTCAGGATGAGTGTAATGAGACCGACGTTCAGAGCTGAACTACCCCCCCCCCCCAAACAAGTTCGGCCTCGTACGCCTATGTGTTTGTACCATTTTAATCTATATATCTAGCTACCATACACCTATAATACTGACCTACTAATTGTATTTGTGTGGGTGTGACGGACGGACAATGACCAGAATATGCCTTCCACCACTTTTCACTGATGGTGCAAGGTCATATTTTCAGCCAGGGTCCCCATGCAAGCTTTATCGAGACCTGGTAGTATAGGTTCCACATAATATAGGTACTTGAATTGCAATACGATGCTTTCTTTGGATCCCTGTGACCATGAATTATTTTTTTTTGATTTTACAGCCCAGGAAGAAGAGGAGACTGAACTAACCCCACAAGATGGTTACTATAATAATCTCATTCATCCAGACTGGGGTGCTATAGGTTTGTATGATTTATTTGATACTAATTATATATAGAAGCATTTGGATTTTATATGTATGTAAACACCACTTTATTTGCCTTATAATTCATTCAAATATAACAAATAGATTTATTGATATCGTGATTTGTTTTTACATCTAGTTTCTTCTTGACAGCACACCTTATATGGGGATAAAGTTGAAATATTTCCTGATAAATTATGCAAATGTTTATTATCTAACAATCATTTCCTGTAAAAATCCAAGTGGGTATTAAGTCATTATTTACTCATTTACCAGTATATTTATCATGTGACTTTTAGATTTGTATGATATTTGTTCTCATCTAGTCTATGTTTAAGATCTATTTGAAAGAATAGTTTAAAGTTTCAATAGCATATTTTAAAGTTATATTTTTAAAATGTATTAAAATAAAGCCCTAAAATAGATTGTACCTATAAACAGTCATACCTATTGCCAGTTGAGAAATTGGCAAAAATATCATTTTCAACTTCAAATTCAAACGCTTGAAGATGGCTGGCCATGGAGAGGAATGGGAAAACAAGGGAGGTAATTGAGTTACTATTTCCTCAATCAGCCTGTATTAGCCATTTTAACGCCTGTGAAATTTTGCCCATGATCGTATAAATAGTGAGTTGACAACCTTTTGAGCAAAAGACATAGAAATAATTATGTTTTGACTTTCTTAGAAAATATGAAATTGGAACTTTAAGAACTATACTTAGGTATAGAGAGTTCTCTATCTTGAACAACACTTTTAATACTAGTACTGTCAATAATTCAACAGAATTGTTACCAAAACAAATATATGTTGGTTATATTATGTATGAGGATGATTGATTGCCTTAAACCTATAGAAGTTGAAAATTGGATATCATGACATGGTGAGGGGAAGAATCCTATTCAGTTATATAAATCTCAATTTATTATCTGATCTGTCTATAATTTGTACCATCATAAAGTATTAATGTGAGCAGGAAGTCTGTTGATAACAGGTGACAGACCACCATTAAAATTCACCATCTCGGTACCCAACAGTAGTTCAACTATTTATAGCATTTCTTTCCCCCATTTTTCACCTTTCTGCGAGGTTTTGGTAAATGTTCATGATTTAGAGGTGGGGGGATACTAGAGTTAAGTGGTTGGTTATGTTGGATAGTAGCATGATATTAATATGCTTCAAGTTTCACTGGTCAACCTATACAATATCTGGAGCATGATCATTTGTTGGGCGGTCTGTTGTGAAAAGCATTCAACCCAATACAAAATTTTGGGAAAAGTTGGAGCAAGGCAAAGATAGCAGAATTAACATTGAAGTCAATGGAGACATTAATAGTGGTCTGCTGCCAACAATATGTTCAGGGGTTGTTTCCCTTTACAATAGAAGGCAGTAAATTTATATCCACCATTCACATCCAACTGTCTTAAAGGGACAATAACATTCTTGCTGGCTTGGTAGCTCCAGAAAATAAATAATACCCTTATTCTAAGTACTAGATGTTTAAATGTCCTACCTGTTGTGTAAATTATCCATTACAACCTATTTTATTTGTCCAGAGGGTTCGAAAATATTTAAAAATCCAAGTCACATTTGAAAAGGTTTACGTTAGACTTTTCAAATCAATTGGTTGAATTTTTCCAATTTTTTAAATTAGGTGTGTTAAGATGAAATTTATATCATCATTTAATTGGAATATTCTAAAATAATACGATTTGTTGACCAGAATGAAGATTGGGACATATTTTTCAGTTACAACAAGAGTGTTAAATAATTGGGGCTTTAACAGGTTTCTGTTTGTTTGGTCTTGATCTTAACTGAGAAGAAGGAAATTCAATAATTTGTATAAAGAGACACAAAAATACAGGACTATGGGCAAACTTTACCAATGCAAATTGACATATTCTGTTATTCTATCTTTTAAATGTTGTATGCCTAAAGGTGTGAGCTTTTTTTTTCACATTTCAGATGGTCAACTACTACGTCGATCACCAGTTGCTTATAATGATGGAGTGTTTGAATTGTCAGGAAAGTATCGACCTAACCCATTTCGTATTAGTGATCTTGCTCATGGTGGAGATCAGGGTAACGGTTCAGTTAGGGGACGCAATTCATTTCTGGTCTTCTTCGGTGAGTAAATGTATATTTTTTTAGGGTTTTTCAACTATTGTCTGTCCCATGGTAAATTATAAACGGATTTCTACGATTATGAACAATTACAAACTACTCTACTTTGGTTATTATAAACTTACCTGTGTGTTTAAAATGAACTCCCGTTAAATAAAATTCATTATACAACTAAATATACCAACAAATAAAAAAGGTTCTCTCTTGTAAAATTGAACTTCTCACAAACTTTGACACCGAGAAATAAAAAATGGAGGCTTATTACGTCACTTATCGGAATGGATCATTTCGTATAATATAAGCCTAAGGGGGTCAAAGCAAGACTCTTTCACGACAGTTCAAATTTTGTGTTGGTGCATTCGATTACAGGCGCCGCGGTTACTCTAGCCACCGCGAATGCGTTCGGGTTACTTTTGAAAGTATCACATTATTCAACATGGAAGCAAATAAATTATTTAATCGAAGTTATATATTTGCAGATAAAGTTTACGCGACGGAAGAATTATTATTGACACTTTTCTCAGTAGTGTTGTGTTTATTTTAGTGATTCTACGTCTTGGTTTAACGATTCCAAGAATTAGAAAAAGCCACTCAGCGTCCTTTGAGTTGCCCAAAGTCACGTTCGATCGCAGAAGTGAGATGTTTATTAAATATTATTTTTTTCTTGATAACGGGTCATTTTCCCCAAATCAATGTATGATGGCAAAAGAGAGCAGACTGGGTCCCCAAGTAGGAATTCTTCCTACTGAATTTGGTATCTGATTAGAGGAAAGTCTTTAAAACCCTAGCATCATGTGTACACCCAGAGTAAATCGAACTCGATGATCACATAGCCTACAGCCTGGAGTACGACCGAGTGACCTTTTTGCGGTTTATGTATGTTATTCGATAGTCATTCATCTTGGGCACCATAATTCGAATATGACAGCCATCCATACCTTTGATTATTCCAATCCGGGAAATTTACAATATTTAGCAAAACTGTAATGAATTTCTTCACGTTTGTGGGGTAATGGGCAATTATATCACGGACAGGAGATCTTCCTTTGTTCTTTTCGTTCAATAAGCAGATTGTTTTACCTCTACTAAACTCACTGGGGCGTAACTGTGCAATAACTAGACATTTGCAGTGTTATTGCACACTTTTGCTGGTTTATGCTAGTTTAGTAGAAATCATATAGAGAAATTGGATGGGTTTTCTGTGCAATAACAACAATCATGTTGAGCAGGTATCAGTATTACAATCATTTATATCACGCTTCATTCGCTACCAGGTTTAACACAGGTCTCTGTGTTAAACCTGTTAACTCATGAAAGCCGTGCTATAAATATAACTTGTTTTCATTAGAAACTGTGCGACATATACAGTGCATTTGTTGAATTCTATATTCCAAATCTGTCAGATAGTGAGCGAAATGAATCTATAGTGTGCGATCATAACCTTGCCCTTCTAACTACAATTCTTGTAAGCTATGGAGCTCGTTAACAAAGCTAACCAAAGGTTACATTGGTTGAACGAAAATGTGATTTAAAGTATGTTCTGCATAATATGGGCTTTATTTCGCTTCTCTGGATTTAATAGTTCCAATGAGATACCAATGAAAAGTCTAAAGTTTGTTGATGAATTATTGTCTGCTCGTTGTTATTTATCAGAACATCGAGCATAATTAATTGTTTGGTGGCATTTATCTTCCATTTTGATATCCGAAGAACATGCCGCGCCGTTTGATTACCCATTCCCACTGCGCATGTCGAAACGTACTCGAGGATCCTGGCCGAGTAAGCACGGAGCAAATAATCGAACGCGACATGTATGAATAAGCTATTGCTCTGAGACCCAGTAATGAGTTTGGGCGTTTACAAACATAAATACGTCCATAGTCCGATATTTTGTTTCCGCCTTGTATTAATTATTTGGTTAGAGTTCGGAGGGAATTTTTTTCTTTTGAATTACATTTGTTTTACTGGCCTTGAATATCACCGTTGAATATTTTTAATATTTCCTGATGATGAACTTAAGCAATCCTGCCAATTAACCTCGGCAATCTGCTGTGGACGAGGTAGGCCTAAATTCAGATGTATTTTATTTACATTTGCCTCGGCAAAATTAATCATTGAATAGATAAATACCAATAATTATTATCCCCAAATCATACCGCGCATGGGTTTAATTATCGGTAGATAGTTCCATATCTTTCTATTTCTCTTTAAATATTATTTCTGGTGTGTTCAGAATTTTATAA
This sequence comes from Patella depressa, assembly GCA_948474765.1. Classification (NCBI taxonomy): domain Eukaryota; kingdom Metazoa; phylum Mollusca; class Gastropoda; family Patellidae; genus Patella; species Patella depressa. Next base: position 19,760,520 of record OX419716.1, read on the forward strand.
TCGTGAAATTCACAAGGCTGTTTATCCATAAGATTGTATTCTCAGTTGTTAACCAATTTTGAAATCCACGGAGAATGGAATATTCCGATGGCATTTCGTAGATCGCGACCATGTCCCAGCTAATCAACGCTTTGAATTATATTGCCGTAAAAGGTACCATGTCATATGAGTTATTGTATGTTACACAGATGGTTAAATTTAGTGCCGCGAAACTTGCACGAATTTTCCCCGCGGTCTGCATAATTAACACATAAAACCAAATAATACACACAATCTGACGTGTGATTTTTTGTTTTAAATACATTTTTATAAAGACGATAAAAGATGTTTAGACATCCCGAACTGTTCTTATCAAGAATGTTTCGATTTCAGTATCTGTCGAATGAACAAAAACAAGTAATTTAATCAGGAACATTAATGATATGAACAGTCGGAACATGAATAAAATATGGAAATTATTGAGAAGCGGTGGTCTTTTTCATACGAAATATGATCAATTAAAATTATGAAATAAAGTGTGTTTATTTATATATGTTAGCCACAAAGTTGACTATGATTGACTGGGCTGTAATGTGTTTTATAAAAATATATATAATATACACGGGTGAAATTACGGGGTGAAAAGCAATATTATACATGTATTTACGAGTATTCATATAATCGGTAAATAAAATTTAGTAGACTGACAATCAAATGGTTTAAAATTAATGTCATTGTCTCTAGTTGCTATTTTCTTGCCCAAACTCAAACGATCGAAAAGGCAGTGTGCTGTTTTGATTACAACACACATGGTTATCATAAATTACCCCCTTCAACATAATTACGATGGTTTAGCCCATAACGTCAAGTGTATAATGTTGTGATGGACACAGACGAAAATACAAGCAAAAACATTGACTTTTCAAGAGAGAACCTCTTTTTCCGTTGGGATGTTTAATTCAATAATTGTGCAATGAATTTTATTTAACAGGAGGTGATTTTAAACACATATGTAAGTTTATAATAACTTAAGTAGAGTAGTTTGTTCATAATCGTAGAAATCCGTTTATTATTTACCATGGGACAGACAATAGGTAAAAATGCAATGTCAATGTTGGAGTCTTAATAAGTTTCTCGATAAGAAGGTTCATGTTATGTTAAAAGGTTCACATGGTGTTAAAAGGGACTTGAAAGGGCTATATAGACTCCAGTCCCTGTGAGGGCACATAACTCTGATTTGCCTTATTCAACATGAATTGCCGACACATTTGATGAACTTAAGAGGGGGTTGGGCTTTGTGAAGACTTGTCACTTGTGACTCAATTCAACTCGGTACTCAAGTCAGGGACTTGGAACTCGACTTAGACTCTCGGTTCCATGACTTGTTTCCATCTCTGTCACCGGGACATGGTCATAGACTTGATTATCAAACAAGTGAGAATTAGTGAGTAGGCTAAGCTATTGCTACTGGTTGACGGAATGTAGGGTACCATAGTGACATTTAATCTAACCTTTTATCGTTATTATATTTCTCATCTTATATATAGCCTATATCTAATAGACAATCGGTTTTGAATGAGTTATTTGCCCCTGAATTAAATATTTGGTTTCAGACCAGTTTTTAGATATGAACTGAATAGAGTTAAAATTTAGACATTATACTTCTTCACAGTTTAATGTTATTTTAGAAGAAATTTTTCCAGCTACTTTTAAAGTTTTCATTCTGTGTAATAATGTTTTGGAACATTTCCAGGGCAACAAGTGGTAGAAGAAATCATGGATTCACAGCGTCCTGGTTGTCCAAGAGAGTTCATCAATATTGATGTTTATAAAGGTCATCCTATCTATGATCAAGGTGGTAAAGGTGATATAAAGATGCCATTGTTACGAACTAGATTTGATCAAAGAACAGGCTATTCCCCCAATAATCCTCGACAACAGGTATATAGCAATATATTAATACTGTATATGAGTTTTTGTTTTATATAAGTAAATAAGCCATTTAGGCCTACCATGGATACAGTGTCATGCTGAGGGTTGGTGATCCCTGGCACCAACTTCACGATTGTATGCTCCAGGGAAGATGCTTTAGATATGTAAACATATGAAATAGACCTTTTATTAAAATTATGATAATTTCAAATTTGTGATTGGATTCGTGGGGCCATCGCTCATTCTACCTCACTCTCTGCAAGTCACTGAGAGGACATATATTGTCACTCCCACAGATTCTATACTTTTCAGTCAATTATATAGAAACTTGGTATGTGGGTTTATGTCCAAGATATTTTGGCTGAGTTTTATTAACTATTGTCGAGCCATGTTGGCTCAGTAAGTAAGACGTTATCTCGCTAATCTGGATGTCCAATGTTCAATCCCTGTATTGACAAAGACAGTTCATCAGGATTTCCGGCATGTTTCCTCTTGTCAGTGGTGCAGGACAGATGGCCTGATTGGTGTGCATGTAAAAGTGCCCTCGGCAGCTAGAATTTGATGGAAGAGTAGGCTGTAGTTCCATGGTTCATAGTAGTTATAGCACACTGTATGGTGTATGCCCATCCTAATTAGCCCAGTCAGAGCAGAACAATAGGACGTTAAAGCCCATTTCATTTTGTTTAGTTATTCACATAGTTAATTATTGCCCAACAATATCTTGTCCATATTTTATATATCCTTGTTTTTGTTTGTTAGTTATTGTCAGAGTTATTGTCCTTGACTTTTTTTTAATCTTTATTTCAGCTAAATGAAATAACACCATATATAGATGGTGGATTGATGTATGGAACATCTAAAGCATGGACTGACACATTAAGATCATTTAAAGATGGGAAACTTTTGTCAAATGATGAAAGTCAGCGTATTCGTGAAAGCTTCCCAGTTAAGAACACCATTCGTTTACCAATGGCTAATCCACCACCTCCTAGAGAACATGAACTCAAACCTGTTAATAGATTTTATCGTAAGTTTCTTATTCTGCAATTTTACCAAATATCTCACTGGGATTTTCACAGGAGTTAACAAGAATTTTTATTTTAAATTGCTTTTAAATACAAACTGACCATGCAGCCCTTTTTAAGTAAAGTTGGCTTTGAATAATAATTTAAAATGAATGTATTAAGAATACCACCAAATTAACTAAACATATATATGGTATAATTGTATTTACTCTTATCAAGTTAGAAGTAAAACTAAAAAGTGCTCATTTAATTTGATAAGATTCTCACATAATAATTAACTTTTTATCATTTACCTATATTTATGCACAGGTCTGGGTAATCCAAGAGGTAATGAAAATCCAATGTTATTGACTTTTGGTGTTATATGGTTTAGATGGCATAATGTAGTAGCTAAAAAATTAAAAGATGAACATCCATCTTGGAATGATGAACAACTGTTTAATCGAGCGAGACAAGTGGTGATTGCTCACCACCAGGTAGTGTTTTTATACGCCCACATGGAAATGTGGTCGTATATTGCCGTCGCCCCCGTCCGTCCGTCTGTCGGTCCGTCCGTCGGTCCGTCCGTCCGTCCGTCCATCGTCCACAATTTCTTGTGAACGCTCTAGAGGCTAAAGTTAATATCCGATTGACTTGAAATTTATACACGGTGTTTAAGGTCGTGAGACGATAATTACTACCAGAGTTATGACCCTTGATCACTTTGAAAAATCTTGTGAACACTCTAGAGGCTATAGTTAATATCCGATTGACTTTAAATTTATACACAGTGTTTAAGGTCATGAGACGAGGAAGCCTTTTGATTTTCGGTGATATCTGATAATTACTGCCAGAATTATGACCCTTGATCACTTTGAAAAATCTTGTGAACGCTTTAGAGGCTAAAGTTAATATCAGATTGACTTTAAATTTATACACAGTGTTTAAGGTCATGAGACGAAGAAACCTATTGATTTTCGGTGATATCCGATAATTACTACCAGAGTTATGACCCTTGATCACTTTGAAAAATCTTGTGAACACTCTAGAGGCTATAGTTAATATCCGATTGACTTTAAATTTATACACAGTGTTTAAGGTCATGAGACGAAGAAGCCTTTTGATTTTCGGTGATATCTGATAATTACTGCCAGAGTTATGACCCTTGATCACTTTGAAAAATCTTGTGAACGCTTTAGAGGCTAAAGTTAATATCCGATTGACTTTAAATTTATACACAGTGTTTAAGGTCATGAGACGAAGAAACCTATTGATTTTCGGTGATATCCGATAATTACTACCAGAGTTATGACCCTTGATCACTTTGAAAAATCTTGTGAACGCTCTAGAGGCTAAAGTTAATATCCGATTGACTTTAAATTTATACACAGTGTTTAAGGTCATGAGACGGAGAAACCTATTGATTTTCGGTGATATCCGATAATTACTACCAGAGTTATGACCCTTGATCACTTTGAAAAATCTTGTGAACGCTCTAGAGGCTAAAGTTAATATCCGATTGAATTTAAATTTATACACAGTGTGTAAGGTCATGATAAGAAGAAGCCTGTTTATTTTCAGCAATATCCGATGATTCCTGCCCGAGTTATGACCCTTGATCACTTTGAAAAATCTTGTGAACGCGCTAGAGGCTAAAGTTAATATCCGATTGAATTTAAATTTATACACTATTTACGGTCATGATACAAAATAGCCTATTTATTTTCAGCGATATCCGATAATTACTGCCAGAGTTATGACCCTTGATCACTTTGAAAAACCCTGTGAATGATCTAAAGGCTAAAGTTAATATCCGATTGACTTTAAATTTGTACACAGTGTTTAGGATCATGATACGAAGAATCATATTTGATTTTCAGTGATAATTTCTGATAATTTCTGGCAGTTGATCACTTTGACAAAGGCCTTGAGACAAACCATCAAAACTATTCTAATCATTTCTGATAATTATTTAATGGGCTATTACTCGTAATAAGATTATCATGTGTTGTAAATGTTCTCCTTACTGATAAAAGAAACAATATGCGACAACCCTTGTTGACTGCCCGGACGACTTAGCTGTTGTGGGCGTATGTTTCGTTGCCTGGCAACCTATCTTTAATGTAAACTATTCTTACGAATCTAATGAGGTTCAATATCACGTAAATACTCTACTTAAGTTATTTAGAGATCAATATTATTACAATTTATGCATTCTTTTTCAGAACCATTTCTTCAGTTATGCACTTAATGTAATGTGTTATTATTTTAATCTTTAGATTTTTCAATACATAATAGAGACAACAAAAAATACCAATATTCGAATATTCAAATTCTGATAGTTTTCCAAGGTTATGCGAAATAGATTTTTTAGTATTCCTTATTCAATATCATTTAAAGCTAATGGACTCAGGTCTGTTATTTGTCTTTTGTGAAATATTTATTTACATTAAAGACAGATTATGTAAGATAAAGGGCTGTCATTAAACGTTAAATGGCGATATTCTTTTCATATCCACCACCTGATGATCTGGAGAGTTGATTACAGGTTTACCATGTGAATAAATGTCTAAATACACCTTCAATAGGCAGATTTAGCTCCTACATAATGCATCTTTATCCCTAAATAAATATATTAAAAACTGAAAATATATTGATTTGAAAGATCTATTGGTAAATTGCTTTTGTTACTTACTTAAAAACTGTTAGTTCCCTCTTCAGGCAAGCCAAAAATTGTTTGTTGGTTCATTCTGTATTCGCCCACATGTTTTCCTCAAAAGTTTATAGTTTACTTTTTAATATGTTGGAGAATCCATTTAAATTTTATGGATTTTCTAATCTTGTTTAGAAGTTAGGTGACAGAATTTACATAATATGTGAAAATTTAATGTATTGTGTAGATTATGATGATTAATTAATAAATGAGAAAATTTTTATTTCAGAAAATTGTGATGTACGATTGGTTACCAAGATGGTTAAGCATTTCAAATGATCAGGCGAATGCAACTTTCACAGAAATACCACCATATGTAAATAAAGGTAGTTATTATGTAACTATTATTGATAGTGTGAGAGAGCGAAAAAGGGTTTAACAGCCACTCGACACAAATGAGGTTATTTCAGGACTAACATATGGTTCAATTTTTTATTTCAATAATTTGCTTGTGCGTAGGGGGTTTTAGCAGTGGGAGGAAATCGTGGGACCCTGAGAAAACCCATGAGGTTGGACAGGCGAACCTTCCCCTTGTCATGTACAACTGGGGATTCGAAACCATGTCAGTTGACTCAATGTCAGGCTTTATGATAAAGTGCGAACATGCTAACCATTTGGCCTTCCAACCCGCCATTATAAATAGCAGTAAGGAACAGCTAGCACCAAGGTAATAATGGTCTGTATCATTTTTGATAGGCTGGTAAAAGTACATTATCTACAGAGATACATATTTTAACCTAATATTCATCAAACATTTCAGAGTAAATTTGTATTGAGTTAAACATCATCCCTATTGACCCAGTTACTTCCTTAAAATCATCTCCAGAGTTATTGCCCCTGACTTATCCTTGAATAAAGGATACCACCCTATATTGTACAGTACCTTTATTTGTAATATTTGATCTGAAAGGTGTAGACATCCTTTCAAAGAATCTTTTAAAGTAATCATTATTTGTGTGACAGGAATTTTGAATTTCTATTTAAGATGTATTTTAGTAAACGGATAATTCAAGATCAATTTTTAAAAATCCAAATATCTGTTGCAGTGTAGATTTGTTGGAATAGCTAGCATTGTAGCCTTTTCCTACATTTAATTTGAACAGATATTTTTTTTTATTTCCTTCAAAAGAAAACTGTATTACTAAAAGTACAGAAATATAATCCCAGTACTTTAAACTTTTGGCATATGGCCTACTTCTATCAAAGACTCACCTTGAACAATTAATTTACCCCACCCCAAGCCCTCACCTTTTCTTTTCATTTTCTGACATCTTAAGCTTTTTTCAATTTGTTTTACAGTAGAGAATACTAATGGCACTTCTGGGGTAGACCCTACTCTGAAATTTCAGCAAGGCTATGACCCAAACGTACATCCAGGTATTTCTCAGGAATTCCAGGCAGCAGCATTAAGATTTGGTCATACTTTAGTGCCCTCTGGTATAATAACTAGGTATGTTTTAAGATATTATGATTTTTTTTCCTTTTACCCGTCTGCCTGAAAAAAGTTAGATTGCCCGAAAGTTATGGGGGCAGCTGTCCTCCCCCCTCCCATGCCCTCCCCATATGCATGCTCCCCCCCCTCTCGGCTTGTTCGCCTGTGTTTATTTGTTATAGTTAAGGCAATTTTCAAACAATAGCTAATTTTTTACACTTTAATACATGCCAATATGTACTAAGATTAATTATTTCATATTTAATGTAGTAAACAAAACCGAAATATCAACAAACTCCTGACTTGGATTCAGGTGGATTAAAAAAAACTTTCATAGGTTGTTATTGCCTGTTTATGTCCCTTAAACGTATCAAAATTTTCATCTATTCAAGATATCTTTGTAAATATAGTGCAGAATTGTAAAAAAAGCAGGTTTTCCAGAACATGAAAACATACTCTGCATAATACATACCATTGCCACCGTTTCCCTGTATTAAATCATTTGTGTGTTTCAATTTAAGAAAAGAACGTTTATTACCAAGTTCCTCTTATAGAATACACATCAATAGTTAATACATACACATCAATCGTTAATACAATACGTTACATTTATACATGACGTTAATACAATACGTTACATTTATACATGACGTTAATACAATGCGTTGATATGGTGCGTTAATACAATGCACTAATCGTTAAACAATTATCATTAAGGTAAATCGTTCATTATTATAACACTAACAGATAAACACAAATAGTTACGTTGGATGACTACATTTTCATTTAATGAATATGTTTGATGATCATATTATGCGGTGATGATAATAACTACGTTTATTGATGTAATCATGATGACGATGACGTTACGTTTGATAACGATGACATTGTCGTTACGTCTGGTGATGGTTTCTTTACAATAAAAATGATACATCGTTACAACCAAATAATAACACGAGTTTAACATTCTAATATTATGTATTTGAACATCGTTACAAATATACTTAATCGAGTACTAGAGGGAGAGTTGTCCCTTTAAGCTTGTTGTCCCGTGTACTTGCAGAAAAACCACGTACCTTAAGACATCGGCGATACGAGTGCCGTTCATCGATACATAACCATTAATTTATGCAGTAAAGACATAAAATATTTAACGAACTATACATATATCTTGACCAGAAAACATCTATGTAACAAAATATAATTATTAAAAGCTCACTTACATCTTGTGAGGAACTACAAGGCAAAAAGAAAATATGTTTTACATTTCAAAAACAACAAACAATGGCTACTGCGTTAACTATTATGACTTGACCGAAAATGAATTAATATAAGAAAAGGACAAGGATCATAACATTAAAAAGTATAGACTCGGATCCACCACAAATGAAAACAATGCGAATTCGGCGGTAACGCATACAGTGGTTAAATGAAATGAAATGGGGTTTAACTTTCTACTGTTCTGCTAAACTGATGGGCTAATGAAGACAAGCATACGCCATCAGTGTGCTATGCTGGAAATTTTGCCAGGGCAGTGGCACTACAGCCTACTCTTATATCAAATTCCAACTGCCGGGGGATCTTTTTTGTGTATGCCAATGTCGGTTTTCCATACCATCCAAAGGACTAGACAGTTGTGCTTGTTAGGCCCCCCGTCCTACATCACTGACCATGAGAAACCACATCGGAAAATCTTGATGAACTCTGTCGGCCAATGCAATGTGATCCCAATACTGTGGTTAAAGTTATACATATAGCTACATTCATTAAAAGAGAATATACTATGGATATATCTATTTATTTGTTGTATAAATAATTTCTAATATTGTATTATAGGAGAATTCTTGCCAATGGTACATGTATAAGTACTACTAATACTATTACAAATGGATTAGGACACAGAGAAGATTTTAACGGTATTCGTGTGTGTACATCTTACTGGAATTCACAAGTAAGTTGAGTTATTTGAACAAATTGTTAGAATTATTTCATTTGATTAATTTAAATTGCACCCAAGATTAAACTTCAGGCGTCCTGTGGTTAGGGATCTGGACTGTCAATTAGAATAGACGAGTGGTCGAATACGTACGCTTTGGATCATGAGGTCTGTCAATGAACCAGTTGGTGTGGTTTTAATGCCAAGCTTACCAGGTGTAGGGTCATCTGCCCATCAACGTGGGTTTTCTCCAGTACCTTTGGTTTCCTTCTACTTCTATAGAGACCCCTCCATACCCATTTGTTAGTCCCTGAATTACCTAATTTATGGTTAGTGTACATTCAATCTCATTTCTCTCTCTAGCCTCAAAAGATGTGTAGATTACTTGATGGAATAATAAAGTTATACTTCATGGTACTGATTGTGTGTCTTATAGTATGAATTATTTGATTGTAGGAACCATTAGATACACAACAACCTGGTGTTGATGGTGTTGTGTTAGGTATGATTTCAACTTTATCAGAAAAAGAAGACCATATCATAGTTGAAGATTTACGAGGTTAGTACAAAATCTTTAAAGTTCCAATTTCATATTTTCTAAGAAAGTCAAAACATAATTATTTCTATGTCTTTTGCTCAAAAGGTTGTCAACTCACTATTATACGATCATGGGCAAAATTTCACAGGCATTAAAATGGCTGATGCAGGCTGATTGAGGAAATAGTAACACAATTACCTCCCTTGTTTTCCCATTCCTCTCCATGAACGGCCATCTTCAAACGTTTGAATTTGAAGTTGAAAATGATATTTTTGCCAATTTCTCAACTGGCAATAGTGAATTATAGGATTAATAGGATTATTCTTTAACAAGGTAGGACTGTTTATAGGTACAATCTATTTTAGGGCTTTATTTTAATACATTTAAAGATATAACTTAAAAATATGCTATTGGAACTTTAAAGAGCCACTGTGGCTCATTAACCAGGAGGTCCCCGATTCAATTCGGGTGTTGGTCTAGAAAATTCTTAGTGATTTTCAAGCCTACTTTCCACCCTGTGGGATGGCAGGTATGGCAAGGAATAATGTTTAGTCATTTGGATAGTAAGAAAAAATGTTGAAGTTGAAGTGAAAATATTCATGACAGTTGGAATTCGATGGCAAAGTGCTGCCGATTGGAGTATTGTCATATGATGCAGCTCTAATTTTCTAACAAGCATATTTATTTAAGTGTGCAAAACCATTCAAATTGTCTTCCCCATCAAAAAGATGCTTAGGACAAGTTTTTGTGTGCATGTCACCTCTTTTAAATTAGATACTTTAGATGGGAAAAATCCTTGTTGCTGTATACAGTAACCTGAATAAGCTACTAAAAATAGGCTATACTTTCAGATTATGGGATCTGTTGAAGGCTCTGATTAGCTATATAAATCATGTGATTTCATTGCTGTCATAGCTGTCCAGCAAGTTTCTAATAGCATGCAAACTTGATTTATGCTTATTGTGTGGTGAATATATCCTTATAGTATGCCAGGTTAATCTCGGCATTTTGTTGTGAACGTAAATCGTGCCGATAAGACAGGTTTATAAACAGTTTTTTGATTGCTTCACACACTCAAACTATGATCGAGGGCAGATAATTTGAATATGTGAATATACCTTAGATTAACTCATAGTGAAGTAGTGAGTAATGAGATCTCTAGGGATACTGAGAATGTGGCGGCACTGGTTTGTATGGTCTGCAAGGAGATACAAAATGCTGCAAATTTTTCAATTCATCATATCCTTGCGTACACAGTGAACAGAATGGAACCATTTAAGACTTTTATTGTAGCTAGCAAGGGATGACAAACAGGTGCTTTAATCATGACACAAAATCATCTTTTGACATGTTTTCAATTTTTATTTTAGGTAATGTGTTTGGTCCATTGGATTTTAACCAGCGAGATTTAGCAGCCATAAATATACAGAGAGGAAGAGACCATGGTTTACCAGGCTATAATAAAGTTAGAGAAGCTTATGGTTTAGCACCAAAAGAAAACTGGACATCTATTAATCCAGCGATTTCTTCGGTATGTGTCAGAATATCTGTAAATAGGATTCTGAAAAAAAGCTTTTACAAAACGATTAATTTTATAAATTACTTGGATAAATGAAAGGTCTGATTGCTTTACAGATCTTAATTAGATTGCAGTCACTGTATGGTAATACTACAAGACCTGATGAATTAGATGTTTTTACTGGTGGATTACTCGAGACCGTAGATAATGGTCCAGGTGAGCTCTTTAGAGCAATCACATTAGAACAATTTTTACGAATTCGAAATGGTGACAGATTCTGGTTTGAGAATATGGACAATGGGTAAGTTTCAATTTTTTTGTCTACATTGTTACATTCAAACCAATTGTTAAAGATGGCTTTGTTTTAACTAAGCATATTTTAGAATCCTGTATCAATGAAATCCGACAATGGATGTCAACCAATTTTTTAAAGCTGAACGATGATAAAACAGAGTATCTTTTAATTAGCTCACCAACAGTTCAAGCAAAAATTTCAGATAACATTGATATTTCTATAGGCGATGTTTCTGTGGAGCCAGTAAAAAACTGCCAGAAACATTGGTGTAATGTTTGATAGTCACCTAAACTTAGAGTCTCATGTAAATAATGTATGTAAATTATGTTATTATCACCTATGTAATATTAGTCAAATCCGCAGTAACCTCTCCTCTGACGCAATACAAACACTTATAAGTACCTTAATTACCTCCAGACTGGACAGTTGCAATTCCTTACTGATTGGTCTTCCGTGTCGCATTATTGATGAACTCCAAAAAGTGCAGAATTCTGCCGCAAGACTGATCACAAGCACAAAATATAATGAGCACATAACCCCAGTTTTATTTCAACTGCACTGGTTGCCTGTTGTTTTTAGAATTAAATATAAAATACTTCTATTAACCTTTAAATGCTTTAATGGTATTGCACCCTTTTACTTGTCATGTCTCTTGAATATTTATAAACCTTCTCGAACGTTATGGTCATCCCAAGACAACTTTTTATTAACGAAAAAAAGAGCCAACCTTTCAAGTTATGGAGAACGATCGTTTTCGTTTCAAGCCCCAAAGCAGTGGAATCTATTGCCTTTTAGTATAACTTAAAACTTTTTTATTCCGAGAGGCTTTTGATTGTTGAATTAATTTAATTATTCACTATATGTATTTTATAGATATTTATTTTTGTATTTTTGTACTGATTTCATAGATATTTAGATTTTTACTGTTTCTATAATTGTTTTTTTTTTTTTTTTTTTTTTTTATTTATCCTATACATTTATATATCTATCTATTGTAAAGCGCATCTGAACACGTATGTGGAAGTTAGCGCTATATAAGTGTTGTATAATAATAATAGAAAATACATGGCTGATTGTTGTCGCCCTTGTCCGTCCAGACATCTGTCCGTCGACAATTTGATTATGGACACTCCACGGGTCACAATTTTTATCCGATTTTCACAAAATATCTCGGTTTCTTGTGATATTAGCATGTATCAGACCATAACTTCATGGATTATGGCTCCTGATTGTATGGAAATAAAGTTTTTAGCTTGTGGACACGCTAGAGGTCACAATTTTAATATGATTTTGAGGAAACTTGAATTGCATATTAATCGTAACTTCCTGAATTATGGCCTTTGATTGTCCGAAAAATCGCGTTTTGAGCTTGTGGTCATAATTTTTTTTTCCAATTGTAAAAGACGTTTAGACAGATCACCATTGCACAATAATAAAGGTTAAATTCAAATTTTGAACCAATTTTGATGAAACTTAAAAACATATCTTTATATTCCAAAAATCTCAGTCCCTTTTGATATTTGCGTATTTCAGACCATTTACTTTCTGGATTATTGCCCCTGATTATACAAAAATCATTTTTGTTTTTAGCTTGTTCTCTATCCATCCCTTGCAAAATCCTGCCAGGCAGTCGCTGGTTTCTTAAAATTTTTAGCAAAATTTATCATTTATCGACGCAGACAGCAGGATGACCGACCAGTCTCTAGTTTATGAATATGGCCAAATTACTAGTGATAATCTCAATGTTAATGAATATAAACCAGTTTTAAAACCCATACAATACGTAGAAATTCTCAGCCCAGACATTCCGCACAGTACAGTGTGGTATCATGTCTGCATTCATCATCTTTCTAACAGTAGAGCTATTGTACACACAAAACCTTATTTTGATTAAGTAGTGTACCGAAGATAACAAAGCACAAGTATAGCTGTGGAGGATTCTTTGATCGAACTCCCTCATTGTGACTCAATTTGTCAGCACAGGTCACCCATGTGGGTGTGGATCTGTGTGTTACCTACAGGCTGCAATTCGTAACTGATCAGCTTGAAACTTTGCACATGTATTCCTTATAGCCAAGGATGGCAACTATTGATTTTGGTGCATGTCCCGAACTCAAGGGACAGAGCTATGCCCAATTATTGAGTTTATCGCATACAGGTCGCAATTCTGAATGGATCATCTGGGAACTTGGCATATGTATTCCTTATGTCCTAAGGATGGCAACTATTGATTTTGGTACATGTCCTAATCCCCCTGGTGTGAGCGTATGTGGCATGGAGATAGGGGTGCCTTCTCATCCTCGTGGGTTTCCTCCGGGCACTCCGGTTTCCTCCCACTGCTAAAGACCCCTACGCGCAAGGGAATTATTGAAATAAAATGAAACCATATGTTAGTCCCAAAATGACCTAGTTTGTGTCGAGTGGACGTTAAACCCCATTTCTCTCTCCCTCTCACCCAATCCCCAGGGACAGCTAGAGCCATGCCCAATTTTTGTGTTTAATACCTGAAGACCAAAATTCTAAATGGATTATCTTGTGTTACACCCACTTTTTTGTTAATATTTAGTCTGTAAATTTGGCAAAACTAACCCAACGCCAAGCCTTGTTTGCATCTTGTCATTTTACAGTCATTGTATCCATTTTATATTTCATCCATTCTCTTCCCTTTAAAACGTACCATATCAATCGAGACAGGAACGTGGACGTATATTGCAGCGGTACCTATGCTCTAGTCTATGAAAATGATCAGGAATATTTTTTTTAAGAAATCTTTTATCTGAATAAGAATTAGGAAACAGCCATAACCTGTATTGAATCCCCTCTCCCCCAAGACATTTAGCTGAAATAATCTTTTTTTTAAGCCGCCCACTTAAAGTTCTGCCTAAAGCCATTGCAGTGCGATTAAAAACTATTTATGTTTTGCAGTTTATTTACTGAGTCACAGGTAGAAGAAATTATGAATGTTACAATGAAGGAAATTCTTACTAAAACAACAAACATTGAAAATAATCAATTAACTGAAGATGTTTTTAGATGTGGTAAGTCTGGTACCATGGGCAGTAGCTTGTTTCGACATTCACTCCATATTAGTTCCTAAAGATTAGTTGCCAATTTTAACTTATATTGTTTCGACTTTCACTCCATATTAGTTCCTAAAGATTAGTTGCCAATTTTAACTTGCAATTGTCATTAAAGGTACCATGGGCAGTAGCTTGTTTCGACTTTCACTCCATATTAGTTCCTAAAGATTAGTTGCCAAATTTAACTTGCAATTGTCATTAAAGACACCAAATTCTACCAAATTCTAGATTCAAATGTTACATAAATTATTAATTAGACATTTATTCACATGACATGCCCATAACCAACTCGCTCAACCATCAGATGCCTGGTAATAGATTGAGTGGATTAGAACATCAACGCCATATTATAATTTAACTTTAAAATTGTCGCTATATCTTTTCAATACTTCAAACACTGAGAATAATGTAATGTTACTGAAATATTCAATATGTATTTATAGCATTTTTCATTTATTTATTTTTGAACTATTTGAATGACCAGCTCTGTATGTAAATCTGACAAAATGCTTCTTTAATATGTAACTAGGCTGTAAATATAAATTCTACAGAGTTTTTATTTAACTATTTCAGTTCAAGGCAATAATACCTGTGGATGTAATGACCCATTTGATAACAATGAGAAAGTTCGAAACTTTGAAAAATGTGTCCAGTTATCAACATATGATTATTTTAATGGCAGTGAAGTTTCTTTTTCTTTAACATTTGTTGGTGTTGGACTTTTTATACCCTGTAAGTACTTTATAAATTTTCTGTTTATTTTCTTACAAAACTGATTAATTCAACAACGAGTTTATTCCAATGTTGGCTTTTGTCATTTTTTTAAAGCTTTCTTGTCTAATTTTGTGCCCACATAAAATCTCTTTATTATTATCTTAACATGTATCTTTCTTGTGGAATCTTTCTTATGAAATCTTTCTTTTAAATCTTGTAAATCAGTAAATCTTTACATGAGTTTTCTAGCTATATACTGTCAACAATTTCCATTATTCCTCGAGAGTTATCCCACTTTGTTATAAAATCTTAATATTAGAAATCACAGGACATAATTAAGAAAGGCCCTTTTCAACATTTATATTGGGTTTCGGCTACAAAAACGATAAATTCTACTGACTTTAAACGTTTCTGCATTGATTTGGTGAATTAGATTTTTGAATTTCACTCAACAACATATGGTCAGTTCATAGTACAATCGCACATGTTAGGTTATTAATGTCTCTTGCTGACAACATAGCATAAAATAATTTGTATAATGGTATTTTTCATACTAAATATGTAACTAATTTATATGAATTATAGTGACTATTGGTGTCATGATTCTCATGGCCAAACATAAAGAAAAACAGATGAACTTAGCTAAAAGACGACCTCCTGTAGTGAGTGAAAGTGATCCTAATAAATTCTATGGTAGGATATGTAATTTATTTATTTATCCTGTTGAACAATTCAGCTAGATATGTATTGATATTCTCCTTGAGTGGCATTTAGCGATTGCGCACATTGAAATACAACACATTTTATATGGAAATAACAATCACTGGTTTGTACACATATAGCACGTCGTTTTAACAAGCATTCTCTTGTTGTTATCAAGCACAAATGATTCTTCAAAGATAAAACTTGAAATATAGGTTTATCACCCCCAGATCTCGGCTACTTTTGATATTGGCATGTATCGGACTGTAACTTCATGGGTTTTTAGCTTGTGAACAGTGTAGAGGTCACAATTTTGAACCGATTTGATGAAACTTGAAATGCATATTTATAACCCAAAGATCTTGGTTCCTTTCGAATTTTGTTTATAGCGGATCGTAACATCATGAATTATGGCCCCTGATTGTACGAAAAATCGCCCTTTTGAGCTTGTGGTACCTCTGGAGGTCAAAATTATAATCTGATTTAAAAAAACATTTGATAACATCACCGTTACATGGTAATGAAGGTTGAGTGCGAATTTCATGAAAATCGGACCAAAATTAACGGACAAAATGGCCGCTGTTTGTACGAGAATAGTGTGAAAATATGTCATATCACGGTTGTGGACCCTATAGAGTTCACAATTTTGAACCGATTTTGATGAAATTTGAAATGCATGTTTATAACCCAAAGATCTTGGTTCCTCTCAATATTTGCGCATATCGGATCAAATATTCCTGAATTATGGCCCCTGATTGTACGAAAAATGGCCTTTTTTAGCTTGTGGTCTCTCTAGAGGTCATAATTATTATTTGATTTATAAAACCGTCTGATTATATCACTGTTAAACTATAATGAAGATTGGTTACGAATTTCGCGAAAATCAGACCAGAATTTCCAGACAAAATGGTCGCTGCTTGTATGTGAATAGTGTAAAGATATGGTATATCAAGGTTATGGACCCTCATGTGGAGGTCACAATTTTAATCCGATTTTGATGAAACTTGAAATGCATGTTTGAAATCCAAAGATCATGGTTCCTGAATTGTAGCTTCCTGAGTTATAGCCTCTGATTATACGCAAAATCAATTTTTTAGCTTATGGTTCCTCTAGGGGTCTCAATTATTATCCGATTTTAAAAAACGTTTGATTATATCACCGTTACACTGTTATGAAGGTTGAGGTCGAATTTCGAAAAAATCGGACCAAAACGGCTGCCACTAATACGCGAATATTGTAAAAATATGATATATCAAGGTCGTGGACCCTGTAGAGGTCACAATTTTAATCTGATTTTGATGAAATTGAAAATGTAAGTTTATAACCCAAAGATCGCAGTTCCCGTCGATATTTGGGCACATTGGACCATAACTTCCTGAATTATGGCCCCTGATTGTACGAAAAATCATGTTTTTTTATCTTGTGGACCCTATGGAGGTCACAATTTTATTAATGATGGCTGAGTTTGATTTTCAATGAATTTTGATAATTGAACAGCTAAATCCATAACATTAGCATGGGGCAGAATTTTATAAGAACCAAACAAATTCTAATGATTTCTGATAATTACTTAATATGCAACAACTCTTGTTGACTGCCCAGACAATTTAGCTACCGTGGGCGTATGTTTCTTTGCCTGGCAACCTATATTTATAATAAAGTATTGATTATGCATGATATATTAGTAATTGTTTTTCCATGAGCATATATTACAGTTTATTCCACTATTTGTTATTGATATAAATTAAGTACTTTCATTCACTTACCGAGAGTAAGAGAGAAATGGGGTTTAACGTCTACTGGACACAAACTGAGTCATTTCGGGACTAACATATGATTCATTTTTATTTCAATAATTTACTTGCACATAGGGATCTTTAGCAGTGGGGAAGAAATCGGAGGACCCAGAGAAAACCCACAATGGGACCCTACACCTTGTCACGGATATGCTTGGGATCAAAACCATGCCACTTTACTCCTGCGTTAGATCATTCGACCTCCTTACTCTACCTATACATTTCGTCAGATGGGTATGTTCTGTTGGCTGGCAATGCATGTTTACATTTTATTCTAACATCTGTTTTGATTTTACTTTTTTCTGTTAGCAATCGAATGGGTTGGAACAAAATCGGGAGAGAGAAATGTGAAAGTTGAGTTAGAAAGAGGTCGTAAAAAGATAATGGTTTCTGACAGAACGGGAAAGATGTTAAGGTTAATAGATTTGAGACGAACAGAAAGAATACATTTTAGACTGTCCGATGATAAAGATATGTCCTTGGCTTCTATTCGAATACCTGGTGAAAGTGATCTGGTAGGTTGTCAATTAAAATTCTAGATTAGTTTATTACTTGGAAAGAAAGAACTGAAAGACTTTTTTAGGGTCACATACATTCTTGGGACAGATCTTCTACTCCTTTATTCAGGAACAAATTACGGGAACTTGCAATTGTACCTCTGACTAATAATAATAATGGCTCAAAAAGCTGATCACCATAACAATATCTTCTTCAAAGTAGAAACATACAATACACTTTTTGGAAAATTATGTCTTTGGACATTTAAAACAGGAGCAAAGGGAAACATTTAACCAATTGGCCATGGCATATATACTGTTTGATATTAATGGCTAACCAAGTATTAAAAACTATTGCAGATTCTCCGATTTCTTAGTATGTCTGAACGTCAGACTGTAGTTAGTCATATTGAGAAGTTTCTACAAGATCTGGGAATTAACCGTGAACAGCATGAATTCAAAGAAGAGACCATCATGAAGGATGCTACTTCTTTTGATGATCGTAAAGAACTTCTTGACACTTTCTTCAAAGTTGTATGTTTGCAAGTGAGTAGTAATTGGTTATTAATGATAGTGCTTATAGCACTTTACTTCCTACCTTTGGATGGCACCACTGCTAAATTCATTAATTTCAAGAGAGAGAGAAATGTGGTTTAGCATCCACTCGACACAAACTAGATTATTTCGGGACTAACATTCTGTTTAATTTTATTTCAATAATTCACTTGTGCTTAGGGGTATTCAGCAGTGGGAGAAAACCGGTGGACCCGGAAAAAACCCACAAGGTTGGACTGGTGACCCTACTCCTTGTCACGTACAACCAGGGATTCGAAACCACGCCAGTTGACTCAATGGCAGGCTTTATGATTCAGTGAGTACGTGCTAACCATTCAACCATCCAACCCCCCTATTTCAAGAGACACACCAAGAGTTTTTCTAAATGTTGATGCAGGTAGACATCACCATTATCAATCACTTTGGTGGCGAGGATGGAAGAGGGGGCTCAGTGAGTAAGATGTTGGCTCGATAACCTGGAGATCCTGTGTTTTATCCTGGATTATCTGTAGTTCACGCTTGTCAGTGGTGCAGTATGGTTACCTGGCAAGAGACAATGTATAGTTATTCAGATGGGACAAAAAACCAAGGTCCTGTTTACTCATTGAAATAAGAGTAAGCAGTACTCTTTTCAAAGCTACTGTATGGCGTATGCTTGTCTTTATTATCCCAGTCGGTGCAAAACAGTTGGAAGTTAAACCAGATTTCATTTATCTATCTTTAATTGGTAAAATGTAGAAACAGATGGACAATCTCCATTCAACAGGTAAAGATATGATATGGGGTTTAACATTCTACTGTTTGATTCAACATCAATATGTTTTCTTGTCATTTTAAGGCATTTAAGAAGGATTCTGCCCTAACTAACATTGGAGAATTAGATCAGGAGAAAGTCAATGAAATTGGAAAAATTAAACTGACAAGAACCGAATTTGCTGATGCCCTAGGACTTCAACCAAACTCATTATTTGTTCGTAACATGTTTCTGTTGGTTGATCGTAGTAAGGATGGCTTTGTTTCATTTGAAGAATTTCTTGGCATGTTTGTGACAATGGCAAATGGTGAGTTGTTATATGTTATATATATATATATACATATATATTGCATGTTAATGGAGAATATAGAGTTTCTAATGCTCATGTGAAATGATTGACTTTTTGAAATTCTGAAGTGTTAACTTATTTAGTAGGAGGGTTTTTTATCTACATTTTGAAAATATGGTTTATATGCAGCCATAGCTTCCATTTCCAAGGGCCATCCAATAAAAGAGTGAAAATAAAATAAATTTATCTCATATTTAAAATTATTGCTGTCTTATCAGTTAAACGTCTGTGTACAAGCTGCTTGTCAATCCTATCACTAATCACTTGGTTCAGCAACTTCCAGTATACCCTCACTAATCACTTGATTTAGTCACTACCAGGATACCCATCAGTAATCACTTGTTTTAGTAACTACCATTATACCCATCACTAATCACTTGTTTTGGTTATTAGTATTATACCCATCACTAATCACTTGTTTTGGTTATTACTATTATACCCATCACTAATCACTTGTTTTAGTCACTACTAGTATACCCATCACTAATCACTTGTTTTAGTAAATACCAATAAACCCAACAGTAACACTAATCATTTTTTTTATGTTTTGATCAGGTAATGCGGAAGAAAAAGCCAAGATGTTGTTTAATATGTATGATCTAAAGAGAAAGGGAGAATTATCCAGAAAAGATTTTACAAAGATGATCAAGTAAATACAGATTTTAAAGTTTTATACATAGGAACTGTGCTAAAAGGAAATACACATGATCACTATCGTAAAATATTATCATTCATGGAATTGTTACATGTTTAAGCAAATTACTTAGTTGCTCTTCTGCTTTGTTTGTAGACACTCTACAGGTCACAAATTTTATCCAATTTTGATGAAATTCGAAATATAGGTTTATCTCCCGAAGAATTTTGTGTCCTTATCTAATTGGAACGTAACAGACCTGGAAAATCACGCTTTGCTTTGGGTCACAATTTTTATCAATTTTGATGGAACTTGAAATGTATGTTTGTAACTCAAAGATCTCTATGTTCTTGGCGATATTCAAACATATCGGACCATAACATTTTGGATTGTACGAAAAATAACATTTTCAGCTTGTGTTCCCTCTAGAGGTCACAATTTTTATCCAATTTAAAAAAAAAAAGTTAAACTTTAAGGGCAGTTGAGTCCAATTTCATGAAAATCGAACCGAAACTGCCTGACATGAACCCTCTAAAAGTCACAATTTGTATCAGATTTTGATGAAACTTAAAATATGTTTATATCCAAATATTTGCGTTTTCATTTATATATTTGTCATATTGGACCAAAACTTCATGAAAACTTGTGAAACTGCACAAAGTCAAATTCTTTTTTTTTTTAGCACTTTCACTGTACATTTCTTGTGTACAGTCTGAAAGCAAAATTGTACCTTTTGGTATTGAATATTGTGTCTTTAACCTCAATTATATTTCCATCAGATCAATGATGGACTTAGCTGATGCTAGTATAGAAGATACACGAGTGGATAAATTGTTAGATCAAATGTTTCAACACGCTGGTATCGCCAACAAACAACACATGACTTTTGATGACTTCAAGAAAATATTTGTATCTGAAGAGTATAGTGATATTCTTAAAAACTCAACTTTGGCTTTGGATAAAGGTAATAGATTCTACTAAATGTTATCTTTTTGGGAAACAGGTCAATGATCCGATCTTTCTTTTGCTACATTTGGAATGCGGAAGTTATTCTAATCAGATAAACACATTTTTATTGTATTATCCCAAATTTGAGAATGGTAATTGGCACTATAAGTGTGTCTATTATTAAAAAAAAACAACATCGTACAGTTTCTCAGAAACAAATTAAAAGACGATAAAAAAATTCCATTATGGAAAAAAAACTCTAATATAAACTGGTTATTAGAAACAGTAATATTCATGTTAAAATCTAAGCCAAAACCTAGAATACATATATAACAACAGATGATTCTCACCAGTTCCACAGATTATAGCAAATCAAATCTGGAAACATTTGACCAGAGACATGTGCTTCCAGCTGCTGGAACCATACCTGTTTCTTAACTTCAGGTTGACCCATAATAATGCAAGTGGTTAGAACTAATTCTTAATTATAATTAAGTGATGCAACAGAAGACAATTGTTCCATTAATCCATCTGAGTATTTTAATGTTTATGTTTATACTTATAGTGCAGACACATGGTGGCGGAACTGGTGTCATACAGAGAAAAAAAACGGTTTTAAATCGTTATAGGTAGCTATGTTACAAACATTTACATATAATCTAAATTTTAGGCCTACAATCTAAATTAATAATTGAAAATTAATTATACAATAAAGCTTCTTCAGTAATATAATAATTGGGATACAGTCATATGGCTTTATTGTACATGAAAGGTTTACCAGCCTGAAATCACAGTGTCTTTTGTTTGATTCTTCCTTTAACTGAAAAGACTGGATAATTTGCATCTTCCAAATTATTTAAATGTAGTTGAGTTCTGTTTTTGACCAGTTTAATAACACCAAGATTTCGTTAAGTTTTATTTTTTCATGTCATTGTAAATGGGGCTTCCAGTGTAATCAAGCGATAAGGGACAACCCTACAACCGAGGCAGTTGAAATTAAAAAAAAGAGAGTCGATGGAAACATTGCTGTTCAAATTAATGGCAAAATTCAATGTTCTTTAGACTTTATAAACTCCATTCCATTCTGGGGGGTTGGGTGGCCAATTGGTTAATGTGTGTGCGTTTGATGATAAGGTTTGTTATTGAGTCATATGGTGTGGTTTCAGTTTCTTGCTTGTGGGTTTTATCCGGGTGCTCTGGTTCCCCCCCCCCTCCCACTGTTTAAGACTGCTACTCGCCAGCAAATTATTGAAATAAAATTGAACCATGTGTTTGTCCCAAAATTAATTAGTTTGTGTCGAGAGGATGTTAGACCCCATTTCTCTCTCTATCTCTCTCCCATTCCATTTTTGATTAGTTTTTCCCTTAATGTAATAATAAACGTCCATTCAATGACTATATGAAATTTTTTTGAATAATCAACAGAAATCAGAGTTATCATGATACTGCGAATCGTCGTGCTTCTAAAATAAAAATTACAACAACCAAGAAACAACTACCAATGGGCAAATTCCAAACTAAACTTCATGAATTTACAAGATACGTTGAAAACTACAGACTACAAATCTTCTGGTTTACATTATTCAACTTGGTTAATTTTGGTATCTTCATTGAGAGAGCTTATTGTAAGTTATAATCTAATTTATTTATATATGCCCACATTTTCATGTGGACGTATTATGCCATCACAATTTTTATCCGAAGAAACCGCAGAAAGGCAATTCACTTTCAGAACATCCCCGTTCAAACAGACATTAAAACTACAAATCAGTTGCAACCCTTTGGCAACATGCATGGTGACCCTGATATATTTTAAAGTTTTTTCTGACATAAATCTTTCAATTTAACGAGGACGAGGTTTTTTTTATTAAGTTTTTAATTCTTTGAAATTCTACTTTTATGGCATGTTGAATAGGTAAATTCTTGAGATGGTCATGGTCAAGTCTATCATTAAGTTGCCCAATACTAAAGAAATGTTACTATCCTACTCTCAATCGTCAATTTGACGTCTGCTTTCTATAGAAATTGTTACGATGGTAGTTCAAGTAAAATCTGTCATGTCCATAATACTTCTACAGAGAAGACAAACATACATTATGCAAGAGCTAAATCTTTCTATTGCAGGTCTTTAGGCCTGAAATGTTATCTAAATTATTAATTAGACATTAATTAATTTATTCAGACCATAATCAACTCGATGTCAACCCTAGCCTTCGATATTTACTGGATTAGGATCTGATTTGCTGCTCAACTTTCATTCATGATTTAATCATGAAATGGTTAATCAAGACTATGTTTTTATCACACCAACTTTAGTAATGATGATCGCGGCTAGGCCCAAAATTCAATTGCTAAATTCTCAATTCAGAAAGGATCAATTTGACTGAAATTTTCAGCAAATGCCCTTTACATTATCTAATTTTTCCCTATTATAGTGAAAACTGCCAGCTCTTTATCTAATCTCCCATAAATATAATGTATCTTTAAAATGTAATGTTTTTATTTAATTGTAGTTTATTCTGTTGAAAG
This sequence comes from Patella depressa, assembly GCA_948474765.1. Taxonomy (NCBI): domain Eukaryota; kingdom Metazoa; phylum Mollusca; class Gastropoda; family Patellidae; genus Patella; species Patella depressa. The sequence continues at coordinate 19,784,426 of OX419716.1, forward strand.
AGAACATGCTGGTTTGCGTCGACTTGCTGGTTATGGTGTTAGTGTTACTCGTGGAGCTGCCAGTGTACAGATGTTTTTATATTCCGCTTTATTGGTCACCATGAGTAGAAATACACTCACGTTTTTTAGAGAGACCTTCTTACATCGATTTATTCCGTTTGATTCGTTCCATGCCATGCATAAATTTACAGCTTATGCGGCACTAGTAGCTACAAGTGGGTGAATTTATCTTTTTTTATACGCCCACATTGTCATGAAGACGAATATTGTCGTCGCCCCTGTCCGTCCGTCCACAATAGTTTGTGAACAGTCTGCAGGTCACAATGTTTATCCGATTTCAATGAAACTTGAAATATAGGTTTATCACCCTAAGATCCCAGTTCCTTTCGATATTGGAATGTATCGGACTGTAACTTCATGGATTATGCCCCCTGATTTTACGAAAAATCACATTTTTAGCTTGTGAACATTGTAGAGGTCACAATTTTGAACAGATTTTGATGAAACTTGAAATGCATGTTTATAACTCAATATTATATATCAAGGTTGTGGACCCTATCGAGGTCACAATTTTAATTCGATTTTAATGAAACTTGATACATGTTTATAACCTAAAGATCTTGGCTCCTTGCCATATTTGCGCATATTGGATTGTAACTTCCAGGGGCCTGTTTCACGAAATTTTAACTAAGATAAAATCAAATTTAGTAATTTGATTGGACAATATTAGATTAATTTTAGTTCTACTAAAACTTGGATTTTATCTTTAGTTAAAATTTCGTGAAACAGGGCCCTGAATTATAGCCCCTGATTGTCCGAAAAATAGCCTTTTATGGCTTGTGGTCCCCTGGAGGTCGCAATTATTATCCAATTTAAAAAAACGTTTGATTATATCACCGTTACACTGTAATGAAGGTTGAGTTCGAATTTCGGACAAAATGGCCGCCGCTTGTACGCGAATAGTGTAACAATATTGTATACCAAGGTTGTGGACCCTGTATAAGAGGTCACACTTTATTAGCTTGTTGTCCCTATGGCGGTCAAAATTGTTACCTGATTTAAAAAAAAGTTCTTAACTTAAAAAAAATCTTGTTGTTGCACTAGAGGCCAAAGTTGATATCCAATAGACTTTAAATTTATACACAGTGTTTATGTTCATGGGGCAAAGAAGTCTATTAATTTTCAGTGATTTCTGATAATTACTTCCAGAGTTATGGCCCTTGATCGCTTTAAAAAATCTTGTGGATGCTCTGGAGGCCAAAGTTAATATCCTATTTATACACAATGTCATTTGAGATGAAGAAGCCTATTGTTTTTTTTGGCTATTTCTGATAATTACTTCCAGAGTTATAGCCCTTGTTCACTTCAAAAATTTTATGGACGTTCTATAGGCCAAAGTTAATATCAGATTGACTTTAAATTTATACACAGTATTAAAAGTCATGGATTTTCAGTGTTTTCCGATAATTACTGCCAGAGTTATGGCCCTTGATGACTTTAAAAAATCTTGTGGACAGAGTTTATAAACTCTGTGGTCTTGAGACAAACAAATATATTGATTTTCAATGAATTTTGATAATTGAACAGCTAAATCGATAATATTATATGTTTCGTATACTAAACGTTAGCATAGGCCAGAACTTTATAAAAACCAAACAAATTCTTCTAAGGATTTTCTGATAATTTTAACATGCTACAACTCTTGTTGACTGCCGGACGATTTAGCTGCTGTGTGGGCGTATGTTTCTTTGCTCAGTGCACTTGGACCGTGCAGGACAGTGGATGCATATGGGTTTTGATTGTGTGTAGTGGGTTCCTTTTTCATGTACTATAGGCTAAATGAAATGAAGTTTGGGTTTAACGATCTATTGTTCATAACTCATGGGGTAATGAAAATGGGCATGACCATACACCATACAGTATACTATGAGGGAAATTTTTCCTGAACAATACTCCATGTTAGCAAGTCATCTTCTTACTCCTTGAGCCTCCCCAGCTCCCCATTTACTATAAGTGAAGTGTCAGATCAAATATTAAACATCATAACTTTTGAGACAGCTGTGACCTGAATGGAATGTTAGTTTGTCATGCAATGGTGTGAAATTGAGACTATTAACCTACCATTTTTATTTGATTTCTAAAAGATCTTAATGTCTGTCGGCCATTTTGTGTTTTAAATAACAATTTGATTGTTGCTTTGTTTCAGTAATGCATGTAATTGGTCATGCTATCAATTTGTATCATATTTGTACTCAAGCATCATCAGATCTCAACTGTTATTTTAGAGAATATTTTAGAGCGTAAGTATTCTTTTATTACTAGTGATTTATATTGGAAAATATGACTTTACTACATACAGAAAATATCCCTAAAATACTGAAAAATAAATAAAAAGTACAGAATAAAGACCGAAAGATACTAAACAAGTTATTAGATTTGATAGGTGACCTGTGAAATTTTGTTTGATTAATGTAATACATGCATGAATTGATAATAGAATGTTTTAGGCAAATCAGTCTTATCAACAAAATTATCACAAGGTATTTCTGTTATAACCTACAAGTGACAGTTAAAACAAATAAGTGTATATCTTTATATATAATTTGAAATTAAGCCATTGCTCACCAGTATGCCTACTTATATCTTCTGTTCAGTATATTTTAAAACAATTTGTGGTTTCAGTACTGATGTTTTGTCTACCTTTCATTACTGGGCCTACACAACAGTCACCGGTAAGTTAATAGTATTAGTTTATTTGTCATTATCCCTATTTTTGAGCATTTTTACACAAAAAATCCATAATTGTAACCCCATTTATCGTGTTTTATGGGTTAATTGTTTGAAATTCTTATAACATGTATATTGACAGACAGGCTCCCCAGCTTGTCATTCACAACTGGTAATTATCATTAAAATGAGAGCCCTGTTACACCCCGACTTACTCCAAGGGCTCACACTGTTGGTCACCAAAGTAGCAATTTGCAATAAAAAAAGGAAAGTGGTGATTAAAATTTAATTTTGCATTCATGTTTTGGAGAATTTTTTGATTCTTTGTGAGATGCAGCAAAAAAATTCTTAAAATCACAGATTGACCTGTTCGATGAACGTGTCAATCACAACCATGTAGCGCCATACTATAAACTAATCAACTTGATGATAATTTGGATCGTGTTAATGAGTAATACTATTCAATTGTCTTGGATTAACGATTAGTTGATTGATAATTGCCAATTATATACCTAAAGCCTATCCCAAGTCATTATTTACTTACGTTGAATTGTTCACCCACCAACAGGGAATGGAGCTGGGTTTAGACCGTCGTGAGACAGATTAGTTTTACCCTACTGGTAGGGAACTCTTTACGAACGAGCGGTTACGAGCGGGTAGGACTGACTAGTACGAGAGGAATGTTGGTCCAGGATTGAAAGCGTTAGTGCTTGGTGGATGCTTGGTGGTTTATTGCCATTGGGAATTATAACGTAGCTAATTGAGTAAGACGCTGGCTGATGAGGGAAAACTATAGAAAATGTGGATGAACTTTCTCTGCCAATGAAGAGATCGAACAACCAACCTCCAGACTAGCGAGCCAGCATCTTACCCACTCAGCCACCCTGGTCCCCAAAATGTAAGGATAATTAAGGAGTTGAATATTCTACACGCAAAAAGTAAATTCAAGAAAACTAGATAATTGGCAATCCTTGGATTCCCTTGCCAAAAGTTTACGTTAGATCTACGTCCAAAAATGGCGTAAATTTTATGTTAGATTTGCGTCAGAAAATGATGTAAAAATAAGGTAAAAATGACGTAAACTTTACGTTAGATTAACGTCATTTCATGACATTACATTATCGTTAAGAAGATGAGCAAAATGATTGTAGTCTGACCAACCATTTTGACGTAAATCTGACGTAAATATAACTTCAATTTTTTACGTTAATCTAACATGATTAAAACTAACCGACCATTTTATGGAAATCAGGGTCATGATCCTCAGCGTAAAATGTTGGCTCAACTAACCTGCAGACCTGGGATTGGTATATGCATTGACTGAAAATCAGGATTTCAGAGCAGTAGGACTTTAAACCCCATTTCATTTCATTATATATCTAACATTAAATTTTAAAATTTACATCACTTTCTTTTGTAAATCTTTGATGGAAATATAATCCTTGAAATGTTAACAGTCAACCAATAACCTTATGAAATCGCAAATTCATATAATTACAACAAAAAGTCAACATAATATCTAAATTTTATTTAAAAAAAAATTTAAAAAATACAATTGTTAACAGTAATCATACATCGTGAAATGGTGATATGTATCAGTATCAGAGTAACAAAATTATCACATGTCTTTGTTTTTATCAAACATTTTTGACAGATAAAATATTCCAGTTAAAGGGGGAAAATATGAATATTTTTTATATAAAAACCATTATCTTTACAGCGGAAAAAAAATGAAATCCAGTGCAAAGTGTGCTTATTCCTACTCTTTTTCAGCATCTTACCTCTAAACAAAATACAAATGAACCCTTGACAATTTGAATTCAAAATTAGTGTAGGCTGTAGCACCTCTGTCCAAGCAAACATTTCCTCATGGAACACTGTATGACAATTGTTCTGTCAAATGGAGCAGAAAAATATGCATTAAACCACATTTCATTTCATTTTCTTATTATATATTTTACAAATTCTTTAATTTCTATTTGTATCATACTCATTAGAATTATTTTTATTTTTCAGGAATAACTGGAATAATTCTTACTATAATTATTATCATTATGTATGTGTTTGCTCAAGAATATGGACGGCGCCATGTGTTTAAGGCCTTCTGGTTCACACACAATTTCTACGTCTTATTATATATCTTTATGATATTACATGGTGCTGGCCGCTTGGTACAAGATGCTCTATTTCCGTATTTCTTCCTCGGTCCTATGGTTATATTTGTTCTGGATAAGATGATTAGTTTAAGTAGAAATAAAGTGGAGATATCTGTCAAGAAAGCTCAAATTCTGCCTTCAGGTACGTCACCCAAGATTTTTATATTCCCACATTTTTATGTGCCGTCACCCCTGTCAAACAAAAATATTCAATTAAGATCCCTGGTGTGGGTGGACATAATATAAGTACCGGTATATAGGCACATTCGAAATTTGAGCAGGTATGTGGTAGTTCAAAAGATCACATCCTCCCTGTCAGCTTGTTGAAATATTCAAGAATTTTGCCAGTCTTTAATTACCATATGAATTTTATCAATTGTGTCTTTTAGGTGTTACAAACCTTGTATTCAAGCGACCTTTGAACTTTGATTATAAATCTGGACAGTGGGTAAGAATAGCTTGTTTGGATTTGGGAGAAAGTGAATATCATCCATTCACACTGACATCTGCTCCAAATGAAGAGAATCTTAGTTTACATATCCGAGCTGTTGGACCATGGACCACCAATATCAGACGAGTGTATGATCCTAACAATGTTGTCGGCAATAAATTTCCAAAGGTGGGTGCTCGTAATTATTATTATTATTGTTCGATTTATATAGCTCTAAATTACACATGAGTGTTTCTATATAAGCGCATTCACAACACAAAAGTTCAAAAACATTTTTGAAATAAATATGGATCGTATGCAAAATTTGCTTTTATTATTGCTCAAAATTTGCTTTTATTAAAGTGGCTATAAGTTTAATGCAATGCAGCTAGAATAATTTAATTACACCAAATGCTGAATAAACATTACAGAAAGAAACTAAATAGTTCAGAAAGTCAATAAAACTTTTAAATTGATATGCAAATTCAACAATTGGTGCCATTAAGTTATATGTATATATTATGTGTAGTTTATATATGTAGCCTAATGTGTATTTTCTTAATGTAAATGCATAGTTTCTTTCTGTAATGTAATGTATTTCTGTAATGTGTACTGTAGTTTCTTTCTGTAATGTGTGGTTTATTTCGTTTATGTGTAGTTTCTTTCTGTAATGTGTAGACTCTTTCTGTAATGAGTAGTTTCTATCTGTAGATAAAGATTTATTTTTATTGTCTATTTTAGCTGTATCTAGATGGTCCATTTGGTGAAGGTCATCAAGATTGGTATCGTTATCCAGTAGCTGTATTAGTTGGTGGTGGAATCGGTGTCACACCTTTCGCTTCTATTCTCAAAGATTTGGTTTCAAAATCTAGAATGAAGGTTAAATTCCCTTGCCAAAAGGTAATGATATTTTTAAAAAAAAAAAACGATGTAAAAACTAATTCTGCCAATTGAATGTCTTTTTTGTGGGCTTCTAAAGTTATAGACACTATTATTTAGACATTTAATCACATGGAAACCCTGTAATCAACTCTCTACTATCGGATGGCAGAGATTAAAACAGACTGAAACAGGATTGGCCATTTAATGATTTAATTTAGAAATGGTGATCCAGGGCTTAGTCCTGAATAACAAGTACTGTTGTTACGATAATACAGAATCGATGCCACATCTTGTCAAAACTTCAAACAGTGTTAACTTCCACCAGAATAAAGTAATTTGAATAAAATTCACAATATATTCATTTTGCATTATCTATTTTTGAACTATTATAGCAAGAACGGAAAACAGCTCTTTCTCTCAATCATACATTAATATGTCTTTAATATGTTGACATTAATTAACAAACAGGATTTTCACCTTGTTACACTATTTTCATGACCATATATTGATACCAATATGTAATATTGTAGGTATATTTCCTGTGGGTTACAAGAACACAGAAAAGTTTTGAATGGATGACTGATATTATTAGAGAGGTGGAAGGTGGCGATATTAATGGACTGGTGTCAGTACATATCTTCATTACTCAATTTCAACAAAAATTTGACTTCAGGACAACCATGTTGGTAAGAAATTTGTATATTTTTAATTGATGAATCACATTTACATCTTACCATGAATTATTAATGTAGAATAACATCAAATATTCCACTATCCTAACAAAATTCAATCATTCATAAAGATTAGAAATGAGGAAAGGCCAAAGTGAAATCCAATTTTATGGAACGCCTGACGGTTAAAGGGTTACCGGTAATAACTATTATTTGAACAACGGCCATAACATATTTCAATTTGATATATATTTGTCTTTTTTCAGTATATTTGTGAAAGACATTTTCAGAAAATTGCTGGACAGAGCTTGTTTACTGGTCTTCGTGCTACAACTCATTTTGGACGACCTAAATTTCAAGACTTTCTCCAAACTCTCGCCTATGAACATGAAGGGGTAAGGTTTATGAAAGAAATTGTTCCTGTCAATTCACCTGTTTTGACTGGCTGAAGAACTGACCTGTCAGTTAACTAGCATTTGACGAAATTAGAATTTTGTACAAATTAACTGTTATACTTATAGGCCTATATTTATTTACTTCTGCCGTCTGCTGTATATTGGCTCACACTCTCTAAACGTATCTGGGACCACGGTGGCTAAGGCGCTGGCTCTCTGGCCTGGAGGTAGGGTGTTCAATCCCTGCAGTGGCCAAGGAAGTTCATCCAGATTTTTCGGCGTGGTTTCTTCTTGTCAGTGGTGCAGGACGGAGGGCCTGACAAGAACAGCTGTCTAGTCATTTGGATGGTACGAAAAACCAAGGTCCTCTGTACACATTGGTGTGCATGTAAAAGATCCTTTGGCAGTTGGAATTCGTCATATACATGTACGAATAGGCTATAGTACTGCTGCATGGGCAAAATTTCCAACATAGCATATTGTATGGAGTATGCCAGTCTTCATTAGCCCAGTTCGGAGCAGAACAGTTGAACGCTTAACCCCATTTCATTTCAAAAAGTTATTAAAAATAGCGCAGCTCCACCTAATGTGTAAACAACTTTAATATTAAAATAATTTATTTCAGGTTCAACAAATAGGAGTATTTAGTTGCGGACCACCACCCATGACCCACAATGTGGAAAATGCATGTACTTCATTGAATAAAATTGAAGGACCAACTTACACTCACCACTACGAAAATTTCTAAAATATTTTGGTTTGAATTGGGGCCTTTTAGGCTCTGGCGCTCAGCCTAAGATTTATTTATCCATGATGGGTTTGTTATAGAGTAGAATCACCTAAAGTCTTCATTCAGATATAGAATCTATTATTTATTTGTGTACATTCACACTAAATCTCATTATGATCAGTTATTATTAGATTTTCAGTATTGTATAGTTTTGAACAAAGTACATTGTATTTATTATAAAAGATTACCATAACATGAAATAAGACAGGGATATATTTACATCTATATGCAGCCTTTTTCCATTATATTTAGCTGTCAGTGGTGAGTTGTGTCTTTAGAAAATACTGGTGAGGTTAATATTTTTCTACTTGACTGACCAAACTATGAAAAAGAATTAATATACACTTCTCTTTGCCAACATAATACCTAGTAAGTTGGGTAACTAAGGATAGCATTTTACATTTAATTTTCTAACATGACATGGTTAATGTCCCTACAGTACTGCAACTTCTACCACATATATGGGAGAATATGTTATTGACACTCATTAACATTTTAGAATCAAATATGCTTCAATAAAAATTAAACTAAATGTTCTTATATATTAGTTTTACTTATTTATCTCACAGATTTAACACTGACAAAAAAGGAGCTAGCATAAAGATACATTATGGGAGATTAGATAACAAGTTGGCACTTATCATTATAATAATTAAAAACTAGATAATGTAAAGGCAATTTGCTGAAAATTTCAGTCAAATTGATAAAATATAAACCAAGAATTAAGCCAATGAAAGTTCCGTCTAGCCTCGATCATCATTACTAAAATTGGTACAACAAAAATCATAGTCTCAATTATCCCTTTAATCATTAAAGCGTGAAGGAAAGTTATGCAGCAAAATCGGATCATAATCCAACAAATCTCGCAGACAAGCGTTGACGTCGAGAGTTGATTATGGTCTGAATAAGTTAATTAATGTCTAATTAATAGTTCATATTAACATTTCACGCCTAAAGAAAGACCTACAATAGGCAGATTTAGCTCTTGCATAATGTATGTTTAATGGTCAATAAATGGCAAGTGTAACTTTAAGTGTACTGTAATAAATGAGACAACTCAAAAATCCATGTACAATTTGTATATATTACTTCAATTCTGTAATGCAACAGGCAAACTTTTTTTTATTTGAATATTTTATCATAGCGTATGTTACATTTCTCACTTGTTACTTTCATTGTACATATATAGTTAACAATATTGGTTTTAAAAAATGTATAAAATTTTACTTTATAATAGTATATTCATAGAACTCTTTTTTTTATTGTATATTTTGATATATGACTTTTCATTTAAAGATTAAGTAATTCTGTTAAACCACTTACATGTATATTACAGCCTACAATGTGTTATTCTGTTAAACCACTTACATGTATATATTACAGTCTACGGTGTGTTATTCTGTTAAACCACTTACATGTATATATTACAGTCTACGGTGTGTTATTCTGTTAAACCACTTACATGTATATTACAGTCTACGGTGTGTTATTCTGTTAAACCACTTACATTACAGTCTACGGTGTGTTATTCTGTTAAACCACTTACATGTATATTACAGTCTACGGTGTGTTATTCTGTTAACCACTAAGACGTATAATAAAGCCTACATGTGTTATTCTTTTAAACCACTTTCATCTAAATTAAAGGCGATGTGTTTCATTTGCATTTTGGGGGAAAATTTCCAAAGCTTATTCCACACTCAAATGATTATCTTACATATAATTATGCAAACAAAATCAATATATTGAGGGGGGATAATTTGCTGGCTAGGATTCAATCGGATTAAAAGGAGGTGTCCATCAAAAGATTTCCATAAATCTTAAAGAACTGCCTTGTCTATAAGGGTTATAACAGTAATGGCTTCAAACCTAAACAGACCTAACGTTTAGTCATAAAAACAAATCCCCATGAAGGTAAATTTTGACAAATTTTTTGTTGTTTTGGTGTTTGACTGTTTCGATAACAACCATAAAAACAAAATCCAAATAAAGATAAATTTTGACCACTTTTTTGGTTTTGGTTTTTGAACATATCCAGTTAATATCGTCTGCAGATAATGCTGAATGTTGTGAACTTTTCAACTATTTATAAATACTGATCGGAACTAACTCATTTTGGACAGATATTCCCTTTAGAGATCAAAACTATCACAATATTTTAGTTGGCAAGCTGCTATTTTAAATCCTTCAAATCATGACGTTCAGTGACTTTAACTATGTATAAATAGTTTGTTTCTTTATGTTTAATATTTTACATGTATATCATTACTATATAATGTAATATTAATTTGCATCTATATCAAAGTATATGTGATACATTGTAATTTTTGATATAAAATGTATTTACTCTTTAATTATGGGTTATTATTTTTTTTCACAATGGGCAAGCAGGTAAAAAAGACACAAGGAATGTTGCTGGTCAAGCAAAATTTAGCTTTATAATCATCAAGTTCATGAATGGTTAAATAAACTATAAACATTTGAAAACGTTGAGTGAATACTCTTTGAAACGCTGTTTTTTCATAAGTATGTTTATATTTTATTTATCTGCCCAGTTACTAAATGCCACTTAAAGAATAAGAATAAGTTCAATGTTATTGACATTCAATATGAACTTGACATGTCATCAGCATTTAAATCAGCTGCTATAGTGCATGGAACAGATTTTCGAGGCACATCAAACAGCTTGATTAATCTATGTTAAATGTCTCATATTCTTAGTTGATAGATAAATGTTACTGCAACAGTTGTCACTACTCAAACTGATGTGCAAGAAAAAAAAGCAATTATAGACACTTCTTTGTAGTACATATCAATTTGATGCATGACTACGCATGAATTATTTTAAAAACTAAAAAAAAACCTAAGAAGCTGTACTAAAATTAAAAGGCAAGTGTTAACTCATTGCAACCCCCCCCCCCCCCAAAAAAAAAAACCATTTAGCACACTTGTTATCATATTCTGTTTCACTGAAATCGGTTGGTAGCCTAATTGCAGTCAACGGCAAAGCCGTGGTAAAAGCCGACGCAACCTCCGTCTGCCACGGCATAATTAATTTTTTTTTTTGCCGTGGTAGATCTTACGAACCTAAAAATTATAATGACTAAATGTACCGGTTATAGAATAGTACCAGGAGGATGTCGTCTGACCGTGTAATAATGTCATATATTTATCATTTTGTAAACGAAAGTCTGACAAATATATTGCAATTACCGAATACCGGTACATTAACCCATGTGCTGTAGGCATATCCATGCTTTACCGTTACAGTGGTGCTTTTTTTCAACGATTATAACTAGCATGTGCCAACCAAAATTCAATTTTTGAGCTAGGGACCTGAAACTTTGCGTACAGCTAGAAAAAAACCTTAGAATCATTAATCTGTTTAGATTATAAAAATCGGTTCTTAACTTTTATTTTTATAGCTTATTTTATATACCCATAGGTAAGCAGCGTTTTGCAAAATTCCGTCAAAAACGGGCAAAATTGATAAAATGATAATTTGACTGACTAAATGACTTTGGAGCAGGCTCAGATTTTACTCACATGTTCTAGGAAAACACATTAACTAAAATCAACCACAAATATATTGTTTTTAACATTTATTTGGACATAATTGAGAGGAAATCAGACATATTTCATAAAGAAAAGTAAAAAAAAAAAATAACTATAACTGATGTTGAAATGATTAACAAGAACTTTAAGTTTTCTCTAAATAATTTTAGAATAACATTTCTTTTTATTTTACAATGATTTCAAGTTTTGTCTAAATAATTACAAGTGAGCCTACATTATCAAAAAATAAAACTTGATAATAAATCGGATATAGCAAAACCTATACCCTGTACAAATAACAATAAAAAACAACAAGGCTGCTCAATTTCAATTAAATCTTTTACCAAGTTTTGGGAACCTGAAAAATTATAGTAAATTATATGAATGATTAAACAAGATTGATAAACAATTGGTAGGCCTATCCTAATCCTATAGTATAATTAATCATAATGTATAAGATAAGATAAGATAAGATAAGATTTTATTGTATCATAACACCCATTGCAGGCCGCATACAATTCATATACATGACACAACCACGGTGACAAGGAACATAAAATAAATAAATAGCAATATTCACATATATTTATAAGAAAATGAAAGATAGGTTGCCAGGCAACGAAATATATGCCCACAGCAGCTAGATCGTCCGGGGAGTCAACAAGAGTTGTCGCATATTTTTACTTTTTTCGGTAATAAAACATTTATAATACACTAAGATCTGATTAAGAATAAGGCTTCTTTGTCTCATGACCTCAAACACTGTATAAATTTAAAGTCAATCGGATATTACCTCAGGCCTCTAGAGCGTTCACAAGATTTTTTGATGTGATCAAGGGCAGCGATTATCGGAAATCACTGAAAATCAATAGACTTCTTCGTCTCATGACCTTAATCACTGTGTATAAAATTACAGTCAATCGGATATTAACTTTGACCTCAAGAGCGTCCACAAGACTTTTGACGTGATGAAGGGCCATAACTCTTGCAGTAATTATAGGGAATCGCTGAAAATCATGACCTTAATCACTGTGTATAAATCAAAAGTCAATCGAATATTGACTTTAGCCTCTAGAGCGTCCACAAGCAATTGAGGACGCCAGACTAGTGTTAAAAGTGAATGACATAAGTAACATAAAATAAATAGCAATATACACATATAAATATAGAATATGAAACATGAAATACAGATCCTTGTTTAAAGTGAAAATATATATCAGAAACCTTATTTCAAAATGTATACACATGTATGTTAAAAGATGAAAATAGAATGCAAATTTTGTTTAGCAATACCTTATTGGTTCGAGGCTTGATTTCTATATTGAAAAGCTTTATATACATAATGACATACACTCACCGAAACTGAAGGGGGAGGGTCAAATAGATTTTCAAATGTTATAGCCAAATTGTTGTAACTGAAGGTAGCAGAAAGAATATTTAGCCTAAGGGATTGATAGTATGGACATTCAATTAAAAAGTGAAATTCGGTTTCTGCTTTGGATAGGGAACAGAGTGCACATAGCCTCAAGTCTGGGGGGACGTTCTTGTACCGGCCCCTCTCTATTTCTAGTTTATGTGAACTTAGACGGAGTGCGGTCATAGCCGACTTGAAGTTTTTATTGTGTACATGAAGCAGATAATTAGCTGGATAGTCAATAGTAGGTTTTACGGTGCCATAAGTTCTAAGTTTTGAATTGCCAGAAATATATTCGGTTTTATAAATATTATTGAATTGGGACCTTATCGCCGTTTGAATGTTAGATTTTGAAAGTTGCAAGAGAGATAAGTTGAACTGGTCCATGAGGGAGGATATTGCTGCTGACCATGATAGATTGGGATTGGATTTGCTTATTTTTACATCTTCCACATATGCGGCGGATAGTAACGGATTTATCCGTTTTATGTCAGGTGTATTTAATCTTTTATAAAATAGTAACATTCGTTGATAAATATCAATTTGAATTGGGAAGATACCTAGTTCGCTCAATGATCCTATATTTGAAGATTTTTTGGGTTGGAGTAAAATAGATTTGCAAGTTTTTATAGTGATTTTATTATGATCCACATAGTTCCATCTGTGTAAATTCACATTTCTGCTATTTACTATTTGCGACCCCCATACCTCACAGGCATACAGAGCTATTTGTTTCACTACTGCTTCGTACAGTTTTATGAGGACTTCAGTTGGCAGGTGGTCATTGGTGCACACTTTCTGACGGATACCGAACCATGCCCTCCTAGCCTTTTTACTCAATTCATTTATCGCACTTTTAAAGGATGTGTTATTTGTTATATAGACTCCCAAATATAGATATTCATCAGTAGTTTGGAGCAGTTGATTGTTAAAAAAGAATTTCACCCGGGATTTGTATTTCAAACTTGTCTTATTGTTATAAAAAAGCATTACTTTCGTTTTAGCTGAATTAATATTAAGTTTCCAATCAGTGCAAAAAGAATTGAGACAAAGAAGACAATTTTGAAGACCAACAGATGATGTTGATAACAGAACAAGATCATCTGCAAAAAGAATATGAGATATTTCATGCGAGTCAAGACATGGGCTGTCCAAATTTAAATTAGATGTATTTAAACAAGTTTGCAGGTCATTAAGATATATATTGAATAAGGTAGGGCTAAGGACACATCCTTGTTTTACACCCAAGGACGATTCTATATTGTTTGACAGGCCATCCAAGGTTTTCACAGTATAAGAAGTATAGTTATACAGAGATTTAATTAGACTGAAAACTTTCCCATTAATATTATGCTGAAGTAATTTTAGCAACAGGCCCTTTCTCCAAACTGAGTCAAAGGCTTTAGAGAAATCGACGAAGCATAAAAATAAATTAGTTTTTTCCTTTTTACATTTATTAATCATTGTTTTTAAAATAAAGACGTTATCCACAGTTCTGTGATTTTTACGAAATCCGCACTGTGCATCGTCTATGACATTATTATCCTCAAGGAAATTTGTAAGTCTTTTATTTATGATTGACAAAAAGCATTTACTTAGGCAGCTAGCTAGAGCTATCCCTCTGTAATTGTTGGGGTCATTCTTATCTCCTTTTTTATGAATCGGAACAATAAAGGAATTTTTCCAGGATTCGGGCAAGAGCCCCGACGAAAGAATTAGATTAAATAATTTCAAATAGTGATCTAACATGATTTCCTGTGACATGAGTATCATTTCATTTAGTATGAGGTCCGGCCCACCAGATTTGTTTCTTTTAAGACCAGAGAAGGCTGTTCTCACTTCATCGGCAGAGACTGGATTGTTTAGGGATGTATTATCAGCATTCGCATCTAGCAAAGTATTAATTAAGGTTTCAGTTTTATCATTATCAGTAGTTGGGGAGTTGTTTTGAAAAAGGCTTGTAAAATGATTTTGCCAGTCATCCAGTTTAATATTACTATCTTCTGTTTGCTTATTTTGAATAAGAGAGTTCACAAGATCCCAGTATTCCCTTGGATTATTAGATTCAAGTTCGGCGAGTTTTTTGAGGATAACATTTTTTTCTTGACGTTGTTTGTATTTAGTAACATTTTTATATAATTTCTTTCTGTTAAAATAGATTTCCCTGAGATGCCTGTTGTTTACATTCCTATTTAATTTATGCTGGGCTTCTATCATTTCTTTTTTTAACACCTGACAATCCTTATCAAACCATTTACGTTTTCTTTTCTTTTTCTTAACCACCACAAATCTAACACAGACTCTAGTATTGTTTATAAGGATATTGGTTAAATCTGTAGTCGCTTCCTGGATACTATTTTGATTACTGGTATATGGGGTCATTAGAAAATTATTCAGCTTAGTTTTTGTTGGGGATTTTTGTAGTTCTTTAAGAAAAGCAATATCCGATTCTGGTTTCCAAATAAATTTCCTTACTTTAGTTTTATTCTTAGTCGTACTATCGGTTTTATTAGAAATAAGATGAGGTTGGGATAAGGACGGTTTAGGGCTCTGGGGGATTATACACGTACCAACAATATTGCACTCAATTAAGCAGTGGTCAGACATGTAGCTTAAAGGAGACACTTTAAAAAGTTGGACATCATCAAACAGAGAGAGGCTGGTAAGAATGTAGTCCACAGTACTCTGACCATTGTAGTTTATACAAGTATACGAACCAAGAATATCCCCAATACACCTGCCATTAAGAATACAGATGTCTGTGTTGTTACAAATCTGAATAAGCTCTCTACCCCAGGTATTAATTTTTGGGTCTTGGTTGTTCCTAACTTTTAAAAATTCATTATCAGGTATATCATTAAGCAAGTGAGGATATGGCATATTTATGTTACAATTATCAGAATCAGGAAAATAAACATCACTTAAAACATGAGTTCTGGAATTAAAATCACCACCTAAAATAATTTGACCTTGGCTTTTGAAACGTAATATGTCATTTTCCAATTCATCAAAGGGATCATACTGTCTTTTGTTCCATATTGGAGAGTTTTGTGGTGGAATGTATACCGCGGCAATAAAGATATCTGATTTTAGATTTAAGTCGGTTTTACACAGTTTCAGCCAAATGGTATCACCATCTTTTTTATCGATAATTTGGACACTATCGCATAGTTTGGATTTAATATAAATAGAACATCCACCACGAGAAAACCATGTTTGAGAGACATTGTCACTCTTTCGACTAGATATGAAACCTTTAAAACCTTCAAAAATGTCTTTTAAGTGATCAGATTCTTCTTGCTCAATAGTTGTCCAAGATTCTAAGAAGCAAATAATATCTAAATGTTTGATGGCGTTATGCAGGTCAGAGCGAATTTTAGGATCATTTACCTTAGAAGTTAGACCATTTATGTTCCAAAAACCAAGTGAAATCGACATTGCAAACTATCAAATTTTACAATCAATGTCAATAATAAAAAATGTTATATTGTGCAGGTTTACGTATATAATATACAAGAAATAAAAAGGAAAATAAAGTGAAATTTAAAAAAAAAAGGAAAAAGTACACACACTGTAACCGTAAATATAATATATATGACAAATGCAATAAATACCATAGACATATGAAATGAAGACTGGCATACGCCGTGCGATGAATAATATTTTTATTTAACACGAAATTTATAAAACATACAATTTAAACTAATTTTATTTATCTCGTAAATAACAAATTCACTCTCAAAGAATTAAAATTGTTAACATTTCAAGTATTTTCTCGCATTCGCACGTGAGTAACGGTCGTATAACTGTAATTTGATATAGTCTCGATCAGCAGTACTCCTCAGTGTAAAGCGTACAGCGAATAGTCGTCTGAATGATAGAGACTACATTTGACACGCCTTCCGCCATGACAGAATGGCCGATAAAATTTCGGTCATCTCAGAACAATTGAATTTTTACGACTTTCACGTCCACGTATGGAAATAAATGAAGGTGGATCTTATCAAGGAACATTTTTTCCATAATTTAGCAAGTTTTTTACCCCGGCGCATCTTCCACGAAAAAAGTTACAAAATTCCAAACTTTTCAATCGAAGAAAAAAAATATTCTTACCTTGCTATGTGTGACCAACTTTCCATGCGCCGCAACCTTGACATCTTAACTAACTGTTTTCGGTTGAATGGAACCGGTATCAATAGCAGGAAACCGACGCGGGGCCGTAATGCAAGACCTGCTTTTCGCGAAAAAAATGCGCCATATTTGTGACAGCCAATTGGACTCAGACTAGTAATTATTTGCCCATTGACTTCAATGTTAAATGCCTGTAACATCACAGGCTGTAGTTTTTTTCTCAACATTCCGTTGCTTCCAATCTTTTTAGGCACAATGGGGACCACATTTGGCAATCTCCTCATCATAAGTTTGTAGGGGGTTGACCATTTAGATTTTTTGCTACGGGGATTTTAAGTTGATTGGGGTGAAAATCTCACTTCTGACACAATGATTGCTCCGCAGAAAGACATTTTACACCCCCTATCCCTCCGCTGTAATATCCTCAGTATTACCCAAAACTGCTATGAAATTGAAAATTTGATGCCTTTTCTCCAATTCTAGACCAAAAAGTCAACCCAAAAATGCAGGAAGAGGGGAGAAAAAAAATAAGGGAAAAATTGTCTATTTATAAATCGCACTACATTCGTCCATCATGAAATGAGGGGAAATAATTACTAGTCTTAGTCCTATATACCTCACATGTTGCTGCTATTTGAACAAATCTTTTGTAATCTAATAAACAAACATATATGCAATTCCCTGGCCAAAGATTATGAAAATCCATGCATTTTCAGATGAGCAGTGCTGCATTCTGCAAACACTATAATACATCAGAAAACTGCGGAATTTCAGAGAGAAATTTCAAAGGACATGAATTTTGAATTCCACACAACATTTTTATTGTTGAACATAAATGCATTCTGTAATAAGATGAGATAAATTCAATGTAAATCAAACATGAAAATACTTTAAAACAGCAATCATGATGCAATATTAGACTTTTTAACACTTTCATCAAAAACCACACAGTTTTTCGCAGTTAACGTAGTTTCAAGTGCCAAATTATGGTTAAATCTAAGATGTTGAAACCTGCAGTGCCTATCAATTTTAAACTGTCTCCTATATAGCTGTATTTCCATAGGATAAGTAAGTTGAAATAATCTGATTGTGTAACACTACAACAGCTTTTTCAAACCCACCCCCCAGTATGAAATCGTATAATTTGAAAGCACATGAATTTTGAATTCCACAGAACATTTTTATTATTGAACATAAATGCATCCTGTAAAAAGATGAGATAAATTCAATATAAATGAAACATGAAAATACTTTAAAACAGTAAACATGATGCAATATTAGACTTTTTGACACTTTCATCAAAAATCACACAGTTTTCTCTGTTAACACAGCTTCAAGTGCCAAATTGTGGCCAAATCTAAGATGTTGAAACATGAAGTGCCTATGAATATCAAAATATCACCTATATAGCTGTATTTCCACAGGATAAGTTAGTGGAAAAAATCTGATTATGTAACACTACAGCAGTTTTTTTCATCCCCACCCCCCAGTATTGAATCAGATACACTGCTGACCAATCATAGGTCACCCTGTTCACTCTGGTCTGTCAAATGATTTACAATGGTGATGGTGCCTACAACTTTCCTGGCAAAGAGATATGAACAACCGTCAACACACAGACCATTTATTGGCATTTATATTTATCATCTTCCAATATGAGAGGTCATGATAAACACAAGGGTGTCCTGTTCAAGCTCGGAAATGAAATCATCATCAAAAAGCAAAGTTTACAGGGGACCTCGGCTGGAACCCAAACTGATTACGATTTGCCTTCCACTTTCACCACCGGTGTCATAGAGATCAGGGATGAAATTGATATGCATCATCATTCTACTAAAGCCAATCCAGGAAGTCATCGGGTTTTGAGATGTAGACCTGAAATGTTAAATTTGGACGATAGTGAGCATTCTGGGGTGAATACTATCCAGGTAAATGGATCATTGACATCCAGAAAATGGTCAAAATGTGCAATTCTGTCATTCAGTTACATGCCAAGGGGAGAGGAAAACCCCATACAGTACCAAATTTCCAGCCCTTTAGTCAGCAGAAGTGGGGATCAGGTTGGATGTACTTCGTAAAGTGTATGAAATGCACATTTATCTCACCTGTTTTGCTTCTTTTTTTCTTGTGTTGAGGTCAATCAATCCACTCTATGAATGAAATATTAGCCTTGGCACCTGAAATGATAGAAAGCTGGGGATAAATATGCAATAAAAAACTGTGGGATAATAAGAAAGGAAAAAAAATGGTCTCAATTGGAAATAGAAATAAACCTCTTTGTTTCTAGCAAACATCTCGTCACTGGACCTACAACTAGTAACCAGTTCACAGTCAGTAGTCAGTAAAAAAAGTAAACTCTGAGTGTCACATAAGTCTAAGGCAATCTCAAAGGTAGATACCATCTTTTGAAGTTTGGTCTAAATGTCAAGGTCAACTGCAGATTTGGTCAAAAGTCACACAGGTGTGAATTTTGGAGTGTACCTGTTAACGTGTCATTATGTGTAGGCAAAACATTTTAGGTCTAAATATTAAGGCCAACTGCAGACTTGGTTCAAGGTCACCTGTAAATTGGGTTGTGGGCGCATGATTTACATCTCTGGACCTTTGGGCCAAATCTGCAGTTGAATAGGCCTTAATGTTGAGACTTAAAACCACGTTTTGACACCATAGCGAACGAAATTTTAACATCTACACCTCAAATTCACCCTCGGCCAACAGATACCCCCAATAATGGCTATTTTGATATGCAATAGACACAAAACTTACTGCTGAGCAATAAAAAAACAGTATTCTTACCATTTCTGACACTTTCCGTTCAAAACTTCAGGAAATAAGTGGCTGAGAAAATATCTGTCTTCATTGCATATTGTGATTATATACCTCACATGTTGCTGCTATTTGAACAAATCTTTTGTAATCTAATAAACAAACATATATGCAATTCCCTGGCCAAAGATTATGAAAATCCATGCATTTTCAGATGAGCAGTGCTGCATTCTGCAAACACTATAATACATCAGAAAACTGCGGAATTTCAGAGAGAAATTTCAAAGGACATGAATTTTGAATTCCACACAACATTTTTATTGTTGAACATAAATGCATTCTGTAATAAGATGAGATAAATTCAATGTAAATCAAACATGAAAATACTTTAAAACAGCAATCATGATGCAATATTAGACTTTTTAACACTTTCATCAAAAACCACACAGTTTTTCGCAGTTAACGTAGTTTCAAGTGCCAAATTATGGTTAAATCTAAGATGTTGAAACCTGCAGTGCCTATCAATTTTAAACTGTCTCCTATATAGCTGTATTTCCATAGGATAAGTAAGTTGAAATAATCTGATTGTGTAACACTACAACAGCTTTTTCAAACCCACCCCCCAGTATGAAATCGTATAATTTGAAAGCACATGAATTTTGAATTCCACAGAACATTTTTATTATTGAACATAAATGCATCCTGTAAAAAGATGAGATAAATTCAATATAAATGAAACATGAAAATACTTTAAAACAGTAAACATGATGCAATATTAGACTTTTTGACACTTTCATCAAAAATCACACAGTTTTCTCTGTTAACACAGCTTCAAGTGCCAAATTGTGGCCAAATCTAAGATGTTGAAACATGAAGTGCCTATGAATATCAAAATATCACCTATATAGCTGTATTTCCACAGGATAAGTTAGTGGAAAAAATCTGATTATGTAACACTACAGCAGTTTTTTTCATCCCCACCCCCCAGTATTGAATCAGATACACTGCTGACCAATCATAGGTCACCCTGTTCACTCTGGTCTGTCAAATGATTTACAATGGTGATGGTGCCTACAACTTTCCTGGCAAAGAGATATGAACAACCGTCAACACACAGACCATTTATTGGCATTTATATTTATCATCTTCCAATATGAGAGGTCATGATAAACACAAGGGTGTCCTGTTCAAGCTCGGAAATGAAATCATCATCAAAAAGCAAAGTTTACAGGGGACCTCGGCTGGAACCCAAACTGATTACGATTTGCCTTCCACTTTCACCACCGGTGTCATAGAGATCAGGGATGAAATTGATATGCATCATCATTCTACTAAAGCCAATCCAGGAAGTCATCGGGTTTTGAGATGTAGACCTGAAATGTTAAATTTGGACGATAGTGAGCATTCTGGGGTGAATACTATCCAGGTAAATGGATCATTGACATCCAGAAAATGGTCAAAATGTGCAATTCTGTCATTCAGTTACATGCCAAGGGGAGAGGAAAACCCCATACAGTACCAAATTTCCAGCCCTTTAGTCAGCAGAAGTGGGGATCAGGTTGGATGTACTTCGTAAAGTGTATGAAATGCACATTTATCTCACCTGTTTTGCTTCTTTTTTTCTTGTGTTGAGGTCAATCAATCCACTCTATGAATGAAATATTAGCCTTGGCACCTGAAATGATAGGAGGCTGGGGATAAATATGCAATAAAAAACAGTGAGAAAATAAGAAAGGAAAAAAAATGGTCTCAATTGGAAATAGAAATAAACCTCTTTGTTTCTAGCAAACATCTCGTCACTGGACCTACAACTAGTAACCAGTTCACAGTCAGTAGTCAGTAAAAAAAGTAAACTCTGAGTGTCACATAAGTCTAAGGCAATCTCAAAGGTAGATACCATCTTTTGAAGTTTGGTCTAAATGTCAAGGTCAACTGCAGATTTGGTCAAAAGTCACACAGGTGTGAATTTTGGAGTGTACCTGTTAACGTGTCATTATGTGTAGGCAAAACATTTTAGGTCTAAATATTAAGGCCAACTGCAGACTTGGTTCAAGGTCACCTGTAAATTGGGTTGTGGGCGCATGATTTACATCTCTGGACCTTTGGGCCAAATCTGCAGTTGAATAGGCCTTAATGTTGAGACTTAAAACCACGTTTTGACACCATAGCGAACGAAATTTTAACATCTACACCTCAAATTCACCCTCGGCCAACAGATACCCCCAATAATGGCTATTTTGATATGCAATAGACACAAAACTTACTGCTGAGCAATAAAAAAACAGTATTCTTACCATTTCTGACACTTTCCGTTCAAAACTTCAGGAAATAAGTGGCTGAGAAAATATCTGTCTTCATTGCATATTGTGATTATATACCTCACATGTTGCTGCTATTTGAACAAATCTTTTGTAATCTAATAAACAAACATATATGCAATTCCCTGGCCAAAGATTATGAAAATCCATGCATTTTCAGATGAGCAGTGCTGCATTCTGCAAACACTATAATACATCAGAAAACTGCGGAATTTCAGAGAGAAATTTCAAAGGACATGAATTTTGAATTCCACACAACATTTTTATTGTTGAACATAAATGCATTCTGTAATAAGATGAGATAAATTCAATGTAAATCAAACATGAAAATACTTTAAAACAGCAATCATGATGCAATATTAGACTTTTTAACACTTTCATCAAAAACCACACAGTTTTTCGCAGTTAACGTAGTTTCAAGTGCCAAATTATGGTTAAATCTAAGATGTTGAAACCTGCAGTGCCTATCAATTTTAAACTGTCTCCTATATAGCTGTATTTCCATAGGATAAGTAAGTTGAAATAATCTGATTGTGTAACACTACAACAGCTTTTTCAAACCCACCCCCCAGTATGAAATCGTATAATTTGAAAGCACATGAATTTTGAATTCCACAGAACATTTTTATTATTGAACATAAATGCATCCTGTAAAAAGATGAGATAAATTCAATATAAATGAAACATGAAAATACTTTAAAACAGTAAACATGATGCAATATTAGACTTTTTGACACTTTCATCAAAAATCACACAGTTTTCTCTGTTAACACAGCTTCAAGTGCCAAATTGTGGCCAAATCTAAGATGTTGAAACATGAAGTGCCTATGAATATCAAAATATCACCTATATAGCTGTATTTCCACAGGATAAGTTAGTGGAAAAAATCTGATTATGTAACACTACAGCAGTTTTTTTCATCCCCACCCCCCAGTATTGAATCAGATACACTGCTGACCAATCATAGGTCACCCTGTTCACTCTGGTCTGTCAAATGATTTACAATGGTGATGGTGCCTACAACTTTCCTGGCAAAGAGATATGAACAACCGTCAACACACAGACCATTTATTGGCATTTATATTTATCATCTTCCAATATGAGAGGTCATGATAAACACAAGGGTGTCCTGTTCAAGCTCGGAAATGAAATCATCATCAAAAAGCAAAGTTTACAGGGGACCTCGGCTGGAACCCAAACTGATTACGATTTGCCTTCCACTTTCACCACCGGTGTCATAGAGATCAGGGATGAAATTGATATGCATCATCATTCTACTAAAGCCAATCCAGGAAGTCATCGGGTTTTGAGATGTAGACCTGAAATGTTAAATTTGGACGATAGTGAGCATTCTGGGGTGAATACTATCCAGGTAAATGGATCATTGACATCCAGAAAATGGTCAAAATGTGCAATTCTGTCATTCAGTTACATGCCAAGGGGAGAGGAAAACCCCATACAGTACCAAATTTCCAGCCCTTTAGTCAGCTGAAGTGGGGATCAGGTTGGATGTACTTCGTAAAGTGTATGAAATGCACATTTATCTCACCTGTTTTGCTTCTTTTTTTCTTGTGTTGAGGTCAATCAATCCACTCTATGAATGAAATATTAGCCTTGGCACCTGAAATGATAGAAAGCTGGGGATAAATATGCAATAAAAAACTGTGGGATAATAAGAAAGGAAAAAAAATGGTCTCAATTGGAAATAGAAATAAACCTCTTTGTTTCTAGCAAACATCTCGTCACTGGACCTACAACTAGTAACCAGTTCACAGTCAGTAGTCAGTAAAAAAAGTAAACTCTGAGTGTCACATAAGTCTAAGGCAATCTCAAAGGTAGATACCATCTTTTGAAGTTTGGTCTAAATGTCAAGGTCAACTGCAGATTTGGTCAAAAGTCACACAGGTGTGAATTTTGGAGTGTACCTGTTAACGTGTCATTATGTGTAGGCAAAACATTTTAGGTCTAAATATTAAGGCCAACTGCAGACTTGGTTCAAGGTCACCTGTAAATTGGGTTGTGGGCGCATGATTTACATCTCTGGACCTTTGGGCCAAATCTGCAGTT
This sequence comes from Patella depressa, assembly GCA_948474765.1. Classification (NCBI taxonomy): domain Eukaryota; kingdom Metazoa; phylum Mollusca; class Gastropoda; family Patellidae; genus Patella; species Patella depressa. The sequence goes on from OX419716.1 coordinate 19,808,728, forward strand.
GAATAGGCCTTAATGTTGAGACTTAAAACCACGTTTTGACACCATAGCGAACGAAATTTTAACATCTACACCTCAAATTCACCCTCGGCCAACAGATACCCCCAATAATGGCTATTTTGATATGCAATAGACACAAAACTTACTGCTGAGCAATAAAAAAACAGTATTCTTACCATTTCTGACACTTTCCGTTCAAAACTTCAGGAAATAAGTGGCTGAGAAAATATCTGTCTTCATTGCATATTGTGATTATATACCTCACATGTTGCTGCTATTTGAACAAATCTTTTGTAATCTAATAAACAAACATATATGCAATTCCCTGGCCAAAGATTATGAAAATCCATGCATTTTCAGATGAGCAGTGCTGCATTCTGCAAACACTATAATACATCAGAAAACTGCGGAATTTCAGAGAGAAATTTCAAAGGACATGAATTTTGAATTCCACACAACATTTTTATTGTTGAACATAAATGCATTCTGTAATAAGATGAGATAAATTCAATGTAAATCAAACATGAAAATACTTTAAAACAGCAATCATGATGCAATATTAGACTTTTTAACACTTTCATCAAAAACCACACAGTTTTTCGCAGTTAACGTAGTTTCAAGTGCCAAATTATGGTTAAATCTAAGATGTTGAAACCTGCAGTGCCTATCAATTTTAAACTGTCTCCTATATAGCTGTATTTCCATAGGATAAGTAAGTTGAAATAATCTGATTGTGTAACACTACAACAGCTTTTTCAAACCCACCCCCCAGTATGAAATCGTATAATTTGAAAGCACATGAATTTTGAATTCCACAGAACATTTTTATTATTGAACATAAATGCATCCTGTAAAAAGATGAGATAAATTCAATATAAATGAAACATGAAAATACTTTAAAACAGTAAACATGATGCAATATTAGACTTTTTGACACTTTCATCAAAAATCACACAGTTTTCTCTGTTAACACAGCTTCAAGTGCCAAATTGTGGCCAAATCTAAGATGTTGAAACATGAAGTGCCTATGAATATCAAAATATCACCTATATAGCTGTATTTCCACAGGATAAGTTAGTGGAAAAAATCTGATTATGTAACACTACAGCAGTTTTTTTCATCCCCACCCCCCAGTATTGAATCAGATACACTGCTGACCAATCATAGGTCACCCTGTTCACTCTGGTCTGTCAAATGATTTACAATGGTGATGGTGCCTACAACTTTCCTGGCAAAGAGATATGAACAACCGTCAACACACAGACCATTTATTGGCATTTATATTTATCATCTTCCAATATGAGAGGTCATGATAAACACAAGGGTGTCCTGTTCAAGCTCGGAAATGAAATCATCATCAAAAAGCAAAGTTTACAGGGGACCTCGGCTGGAACCCAAACTGATTACGATTTGCCTTCCACTTTCACCACCGGTGTCATAGAGATCAGGGATGAAATTGATATGCATCATCATTCTACTAAAGCCAATCCAGGAAGTCATCGGGTTTTGAGATGTAGACCTGAAATGTTAAATTTGGACGATAGTGAGCATTCTGGGGTGAATACTATCCAGGTAAATGGATCATTGACATCCAGAAAATGGTCAAAATGTGCAATTCTGTCATTCAGTTACATGCCAAGGGGAGAGGAAAACCCCATACAGTACCAAATTTCCAGCCCTTTAGTCAGCAGAAGTGGGGATCAGGTTGGATGTACTTCGTAAAGTGTATGAAATGCACATTTATCTCACCTGTTTTGCTTCTTTTTTTCTTGTGTTGAGGTCAATCAATCCACTCTATGAATGAAATATTAGCCTTGGCACCTGAAATGATAGAAAGCTGGGGATAAATATGCAATAAAAAACTGTGGGATAATAAGAAAGGAAAAAAAATGGTCTCAATTGGAAATAGAAATAAACCTCTTTGTTTCTAGCAAACATCTCGTCACTGGACCTACAACTAGTAACCAGTTCACAGTCAGTAGTCAGTAAAAAAAGTAAACTCTGAGTGTCACATAAGTCTAAGGCAATCTCAAAGGTAGATACCATCTTTTGAAGTTTGGTCTAAATGTCAAGGTCAACTGCAGATTTGGTCAAAAGTCACACAGGTGTGAATTTTGGAGTGTACCTGTTAACGTGTCATTATGTGTAGGCAAAACATTTTAGGTCTAAATATTAAGGCCAACTGCAGACTTGGTTCAAGGTCACCTGTAAATTGGGTTGTGGGCGCATGATTTTTGGACAAAATTGTGGGTTAGGGCTAGGGTCAGGACTGGGTTTTGGCTTGGGCCTAGGGCACATGCTTGTTGACGAGATTGTAGGTTAGGGTTAGGGTAAGGGCTGGGTCTTGGGTTAGGGTTAGGGTCAGCTCTGTTTACATCTCTGGACCTTTGGGCCAAATCTGCAGTTGAATAGGCCTTAATGTTGAGACTTAAAACCACGTTTTGACACCATAGCGAACGAAATTTTAACATCTACACCTCAAATTCACCCTCGGCCAACAGATACCCCCAATAATGGCTATTTTGATATGCAATAGACACAAAACTTACTGCTGAGCAATAAAAAAACAGTATTCTTACCATTTCTGACACTTTCCGTTCAAAACTTCAGGAAATAAGTGGCTGAGAAAATATCTGTCTTCATTGCATATTGTGATATCAGGACTCAGACTAGTAATTATTTGCCCATTGACTTCAATGTTAAATGCCTGTAACATCACAGGCTGTAGTTTTTTTCTCAACATTCCGTTGCTTCCAATCTTTTTAGGCACAATGGGGACCACATTTGGCAATCTCCTCATCATAAGTTTGTAGGGGGTTGACCATTTAGATTTTTTGCTACGGGGATTTTAAGTTGATTGGGGTGAAAATCTCACTTCTGACACAATGATTGCTCCGCAGAAAGACATTTTACACCCCCTATCCCTCCGCTGTAATATCCTCAGTATTACCCAAAACTGCTATGAAATTGAAAATTTGATGCCTTTTCTCCAATTCTAGACCAAAAAGTCAACCCAAAAATGCAGGAAGAGGGGAGAAAAAAAATAAGGGAAAAATTGTCTATTTATAAATCGCACTACATTCGTCCATCATGAAATGAGGGGAAATAATTACTAGTCTTAGTCCTATATACCTCACATGTTGCTGCTATTTGAACAAATCTTTTGTAATCTAATAAACAAACATATATGCAATTCCCTGGCCAAAGATTATGAAAATCCATGCATTTTCAGATGAGCAGTGCTGCATTCTGCAAACACTATAATACATCAGAAAACTGCGGAATTTCAGAGAGAAATTTCAAAGGACATGAATTTTGAATTCCACACAACATTTTTATTGTTGAACATAAATGCATTCTGTAATAAGATGAGATAAATTCAATGTAAATCAAACATGAAAATACTTTAAAACAGCAATCATGATGCAATATTAGACTTTTTAACACTTTCATCAAAAACCACACAGTTTTTCGCAGTTAACGTAGTTTCAAGTGCCAAATTATGGTTAAATCTAAGATGTTGAAACCTGCAGTGCCTATCAATTTTAAACTGTCTCCTATATAGCTGTATTTCCATAGGATAAGTAAGTTGAAATAATCTGATTGTGTAACACTACAACAGCTTTTTCAAACCCACCCCCCAGTATGAAATCGTATAATTTGAAAGCACATGAATTTTGAATTCCACAGAACATTTTTATTATTGAACATAAATGCATCCTGTAAAAAGATGAGATAAATTCAATATAAATGAAACATGAAAATACTTTAAAACAGTAAACATGATGCAATATTAGACTTTTTGACACTTTCATCAAAAATCACACAGTTTTCTCTGTTAACACAGCTTCAAGTGCCAAATTGTGGCCAAATCTAAGATGTTGAAACATGAAGTGCCTATGAATATCAAAATATCACCTATATAGCTGTATTTCCACAGGATAAGTTAGTGGAAAAAATCTGATTATGTAACACTACAGCAGTTTTTTTCATCCCCACCCCCCAGTATTGAATCAGATACACTGCTGACCAATCATAGGTCACCCTGTTCACTCTGGTCTGTCAAATGATTTACAATGGTGATGGTGCCTACAACTTTCCTGGCAAAGAGATATGAACAACCGTCAACACACAGACCATTTATTGGCATTTATATTTATCATCTTCCAATATGAGAGGTCATGATAAACACAAGGGTGTCCTGTTCAAGCTCGGAAATGAAATCATCATCAAAAAGCAAAGTTTACAGGGGACCTCGGCTGGAACCCAAACTGATTACGATTTGCCTTCCACTTTCACCACCGGTGTCATAGAGATCAGGGATGAAATTGATATGCATCATCATTCTACTAAAGCCAATCCAGGAAGTCATCGGGTTTTGAGATGTAGACCTGAAATGTTAAATTTGGACGATAGTGAGCATTCTGGGGTGAATACTATCCAGGTAAATGGATCATTGACATCCAGAAAATGGTCAAAATGTGCAATTCTGTCATTCAGTTACATGCCAAGGGGAGAGGAAAACCCCATACAGTACCAAATTTCCAGCCCTTTAGTCAGCAGAAGTGGGGATCAGGTTGGATGTACTTCGTAAAGTGTATGAAATGCACATTTATCTCACCTGTTTTGCTTCTTTTTTTCTTGTGTTAAGGTCAATCAATCCACTCTATGAATGAAATATTAGCCTTGGCACCTGAAATGATAGAAAGCTGGGGATAAATATGCAATAAAAAACTGTGGGATAATAAGAAAGGAAAAAAAATGGTCTCAATTGGAAATAGAAATAAACCTCTTTGTTTCTAGCAAACATCTCGTCACTGGACCTACAACTAGTAACCAGTTCACAGTCAGTAGTCAGTAAAAAAAAAAAGTAAACTCTGAGTGTCACATAAGTCTAAGGCAATCTCAAAGGTAGATACCATCTTTTGAAGTTTGGTCTAAATGTCAAGGTCAACTGCAGATTTGGTCAAAAGTCACACAGGTGTGAATTTTGGAGTGTACCTGTTAACGTGTCATTATGTGTAGGCAAAACATTTTAGGTCTAAATATTAAGGCCAACTGCAGACTTGGTTCAAGGTCACCTGTAAATTGGGTTGTGGGCGCATGATTTTTGGACAAAATTGTGGGTTAGGGCTAGGGTCAGGACTGGGTTTTGGCTTGGGCCTAGGGCACATGCTTGTTGACGAGATTGTAGGTTAGGGTTAGGGTAAGGGCTGGGTCTTGGGTTAGGGTTAGGGTCAGCTCTGTTTACATCTCTGGACCTTTGGGCCAAATCTGCAGTTGAATAGGCCTTAATGTTGAGACTTAAAACCACGTTTTGACACCATAGCGAACGAAATTTTAACATCTACACCTCAAATTCACCCTCGGCCAACAGATACCCCCAATAATGGCTATTTTGATATGCAATAGACACAAAACTTACTGCTGAGCAATAAAAAAACAGTATTCTTACCATTTCTGACACTTTCCGTTCAAAACTTCAGGAAATAAGTGGCTGAGAAAATATCTGTCTTCATTGCATATTGTGATATCAGGACTCAGACTAGTAATTATTTGCCCATTGACTTCAATGTTAAATGCCTGTAACATCACAGGCTGTAGTTTTTTTCTCAACATTCCGTTGCTTCCAATCTTTTTAGGCACAATGGGGACCACATTTGGCAATCTCCTCATCATAAGTTTGTAGGGGGTTGACCATTTAGATTTTTTGCTACGGGGATTTTAAGTTGATTGGGGTGAAAATCTCACTTCTGACACAATGATTGCTCCGCAGAAAGACATTTTACACCCCCTATCCCTCCGCTGTAATATCCTCAGTATTACCCAAAACTGCTATGAAATTGAAAATTTGATGCCTTTTCTCCAATTCTAGACCAAAAAGTCAACCCAAAAATGCAGGAAGAGGGGAGAAAAAAAATAAGGGAAAAATTGTCTATTTATAAATCGCACTACGAGGGGAAATAATTACTAGTCTTAGTCCAATTAAGAAAAAAGAGTTACGTCCCCTTTTCGGTTGGCACACGCTATTATAACCTAAAATAGACGTACAATTAAAATGATAGAGAGCGCACGGACTGTTCCCTAGTTAGTTACTCTGGCTAATGCATGAACAATGTTAACATTCTCGTCATTTGTATTTTTAACTGTATCGTTTGTCGCATAAAAAAAGATGGATCTGGACCGATGTACACCCTTTGTTTATAATAGAGGGAGCGTAATTATAGCCTCAATCATAAGGTAGCGACTGATTGACAAAATAAATAGTATTTATAAATATCGACACTCTACAAACCAAGTTTCAAAAGGAAACAGAATAATTTGATGTGATGAAATAATATTAAATTAGACAGGACAGTAAAATCGTTTACATTGGCAGTCAAGCGATGCCATGTGGGGGTCAGAGTAGACGACCTACATGTACATACGGGTCATTGTACTACCGTACAGCATGGCTATAATATATAAGAAGAAGATCTTAATTTCCAGTCAAGGGTTGTGGACCCTATAGAGGTCACAATTTTGAACCGATTTTGATGAAACTTGAAATACATGTTTATAACCTAACGATCTTGGTTCCATTGCATATTTGCGCATATCGGATCGTAACTTCCTGATTGTACGAAAAATCACCCTTTTTAGCTTGTGGTCCCTCTGGAGGTCACAATTATTATCTGATTTTAATAAAAACCTTTGATTATATCACAGTTACATCGTAGTTATGGGTGAGTTTGAATTTCGTGAAAATCGAAGCAAAATTGACGCACAAAATGGCCACCGCTTGTACCCAAAAAGTGTAAAAATATGGTATATCAAGGTTGTGGAACCTGTAGAGGTCACAATTTTAAATCAATTTTGATGAAACTTGAAATACATGTACATAACCTAAAGATCTTGGTTCTTTTCGATATTTGCGCATATCGGATCATAACTTCCTGAATTATGGCCCACATTTATGTACGAAAAATCGCCTTTATTAGATTGTGGTCCCTCTGGAAGTCATAATTATTACCCGATTAAAAAAAAACTTTAATTACAATGTAATGAATGTTGAGTTCGAATTTCGTGAAAATCGGACCAAAACTGACAGACAAAATGGTCGCCGTTTGTACGCGAATACTATAAAAAAAAATATGGTATATCAAGGTTGTGGACCCTGTAGAGTGGTATATAGGTCACAATTTTAATCTGATGTTGATGAAACTTGAAATGCATGTTTATAACCCAAAGATCTTGTCTCTTTTTGATATATGCTCATATCGGATTGTAACTTCCTGAATAGTCCCTAGATTGTACGCAAAATCGACTTCTTTAGCTTGTGGTCCATCTAGAGGTCTCAATTATTATCCGATTTTAAAAATAATATTAAATATTTCGTATACTAAACGTTAGCATGGGGCAGAACTTTATAAAAACCAAACAAATTCTAATGATATTCTGATGATTACTTAAAGTTCCAATAGCATTTTTTTAAGTTATATTTTTAAAATGTTTGAAAATAAAGCCCCAAAATAGATTGAACCTATAAACAGTCCTACCTTGTTAAAGAATAATCCTATTAATCCTATAATTCACTATTGCCAGTTGAGAAATTGGCAAAAATATCATTTTCAACTTCAAATTCAAACGTTTGAAGATGGCCGTCCACGGAGAGGAATGGGAAAACAAGGGAGGTAATTGAGTAACTATTTCCTCAATCACCCTGTGTCACCCTTTCTAATGCCCCAAAAATTTTGCCCATGACCGTATAATAGTGAGTTGACAACCTTTTGAGCAAAAGACATAGAAATATTTATGTTTTGACTTTCTTAGAAAATATGAAATTGGAACTTTAAAATGCAACAACTCTTTCTTGTTGACTGCCCGGACGATTTAGCTGCTGTGTGGGCGTATGTTTCGTTGCCTGGCAACCAATTTTTATTTATTTAACGGTCTCAAGCAAGACTCGACACTGCTGTCGGCCTCGGTGTTAATGGCCTCCGAAATTTTAGAATTTGGCCGCAGATTCGAATCGTGGCCGTTTTTTATAACTATCCACGGCCATCGTAGTTCCCGATTTGTGTTGGGTATCAATAGTTATTTTTACTATCGATAATCGGCATTGAAATGTCGATTGATAGTATCGAAACAATCTTATTTTCACGGTCGTAACCATGAATGGGTTACGTATTTAAAAGTCAAACCCATACGATGTTGCGATAGATGTTTTATATTGTTTGTCTAATTAATAATAAAACGTGTCATATTACGTATAAATTGTACTTAATTTTTAAATAATGTAGTGGTTCTGAATGACGAGGTTGATAAGCCAATGTATGTGGAGGAACCAAAATAAAATGAGCACGAGTCGATTCAAAACAATATCAAGCTGGCGAACAATGATCGTTGTCAATTCGCGTACAAAAATTAAAGAAAATTTAATAGCCTACATGTAAATAACTTGTTATCACTGCAGATTCGTAAATTGTTTATTATTATTAAAATAATGTAGCCTTGATTCCGAATGAAGAAATACAAATGTTTTTGTCATTATCAGTCATTTTATAATGAGCAGTTGAATTCTGAAAGGGGAAAAACTCCGGGTTATTTACCCCATAAACATTGCAACATGGGAACCATATGGGGAGAAAAGGGGGTGTGGGCCCAGATCATACCACAAGGTTCCCATACTGGACCCATATTATCTTCCCACATACAAATGTAGGCAAATACACTTTATTTTCATATATATTAATATCACAGAGACAAGCCAAATGATATAATGCTTACTTCTTTCTTACAATGATAATCTGAGCTTATAGTGTGTGTATCTGGGGCCAATATGGGATCTATATGGGATTTTCCCGCATTAACAACTCTGTTTTTGTATACATGGGGCCAATATGGTGTCCATATAGGATTACCCATTTGTGTATCTGGGGCCAATATGGGATGTATATGGGATTACCCACATTAACAACTCTGTTTTTGTAAACAAGGGGCCAATATGGTGTCCATATGGGATTACCCATGTTTGTATCTGGGATAATATGGTATCTGTATGGGATTACATATTAACTTTTGTATATCTGGGACCAACATGGTGTCCATATGGGATTACTTATTTGTTATGTTAGCTCATTATTGAACCCACACTTTTATTTATTTGTACCTTGAACCAAAATGTGCACCCAGAGTCTGTGTGGTATGGATATGATATAACCGCATTCCTGTATATTATGTACATGGGCCCAATATGGTATCCATATGGAAATACCCACATGTGTATCGGGGGTCAATATATCTATATGGCATTTCACATATAATATATCTAATTCTAATATGGTATCCATATGGAGTTACCTACATGTGTTTCTGGGTCCAAAATAATATATATGGTTTATTTACCACATATAAAATAATTATATAGGTCTGGGTCCAATATGGTATCCATATGGGCCCCATAAACATTGCAATATGGGGACCATTATGGGGAGAAAATGGGCTGTGGGCCCAGATTATACCACATGGTTCCCATACTGAACCCATATTATCTTCCCACATACAAATGTAGGCAAATACGCTTTATTTTCATATATAATAATATCACATAATTACGCCAAATGATATAATGGTTACATGAACTTCTTTCTTACATTGATAATCTGACCTTATATTGTGCATATCATATCTAGGTCCAATATGGGATTTATATGGTATTACCCACATTAAAACTCTGTTATGTAAACATGGGGCCAATATGGTGTCCATATGGGATTACCCATTTGTGTATCTGGGGATAATATGGTATCTGTATGGGATTACATAATAAATTTTGTATATCTGGGGCCAACATGGTATCCATATGGGATTACTTATTTGCATATGTTAGCTCATTATTGAACCCACACTTTTAGTTGTATGTACCTTGAACCAATATGCGCAGATGTGATTACCAACATGTGCACCTGGAGTGGTATGTATATGATATGACCACATTCATGTGTATTATGTATGTGGGTTCAATATGGTATCCATATGGGATTACCCACGCGTGTATCAGGGGCCAATATATCTATATGGCATTTACCACATATATTATATATATATCTAATTCCAATATGGTATCCATATGGGGTTACTCACACCTGTATCTGTTTCAACATGAATTTAATATCATTTAAACTTTTATGCAAATCTGCTATATGACCAAGATTACACGTAGTTTTCCAAATGAGAAAGAGGCTGTCTAAATTTCTTTCAAATTTCTCTTTGATGTAGTTTCTACAGTTAAATCTGCTAAAGGGCAATTCCACCGTAACAAACGTACATTTTGAACTCGTCATATTTTTATTACTTCCAATATTATCTAACCATGAATAATTAACCGTTTTGGTTTTATTTAGTATTAAAAACGTATGATTAAAATATCAATTGACATATGATTTTATTTGTTCATGAACACCGGAAATAAATATTGGCTCCTCAAAGTATAGGTAATAGACGTACAGAAATGAGCACCATTATTTGCCTACATGAACATATAGTTGCAAAACTCTGAATTGTCCGGTGGAATTAAAAAGTTTTACTCCTTGTAAAAAAGGACACTAATACTAAATGTCTACTGTATGGTCACATTTGGATTCTTGTAATCCAGTAAATTAGAAATTATTGTGGCAACGGACGTACATATTTTCTTGTAACAGATGTATGAGTGCAAATTGCAAACCCATTACATGAGATATGTAAACTTTCAAATAATCCGACTGATACATAATAATAATTATTAACTCATTTGAATTAATGGAGCAGTTACTTTCCAAAAAACATTACTCCTTGAATAAAATATTGTGACCCTAAAATTTTGGTAGCGGACGAACATACATCTTTGAAATCCCGCAAGTGAATCAGAGAATTTTGTCAAATGTTTTCTTTTTACGGTCATAATATCAAGAATGGGTGATGTTAGCTTTGAATATGAGTTTTTGAACAGTTCCATAAATAAATATGAATGAGAGATAAACTGTAAATATTTGATTACATGAAATACTGTGAAAAGTAATGGACTGGACGTGCATCTATGAAAACCAAAGTTTTACTGAGAATTTTTTCAAATCTTTTCTTTTTATGGACATTATTATAAGAATAGGTTATTCTTGCTTTAGATAATGAAGTTTTAAACAATTCCATACATAGATCATATGAATGAGAGAGAAAAAATGTAAATATTTGGTAACAGGCGCAGGTTCTCATAGTAATATTTTTCATTGTTAGTTACTTTTGCAAAACTATATAATTTTTATATATTAATGTATAAATATCATGTTTATATACATTGTCAGATAATGAATGCCAAATCATTCATTGTGATTCAGAATAATCAAACAAACACAAAGTAAGAAAATACAAAAAAATTATAAATTCGACATTAAGAATGTAAACATTGATCAACTTTTCAACTTTGTCACCTAATTGTATACTTTGCAGTGGAATTGCCCTGAAGATTCATGTGTAATATAAATAGTTACTCCATAGGTAGACGATTTAGTCTACTGTCGTACAGAAATTGTTTTTATATCTTAAATGAAATAACAGTCAAAACACTAAAAATTTAGTGATGCACTGATATGGACTTTGCAGAGATTATACAGATTACAGTAAAATTCTCCTAACTGGCTGGTATACCAAATGACAGACTATAATAATATGTTTACCATGAATAAAAAAAATAGAGTTTATTTATGAATGAAATTGTGATACATGTTTCCACTTTAGGAAATACTCCACCCCGCCTTTCGAATCAAATGCCCGTCTTTGTGGAACTTTAAAGCAAAAAGAGTCGCTAATACTTATTCTTTTAAAAAAAAAAGCCAAATATGACCCGTTATTACTCAAATTTATTATGAATACAGCATGGCTGGTAGCATCTTGCTAGTACAATTTTAATAACTATAGCAGATTCTGTACACAAATTATATAATATCTAACTTTACTGTGGAGGTCACCAAGTCACCCATGAAAACCTGTCAGCGAGTCATCATTAACAACCAATTTAGTCTCTTGAAGTCTGTTTGGTCACTGGCTGAAATTTAGATTCTACAATGTAGAAGTATGTATATAATTAGTACTAACAAGAAGAAACTGCTGAAAGTGGTACACATCTCTGAAATCAGTTCACAAAACTTTATCAAAGGTAAATTTTTCCCATCCTTTCCTACTATAATATGCTTAACGGCTTTTGGGTAAAACAAATTAAATGAAAGGTTTTAAAGTTTCTATATTTCGAAAGAATGTCTTTTGGAAAATAACTGATACAAATGAGTTGATCATTTTCTGTGGAAATATACAAGTGCATCAAAGTACTTATACAAAAGTTTTGTAATAATATAAGAATGGATTTGAATAGATGTTTCTTTTTTTCTTAGTTATTTTGATTTGACAGAATATTGGTAAACTCTAAAACAAGAAAGCTGTCATTTCCAGAAAGGTGACTATTTCCATTTTCATCTTATAACATATGTTGTATTATTGTGTGTCATGGCAAAATATGTTTCTTGCTCTCGCTGGACTAAGCGTTTGAAAGTTTTATCAGCTATACAACGAAATACAAATGACATTATATAACTGAATTTGGTAAAGATGAAATAAACGCACTTTAAAACAAAAGATATAATAAATGCTAAATCTGGTCTTTTTACAGCTTAATCCATTTGAAACGAGGGTAATTCAAATACTCTCCAAATTGGAACAACAGATTAAAGAATTAAAATGACAACATAAGCACTGGTCAACTATTTCACATGTTCCTGACCAAAAGAAAATGGTGAGTTTTTGTTTGTATTAATTACTGTTTGTGGAGACTACAGGTCAGAATTTATATCCGATTTTGATGAAAATTAAAATATGTGTTTCTATCCCAAAGATGTTGATTGAATTCGATATCGGCGCAAAATATGGGTAGAGTTGTCTTACTTTGTCAGGCTGCACATCAACAGACCTAATCAATGTGCTTTTCTTTTGAATTGCAGAGTCGGTCAGAAGAAATCCAATGTTTGTGAACACTACAAACGAAGAAATCAAAACAGCTGTTAGTTGCTTCCTGATTAATTCAAGGGGCAGGGATGGTGGGAGATCCTAACGAATTTCAACTGTCTTACCGAAAAAGCATTATAATAAAACATGAAACCAAATAAACAGTTTTGTTATTTTATTAGACTGATTTGGTACTTGTTGTTTACCATGCTTAGAACTAGAGAATTCATCAAAGTTACACGGAGCTGTGTAGCACGCTTGATATTATCATTAAAATAGTGTTTAGCATGTAATATCAAATGATCATACATTAGAAGATAATTTCATACTTGTATTAAATTAGTCTTAGTTCGGCTATAATGTCTAGTATAAATAGTTTACTGTCAATATATGTGTTGTCACCACAAATAAGCTCAGTACAGTATTTCTTAGAATCCCACAGGAAATCCATTTAGTGCCCAAATTAATATTCTGGCATATCCACACAGATCCCATATGATGCCCATATTACATTGATTTGTACTCCCACGTGAGTCCCATATAGGTCCCATATTACACACATATTATTTTAGATGATTTACCCATATAGAACCCACACAAACCCCATTTAGTACCCATGTGGATCCCATATTATGCCCATATATCATTTATTTGTACCCCATATGAGTCCCATATAGTACCCATATTATATTTCTTAACATGGCCATATAGGTCCCACACAGGCCCCATATAGCACCCATATTATTTTAAATGAGTTACCCATATAGGCCCCACACAAACCCCATTTAGTACCCATATGGTTGAGCCCATATGGATCCCATATGGATGTTGGGTGCAAAAATGTCGCGGTCCGTTATGGGCTCCCCATCATGGCCCCATATTACATGACACATGGTACCCACATGGTACCCATCAATGAATGTTATCAGGGTACACTTACACATCCGGGTATATCCAATTTAGCGAATTCCATGTCATGGCGATTATTTTTTCTAATGAAAGTATTGTTTAAATGAGGGCGAATTAATTGGAAGCCCTGACAGTTTTACCACATACATGTAAGCAACTACCATTTCAAGAGAGAGAGAGATAGGGTCCAACGTCCACAAATTAACTAGGTCATTTCAGGATTAACATGGTTCAATTTTATTTCAATAATTCGCTTGCGTATTGGGGTGGCAGGAAACCGAAGGACCCAGAAAAAACTCAGCTTTGTTGTGCTGTTAAGTTTGGAGTTTCCCCCCCCCCCCCCAAAAAAAATTCACAAAAGAAATTACTTGAGTAAAGTTGCAATTTCCCTTTAAGTCGTGCCATCAGCAGTTACAGCAGCAAACACAAGTAGAAGAATAAGGAGCTCAGGCCACATCACCAACAAAGTTATTTAAAGGGACAATAACATTCTTGCTGGCTTGGTAGCTCCAGAAAATAAATAATACCCTTATTCTAAGTACTAGATGTTTAAGTGTCCTACCTGTTGTGTAAATTATCAATTACAACCTATTTTACTTGTCCAGAGGATTCGAAAATATTTTAAAATCCAAGTCACATTTGAAAAGGTTTACGTTAGACTTTTCAAATCAATTGGTTGAATTTTTCCAATTTTTCAAAATAGGTGTGTTAAGATGAAATTTATGTCATCATTTAATTGGAATATTCTAAAATAATACGATTTGTTGACCAGAATGAAGATTGGGACATATTTTTCAGTTACAACAAGAGTGTTATTGGGGCTTTAAGTCAAATGAAAATAATGGCTTTCTGTAAAGATAAACAAAACAGGTCATTAACGCCTTCACAATTAAAATGAGAAAAAAAAAAGCTCCATTGTCTTTGAATTAACAACTGTTATTAGTAATTTTCGGAAGTCAGAAAGAATCCTTTCCCTAAAGTTCAGCTGATGATAGCATTCTTCAAGAAATAAGAAATGGTGGTTTTCTATACTAACATATAGATCATAGAACTTGCAAAATGATAATTGAGCATTTCTGAGATAGAAATTGACATTTTTTGTCTGATTTATAATATCCCAAGAAACATCAATCTTTCTTTCCAAACCAAACAGGGAGGATACTGCTGTTCAAAAACTTTTAGTAATTATCATGTTTCTGTTGCATTGTGAATAATGGAATGACAGGGAACAAGTAAAACAGAAATTCAACGAGATAACACAAAATCTCAACCATACAATCACAGCATCCTCAATAATGGACTGATCCAAAAAGTATCAACAATGGAATGACATCACAACCACAACAATTAAAGTTCCAATAGCATTTTTTTAAGTTATATTTTTAAAATTTATTAAAATAAAGCCCCAAAATAGATTGAACCTATAAACAGTCCTACCTTGTTAAAGAATAATCCTATTAATCCTATAATTCACTATTGCCAGTTGAGAAATTGGCAAAAATATCATTTTCAACTTCAAATTCAAACGTTTGAATATGGCCGTCCATGGAGAAGAATAGGAAAACAAGGGAGGTAATTGAGTAACTATTTCCTCAATCAACCAGTGTCACCCTTTCTAACCCCCCAAAATTTTGTCCATGATCGTATAATAGTGAGTTGACAACCTTTTGAGCAAAAAACATAGAAATAATTATATTTTGACTTTCTTAGAAAAAGTGAAATTGGAACTTTAAATGACATCAAGAAAATCTCGACAATGGAATGACATCTCAACAATCTCTAAGTGATTTCATCAACGCAATAACCTAAGGTATAGTATTTATTAATACCCATTTTAGTTACATACTTTTGGAAACCATGAATCTTAATTACCTTTCAGGAGATTCTGTACCATCTGTATTTTTATGTCGTCGCCCTTGTCCGTTTGCGAACAGTCTACAGGTCACAATTTTTATCCAATTTCAATGAAACTTAAAATATAGGTTTATCACCCTAAGATCTCAGTTCCTTTCGATATTGGCATGTATCGGACTGTAACTGTTATGCCAAGTTATGGCCCCTGATTGTACGAAAAATCACGTTTTTAGCTTGTGAACAGTGTAGAGGTCACAATTTTGAACTGATTTTGATGAAACTTTACATGTATGTTATTAACCCAAAGATCTTGGTTCCTTTCGATATTTGCGCCCATCGGATTGGAACTTCCTGAATTATGGCGCTAGTTTGTCCGAAAAATTGCCCTTTTTAGATTGTGGTCCCTCTGGAGGTCAAAATTGTTATCCGATTAAAAAAAACGTTTGATTATATCACTGTTACATGGTTATGGAGGTTGAGTTCAAATTTCGTGAAAATCGGACCAAAATTGACAGACAAAATGGCCACTGTTTGTATGCGAATGGTGTGAAAATATGTTATTTCAAGGTTGTGGACCCTATAGAGGTCACAATTTTGAACCAATTTTGATGAAACTTGACATGTATGTTTATAACCGAAAGATCTTGGTTCCTTTCAATATTTGCACCCATCGGATTATAACTTCCTGAATTATGTCCCTTGATTGCCCGAAAAATCACCCTTTTTAGCTTGTGGTCCATCTGGACGTCAAAATTGTTATCCGATTTAAAAACACGTTTGATTATATCACCAGTACATGGTTATGGAGGTTGAGTTCGAATTTCCTGAAAATTGGACCAAAATTGACAGACAAAATGGTCACTGTTTGTACGCGAATCGTGTGAAAATATGTTCTATCAAGGTTGTGGACCCTATAGAGGTCACAATTTTGAACCGATTTTGATGAAACTTGACATGTTTATAACCCAAAGATCTTGGTTCCTTTCGATACTTGCGCCCATCAGATTGTAACTTCCTGAATTATGTCCCCAGATTGTCCTAAAAATCACCCTTTTTAGCTTGTGGTCCATCTGGACGTCAAAATTGTTATCCAATTTAAAAAAACGTTTGATTATATCACCGTTACATGGTTATGTAGGTTGAATTCAAATTTCCTACAAATCGGAACATAATTGACAGACAAAATGGCCACCGTTTGTACTCTAATCGAATGGTGTGAAAATATGTTATATCAAGGTTGTGGACCCTATAGAGGTCACAATTTTGAACTAATTTTGGTGACACTTGACATGTATGTTTATAACCCATAGATCTTGGTTCATTTTGATATTTGCGCCCATCGGATTGTAACTTCCTGAATTATGTCCCCTGATTGTCCGAAAAATGACCCTTTTTAGCTTGTGCTCCCTCTGGAGGTCAAATTTATTATACAATTTAAAAAAAACCATTTGATTATATCAACTTTACATGGTAATGAAGAATGAGTTTGAATTTCGTGAAAACCGGACCAAAATTGACGGACAAAATGCCCGCCATTTGTACGCAAATATTGTGAAAATATGTTATATCAATGTTGTGGATCCTGTAGAGGTCACAATTTTGAACCAATTTTGATGAAATTTAAAATACATATTTATAACCCAAAGATCTTGGTTCCTCTCGATATTTGTGCATATCGGATCGTAACTTCCTGAATTATGGCCCCTGATTGTACAAAAAATGGCCATTTTCGCTTGTGGGCAGGGATGGCCTAGTGGTCTAGAGTGCCACGCTTAGACCTCTAGCTGGCCGATCACCTCTGGCTTGCGACTGTGGTTTCAATCCCTGGTGTGAGCTTCCTGAATTTTCGCCCCTGATTGTACACAAAATCGACTTTTTTTAGCTTGTGGTTCCTCTAGGGGTCTCAATTATTATCCGATTTTAAAAAAAACGTTTGATTATACCACCGTTACACTGTAATGAAGGTTGGGGTAGAATTTCGTAAAAATCGGACCAAAACTGCCGACAAAATGGCTGCCGCTAATACGCGAATAGTGCAAAAATATGATATATCAAGGTTGTGGACTCTGTACCCACAGATCGCAGTTCCTTTCAATATTCGGGCACATTGGACCATTACTTCCTGAATTATTGCCCCAGATTGTACGAAAAATCATGTTTTTTATCTTGTGGAGGTCACAATCTTATTCTGAATTAAAAAAATATCGAAAGAAACCAAGACCTTTTGGTTGTAAATATGCATTTCAATTTTCATCAAAATCGGTTCAAAATTGTGACCTCTACACTGTTCACAAGCTAAAATTGTGATTTTTCGTACAATCAGGGGCCATAACCCGTGAAGTTACCGTCCAATACATGCCAGTATCGAAAGGAACTGAGGTCTTAGGGTGATAAACCTATCATTTCAAGTTTCATTGAAATCGGATAAAAATTGTGACGTGTAGACTGTTCACAAACAATTCACCGTTGATTGCGATATCAACCTGGGTGAAAGCGGAAATTAAAATTTGTCCAATTTCGCACTAAAGAAGCTTATGCGAGGCTGACGAAAAAAAAAGGCTGTCCAGTTGTTCGGATGGAACGATGAAAGGACGTCAATATTGCCGTTAACGTACACAAATTCTTGACAGCTGATATGGATAAAATCCACGAACTAGTATTGTACAAGGAACCACGTATAGCAAAATCCGAAAATAACCGATGCATTGTATTTATAAAATGTTATATCTGTATTTCTTCCTGTTTTCTTTAGCATAAACTAAATGGTTATATACGTAGCGTCCAGATTCAATTTTCTTCCTGGTTTAGATTTTGAAGACATAGCTACACCCAATCAGCTCGTCATTGAATGACGAATGTTCGGTTAGAACAGCCATGGATCGAAGGAAATGTCTGCTTGCTTTGTATCTGCTTGTAGTTTATTCGTCGGGTGAGTGTTAATAACTTAATTAATACTGTTTTGTATAATTTTAAGGTTTATTCCCGCGAAGACGCAGTTATTGACGGTAATGGATTAAAAGAGGTCGTTTTCGACGATTTCGTGGGAATCTAGCCCCTAGGGATTAAAATGGATGAAAAACGTAAGAGTGGTGTTAATGATTGTTATGATGAGAATTTACACTTTCATAATCCCTAATGTAACAACCAACATTTTAGCATGATTTTTGGCATAAGAAATAAAAACATAACTGTACTAGAACAAAAAATGATTTAATTTTGCCGAATAAGAAATACAAAAATCAAACTACATGTATACTATAACAAATTTCGACAAATAAGAAATAAAAACATAACCATACTATAACAAAAATTGATAGAAACTAGACCTGCATGCAGGAATGACGGTTTCACTGGTGCCACGTTACCTTTGAACTTGTGTCACTTTCGGTGCCACGTTACCCTTGAACATATGTCACTTCCGGTACCAAAGAAACCAATAAACAGGTTTCCACATAAGCATTGCACACATCAAATAAAATAAACGCAGAATCAACCAAATCCAGCAATATCAATTCATTTTATGTATATGTTACTTGTAATTGATCCTGGCAAAATTACATTACTTCTGGTGACAATGAAAATGTTCAATTAGTTTTAAGAAATCGGAAATGGCATAACATATCATAATAATGGTGAAAATTTTATGTAAATCGAATAATAATTGCCACTTTTATAAACCAAAAACCTTGAAAAGTGACTTGTAGAAAATCGTCTATTTCTCGGCAACCGAGAAACTGTTTTTGCGTATCTATAGGATCGTATGGGTTCAAATATCATAATTTTAAAAACATTACAAATCAGACTCATTCAAATAAAATATATATCTCAAAGATATCTCAAATTGGTGGGGTAACAAAACCAAGAATCCTATCATCAGCACCATATCTGAATTTCGAATAGTGTAACGAGATTTTATACATCTTTAAAAATGACACTGATTGAGAGTGAGGGAATAGGTGAACACTATTTGGATGATTTGATGATATTCATCATTTAATTTAAATCATTGGTTGCCCATTGGTGAATAAAATTCAGAGTGAACATACACTATAAACCTCAGAATGCCTCGTTCGGCATTTCTGTCCAACTGAGGTAAAAATATTGCCTCGTTGTCTGGAGTTCCGAAACGAGTTTTTTTTTTAAATTGCCCTGTTTTTGGAACGGGGTATTTTGTTCAAAACGAGGCTTGGTAAAAATGACTCGTTTACTAAACGTGTTTTTTTTTCAAGATAGTTATGAGCAGCATTTACTATCAGCGAATTGGTAAAAAGTAGAATTTATGTTATTTAATACGATAAATAAACCTAGTCCAAACTATGATATTATATTCATGATATGATAATATAATCATTATTAATATCCATATGTCTTCCTAATTAAACGTTTTAATTAAATTTTAATTAAAAAATAAACAGGCGTATTAGGAATATGAAATGAAATTTTATGCTTTTTTGATTAATAAGAATGGATTATTTATTTGTTGTACTTAGATTAGATTAGATAAACACTAATTTGTCGTCTGCGATATCAGTTAGGTGGAGGTGTAAAACAATTGCAGACACACAGCTATATCTTGATTAATTTATTGCCCCCAATAAAATGTCACAACACCACAGTTGTTTCTTAACACCTATACCTGATTGGGGCAATAAATCAATCAAGGTAGCTATGTGTCTGCAATAGTTTTACACCTCCACCGATGACGTGTATTCTTGTCTTGTCAATTTCTCTGATAATAATATAGTTTGAACTGGTTTTATTTTCGTATTAAATAACATAAATTTTAATTTTTACAAATTCGCCGATAGCAAATACCGCTAATAACTATCTTGAAAAAAACACGTTTAATAATCGAGGCATTTTTACCAAGCCTCGTTCTGAACAAAATACCTCGTTCAAAAGAAAAGGGCAATTTAAAAAACCTCGTTTCGGAACTCCAGACAACGAGGCATTTTTTTTTACCTCGTTTGGACAGAAATGCTGAACGAGGCATTCTGAGGTTTATAGTGATAAATTCATCATTTTAATCATTAGTTGCCAATTGGTGATTAGAATGGGGTGTTCCCACTTTGCGGGCAGACTTTGATGTCAAATTTTGCCGCTAATCCAGAGTTAATCGTAGAACAATGGTGTTATATAGTCCATATCTTCTAAACTGTATTGATTTTAACAAATTCAACTTTTATTGAATAACATTAAATAATTTACACATATAAAAATGTATTGATTTTAACAAATTTAACATTTATTTAATAACATTAGATAATTTAAACATATAAAAACCATTAGAGTTTACACATGTAACTTTTATTAAATAGCATTGTATAATTTATAAATAAATGCCTTACAACATAACAATCATTTTACAGCCCTACTAAATAGGAAATATTTATTTTGTTCCATAATGATTTACACTTAAAGTGCCATTTAATAATTGTTGTGTTTTTAAATGGTCAATTCATCAAGTTGTCGATATTTCTTAACACGGGGCCTTTTGGTATCACTAAATAATATCTTTGAAATGGTGATTTCGACATAAGATTGTTCTTGTTTTATTAAATTAATGAAATTGTAAAGAGCTCATTGACGCTGAACACTAGTGAACAGTTCATGAGTGGCTACTTTTAAACAGAGTATAGTTTTAAGATCAATTAAAGGATTAACAGGCTGCCGGCAAAATGGGAACATGCCATAGCCATAACAATTCTGAGCGAACATAAATTCATAAAATCTCTTTAACACCGTTAATTGCGTCCTAATAACAACATCTCTCTCTTCAAACGAAAGCCGATAAGTCGATATCTGCACCTTCGCGTGAAGGATTAATTTTGGTCACGCTCTGTAACTGCATCTTCGCGGGAATACACCAATTTTAATCATGGTTTGCAAATTATCTAATGTTTATTCAACAGGTTAGGTATTATATATATAAATAGACAAGCTAGACACGACAAGGCTTAAACATAAGATAGTATTCACCATAATAAATAAACATGCAATAAAACCAGTTTTAGATGCATCATGACTTCATATGTTTGTATATTTCACAGCATCTAATAAAAAATAGGTCAACATTTGAGATTTATTTAGTCCCCCAAATTGTCATAAATTTACTCACAGGATCATTATGGTAAATTTTTTTAACTTGAAATATCTATTTAAAAATATATGTTATGATTGTTTGGTGTCATTTAAATAAAATTAAACTGTAGCCTGAATCAGGGGCTGAAGATATTTGAACTTCGAGTAGGTCAATTAAGTTTACTATACTGTCTGCATTTACAATTTATCTGTGCAATTATCTTCTTGTTTATACCCATTAAAGCTGTTCTCGTATAAATGAAGGGAGGGGGATTTTGATTAACTGGACCTTGACCTTTGCAACACATTTTTGAATAACAAAGTGTTTGAAATTAATAGAGAAGTATTCATAAAGCTGATTTTGAAGGCTCCTAATTCTCCTAAATTAATACACGATTGACTAGTATATACTAGTAATCACTTTCCGGGTTCAGTTCTATGTGATTTGGGATGCCTTAGTTAGAATATCCACTTAGAAATATTATCCGTGGTGACTCATTAAGTAGCTTGGAACCGATTAAAAATCGGAGGAAGGACACCATTTCTTATAACCTAGATATATATTGCAAAGGGTAGCAGGGTAGATGTGGCTTGGATCCCTTCCCATGTAGGCCTAGACAGGAGGGACAACGAAAGGGTGGAAAGGCTAGCCCACAACAGATTTAACATGGAGGAGCCTATTGTTGAACTACAGTATCGCTGGTCGTACATCCCAACGTAGAAGGGATGTCGGTTGACCCCGCAAATTGTGGTTGGGGTTTGGAGCTCTGAGGACATGACAAGACAATGCCAGATTATCGCGACTTGGCGCGAAAGGTAGTTGGAAGATTATGGAAGGTGACAACGCGGACAGGTCAGTTCCTGCATGCCAACATCCCAGTAGGTTATTTGGGTTATCCCTTTATTCGTTCACAGGATCAACACGTAAGACTGGAGCAATACTATCAGATACTTATTTCAAAAGGCACACCTAGATGTGCCTTTAACCCCTGTCATGGGGGATGTGAATTGCCCTTTTCGATTTTCAATTCTTACCCTACGCTAGCTTTTCCTCTCAAGCACGGTTGATTTTGCTGGCATGCTTCTTGCCTGCGGT
Organism: Patella depressa; assembly: GCA_948474765.1. Taxonomy (NCBI): domain Eukaryota; kingdom Metazoa; phylum Mollusca; class Gastropoda; family Patellidae; genus Patella; species Patella depressa. The sequence goes on from OX419716.1 coordinate 19,831,676, forward strand.
ATCACCCTCGGTGGACATGAACGGGTTTAGGTCTGATAATTTTATAACGCAAATGGAATAACACGGATAACTTATTAGACAAGAAGTGTATCAGGTGGTTTAGAATGCCAGGAATATCCTGCCTTATGCACTACACCATCGGGTGTTCTAGAAAGCGAAGACACTCTTGCCACTCCCATCCTTACTTACAGCTAATTAACCGGGTTTATTATTTGGACGTAGATTCCCAGCAGAAGTAACCATTCTAGTTGTTTAAATGCATTCTGGATTATAATTATAGGTTTCAGACCTCATATTAATTTGGATGAAATGAACATGGCCAAAGTATTACGTCGATCCCTTTTAGACTAACACAAGAAGATACGGGCAGAATATTTTAGTGTGATGAATGTGGGAGATAATTTTCATGCAGGAAGGACCTGTTTCCAATTTTGTCTTTGTTCTGTTTGCAGCCGGAAGACTGGATGTTGGTTTCTAATAGAAAGATCCGTATCAAAATTCAATACAATTTAAGCTGACGATGATTCACTGATAAGAATTTATTTCCTTCTCTATCTTATCATATCCTGTCATTGATGGGTGTCATAAAATCTCTTAAACACGAAATATAATTAATCTTGGGTTAACTCCGTCTTCTTTTCTTAATGCTGGAATGTGTCGCTAAGTGGTCTGAACCGTTACTTTGCTCATTTTCAGTCTGTTCTATTATGATGCATGTGCGACTACCGGTAGTTTGTTTAAATGAGCATAAATGATAGTAGTAACTAGTATACGTTTATTTGTAAAAGTTAGAGGGAGACAAGCAGGTTTAACCAGGAGGTCCTAGCGTGGATCCTGTTGTTGACCAATAAATCTCTTCGTGATATATAATTTCAGCATGGTTCCTCATGCAGGAAGTAGGACATGGAGAAGAACAGTGGCGGATCGAACGAAAAGTCGAGGTCCCTTAAATATACTGTTTGAATGGCATTTAGTAATTGACCACATTAAAATAAACACAACAGTTCTATGGATAACAATTACTATATTGCTATTAAAGCTATGTTTCAACAATGATTCTCTTGTTGTTATCAAGCACATGGGGTTTGGTGACGTAAACACATCGACGTGCACGTAAAATAACACTTCGATGAAGAGTTGGCGGAAACGATGGTGCCCAGGCAAATTTCTGACGTAGAAAACTGTTTTGCATATATACCGGTCTTAAGTAGTTACTATTGACAAAAGTAGGATGTTGAACCCCTTTTTTTTTCAAATTCTGATCGGAGCATGCACTCCCTTTATCATGACGTCTTTGTTATCCGGATTGGAGCAGAAAAGTATAGATCTCAATTTTTATCCGAATTTAAAAACAGTTCAAAATATCTCCCGTTTCACCATAATGAAGATTGAGTTCGAATTTTGTTCAAATCAAACCGAAACTATCAGACAAAATGGCCGCTCTTCGTGCGCAATTAATGTAAAAGTATGTACATTGTACTACCAAGGTACAATTTTTATCTGATTTTCATGAAACTTGAAATGTATGTCTATAACCGTGGTCCGTGTCGATATGCGCGCATATCGGACGATATTTCCTTGATTATGGCCCAATTGTTGAAACAAAAATCATGTTTTAACTTCTGGTCACCCAAATTGGGGTCACAATATTTTGCTATATTTTCATTCATTTTAATATTCATCTAGCCTACAGGACATTTCTATCACATATTCAGCAGTTTTTGTGGATTTTAATGTCAATGTAGCTGATTTGTCGGTATTACACCAGCTACGAGAATGTAGCTAAAAACGTTGAGCGATGAGGTTTTTTTTTATAGTATTACTATTACACCACTTTGTTAATATTTCAATTCTCCATAGTTTTGCCAATTTCTTTTAATGAAATCATATAAAGTTTTGACGAGATATCTAGAATATGCATATATGATATATCTATAAGATATACCTTTCCTGTCGGCCCATTTTTGCTCGTGTCTATTCTTATTAGTAGTAGGACCCCTTGAAATTGAAAAGAATTCTAGGTGATCAGCGATATTTTTAAAAAATTAAAAATGGTCTGAAGCCATGATGGTAAAAGTAATTGATTTAATGTTGCCTGATGAGGAGGTAAATCAGAGGCCAGGTCGGGTCAATTTCAGTCAGGGTCAAACTTCTTAAAGATGTTGTCAAGATAGTTACTTGAGTAACAGATTCTGTAATGGTACCATGGCATTTATTATGCTGTATAAAATGTTTGTACCATTTTTATACGCCTACATTGAAATGTGGGCATACATTGTCATCGCCCCCGTCCGTCCGGCGACCACAAGCAGGCTCTAGAGGGTAAAGTTAATATCCGATTTATACACAGTGTTTAAGGTCATGAGACAAAGAAGCCTATTGTTTTTCAGCGATTTCCGATAATAACTGCCAGAGTTATGGCCCTTGATCACTTCAAAAAATCTTGTGGCCAGAGTTAATATCCAATTGACTTTAAATTTATATACAGTTTTTAAGGTTGTGAGACAAAGTTGCCTATTGATTATCAGCGATTTCCGATAATTGCTGTCAGAGTTATGACCCTTGATCACTTCAAAAGATCTTGTGGAAGCTCAAGAAGCCAAAGTTAATATCCGATTGAGTTTAAATTTAGACACAGTGTTTAAGGTCAGTGTTCAATAATTACTGCCAGAGTTATGGCCCTTGATCACGTTAAAAAATTTTGATGAAGCTCAAGAAGCCAAACTTATCATCCGATTAACTTCAGATTAATACACAGAGCTTAAGGTCTTGAGACAAACAAGTATATCGGTTTTCAATGAACAGCTAAATCCCTGATATTAAATTTTCGTATACTCGTTAGCATGGGGCAGAAGTATATAAAAACCAAACCAATTCTAAAGATTTTCTGATAATTCCTTAATAAGTTGTTACTCTTAATCAGATGTTAGTGTATTATAAATGTTTCATTACCGAAAAAAGCAAAAATATGCGACAACTGGTGTTGATTGCCCAGACAATTTGGCTGCTGTGGGCATATGTTTCGTTGCCTGGCAACCTATCTTAATCTATATATCTACCATACACCTATACTGACCTGCTAATTGTATTTGTGTGGGTTTGACGGACGGACAATGACCAGAATATGCCTTCCACCACTTTTCACTGATGGTGCAAGGTCATATTTTCAGCCAGGGTCCGTCCCCATGAAAGCTTTATCGAGACCTGGTAGTATAGGTCCCACATCTTATAGGTACGTGAATTGCAATACGATGTTTCTTTGGATCCCTGTGACCATGATTTTTTGTCCCCCGCCTTTCAAAGAAAGTTGGGGGACTATTAAAATGGGTTCGTCTGTCTGTCTGTCTGTCTGTCTGTCCGTCTGTCCGTCTGTCTGTCACACTTTTTGGGACACAATAACTCTCTTCCTAATTGAGCTAGAATGTTCAAACTTGGTGTATGTGTTTATTAGGTCAATGCCTTGATGGAGTTCAAAGATGAGCATTTTTTGCTTAGGGTAAGCAGAGATAAGCAATTTGATTGGTTGATGCTTTGGGACACGATAACTTTAGTTCTAATTAAGTGAGAGTGATGAAACTTAGTGTATAATTTCATTACAGTAATACCTTGACTAAGTTCGATAATGAGCATTTTCCGCTCAGGGTAAGCAGAGCAATTTGATTGGTCGAGACTTTGGAACACAATAACTCTCCTTCTAATTGAGTTAAAATGTTCAAACTTGGTGTATATGCTTATTAGGTCAATGCCTTGATGGAGTTCGGAGATGAGCATTTTCCGCTTAGGGTAAGCAGAGCGATACGCAATTTGATTGGTCGAGACTTTGGAACACAATAACTCTTCTTCTAATTGAGTAAAAATGTTCAAACTTGGTGTATATGCTTATAAGGTCAATGCCTTGATGGAGTTCGAAGATGAGCATTTTCCACTTAGGGTAAGCAGAGATAAGCAATTTGATTGGTTGATGCTTTGGGACACGATAACTTTAGTTCTAATTAAGTGAGAGTGATGAAACTTGGTGTATAGTTTCATTACAGTAATACCTTGACTAAGTTCGATAATGAGCATTTTCTGCTCAAGGTAAGCAGAGCGATACGCAATTTGATTGGTCGAGAGTAGTCGAGACTTTGGAACACAATAACTCTCCTTCTAATTGAGTTAAAATGTTCAAACTTGGTGTATATGCTTATTAGGTCAATGCCTTGATGGAGTTCGAAGATGAGCATTTTCCGCTTAGGGTAAGCAGAGATAAGCAATTTGATTGGTTGATACTTTGGGACAAGATAACTTAGGTTCATCTTGATTGATGATTTTTATGCCAGTACAATGACTGCATTCTCATTTAGTAATCGATTTGACAGTAACAGTGTATAGAAACGATTGACTTGGACACAAGGGCCCTTTCCCTTGGCCAGAGGGGCCCTTTTGTCTGCCTTTAGGGTCCCCCTAACTAGGGTACATTTTCATTTTTCTCGTCGGTTTTAGCATTTTTCTTTATAAAACACTTTTGGATGACACTTCGTGTACAGTTTGATTGCTCGATACATTGAAAAAAATAAATGTGCGATTAATTAATATGTGTCTTCTATTTATTTTGGGATTTCGGCGGAGGACATCAGCCTCACTGTTGGCTTGTTTTTTTTATTATTTTACAGCCCAGGAAGAAGAGGAGACTGAACTAACCCCACAAGATGGTTACTATAATAATCTCATTCATCCAGACTGGGGTGCTATAGGTTTGTATGATTTATTTGATACTAATTATATATAGAATAATCTTATTCATCCAGTGGCATGGAGATAGGGACGCCTTCTCAATCTCGTGGGTTTCATCTGGGCGCTCCGGTTTCTTCCCAATGCTAAAGACCCCTATGCTCAAGCGAATTATTGAAATAAAATTAAACGATATGTTAGTCCCGAAATGACCTAGTTTGTGTTGAGTGGACGTTAAACCCCATTTCTCTCTCTCTCTCTTATTCATCCAGGGGGGGGGGGGGGTGCAATAGGGTTGTATATATATAGAAAATATCATTCATCCAGACGGGGATGCAATAGGGTTGTAAAAATCCAAGTGGGTACTAGGTCATTATGTACTCATTTACTGGTATATTTATCATGTGACTTTTAGATTTATATGATATTTATTCTCATTTAGTCTATGTTTAAGGTCTATTTGAAAGAATAGTTTAAGAACTATACTTAGGTATAGAGAGTTCTCTACCTTAAACAACACTTTTAATACTAGTACTGTCAATAATTCAACAGAATTGTTACCAAAACAAATATTATGTATGAGGATGATTGATTGCCTTAAACCTATAGAAGTTGAAAATTGGATATCATGACATGGTGAGGGGAAGAATCCTATTCAGTTATATAAATCTCAATTCATTATCTGATCTGTCAGTAATATGTACCATCATAAAGTATTAATGTGAGCAGGAAGTCTGTTGATAACAGGTGACAGACCACCATTAAAATTCACCATCTCATTACCCATCAGTAGTTCATCTATTTATAACTACTTCAAGGTTCACTTGCCAACCTATACAAAATCTGGAGCAAAGACATGACTATTAGATGCTCAAATGTTGGAGCTGGGCAAAGAGAACAGAATTAACATTGAAGTCAATGGAGAAATTAATAATGGTCTGCTTCCAACAATATGTTCAGGTGTTGTTTCCCTTTACTATAAAGACAGAAAATTCATATCCACCATTCACATCCAACTGTCTTAAAGGGACAATTAACACTCTAGATGGCTCTACAGATCCAGAAAATAATTAATAATTTAATAATTAAGTACCAGATGGTTAAGTGTCCTACCTGTTGTGTAAATTATCCATTACATCCTATTTTACTTGTCCAGAGGGTTTGAAAATATTTTAAAATCCAAGTCACACTTGAAAAGGTTTACGTAAGCCTTTTCAAATCATTTAGTTGAATTTTTCCAATTTTTTGAATTAGGTGTGTTAAGATGAAATTTGTATCATAAATTAATTGGAATATTGTAAAATAATACAATTTATTGACCATAATGAAGATTGGAACATATTATTTAGTCACAGCAAGAGTGGTATTGGGCCTTTAACAGGTTTCTGTTTGGTCTTGATCTTAACTGAGAAGACGGAAATTCAATAATTTGTATAAATAGAAACAAAAATACAGGACTATGGGCAAACTTTACCAATGCAAATTGACATATTTTGCAATTCTATCTTTTTGAGTGTTGTATAGGTGTGTGCCATTTTTTTTCACATTTCAGATGGTCAACTACTACGTCGATCACCAGTTGCTTATGATGATGGAGTGTTTGAATTGTCAGGAAAGTATCGACCTAACCCATTTCGTATTAGTGATCTTGCTCATGGTGGAGATCAGGGTAACGGTTCAGTTAGGGGACGCAATTCATTTCTGGTCTTCTTCGGTGAGTAAATGTATATTTTTTGATGATTTTTCAACTAGATAAAAATTCAATTTCTAATTTGAAATAGTCAATGTTGGAGTCTTAATTAGTTTCTCGATAAGAAGGTTCATCTGATGTTTAAAGGTTCATGTGATGTTAAAAGGGATTTGACTCAGGCTCAGCTTGAAAGGGCTATATAGACTCCAGTCCCTTTGAGGGGACATAACTCTGTCTTGCCTTATTCAACATGAATTGCCGACACATTTGATGAACTTAAAAGGTGAACAGGCCTACCTGTCCAGTTAACACAATGGACATTCTCACCTTGGTCCACAGTAAAGAGACACGTAATAGTCGCCTCCTACTTCTGTTTTCCAAGGCATAGTCCAAACATTGACTCTCATACAAATAAACCATTTTGTACTGATTCGTACCTATATGTTATTAAACCCCATTGGGCGCCTTGTTGAATTACACAATATTTAATGTTTAAAAACCCAACTACTCAATGGAATCAACAACAAATCTCAGCTTGGGCACTCCAACCTTTTTTTGTTTTTTTGTTTTACAATGCTCTACCCCTGAGTGTTCCAGCTTTGGATTTATATTTAGTCTTATAACCCTCTCACAGGTGTTGCCTCAACACCCTTTCTATATACTATCCTTTTATTGTTATGATGAGTAACAATGTTACAAACTTGGGCAAATCTCTGCACAACCCCGGCAAGCAAGCTACTGACCCTGGTAACAAATTTGCAAACCCTGCCAAGAGGTCAACCCTGCCAAGTTGTCAAACCTTTGTACAACCCGGGTAAGCGAGTTGCCGACCCCGGTAACAATTCACAAACCCTGCCAAGGGGCCAACCCCGGTAATCCCGCCAAGTTGTTAAACCTTTATACAACCCCGGGAAGCGAGTTGCCAACCTCGGTAACAATTCGCAAACCCTGCCAAGAGGCCAACCCCGGTAACCCCACCCATTAATAACCATGGAAACCCTGTCATAGTATAAATATAAACTCACGCCACGTGAGTCCAATCAGTCTGAAGAGTTCTATACAAACGAAACTAGTCACTGACACTTGGGATACCTAGCCACTTTTATCTCCTGAACTTGAAAGGGGGTTGGGGCTTCAAACTCGACTTAGAATCTAGGTTCCATGACTTTGTTCCCATCTCTGTCACCAGGACATAGTCATAGACTTGATTATTAAACAAGTGAGAATTAGTGAGTAGGCTAAGCTATTGCTACTGGTTGACGGAATGTAGGGTACCATAGTGACATTTGATCTAACCTTTTATTGTTGTTATATTTCTCATTTTATATATAGCCTATATCTGTTTTGAATGAGTTATTTGCCCCTGAATTAAATATTTGGTTTCAGACCAGTTTTTAGATATGAACTTAATAGAGTTAAATTTAGACATTATACTTCTTCACAGTTTAATGTTATTTTAGGTGAGATTTTTCAAGCTACTTTTAAAGTTTTCATTCTGTGTAATAATGTTTTGGGACATTTCCAGGGCAACAAGTGGTAGAAGAAATCATGGATTCACAGCGTCCTGGTTGTCCAAGAGAGTTCATCAATATTGATGTTTATAAAGGTCATCCTATCTATGATCAAGATGGTAAAGGTGATATAAAGATGCCATTGTTACGAACTAGATTTGATCAAAGAACAGGCTATTCTCCCAATAATCCTCGACAACAGGTATATAGTAATATATCAATACCGTGTATGTCTTTTTGTCCCCCGCCTTTCGAAGACTATTAAAATGGGTTCGTCTGTCTATCTGTCTGTCGATCACAAAATCAGTGCAGTCGGTCGCAAAGTAAAGGTAGTTGGTATCAAAATAAGTACTCACTGTATACGTCACGCTACTCACGCAAAACTTGTTAGTATAAAAATAGTCGGCTGCAAAATCAGTGCAGTCGGTCGCAAAATAGGAGCAGTCTTAGTATAAAATAACCTCGTTAACTTATCATTTTTGAAAAGATGTTGTGTTTCACTCTCATTCTGTTGTGAGTATAATGTTAGTCTTACAACAAAATGTAACCAAGGGAGAAAAATAGTCGGTCTCAAAATAAGTGCAGTCACTGCAGTCGGTCTCAAACACAATGCCAGAATAGATCCCAAATCAAATACTATATATTTGCATGAATCCGTGAGCCTAAATTGCATACGTCACTCTTATTCTGTTGTAAGTATGTTGGTCTAACAACAAAATTTCACCAAGGGAGAAAAATAGTCGGTCTCAAAAACAATGCCAGAATAGATCCCAAATGCTATGAATTTGCGTGAATCTGCGTGCCTAAGTTGAATACGTCATTCAAAACTATAGTATAGAATAACCATGTCTGCTTGTCACTCTTATAATGTTGTGAGTATGTTGTTCTATGAAATGTTTTCTATACCACGTCAAAAAATAGTCGGTCACAAAAAAAGTACTCACCGCAGTCAGTCTCCGACTAAATGAATTAATGAGATAAACATACAATCATAAAACAAGCGAAATTGACAGATAAGCCTCAAGATTCTGTCCCTTTTCTTATCAACCCCAGTCCCAAAAATTTAAAAGCTCTGTTATAACATCATTCTTCTACTCGGTTACATATCTGAAATTTTTCGCGCCTGCAGCGCTCAATTCCATTTTAAAATCATTCTTCTACTCCTCAGTTGTCTTATACTGTCTCGGCACTATCATATTCACGATTATAGTGAACTGCCTAGTTTGTAGTACCACTGGTCTGTGTGTGTGTGTGTGTGGGGGGGGGTATGTGCATCAGTCGGTCGCATTTTGGCTACCGCCCCCCCGCAAACAAAATCGTTATGTACGCCCCTGGGTGCAGTGCAGGACAGAGGGCCTTATTAGTGTGCATATAAAAGTGCCCTTGGCAGCTGGCATTTGATGGAAGAGTAGGCTGTAGTTCCATGGTTCATAGTAGTCATAGCACACTGTATGGTGTATGCCCATCTTAATTAGCCCAGTCAGAACAGAACAGTAGGATGTTAAAACGCCCATTTCATTTTGTTTAGTTATTCACATAGTTAATTATTGCCCAACAATATCTTGTCCATATTTTATATATCCTTGTTTGTGTTTGTTAGTTATTGTCAGAGTTATTGTCCTTGACTTTTTTTTTATCTTTATTTCAGCTAAATGAAATAACACCATATATAGATGGTGGATTGATGTATGGAACATCTAAAGCATGGACTGACACATTAAGATCATTTAAAGATGGGAAACTTTTGTCAAATGATGAAAGTCAGCCTATTCGTGAAAGCTTCCCAGTTAAGAACACCATTCGTTTACCAATGGCTAATCCACCACCTCCTAGAGAACATAAACTCAAACCTGTTAATAGATTTTATCGTAAGTTTCTTATTCTGCAATTTTACCAAATACCTCACTTGGATTTTCACAGGGGTTAACAAAACTTTTTATTTTTTATTTCTTTTAAATAAAAACTGATTATGCAGCCCTTTTTAAGTAAAGTTGGCTTTGAATAATAATTTAAAGTGAATGTATTAGGATTACCACCTAGCATAATTGTATTTGCTCTTATAAAATTAGAATTAAAATTAAAATGTTCTCATTTAATTTGATAAGATTCTTACATAATATTTACCTTTCTATTATTTTACCTATATTTACTTATAGGTCTGGGTAATCCAAGAGGTAATGAAAATCCAATGTTATTGACTTTTGGTGTTATATGGTTTAGATGGCATAATGTAGTAGCTGAAAGATTAAAAGCTGAACATCCATCTTGGAATGATGAACAACTGTTTAATCGAGCGAGACAAGTGGTGATTGCTCACCACCAGGTAGTGTTTTTAATGTAAACTAATATTATTACAATTTATGCATTCTTTTTCTGAACCATTTCTTCAGTTATGCACTTAATGTAATGTGTTTTTATTTTAATCTTTGATCTTTCAATAAATAATGAGATTATCCAAATTCTGATGGGGGGTTGGGATGGCCTAGTGGACTAGAGTGCCGCGCTTCGACCTCTAGCTGGCCGGTCACCTCTGGCTTGCGGCTGTGGTTACGAGCCCTGGTTTGAGCGTATGTGGCATGGAGATAGGGGCGCCTTCTCAACCTCGTGGGTTTCCTCCGGGCACTCCGGTTTCCTCCCACTGCTAAAGACCCCTACGCGCAAGCGGATTATTGAAATAAAATTAAACCATATGTTAGTCCCGAAATGACCTAGTTTGTGTTGAGTGAACTTAAACCCCATTTCTCTCTCTCTCTCTCTCTCTCCAAATTCTGATAGTTTTCCATGGCTATGCAAAATAGATTTTTAGTATTCCTTATACAATATCATTTAAAGCTAACAGAATCGTAAAGATGCATTTTGTAAGATTTAGGTAAAGAGATGGCTGTTCTTGCTATAATAGTTCAAAAATCAATGATGCAAAATAAATATATTGAAAATTTCATTCAAGTTACTTTATTCAGAATGCCAAAATAAAAATTTTTAATAGACAGATTTAACTCTTATATAATACATCTATCATTCGAGGAAATGACCTAATATCCCAAAATAAATATTGAAAATATATTGATTTGTATGATCTATTGTTTAATTGGGTTTTTTTTTTACTTGCTTAAAAACATTTTAGGCAAACAAATATTGTTTTTGGCGTCATTCTATATTCGCCAGCATTTTTTCCTCAAAAGAGTTAACTGTTTGGTATGTGGAAGAATCAATGTAAACATACATTATGCAAGAGCTTAATCTGCCAATTGCACATCACATGTCCTGAAATGTTGTATGAATTATTAGTCCTAATCAACTCGCAATGTCATCGCTAGCCAGCGATATTTACTCGATTAGAACCTGATTCACTGCTGCTGATTAATTCAAAAAATAGTTAATCGACTTTTGTAATGATGATTGAGGCTAGGCCCAAAATTTACAATTCAGTCGCCAATTTCTTGGTTCAGTGTGGATCAATTTAAATGAAATTTTCAGCAAATTCCCTTTATCTTATATCCCATAATGTATCTTTAAATTTTATGGATTTTCTAATCTTGTTTAGAAGACATGTGACAGAATTTACATATGTGAAAATTTAATGTATTGTTTAGATTATGATGATTGATTAATAATTTGAGATAATTTTGATTTCAGAAAATTGTGATGTATGATTGGTTACCAAGATGGTTAAGCATTTCAAATGATCAGGCGAATGCAACTTTCACAGAAATACCACCATATGTAAATAAAGGTAGTTATTATGTAACTATTATAAACACAGAGAGAGACAGAGAGAGAGCAAGAGACAGAGCGAGAGACAGACAAACAGAGAGAGAGACACACAGAGAGAGACACAGAGAGAGAGAGAGACAGACCTACAGAGACAGACAGACAGACAGACCTACAGAGACAGACAGACACAGAGAGAGAGACAGAGAGAGAGACAGAGAGAGAGACAGAGAGAGACAGAGAGACACAGACAGAGAGCGAGAGAGAGACGGAGAGAGACAGACAGACAGACAGACAGAGAGAGAGACGGCCACTCCAGACAAACTAGGTCATTTCGGGACAAACATATGGTTCAATTTTTTATTTCAATAATTCGCTTGTAAGGGTCTTTAGCAGTAGAAGAAAACCGGAGCACCCGGAGAAAACCGACAACGTTGGACAGGCGACCCTACCCCTTGTCACGTACAACCACAATTTGTTTGTGGACTCTCTACAGGTCACAATTCTTATCCGATTTTGACAAAACTTGAAATATAGGTTTATCCCCATAAGATTTTGCTGCTTTCGATATTGGCATGTAATGGATCGAAACATCATGGATTATGGCCCCTGATTCTGCAAAAAACCATGTTTTTAGCTTGTGGACCCTATAGAGGTCACAATTTGGATTCGATTTTGATGAAACTTGACATGTGTGTTTATAACCCAAAGATCTTGTTTCCTTTCGATATTTGCGCCCATCGGATGGTAACTTCCTGAATTATGGCCCCTGAATTTCCGAAAAATCACCCTTTTTTGCTCATAGAATTTAAAAAACTGTTTGTTTATATCACCGTTACATGATAATTAATTTTGAGTTTGAATTTCGTGAAAATCGGGCCAAAATTGATGGACAAAATGGCCGCCGTTTGTATGCAAATAGTGTGAAAATATGTTATATCAAGGTTGTGGACCCTATAGACATCACACTTTTAATTCGATTTTGATGAAACTTGAAACACATGTTTATAACCTAAAGATCTTGGTTCCATTCCATATTTGCGCATATCTGATTATAACTTCCAAGAATTATGGCCCCTGATGGTACAAAAATCTAAAAAAACTTTTGAATATATTACCGTTACACTGTAATGAATGTTCGGTTCGAATTTCATGAACATCGGACCAAAATTGCTGTACAAAATGGCCACCACTTTTACGCAAATTGTGTAAAAATATATGGTATATCAAGGTTGTGGACCCTGTAGAGGTCACAATTCAAATCCGATTTTAAAGAAACTTGAAATGTTTGTTCATAACTCAAAGACCTTGGTTCCTGTCGATATTTGCACATATCTGATCGTAACTTCCTGAATAATGGCCCCTGATTGTACGAAAAATCAGCTTTTTTTTTTAGCTTGTGGTCCCTTTGGAGGTCACAATTATTAATGGATTTAAAATAACGTTTGATTATATCACTGTTTCACCGTATTGAAGGTTGAATTCAAATGTTGTGAAAATTGGACCAAAATTGCCAGACAAAATGGCTGCCACTTGTACGCGAAAAGTGTAAAGATATGGTATATCAAGGTTGTGGACCCTGTACTGGAGGTCACAATTTTAAACCGATTTGATGAAACTTGAAATGCATGTATATAACTCAAAGATCTTGGTTCCTTTCGATATATGCGCATATCGGATTGTAACTTCCTGATTTCGATATTCGGGCACATTGGACCATAACTTCCTGAATTATGGCCCCTGATTGTACGAAAAATCATGTCTTTTTACCTTGTGGACTCTATGGAGGTCACAATTTTATTCCGAATTAAAAACCGTTTGACTATATCCCTGTTACACATTAATGATGGTTGAGTTTGAATTTCTTGAAAATCGATAATTAAACAGCTAAATCCATAATATTAAATGTTTTGTTTACTAAGGGTTAGCATGGGGCAGAACTTTATAAAAACCAAACAAATTCTAATGATTTTCTGATAATTACTTAATATGCTACAACTCTTTGTTTACTGCCTGGACGATTTAGCAGCTGTGGGCATATGTTTCGTTGCCTGGTAACCTATTTTTTAAATTTAAAATTACATCAAAAGAAAACTAACTGTATCACTAGAAAGTACACAAATATAGTCACGGTCCCAGTAACTATTCTATCAAAGACTCACCTTGAACTACCCGACCCCAAGCCCTCACCTTTTCTTTTCATTTTCTGACATCTTAAGCTTTTTTTCAATTTGTTTTACAGTAGAGAATACTAATGGCACTTCTGGGGTAGACCCTACTCTGAAATTTCAGCAAGGCTATGACCCAAACGTACATCCAGGTATTTCTCAGGAATTCCAGGCAGCAGCATTAAGATTTGGTCATACTTTAGTGCCCTCTGGTATAATAACTAGGTATGTTTTTTAATATTATATTTGGAAAAAGGACAAAAATTATGCGTAATATACCAAAAAAATGTCATTAAACAACTAAATTGAACAAGAACATGCAAAATTTTGGTTTATATACAGGTAGTGTATGATATATATCAAGTATTGCATTAAACAGCCAGTTGGAATATAGCTGCCATCACATGCTTGCCTTTCTTCTTCTTCTGTAACCACGGTGGCTAAGTGGATAAGATGTTTACTCATTAGCCTGAAGGTTGCGTATTGCACCCCTGCATTGGCTGAGAAAGTTCAACGTGATTTTCTGACATGGTTTCCCCCCCGTCAGTGATGCAGGACGGTAGGCCTGACAAGGACAGTTGTCTACTTGATCGAATGGTACAAAAAACTGAGGTCCCATGTACACATTGGCGTGCATGTAAAAGATCCCTTGGCATTTGGAATTCAATATAAGAAAAGGCCAAAGTGCCGCTGTCCAGGCAAAATTTCCCTCACAGCACGCTGTATGTCATATGCCCGTTTTCATTAGCCCAGTAGGATGTTAAACCCTATTTCTTTTCATTTCATTTCTTCTTCTTCTGTATTATGTGGTAGGTTTATTTATATATACCACAATATTAATCTAGAATATTTATATTTGATGTTTCTTCAGCTAGTATTTATTTGCATAGGCGTATGGGGGGGCAGAAACTGAAATGCCCTCCAAAATTTTATTTTATATATAGGCGGCGATGCCGCCGGTCTTTTGTGAGAGTGGAGCTTACTATGTGTGTAGGGACCCCCCACCAACCCCTTCCAAATTTTGGAAAATTTGATGGCTGCAAACACATGTCCTGTTATTCTAGTCTGTGACTACAGCAACTTCAAATGGTCTAAATTAATAGCCTAATTAGAATGGCTCACTGGAATTCCAATCAACCAATCATTTACAGTCCACAGAGATGGTGCAGTCGGAAGAAAATTCTTTAAATGTAGAAAAATTTGGAAATATAAATGCTGCAAAGGCATTTCTCTGCTATTCTAGCTCTAGCTTTAAGGCAATTTTCAGGCAATATCTAATTTGTTACGCTGTAATACATGCCAATATGTACTGGGATTAATTACTTGATATTTAATCTAGTAAACAAAACCGAAATATCAAGAAACTCCTGACTTGGATTCAAGTGGATTAAAAAAACTTTCATAGGTTGTTGTTGCCTGTAATATGTCCCTTAAACGTATCAAAATTTTAAATTGAAGATATCTTTGTAAATATAGAGCGGAATTGTGCCATTGCAAAAATAGCGGGTGCTCCAGAACACGTAAACATGCCCTGCATGATACATACAGTGGTTAAAGTTGTACATATAGCTACATTCATTAAAACAGAATATGAAATGAAATGAAATAAAATGGGTTTTAATGTCCTACTGTTTTGGTCCTAAACTGGGCTAATGGAGATGGGCATATGCCATACAGTGTGCTATGAGGGAAATTTTGCCGAGCAGGGGCACTAAGGCCTACTCTTATATCAAATTCCAACTGCCAAGGGATCTTTTACGTGCACACCAAATTATACTCTGAATCTTGGTTTTTCATCCCATCCAAACAACTAGACAGCTGTCCTTGTTAGGCCCATCTTTCCTGCATCACATGAGACAAGGGGAAACCACGTCGAAAATCTGGATGAACTTTCTCGGTCAATGCAGGGATTGAACACCTGACCTCCAGGCTAGCAAAAGAGAATATACTTACATGAATATATCTATTTATTTGTTGTATAAATAATTTTCTAATCTTATATGGTATTATAGGAGAATTCTTGCCAATGGTACATGTATAAATACTACTAATACTATTACAAATGGATTAGGACACAGAGAAGATTTTAACGGTATTCGTGTGTGTACATCTTACTGGAATTCACAAGTAAGTTGAGTTATTTGAACAAATTGTTAGAATTATTTCATTTGATTAATTTAAATTGCACCCAATATTAACCTTCAGACGTCCTGTGGGTAGGGATCTGGACTGTTAATTAGAATAGACGAGTGGTCGAATACATACGCTTTGGATCATGAGGTCTGTCAATGGATCAGTTAGTGTGCTTATCAGGAATACAGTCGTCTGTCCATCAACGTGGTTTTTCTCCAGTACCTCTGGTTTCCTTCTACTTCTGTTAGTCCCTAAATTACCTAGTTTATGGCTAGTGTACATTCAACCTCATTTCTCTCTCCAGCCTCACACGATGTGTATATTGCTTGATGTACACATGAAATCCCCTAGCCTTTATATGTCAATGGAATAAGGAAGTTATACTCCATGGTTCCGATTGTTGTGTATTAAAGTATGAATTATTTGATTGTAGGAACCATTAGATACACCACAACCTGGTGTAGATGGTGTTGTATTGGGTATGATTTCAACTTTATCAGAAAAAGAAGACCATATCATAGTGGAAGATTTACGAGGTTGGTACAAAATGTGTAAGGAGCCACCATGGGTATTACGCTGACTCCCTAACCAGGAGGTCCCCAGTTTGATCCTGGTGTTGATCTAGAAAACTCTTCAGGTTTTTCAGGCCTACTTTCCCCCTGCCAATGGTGTATTTCATATCTGCATGGGACAGTAGCAGATCTAGTTATTCTTCTTTTTATTATTTTTTTTTTCCCAACTTGAGCATATCTCAGAAACTACTTGACGGATCAACTTGATGTCTTCGGTTTTACTGAGAAACTAGGTGTGACTTAGAGATTAAAGCTATTTTGAACTTTCTGTGACAATGCGAAATGTTCGAAATCACTGAAGTTATTATTTTTATACGCCCACATTTTCATGTGGACGTATTATGTCGTCGCCCCTGTCCGTCCGGACGTCCGTCCGTCCACAATTTGTTTGTGGACTCTCTACAGGTCACAATTCTTATCCAATTTTGACGAAACTTAAAATATAGATTTATCCCCAAAAGATCTCGGTTCCTTTCGATATTGGCATGTATCGGATCAAAACTTCATGGATTATGGCCCCTGATTGTACGAAAAATCACGTTTTTAGCTTGTGGACCCTATAGAGGTCACAATTTTGAACCGATTTTGATGAAACTTGACATGCATGTTTGTAACCCAAAGATCTTGGTTCCTTTCGATATTTGCGGCTATCGGAATGTAATTTCCTGAATTATGGCCCCTGATTGTCCGAAAAATCACCCTTTTTAGCTTGTGGTCCCTCTGGAGGTCACAATTATTATTCGATTTAAAAAACCGTTTGATTATATCACCGTTACAACCTAAGGAAGGTTGAGTTCGAATTTCAGGAAAATCGGACGAAAATTGCCATACAAAATGGCCGCCGTTTGTACGCGAATACTGTTAAAAAATGGTATATCAAGGTTGTGGACCCTGTGGAGGTCACAATTTTGATTCGATTTTGATGAAACTTGAATTCATGGTTATAACCCAAAGATCTTGCTTCCTTTCGATATTTGCGCATATCGGATCGTAACTTCCTGAATTATGGCCCCTGATTATACGCAAAATCGCCTTTTTTTTTAGCTTGGAGGTCACAATTATTATCCGATTTAAAAAAACGTTTGATTATATTACCGTTACACCGTAAGGAAGGTTGAGTTCGAATTTCGGGAAAATCAGACCAAAATTGCCATACAAAATGGCCACCGTTTGTACACGAATACTGTTAAAAAATGGTATATCAAGGTTGTGGACCCTGTAAAGGTCACAATTTTAATTCGATTTTGATGAAACTTGAAATTCATGGTTATAACCCAAAGATCTTGGTTCTTTTCGATATTTGCGCATATCGGATCGTAACTTCCTGAATTATGGCCCCTGGTTATACGCAAAATCCCCCTTTCTTTAGCTTGTGGTCCCTCTGGAGGTCACAATTATTATCCAATTTAAAAAAACGTTTGATTATATCACCGTTACACTGTAAGGAAGGTTGAGTTTGAATTTTGGGAAAATCGGACCAAAATTGACAGACAAAATGGCCGCCGTTTGTACGCGAATACTGTTAAAAAATGATATATCATGGTTGTGGACCCTGTATAGGTCACAATTTTAATTCGATTTTGATGAGGAAGGTTGAGTTCTAATTTCGTGAAAATCGTACCAAAATTGCCGGACGAAATGGTCACCGTTTGTACACGAATAGTGTAAAAATATGGTATATCATGGTTGTGGACTCTCTACAGGTCACAATTCTTATCCGATTTTGATGAAAAGTCACATGTCTAGGTTGTGTACCGTCACACCATAATCATTGTCGGTTTCGAATTTCATTAATATCAGACTGGAACTGACCAACTAAATGGCTGCTCCCAATACAGTATGAAATACAGGACTTAAAGATGTAGGAAAAATCACTTTCGGTATTGCTTGTTCTCTGTCCATCTCTCGAAAATGTGGGCGTATCCTGCCTGGCAGTGCCAGCCTATCTTTTTTGTTACCGGTGAAGTTTCCCGTCGGCACCGAAAGTGGCGTAAATTTAGCAAAAACTACAATTTTGACAGTTCGGTACCACTGTTTGAAAGCAAATATTATTTTTTTCAAATTTGGTATGACTGAAATGTTGTGCCTTGTAAAGGCACACAAAAAATCACACTCAGTTTTTGTAATTTCTATTTCATTTTCGGTTCATTTCAATTTAAAGGCGAGACATATTGCATTCTTGAATAGACATGGATAGGATTCAAGCATTTTGCACCAGTAACTGGACAAAGACAAGGACTTATACAGTGATTTAGCTCAGAAATTTTGCTGCACTCTCACAAGCTCCTCTTGAGCGGTATGATCATTGGTGATGGTGTCTAATGGTGCACTGTATGGGTCTCGGACCACAGTTAATGACTGGACGTCGAGCTTGAGGAACTAGTGTTCGATCAGTGACTTAAATATCACGAGTAGATATTTTAATTGGAAAGCGCGAGACTTGGTATTCGCAATGATATTTTCTATCGAGGAATCTGAGAGGTCTAGAGCTGGGTCCTAGACCAATCGAAATTAGTGACAAAAAATGTAGAGTGTTACATGAAGATAATAAAGCTAGATCAAGCCTTCTATTGAAGATGTATAGTTGGATTACATGAAAAGATAGCAGTTTTTAAAAAAGTTCTCAGATTAATCCGCAAACCCACGAAAAATGACCCCGAGGTTGGGAAAGTTGCAGTATATAGTGGAGTGCCATGGAATGAGACCATTAGGGACACAGAGGATGTGGCGGCACTGACTTGTATCGTTTGCAAGGATGCTGAATGCTGCAAAATTTTCAATTCATCATATCTTTGTGTATATAGTGGAGGGAATAGAACCATTTGAAACGCTAATTCTATTTATAGATTCAACTTTCACAATGTTTTCTAGTTTGACATGTTTTCAATTTATTACAGGCAATGTGTTTGGTCCATTGGATTTTAATCAGCGAGATTTGGCAGCCATAAATATACAAAGAGGAAGAGACCATGGTTTACCAGGCTATAATAAAGTTAGAGAAGCTTATGGTTTAGCGCCAAAAGAAGACTGGACATCTATTAACCCAGCGGTTTCTTCGGTATGTGTCAGAATATCTGTAAATAGAATTCAACACAAATAACGCTCTTACAAAAAGATTAATTTTATACATTTCAATTGTTAGTCCATACTCTTTAAGTCACATTTTTTATATGCCCACATTTTCATGTGGACGTATGCCGTTGCCCCTGTTTGCCCGTACAGACATCAAGACGTCCATCCACAATTTGCTTGTGGACACTCTCCAGGTGATAATTTTTATCCGGTTTCAACAAAACTTGAAATATAGGTTTATCTCCCTAAGATCTCGGTTCCTTTCGATATTGGCATGTATCAGACTGTAACTTCATGGGTTATGGCCCCTGATTGTACAAAAAATCATGTTTTTAGCCTGTGAACAGTGTAGAGGTCACAATTTGAATCTGATTTCAATGAAACTAGAAATGCATATTTATAACCCTAAGATCTTGGGTTCCTTTCGATATTTGTTCATGTCAGATCGTAACTTCCTGAATTATGGCCCCTGATTGTACGAAAAATCGCCTTTTTTATCTTGTGGTTTCTCTAGAGGTCATAACTATCATTCGATTTATAAAACCATCTGTTAATATCACAGTTACACCGTACGGAAGGTTGAGTTCGAATTTCATGAAAATCGGACCAAAATTGCCAGACAAAATGGCTGCCGCTTGTAAGCAAATAGTGTAAAAATATGATATCAAGGTTTTACACCCTGTGGAGGTCACAATTTTAATCCGATTTTGATGAAACTTGAAATGCATGTTTATAATCCAAAGATCATGGTTCCTTTCGATATTTGCGCATATCGGATTCCAACTTCCTGAATTATAGTATTATAGCCCCTGATTGTACTCAAAATAGATAGGGGCGCCTTCTCAACCTCGTGGGTTTCCTCCGGGCACTCTGGTTTCCTCCCACTGTTAAAGACCCCTACGTGCAAGCGAATTATTTAAATAAAATTAAACCATATGTTAGTCCCGAAATGACCTAGTTTGTGTCGAGTGGACATTAAACCCCATTTCTCTCTCTCTCTGTACTCAAAATCGACTTTTTATACGCCCACATTTTTATGTGGACGTATATTGTCGTCGCCCCTGTCCGTCTGTCGGTCGGTCCGTCCACAATTGTTTGTGAACAGTCTACAGGTCACAATTTTTATCCGATTTCAATGAAACTTAAAATATAGGTTTATCACCCTAAGATCTCGGTTCCTTTCGATATTGGCATGTATCGGACTGTAACTTCATGGGTTATGGCCCCTGATTGTACGAAAAATCACGTTTTTAGCTTGTGAACAGTGTAGAGGTCACAATTTTGATCCGATTTTGATAAAACTTGAAATGCATGTTTATAACCAAAAGATCTTGGTTCCTTTCGATATTTGCGCATATCGGATCGTAACTTCCTGAATTATGGCCCCTGATTTTCCGAAAAATCACCCTTTTTAGCTTGTGTTCCCTCTGGAGGTCAAAATTGTTATCCGATTCAAAAAAACGTTTGATTAAATCACCGTTACATAGTTGAGTTCGAATTTCGTGAAAATCGGACCAAAATTGACAGACAAAATGGCCGCCGTTTGTACGCGAATAGTGTGAAAATATGTTATATCAAGGTTGTGTACCCTATAGAGGTCACAATTTTGAACCGATTTTCATGAAACTTGAAATGCATGTTTATAACCGAAAGATCTTGGTTCCTTTGGATATTTGCGCATATCGGATCGTAACTTCCTGAATTATGGCCCCTGATTGTCCGAAAAATCACCCTTTTTAGCTTGTGTTTCCTGTGGAGGTCAAAATTGTTATCCGATTCAAAAAACCGTTTGATTATATCACTGTTACATAGTTATGGGGGTTGAGTTCGAATTTCGTGAAAATCGGACCAAAATTGACAGACAAAATGGCCACTGTTTGTACGCAAATAGTGTGAAAATATGTTATATCAAGGTTGTGGACCCTATAGAGGTCACAATTTTGAACCGATTTTCATGAAACTTGACATGGATGTTTATAACCCAAAGGTCTTGGTTCCTTTCAATATTTGCGCCCATCGGATCGTAACTTCCTGAATTATGGCCCCTGATTGTCCAAAAAATCACCCTTTTTAGCTTGTGGTCTCTCTGGAGGTCAAAATTGTTATCCGATTTAAAAAAACGTTTGATTATACCACCGTTACATGGTAATGGAGGTTGAGTTCCAATTTCGTGAAAATCAGACCAAAATTGACAGACAAAATGGCCGCCGTTTGTTCGTGAATAGTGTGAAAAAATGTTATATCAAGTTATAGAGGTCACAATTTTTAACCGATTTTGATAAAACTTGACATGTATGTTTATAACCCAAAGATCTTTGGTCCTTTCTATATTTGCGCCAATCTGATCGTAACTTCCTGAATTATGTCCCGTGATTGACCGAAAAATTGCCCTTTTTAGCTTGTGGCCCCTCTGTATGTCAAAATTATGATCCGATTTAAAAAATGTTTGATTATATCACTGTTATATTGTTATAAAAGATGATATTGAATTTTGTGAAAATTGGACCAAAATTGACGGACAAAATGGCCGCTGTTTGTACGCGAATAGTGTGAAAATATGTTATATCAAGGTTGTGGACCCTATAGAGGTCACAATTTTGAACTGATTTTGATGAAAGTTGAAATACATGTTTATAACATAAAGATTGTGGTTCCTTTCGATATTTGCACATATTGGATCGTAACTTCCTGAATTATGGCCCCTGATTGTACTAAAAATCGCCTTTATCATCTTGTGGTCCCTCTGGAGGTAACAATTATTACCTGATTTAAAAAAACGTTTGATTATATCACCGTTACAGGGAAATCTAGGTTAAGTTTGAATTTCATGAAAATCGGTCCAAAATTGACAAACAAAATGACCGCCGTTTGTATGTGAATGGTGTAAAAATATGGTATATCAAGGTTGTGAACCCTATAGGGGTCACAATTTTAATTCGTTTTTGATGAAACTTGAAATACATTTTTATAACCTAAAGATCTTGGTTCCTTGCGATACTTGCGCATATCAGATTGTAATTTCCTGAATTGTGGCCTCTGATTATACGGAAAATTGCCTTTATTATATTGTGATCGGTCTGGAGGTCACAATTTTGAACTGATTTTGATGAAACTTGAAATACATGTTTATAACATAAAGATTGTGGTTCCTTTCGATATTTGCACATATTGGATCGTAACTTCCTGAATTATGGCCCCTGATTGTACTAAAAATCGCCTTTATCATCTTGTGGTCCCTCTGGAGGTAACAATTATTACCTGATTTAAAAAAACGTTTGATTATATCACCGTTACAGGGAAATCTAGGTTAAGTTTGAATTTCATGAAAATCGGTCCAAAATTGACAAACAAAATGACCGCCGTTTGTATGTGAATGGTGTAAAAATATGGTATATCAAGGTTGTGAACCCTATAGGGGTCACAATTTTAATTCGTTTTTGATGAAACTTGAAATACATTTTTATAACCTAAAGATCTTGGTTCCTTGCGATACTTGCGCATATCAGATTGTAATTTCCTGAATTGTGGCCTCTGATTATACGGAAAATTGCCTTTATTATATTGTGATCGGTCTGGAGGTCACAATTTTGAACTGATTTTGATGAAACTTGAAATACATGTTTATAACATAAAGATTGTGGTTCCTTTCGATATTTGCACATATTGGATCGTAACTTCCTGAATTATGGCCCCTGATTGTACTAAAAATCGCCCTTATCATCTTGTGGTCCCTCTGGAGGTAACAATTATTACCTGATTTAAAAAAACGTTTGATTATATCACCGTTACAGGGAAATCTAGGTTGAGTTTGAATTTCATGAAAATCGGTCCAAAATTGACAAACAAAATGACCGCCGTTTGTATGTGAATGGTGTAAAAATATGGTATATCAAGGTTGTGAACCCTATAGGGGTCACAATTTTAATTCGTTTTTGATGAAACTTGAAATACATTTTTATAACCTAAAGATCTTGGTTCCTTGCGATATTTGCGCATATCAGATTGTAATTTCCTGAATTGTGGCCTCTGATTATACGGAAAATTGCCTTTATTATATTGTGATCGTTCTGGAGTTCAAAAACATTTGATTATATCACCGTTACACTGTAATGAATTTTCAGTTTGAATTTTTTGAACATCGGACCAAAATTGATGAACAAAATGGCCGCCATTTTTACACGAATAGTGTAAAAATATGGTATATCAAGGTTGTGTACCCTGTAGAGGTCACAATTTTAATTCGATTTTGGTCAAACTGAAAGATCTTGGTTCCTGTCGATATTTGGACATATCTGATCGTAACTTCCTGAATTATGGCCCCTGATTGTACGAAAAGTCGCCATAATATTAAATGTTTCGTATCCAGTGGAGGTGACAGCTTATTCCATAATATTTAATATTAAATACTACAAGACCTGATGAATTAGATGTTTTTACTGGTGGGTTACTAGAGACCGTAGATAATGGTCCAGGTGAGCTCTTTAGAGCAATCACATTAGAACAATTTTTACGGATTCGAAATGGTGACAGATTCTGGTTTGAGAATATGGACAATGGGTAAGTTTCAGTTGTTTTGTCTACACTGTTACATGTACATAGCTGATTTCTCTTTTATTAGTACTAACAAGCTGCAATGATTATCCTATCATTTTGAAATTTATATGGGCAGACTATTCAGGGGCAGAATCGGAAATTTGTGCCGGAGGGGGTTTGCCTGGCTCCTGTTAAGGAAATTTGACAGTTGACTTCATCTCTAAATTACGTATGCATACATACACATTGAGTCTTTTAAAGAGACAAATTTATAAAAAAGGGATTTATAAAAAAGTTGAGATGTACATTTTTGATACCCAAGAAAGTGTTGAGATCGAAGTTTTAGTGACTGATCAGGAACCAGAACCAGATCAATTAAATATACCAGATGACAAAAAACCAGAAGAAGAAATTGTAGCTAAAAAGAAGAGACTGCATTTAGAGAGTGAAAGAATGGAAAGAGACAAGCTGGTACATCCTATAAGACCACCCTGCAAAGATTCATGTAAAAAAGGGTGCACAAAAGTCTTTGGAAGCGATGATCGTAATCAGATTCACAAACAATTTTGGTCAATGAATTTTTATGATAGAAGAAAGTGGGTGTGGAATAATGTTCAGCAGTCCAACATTAAACGAGTCACTACAGCTGAATGTGCGACTTCAAGAAGACGATTTACTTACTCATATCGTTTTTGGAGAGCTGAAGAATCAGGTGGTGGACTTCATGATGTATGTAAACCATTTTTTCTTTAGGATACGACCAAAAAAGTGATAGTGCTATTATGAGATGCCTGCAAAGTGCCCCATCTGCTTGACTCAATCCGAATTCAGATCAAAGAGATAAACATATTCCTAACAATAAATTAGACTAGATTAGAATATTCGCTTATATGTTTCGATACAACCCGTCTGTTCACCATTTTATAGAAGAGAACACGCCCCAAACCGGTTATATCTACCTTCAGAAATTACAATTAAAGATATGCACGAGCATTATGTCCAAAATATTGAGGAAGTTAGCATTGAAAGTTAAAGAAAGTGCGTTGTGGCCAAGTTTTACTGTGAAGAGTGTAAGAAATTCCAGGAACACAAGAAAACGCATGAAGATGGAAGCTATATAAAGGATTGTGAGTGTTTAAATCTTGATCATCACATCAAGCGTAGAGATGAGACGAGGATATCATATAAATCTGATGTCGAAAAGAGTTCGTTGGACGAGACATATTTTTCTGGTTCAGCAGATCTTCAAAAAGTTATAATGCTACCTCGTATGCCTGGTGTAAAAACGTGCGCCTTTACTCGTTGAGTTGTAGCATTTAACGAAACGTTTGCATCGTTGGGGCAAACCAAAACCAAAGTAACTGCTTTGTGGCATGAAGCAATTTGTGGTAGGAATGCTTCAGATATTGCTAGCACTTTCTGGAATTTTTTCAAACAGCACATTGTAATCTGGGTTGATAATTGCACGGCTCAGAACAATAATTGGACATTTTTTTCTTGTCTAGTTTTAACAAATAACTAGATGCAGAAACAATCCAAATAAAACACCTTGAAGCAGGTCACACTTTTATTTCGGCGGATTCGGTTCACCTTCAAATTGAATGCGAACTTAAGAAGTATGGTGATGTACAAGATTGGATAGAGTTTATGCAAGTTTGCAAGAATGCCAAATGTGATGTCATAGAAATGAAACATTCAAATTTTCATGATTCTATTGATGCTTCAAGTAGACCAAAACTGACTAAAACAATTCCACACGTAAAGTTGTCTGAAATGGCTTGTGTGTTGTTTGAAAGGGTTCTAGAGATTTAAAGTACAAGTGTTCACATTCAGACAAAGAATTTACATCATTAGACTTTCTGAAGGATAAATATAATATAAAATTATCTCAAACATGTCGTGAAATTCCCCGAGGCATAATGAGTTTGAAACGTGAGGACATTATTAAAAAACTATGCCCATTTATGCCTTCTAACAGACAGATATTTTGGAAAGAGTTACCAATTAATGATGCGGTACAAGATTTAATACAAAACTATTGAATCTGAAGATTAATTTAGCCCCTTTTCAAACAGATTATGAGGTATTAAGGCGATATTGTGTATAAAGTTATTATAAGAAAAATCATCGTTTATAGTCATATACATTAAATTAAATTAGTTTGTAACAATAAATTTGGTGCAAAATGGCCAGGATTGCTGTGCTCACTTGCCACTAAAACGTATAAAATATCATATATTTATGATAATTATGTCTTTAGTTTTTATTTGACAAATAAATATATTCTAAATTGACATTCTTAAATTATTCTTAACAGTTAACACTGAGTATGATGGCAGAGATGGATCAACTATACCTGGCACCACGTAAGGCAAAACGACGTATCCGAATTTCTGGCACAAGGAACTCGATATTTCCAATTTCGGATATTGTTTAAACAACCCATTGCTGTGTAGTATTTAAATAAACCCATGTATGATAGTATAGAACGGCTTAACAATTAAGTTTAAAGTCGATTTTCTCAGTTTGTCTTTTTGTGCAGTTACGTCAATTATTGGACCAAAATTGCAGGAAAAAATGGCTGGCGCTTGTACGTGAATAGTGTAAAAATATGGTATATCAAGGTTGTGGACCCTGTAGAGGTCACAATTTTAATCTGATTTTGGTGAAACTTGAAACGCATGTTTATAACCCAAAGATCTTGGTTCATTTCGATATTTGCGAATATCGGATCGTAACTTCCTGAATTATGACCCCTGATTGTACGAAAAATTGCCTTTATTTGCTTGTGGTCTCTCTGGAGGTCACAATTATTACCTGATTCAAAAAAAAAAAACATTCACCATTATATCACTATTACAATGTAATGAAGGTTCAGTTTGAATTTCATGAACATCGGACCAAAATTGCCGAACAAAATGGCGACCCCTTTTATGCTAAAAGTGTAAAAATATGGTATATCAAGGTTGTGGACCCTGTAGAGGTCACAATTTTAATCCGATTTTGATGAAACTTGAAATTCATCTTTATAACTCAAAAATCTTGGTTCCTTTCAATATTTGCACATATCGGATTGTAACTTCCTGAATTATGGCCCCAGATTGTAAGAAAAAACACATTTTTTTTTGCTTGTGTTTCCTATTAACAAATATAACAAAACATTTGATTATGTCACCACTACACCGTAATGAAGGTTGATATTAAATTTTGTTAAACTCGGACCAAAACTGCTGGACAAAATGGCCACTGCTTGTATGCGAATACTATGAAAATATTGTATATCAAGCTTGTAGACCCTGTAGAGGTCACAATTTTAATCTGATTTCGATGAAACTTTAAATACATGTTTATAACCCAAAGATCTTTGTTCCTTTCGATATTTGTGCATATTGAATTGTAACTTCATGAGTTATGGCACTTGATTGTAGGAAAAATTGCTTTCTTTTCAGCTTGTTCTCTATCCATCTCTCAAAAATGTGGGCGTATCCAGTCTGACAACCGCTGGTAATGAATACAAATCAAACCCATACAATACTTAAAAGTTCTCGCCCAGACACCCCACGCAAAGCATTGTAACATGTCTGCTTTCATCATTCTATCTGGGGTTCGGATTAGGATACAATTTTGGTACCTGAAAATATCATTTTACCTATTGTACACACAAAACCTTATTTTAATTAAGTAGTGTAACAAAGATAACAGAACACACATATAGCTGTGGCAGATTTTTTGATAAAACTTCCTCATTGAGACTCAGTTTGCCAGCACAGGTCACATATTGCCGTCACCCATGTGTGTGTGGGTCTGTGTGTCGCCTACAGGCCGCAATTCTTAACTGATTGTCTTGAAACTTTGGATATGTATTCCTTACCGGAAGGCAACTATTGATTTTGGTGCATGTCTCCAACCCAAGATTCAAAGCCATGCCCAATTATTGTGTTTATCGTCTACACCACAATTCTGAATGGATCATCTTGGAAATTGAGATATGTATTCCTTGTAGCCTAAAGATAGCAACTATTGATTTTGGTGCATTTCTCGATCCCCAGGAACAGAGTTGTGCCCAATTTTTGTGTTTAGTGTCTGAAGGCCAAAATTCTGAATTGATTATCTTGGAACTTGGTGTAATTATAGCTTATACCCGATTGATTTTGGTGTATGACCTGGGAAGCGCCACACCCATTTTTTGTTAATATTTTATCTGTAAATAATCTACATGTTGCAATTATTAACAGATTTTAATTAAAGCCCAGCATGATCCATGAAAGGGTTGTACATTGTACCTATTTATATTGGTCCATGTCCAACCCCAGTGGCAGATCCACACACAATTTTTTGGGTTTTTGTCTACAGGCCGGAATTCTAAATAGATGAAGTTTGAATGTGGCATATACATGTATATTCCTTATACGGTAACAATAGCAATTATTTATTTAGATGCATGTCCAGACCCCCAGAGAAAGTACCACACCCACTTTTTTGTTCATTTTTCGTCTGTAAATACTCTACAGGTTGCAATTATTAATAGATTTTGTTTAAATTCAGCATATCAATCATGTCAAAAGCAGGATTGTACCTATTTATATTGTTTCATATTCAACTCCAGGGGCAGAGCCACACCCAATTTTTGTGTTTATCATCTACAGACTGCAATTTTGAATGGATCACCTTGGAACTTTGTTTTTTTATACCTCATACCGTAAAGACAAAAACTATTTATTATGGTGCATGCTTCGCTGGGGAGGTGTTACACTGTTACACCCACTTTTTTGTTAATATTTAGTCTGTAACTTTGGCAAAACAAACATATTACAGTCATTGTATCCATTTTATATTTCATTCCCTTCCCTTTCAAACGGACCATATCAATCAAGACAGGAATGTTGATGTATAGTACAGTGATACCGATGCTCTAGTCTATGAAAATGGTCCGGAAATTTTTTTTGTAAAGAATAATTTTATCTGTATCTGAAAAAGGATTGGGAAATGGGCATAACGTGTATTGAACCCCTCTCCCAAGTTCCAAGACATTTAGCTGAAATAATCTTTTTTTTTAAGCCGCCCACTCAAAGTTCTGCCTAAAGCCATTGTGCGATTAAAAACTATTTATTTTTTGCAGTTTATTTACTGAGTCACAGGTAGATGAAATTATGAATGTTACAATGAAGGAAATTCTTACTGAAACAACAAACATTAAAAACGGTCAATTAACTGAAGATGTTTTTAGATGTGGTAAGTCTGGTACCATGGGCAGTAGTATAGCTTGCTTCAACCTTCACTCCATATGAGTTCCTTAAGATTTTTTTTTGTTGCCAATTTTAACTTGCAATTTTCATGAAAGATGCATTATGCAAGAGCTAAATCTGCAGGGTTTTTTTCGTGTGAGAGAAAGAGAGAGAAATGGGGTTTAACGTCCACTCGACACAAACTAGGTCATTTGGGGACTAACATATGGTTAATTTTATTTCAATAATTCGCTTCATTACATCGGTACCTTGACAAAGTTTGACAATGAGCATTTTCTGCTCAGGATAAGCAGAACGATAAGCAATTTGATTGTCCGAGATTTTGAAACATGATAACTCTCCTTCTAATTGAGGTAGAATGTTCAAACTTGGTGTAGGCGTTCATTAGGTCAATGCCTTGAAGGAGTTCGAAGATGAGCATTGTCGGCTTATGGTAAGCAGAAATATAACCTTGATAACTTTGGTTATGATGAAGTGAGAGCGACCAAACTCCAAATATAGATTGCCTTGACTAAGTGTGATGATGAGAATTTTCTGCTTAGGCTTAGGAGTGATAAGCAATTTTACTGATCACTTTGGAACATAACTCTGCTTTTAATTGAGATAGAATGTTTAAACTCGATGTAGATGTTCATCAGGTGAATGTTTTGACTGAGTCAATGATTAACATTTCGAGCTAAAGTTAAGCAATTTCATTGGCAGATGCTTTGGGGCAAGATAATCTTGATTCTATCTGATAGAGGGTAATGGAGCTTACAGTATAGTTTGATTGCTCGATACTTTTGGAAAAAATAAATGTGCGATTAATTAATATGTTTCGTCTGGGGATATCAGTCTCACTGTTGGTTTGTTTAACTTTAAATTAGACACTATATTTTCTCAAAACTTCAAGCACTGAGAATTATAATGTAATTTTACTGAAATATTCAATATGTATTTATAGCATTTTTCATTTATTTATTTTTGAACTATTTGAATGACCAGCTCTCTGTGTAAATCTGACAAAATGCTTCTTTAATATGTAACTAGGCTGTAAATATAAGTTCTACAGAGTTTTTATTTAACTATTTCAGTTCGAGGCACCAATATCTGTAGATGTAATGACCCGTTTGATTCCAATGAGAAAGATCGAAATTTTGAAAAATGTGTCCACTTATCAACATATGATTATTTTAATGGCAGTGAAGTTTCTTTTTCTTTAACATTTGTTGGTGTTGGACTTTTTATACCATGCAAGTATTTTATTAATTCAGCAAGGAGTTTATATTATTCTGATGTTGGCTTTTGTCAAATTTTCTAAGCTTTCTTGTCTCATTTTGTGCCCACATAAAATCTCTTCATTATTCTTTTTACATGTATCTTTCTTATGAAATCTTTTTTATGAAATCTTGTAAATCAGTAAATTTACATGAGTTGTCTATTGTATTGAAATGAAGATGTCTAAGCTTTATACTGTCAACGATTTCCATTATTCCTTCTAGAGTTATCCCACTTTGTTATGAAATGTTATTATTAGAAATCACAGGACATAATTATCAAAGGCCCTTTTCAACATTTAAATTCGGTTTCTGCTACAAAACAGATAAATTCTACTGACTTTAAATGTCTTTTAACCAACCAATTTTTATACGCCCACATTTTCAATGTGGACGTATTATGTCGTCGCCCCTGTCCGTCCAGACGTCAGTCCGTCCACAATTTGTTTGTGGACTCTTTACCGGTCACAATTCTTATCTGATTTTGACGAAACTTGAAATATAGGTTTATCCCCATAAGATCTCGGTTCCTTTCGATATTGGCATGTATCGCATCGGAACTTCATGGATTATGGCCCCTGATTGTACGAAATATCATGTTTTTAGCTTGTGGACCCTATAGAGGTCACAATTTTGGACCGATTGTGATGAAACTTGACATGCATGTTTATAACCCCAAAATCTTGGTTCCCTTTGATATTTGCGCCCATCGGATCATAACTTCCTGAATTATGGCCCCTGATTGTCCGAAAAATGGACCTTTTTAGCTTGTGGTCCTTCTGGAGGTCAAAATTATTATCCGATTTAAAAAAACGTTTGATTATATCACTGTTACATGGTAATGAAGGTTGAGTTTAAATTTCGTGAAAATCGGACCAAAATTGACAAACAAAATGGCCGCCGTTTGTACGCGAATAGTGTGAAAATATGTTATATCAAGGTTGTGGACCCTATAGAGGTCACAATTTTGAACCGATTTTGATGAAACTTGACATGTATGTTTATAACCCAAAGATTTTGGTTCCTGTCGATATTTGCACCCATGGGATCATAACTTCCTGAATTATGGCCCCTGATTGTCCGAAGAAAGAATTGCCCTTTTTAGCTTGTGGTCCCTCTGGAGGTCAAAATTATTATCCGATTAAAAAAAACGTTTGATTATATCACTGTTACATGGTAATGAAGGCCGAGTGTAAATTTTGTGAAAATCGGACCAAAATTGGCAAATAAGATGGCAGCCGTTTGTACGCGAATAGTGTGAAAATATGTTATATCACGGTTGTGGATCCTATAGAGGTCACAATTTTGAACCGATTTTGATGAAAATTGACATGCATGTTTATAACCCCAAGATCTTGGTTCTTTTCGATATTTGTGCATATCGGATTGTAACTTCCTGAATTATGGCCCCTGATTGTACGAAAAATGACCTTTTTTTAGCTTGTGGGTCCTCTGGGGTCAGAATTATTATCCCATTTAAAAAACTGTTTGATTATATCACCGTTACATCGTAATGAAGGTTGAGGTCGAATTTCGTGAAAATCGGACCAAAATTGACAGCTGTTCTTGTAAGGCCATCCATCCTTCATCACTAACAAGGGGAAACCACGCCAGAAAATCTAGATGAACTTTGTCACCCAATGCAGGGATCAAACACCCAACCTCAAGGCTACCGAGCCAGCATCTCACCCACTTAGCAACATGATCCCCAGTCGAATTTGAAGCCTACTGAAATGAACCTTTATAACCCAAAGATCTTAATTCATTTCGATATTTGCAAATATCAAATTCTAACTTAATGATGTAGGAAAAATCACTTTCGGTATTGCTTTTTCTCTATCCATCTATCGAAAATGTGGGCGTATCCTGCCTGGCAGTGCCAGCCTATCTTTTAAATTATTGTTGTTTTTTGGGTGACGTGTATTCTTCGAAAAAGGTTTTTATAAAGCTTGTCACTTCAAGTTTGATCGACATGAAAATCGACATGCTTGTTCTTTGAACAGTTCTACATTTGATCCAACAACATATGGTCAGTTCCAGCTCCATGGTACGATCACACTTATTAGGTTATTAATGTCTCTTGCTGAAAACGTAGCATAAAATAATTTGTATAATGGTATTTTTCATACTAAATATGTAACTACTTTGTATGAATTATAGTGACTATTCTTGTAATGATTCTCATGGCCAAACATAAAGAAAAACAGATGAACTTAGCTAAAAGACGACCTCCTGTATTGAGTGAAAGTGATCCTAATAAATTCTATGGTAGGATATGTTATTTCTTTATTTATCCTGATGAACAGTCAGTTACAGCTCAATATGTATTAATATTCTTCAAAGATTTTTGGGAAAGCCTGGTCTTTTATTTATTTTTGCCCACATCTTAATATGGTAGTTGTTGGTTTTTTATAAGTCCACATGGAAATGTGGTCATATATTGTCGTCGCACCGTCCGTCCGTACAGTGTGGGGTTGATTGTCTGTAACCTTATGGGGTATTTCTATTTGATATAATGGAGCAAACTGATCCCACAGTGAACATTCGCTTGGCCGCTACAATCACTGATAAGCATGACATCGACGAGACTTAATGAGTTCGGCATATTAACTTTTTTACTCTGACAAATTAAATTCTCAAACATTTTTTTGAAGTATAAGGAAAATAAATAAAGATGTTTGAAGTATTTGTAGTTAAAAAATATTTCCTATTTAGTGTAAATGGGTATTAAAATGAGTAAAAGGCATCATATTGCCTGAAGCAGTTACGTGTTATGTAAACAACGCACGCGCCATTGAGCCAATGACTAACGCCGCATGATGTCAGTGCACGCTGTAGACAGTCATCTGTGACAAAGATAATTCGTAAGTAAATCTCTGTGAAACAGATTGATGCTAGAGTATGATGGACACAGTGTGGGATTGTTTCTCCATAACCTTGTGGGGGAGTTGTAAAGTACACAATATGTGTCTTTGAATGACTTTATGGAAATAATTTTTATTTGATTCACATTTAATTGTAAAGATCATAATCTAGTATAATCGATTATACCCAACAATACTAATTTTGGAGCAGCCCAACATGCCCCTCTCATTTGTCTTTTGACTGTCATCCCCACAAGGAACACTTGTACAAAACCGAGCAACCCCACAATAAAGTTGAACAAAAAACTGCACATGGTACCTCTCAACTGTACGTCCGTCCGTCGTCCATAATTTCTTGTGAACATTCTACAGGCTAAAGTTAATATCTGTTTGTACACAGTGTTAAAGGTCATGAGACGAAGAATCCTTTTGATTTTTAGCGATTTACGATAATTACTGCCAGAGTTATGACCCTTGATTACTTTGAAAAATCTTGTGAAGGCTCTTGAGGCTAAATTGACTTTAAATTTATACAAAGTGTTTAAGGTCACTGTGAAAGATTTTGTTGACTCTCTAGAGGCTAAAGTTAATATCGGATTGACTTTAAATTTATACGTAGTGTTTAAGGCCATAATATGAAGAAGCCTATTAATTTTCATCGATTTTTGATTATTGCTAGCTGGAAGGATTTCCAATAATTACAACCAGAGTTATGGCCCTTAAACTCTTTGAAATATATTGTGGACGAAGGCCATGAGACAAACAATCAAAACAATTCCTACCAATTTTTATACATTGTAATTACTTAATGGGCTATTACTCGTAATAAGATTTTCATGTGTTGTAAACGTTCTCCTGACTGACAAAAGAAAAAATATGCGACAACCCTTGTTGACTACCCAAATGACTTAGCTTTTGTGGGCGTTTGTTTCGTTGCCTGGCAACCTATCTTTATCACATCTGATGACATATATGTCCCCTTAACATTGACTTAACAGTGTCTATGTGAACCATGTGTATTGTGATATGGGGCCATCATACGGGGTATGTTCTGTTGGCTGGCAATGCATGTTTATATTTTATTTCAATATCTTTTACTTTTTTCTGTTAGCAATCGAATGGGTTGGAACAAAATCAGGAGTGAGAAATGTGAAAGTTGAATTGGAAAGAGGTCGTAAAAAGATAATGGTTTCGGATAGAACGGGAAAGATTTTAAGATTAATAGACTTAAGACGAACAGAAAGAATACATTTTAGCCTGTCCGATGATAAAAATATGTCCTTGGCTTCTATTCAAGTACGTGGTGAAATTGATCTGGTAGGTTGTCAATTAAAATTCTAGATTAGTTTATTTTTAGGGGGAATGTGACCGATTGTCACATAATCTTATCAAATAGTAAGTGCAGGAGGACTGCACTACATGCAAAACAAAAAGCTACAAGATAAACCTGCAGACAAGACAGAAAATAGACATTGCAAAAAAAAATACACATATTTAATCAAGTGAATGGATCTGGGGGCCAGGCGTAAGCGTTCACTGCGCTGTTATGGTACAGGTTTCATTAAAAAGACATAACAGAAATAATTCGACCAATCTTGACTTTGGCCGTCTCTTCAATGGTTATAGTCTGCCAGTTGACATAAGGTGTTAGAATGTCAAATAATTTCAACAATAAGGGCAATAAGTGACAGGAAAATAATACACATTCTTGGAACAGATCTTCTACTATCTTTTATTGAGGAACAAATTACAGGGACTTACAATTGTATCTCTGACTAATAATACTGGTTCACAGAGCTGATCACTATAACAATACCTTATTCAAAGTAGATATATAATATGCTTCTTGGAAAATAATATCTTAGGACATTTAAAACAGAAGCATAGAAAAAATTAACAGATTGCCCATGGCATATTCTGTTTGATTTTAATGGCTAACCAAGAATTAAAAAATATTGCAGATTCTCCGATTTGTTAGTATGTCTGAACGTCAGACTGTAGTTAGTCATATTGAGAAATTTCTACAAGATCTGGGAATTAACCGTGTACAAGAGGAATTAAAAGAAGAGACCATCATGAAGGATGCTACTTCTTTTGATGATCGTAAAGAACTTCTTGACACTTTCTTCAAAGTTGTATGTTCGCAAGTGAGTAGTAATTGGTTATTAATGATGGTGCTTATAGCACTTTACTTTCCTACCTTTGGAATTAAATACTAAAATAAAAAGTGTCTCTAGGAAACTTCAAAGTATTATTAATGGCACCCGTAATAAAATTCATTAATTAAGAGTAACATTTCAAAAGAGACAGAGACAGACAGAGACTTTAGCATCAATTCCACACAAACTAGGTCATTTCAGGACTAACATATTGTTTAATTTTATTTCAATAATTCACATTGCGCATACTGGTCTTTAGCATTGGGAAGAACTAGAGGACCCTGAGAAAACCCACAAAGTTGGACTGCCGATCCTACTCCTTGTCACGTACAACCTGAAATTGGGAACCCAAGACAGTTGACAAGCATTATGATACAGCACGCATGTGCCAAACATTCAGCCATCCAACCCCCATTTCAAGAAAAGTATTTAAAGTTTTTATACGTCCACATTGTCGTCACCCCTGTTCGTCCGTCCGTCCGTCCACAATTGTTTGTGAACAGTCTACACGTCACAATTTTTATCCGATTTCAATGAAACTTAAAATATAGATTTATCACCCTAAGATCTCGGTTCCTGTTGATATTGGCATGTATCGGACTGTAACTTCATGGGTTATGGCCCCTGATTGTCCGAAAAATCACGTATTTAGCTTGTGTAGAGGTCACAATTTTGAATCGATTTGGATGAAAATTGAAATGCATGTTTATAACCCAAAGAAATTGGTTCATTTCGATATTTGCGCCCATCGTATCGTAACTTCTTGCATTATGGCCCCTAATTGTCCGAAAAATCGCCCTTTTTAGCTTGTGGTCCCCCTGGAGGTCAAAATTGTTATCTGATTTAAAAAAACGTTTGATTATATCACCGTTACATGGTTATGGAGGTTAAGTTCAAATTTCGTGAAAATCGGACCAAAATTGACAGTCAAAATGGTCGCCGTTTGTACACGAATACTGTGAAAATATGTTATATCAGGGTTGTGGACCCTATAGAGGTCACAATTTTGAACTGATTTTGATGAAACTTGAAATATAACCTAACGATCTTGGTTTCATTGCATATTTGCACATATCTGGTCGTAACTTCCTGAATTATGGCCCCTGATTGTAAGAAAATCACCATTTTTTAGCTTGTGATTCCTTTGGAGGTCACAATTATTAATAGATTTAAAATAACGTTTGATTATATCACTGTTTCACTGTAATGAAGGGTGAGTTTAAATTTCGTGGAAATCCGACTAAAACTGATGGACAATATGGCCGCGGCTTTTATGCGAATACTATAAGAATATGGTTTATCAAGGTTGTAGACCCTGTGGAGGTCACATTTTTAATCTGATTTAGATGAAACTTTAAATCCAAGTTTATAATCCAAAGATCTTGGTTCTTTTCGATATTTGCACATATCAAATTGTAACTTCCTGAATTATGGCCCCTGATTGTACTAAAAATCGCCTTTTTAGCTTGTGGTCCCTCTGGAGGCCACAACCATTATCCGATTTTAAAAAACGTTTGATTATATCACCGTTTCACTGTAATAAAGGTTGAGGTCAAATTTCGTAAATATCGTACCAAAACTTCCGGACAAAATGGCTGCCGCTAATACGCGAATAGTGTAAAAATATGATATATCAAGGTTGTGGACCCTGTAGAGGTCACAATTTTAATCTGATTTTGATGAAATTTGAAATGTAAGTTCATAGACCAAAGACCACGTACATTGGACCATAACTTCCTGAATTATGGCCCTGATTGTACGAAAAATCTTGTTTTTGTCCCCCGCCTTTCGAAGAAAGTTGGGGGACTATTAAAATGGGTTTGTCCGTCTGTCTGTCCGTCCGTCTGTCCGTCACACTTTTTGGGACACAATAACTCTCTTCCTAATTGAGCTAGAATGTTCAAACCTTGTGTATGTGTTTATTAGGTCAATGCCTTGATGGAGTTTGAAGATGAGCATTTTCCGCTTAGGGTAAACAGAGATAAGCAATTTGATTGGTTGATGCTTTGGGACACGGTTACTTTAGTTCTAATTAAGTGAGATTGATGAAACTTTGTGTATAGTTTCATTACAGTAATACCTTGACTAAGTTCGATAATGAGCATTTTCTGCTCAGGTTAAGCAGTGCGATAAGCAATTTGATTGGTCAAGACTTTGGAACACAATAACTCTCCTTCTAATTTAGTTAAAATGTTCAAACTTGGTGTATGTGTTTATTAGGTCAATGCCTTGATGGAATGTCGGAGATGAGCATTTTCTGCTTAGAATAAACAGAGATAAGCAATTTGCTTGGTTGATGCTTTGGGACACGATAACTTAAGTTCTATTAAGTGAAGGGGATGAAACTTGGTGTATAGTTTCATTACATTAATACCTTGATTGAGTTCGATGATGAACATTTTCTGCTCAGGGGAAGCAGAACGATAAGCAATTTGATTGGCTGAGACTTTGGAACACAATGACTCTCCTTTGAACTGAGCTAGAATGTTCAAGGTCAATTTCTTGATGGAGTTTGATGATGAACATTTTCTGCTTACAGGAAGCAGGGACATCAGCCTCACTGTTGGCTTGTATTGATAGAATATAGAAACAGATGGACAATAACTGTTCAACAGGTAAAGATATGATATGGGGTTTAACATTCTACTGTTTTATTCAACATCAATATGTTTTTTGTCATTTTAAGGCATTCAAGAAGGATTCTGTCCTAACTAACATTGAAGAAGTAGATAATGAGAAAGTCAATAAAATTGGAAAAATTAAACTGACAAGAACTGAATTTGCTGATGCCCTAGGACTTCAACCAAACTCATTATTTGTTCGTAACATGTTTCTGTTGGTTGATCATAATAAGGATGGCTTTGTTTCATTTGAAGAATTTCTTGGCATGTTGGTGACAATGGCAAATGGTAAGTTGTTATATATATATATGTATTGTATTTTATTGGAGAATAAAGTTTCGAAATTTCATGTGAAGTGTTTATTTATTAGTAGGGCTTTTATCTACATTTTGAAAATATGTTTTATATGTGGCCATAGCTTCTATTTCCAAGGGGCATCCAATAAAAGAATGAAAATAAAATAAATTTTTCTGAAATTTAAAATTATTGCTGTTTTAACAGTTAAACTTGTTTTAGTTATTACCAATATACCCAACAATATTCACTTGTTTTGGTTATTACACTAGGGACATGGTATCGTCCAGATTTTACGAAAAAAGGAAAGAAACTACCCTTACACGTATCAAGTCAATAGATTGCCGTTTAGAATGTGTTAAATGCCGTCAAAATTCATCAAAAACCGCCCAGTTTGTGCTACCAAGTAGATTTAGAAACGCCGTATAGTTTTGACCTAGATCGTCTACTTTACGACTGTTCAGTTTCTCGGGATGTTTTTAGAAATGAACACTACCATTTAGATTTAAAAGGGCTTTAGTTTTTAACACCGTTCAGATTTTACGCCAAATTACCACTCGAGAGCCGTTGGTGTGGTTACAATTTATAGAAAAAAGATTTTAAAAATATTCACTGATTCAACTTGGTCATTGTTTTATCCTTTCTGTTATTCATAAGAAAATGGCTGAAGTATTCCTCCACCCCGTGCACCAAACAACGATAATTTTTCATTGGTTAGAGCTGTATAAATGCGGGAAATTTTACAGTAGCTATTGGCTAACAGCATGCATAAACAAACTTATTTGCATATTGCATACTATTTATAGTATTATTTAGTTAGCTGGAATTATTTTCAAGTCGACAGCCTCAAGAACCATAGAATTGTAATAATGCATAGTATGCAAGTCTAAAATAAATATATTCGTGAAAAATTGTCTTACATTAGCGGTTTTCCACACTGATCTAGGTTAATCCATGTGCAAAAGGATAAATTCATAACGTACGTACACCAGAAATCAAAGATTACAGGTGCAGATCATTTTATTTACCATCCTTTTTATATTTATTGGGAAGGTGTTGTTTCGGATGAAACCCAGACATGTGTTTGGTTTACGGGATAAATTAAGTAATAGGGTGCAGCCATTCAAAGAACCTAACGACAGACATTTATGACATATTGTATATTCCATGCGACGGTGGTATGTCATTACACGTCTGTGGGAGATCAGACGGAGCCGAAACAGGTGGCTGGGATGTGTGCTTTATACAACAATAGCAGGCAATCATTCAAAGAATACAAGCCAACAGTGAGGCTGATTTCCCCCGCCGAAATCCCAAAATAAATAGATGACACATATTAATTAATCGCACATTTATTTTTTTCAAAAGTATCGAGCAATCAAACTGTATACGAAGTGTCATCAATCACTATCAGATAGAATGAAAATTATCTTGTCCCAAAGCATCGACCAAAGGAAGTGATTAGCCATGCTTAGCTTCAGCTCGAAATGTTAATCATTGAACTCAGTCAAGACATTCGCCTAATGAACATCTACATCAAGTTTAAAGATTCTACCTCAAATAGAAGCAGAGTTGTTGTGTTCCAAAGTCTTGACTAATCAAATTGCATATCAATTCTTAGCCTAAGCAGAAAATTCTTACTGTCGAACTTAGTTAAGGTAATGATATAATGAACCCATATTCTGAGTTTCATCGCTCTCACTTTATAACGAAAGTTATTTTGCCCCAAAGCATCAACCAATCAGATTGCTTATCTCTGCTCACTGTAAACAAAAAATGTTCATCATTGAACTCCATTTCCTAATGAACGCCTACACCAAGTTTGAACATTTTAGCTAAGTAAGAGGAGAGCCATTGTGTTACAAAGTCTCGGCCAATCAAATTGCTTATCGCTCTGCTCCTGGGCAGAAAAGTTCATTATCGAACTTAGTCAAGGTATTGATGTAATGAAACTATACACCAAGTTTCATCACCTTCACTTAATTAGAACTTAGTTATCTTGCCCGAAATTATCAACCAATCAAATTGCTTATCTCTGCCCACCCTAAGCAGAACATGTTCATTTTCGAACTATATCAAGGCATTGACCTAATAAGCACATAAACCAAGTTTGAACATTTAACTCAATTAGAAGGAGAGTTATTGTGTTCCAAAGTCTCGACCAATCAAATTGCTTATCGCTCTGATTACCCTGAGCAGAAAATGCCCCTTATCGAACTTAGTCAAGGTATTACTGTAATGAAACTAAACACCAAGTTTCATCACTCTCACTTAATTAGAACTAAAGTTATCGCGTCCCAAAGCATCAACCAATCAAATTGCTTATCTCTGCTTACCCTAAGCAGAAAATGCTGCATGCTATCCTACACAAAACACTATACTATAAATAGTATGTATGCCATATGCAAATAACGATGTTTATTTGCACTGTTAGCCAAAAGCTACTGTAAATTTACCCGCGTTTAGACGGTCCTAACCAATGAAAAATTATTGTTGTTTTGTGCACGTACTAATACTTCAGCCATTACCTCTTGATGGAATATGAATAACAGAAAGAATAAAACGATGACGGCATTTAACACATTCTAGACGGCAATCTATTGACTGGATACGTGTATTAAATTAAATACCCGGTCCCTAGTGTTATCAATATACCAATCACTAATCACTTGTTTTAGTTATTACCCATCACTAATCACTTATTTTAGTTATTACCAGTATACCCAACACTAATCACTTATTTTTGTAACTACCAGATACCCATCACTAATCACTTGTTTTAGTAACTACCAGTATATCCATCACTAATCACTTGTTTTAGTTACTACCAGTATACCTGTATATTATTACCATAATACTAATCACTTGTTTTATGTTTTGATCAGGTAATGCAGAAGAAAAAGCCAAGATGATGTTTGATATGTATGATCTAAACAGAAAGGGAGAATTATCCAGAAAAGATTTTACAACGATGATCAAGTAATTACAGATTTTAAAGTTTT
The DNA here is from genome assembly GCA_948474765.1 of Patella depressa. Taxonomy (NCBI): domain Eukaryota; kingdom Metazoa; phylum Mollusca; class Gastropoda; family Patellidae; genus Patella; species Patella depressa. Next base: position 19,873,218 of record OX419716.1, read on the forward strand.
ATACATTGCTGGTTAGCCATTAAAATCAAACAGTATGCCCTAAAATATTATTTGAAAGTGATCCAGACATCAAGACAACCTATATAAAGTGTTTGCATATCATTCATGGAATTGTTTAAGCAAAGTAGTTGGTTGTTCTTCTGCTTTGTTTGTAGACGCTCTATAGGTCACAAATTTTATCAGATTCTGACAAAACTTCAAATTTTCAAAGAATTAGGGTCTTTTCAAAATTGGAACATATCAGACCTTAACTTCATGGATTATGGCCCTTGATTAAAAATCAAGCTTTTAGCTTAAAAAAACGTTAAACTTTAACTTAAATTTTTTATTTTTTAGCTCTTTCATTATCCATTTCTTGCAAAATTTTGACATATCATGCATGGCAACTGCATGTTGACAGCTTACCGGTATTGTGTACAATCTGAAAGCTTATTTTTGCCTTTTGGTATTGAATATTTTGTCTTTAACCTTCATTCTATTTCCGTCAGGTCGATGATGGACTCAGGGGTTGCTAGTATAGAAGATACACAAGTGGATAAATTGTTAGATCAAATGTTTCAACACGCTGGTATCGCCAACAAACAACACATGACTTTTGATGACTTCAAGAAAATATTTGTATCTGAAGAGTATAGTGATATTCTGAAAAACTCAACTTTGGCATTGGATAAAGGTAATAGATTCTACTAAATGTTATCTTTTTTAGAAACAGGTCAATGATCCGATCTTTCTTTCGCTTCATTTGGAATGTGGAAGTTGCTCTAATCTGATGAACAGATTGTATTATCCAAAATTTGATAATGGTAATTGGCACTATACGTTTGTCTGTTATTTAAAATTCAACATCATACAGTTTCACAGGAACAAATTAAAGAACGATAAAAAGAATTCAATTAACGAAAAAACCCTCTAACAAACATATAAATTGATTATTTGAAGCAGTAATATTCATGTTAAAACCTAAGCCAAAACCTAGAATACATAACAGATGATTCTCACCAGTTCCACAGATTATAGCAAATCAAATCAGAAAACATTTGACCAGAGACTTGTGCTTCAGCTGCTGGAACCACCTGTTTCTTAGCTTGATTATATGCAAATGCACATTTTATTATTGCTCCTGAATATCCATGACATCAATTTCAGGTTGACCCAAAATAATGCAAGTGGTTAGAAATAATTCTTAATTATAATGAAGTGCTGCAATAGAAGACAATTGTTCCATTAATCCATCTGAGTATTTTAATGTTTATGTTTATACTTATAGTGCAGACACATAGTGGCGGAACTGGTGTCATACAGAGAAAAAGAACGTTTTTAAATCGTTATAGGTATGTTACAACCATTGGGATACAGTCATAAGGCTTTATTGCACGACTCTTTCATGAAAGGTTTACCAGCCTGAAATCACTGTTTCTTTTGTTCGGTTCTTCCTTTAACATAAAAGACTGGATAATTTGCATCTTTGAAATTATATAGATACAGTTAGTTCTGTTTTTGAGCAGTTTAATAACACCAACATTTCGTTACGTTTTATTTCATTGTAAATGGGGATTGCAGTGTAATCAAGAGATAAGGGACTAACCTCTTGACTAGAATGTCCATTTCCAATCCTGGTTCTCACTGGCCGGGGTTGGTGAGGAGCTGTTAAGGAGAGAATAGTTTCTAGTTGTTTGAATGGGGTGAAAAATCGAGATCCACCAATATTCACCTATTACGGTTCCTCGATACCGTTGACGAAGAATGTAAATAAGAATAGGGTTCGCTCCAGTCTAGCGCTAAACCAAAAGAATAAGACAACAACAAGTTCAAAATTAATAAATTTTATTACATATATAAGACAATTAATTTATTATAGGTCTATATATATATTATAGACTCTACTGTCTACAGCAATAAATAATAAATAAATGAGGCAACAAATTGCATAAATTATAATAAAATATTTAATTTGGAAATAGGCCTAATGGGCCAACAATATTAAGTTAATTTAATATACTATATAGGCCTATATGTTAAATTAAAGACTTTTTACCACCCTTCGCCCTTACTGCAAGAAGGTTGCATTCCTATAGCCTAGTTTTTCCCCAAAAGTGCTAAAAAGTAAGGATTTTTCCCCAAAAATGACAAAGTCGGGATTTTTCCCCAAAAAAGACAAAGGCCGGGAATTTTCCCCAAAAGTGACAAAGGCGGGGAATTTTCCCCCAAAATGACAAAGGCAGGGAATTTTCCCCAAAGATGATCAAGTGGGGATTTTTCCCAAAAATGACAAAGGCGGCGAATTTTCCCCAAAAGTGATCAAGTGGGGATTTTCCCCAACTATGATAAAAGTGGGGATTTATCCACCAATTGATGATAACGATGGGGATTTTACTCCAAAAATGAAGAAAAATTGGGATTTGACCCGAATAGTGATAAAAGTGGGGATTTACCCACTGAGTGGATGAAAAAAAAATGGGGATATTTCCCCAAAGATGATAGAGTGTGGGGTTTTCCCATGATTGATTACGCTGAAATTAAAAACCTCTAGTAATATATAAAAGGCAAGTTCTGGTGGCTACGAAATCTGGACAAAATATTAAATATAGCCTAAAAATGGTACAAAAAGAATGATGCTGATCTACTAGTCACTCACTGACGGGGGAAACTAGGCCTAAGGCCTAACTTACAAAAAAAAAAAATCCCATTCTCCAGCCTAAATAAAGGTCAACAGTTTACCCTGGGAATAATTAGTCTGCTATTAACCTACCATTAAAGAATACATCAGTTTTTCCTCCAGGCAAAATGGGCCTTAAAAGTAATAAAGACGACAGAACAAACTGCACCCAATGGCAGCCTAAGACTGAAGTGACCAGCCTAAAGACTGTGTCTGCTAATTTTTAAACGTTCCGCCAATCAGAGGGATTGGAACGTAAGCTTGTGTAAAATAACCAATGAGATTCATTAGAACGTTAGCGCGAGTACTATGGTCAATGACAGTGTCTGGAACATAAGAGCGTGAAACATGTCAAACGCAGGAGTTTGTGAAATAAGCTGGGAAGAAACAGTTGATGAATATTTGAAAAATACGAGTTAAATAAGTATAGGCAAGTGTATCCCTCTCGCTTATAATGTGGGGCATAATGATACGAATTATTGAAAAATGACAAGCTGAATTACGACCGGGGTAAAGTAGTTTTTACACATTAATTTTCTGAAACCGGACGCACGCGGTCTGCCTCCCTTTGACACTTCCAATAGGCTGACCATTAATAGATAAACTTTAAAAAATGATTGTAGCTGAATTATGTCATCACTATGACTTTTTGTAGGCTTAGGTAGCATTATAATATATATAATAATGATGCTAATAATAAACTAATAATTACAGTTTTATGCTCGTAAAAGCCCGAGCCTTGCGGTTGTCACAAGCTTGGCACATGACAGTGTTTATGCATCTATGATCTATAACTAAATTAACTAGATGTAAATATCTTGCAAAGAGAATAATACTGATTTTCCACATGAGTGGCACATATAAAGGTGATTTAATCATAATCAATTAGTAATACTAGGGTGGACCGATTCAGCTCTATGAGCTTTGCCTCCGCGCGCGTAACACACCCTACAACTGAGGCGATTGAAATTTGAAAAAAAAGTTGATGCTGTTTAAATAAATGGCGAAATTCAATGTTCTTTAGACCTTAAACTCCTTTTCATTCATTGTGGTTGGGTGACCAATTGGTTAATGTATGCGCATTTGATCAGAAGGTTTGTTATAGAGTCAACTGGTGTGCTTTCAATTGCCTGCTTGTAGGTAACAATGAATAGGGTCGCCTGTTTTCTCTGGGTGCTCAGGTTTCCCCCCACTGTTTAAGACTGCCATGCGCCAGCAAATTATTGAAATAAAATTGAACCATACATTAGTTTGTGTCGAGCGGATGTTAAACCCCATTTCTCACTCTATCTCTCTCCCATTCCATTTTTGAATAGTTTTTCCCTTAATGTAATGATAAACGTCCACTCAATGACTATATAAATCTTTTTTGAATAATTAACAGAAATCAGAGTTATCATGGTACTGCGAATCGTCGTGCTTCTAAAATGAAAATTACAACAACCAAGAAACAACTACCGATGGGCAAATTCCAAACTAAACTTCATGAATTTACGAGATACGTTGACAACTACAGACTACAAATCTTCTGGTTTACTTTATTCATCTTGGTTAATTTTGGTATCTTCATTGAGAGAGCTTATTGTAAGTTATAAACTAAATTATCTATATATGCCCAAATTTTCATGTGGACGTATTATGCCGTTTTGATGGGGACCCCAACCAGAAAATTTTATAAACAACTGAGTGTTGTAAATGCGTTTTGTAAGCATTTCAGAAGAAACTGCAGAAAGGCAATTCACCCTCAGCACTTCCCCGTACAAACAGACATTAAGACCCCTTGGCAATATAGCCAGCCTGATATATCTTTAAGTGTTTTCTGACATAATATGTCAATTCAACTTTTTTTTTTATGTTTCAATTTTATGGCATGTTGAATAGGTAAATTCTTGAAATGGTCATGGTCAGGTCTATCATTAAGTTGTCCAATACAAAATAAATGTTACTATCCTACTGTATTCTCTTAATTAATTGTCTGTTTTCTATAGAAATTGTTACGATGGTAGTTCAAGTAAAATCTGTCATGTCCATAATACTTCTCCAGAGAAGACAAACATACATTACGCAAGAGCTAAATCTGCCTATTGCAGGTCTTTAGGTCTGAAATGTTATCTAAATTATTAATTAGACATTAATTAACTTATCCAGACCATTATCAACTCTCGATGTCAAGGCTAGCCTTCCATATCTACTGGATTAGGATCCGATTTGCTGCTCAACTTTCATTTATGATTTAGTTATGAAATGGATAATCAAGACTTTGTTTTTTATCGTACCAATTTTAGTAATGAGGATCGAGGCTAGGCCGAAAAATCAATCGCTTAAATCTTAGTTCAGAAAGGATAAATTTGACTGAAATTTTCAGCAAATGCCCTTTATGTTATCTAATTTTTAACTACAGGTATTATAGTGAAAACTGCCAGCTCTTTATCTAATCTCCCATAAATATAATGTATCTTTAAAATGTAATGTTTTTATTTAATTGTAGTTTATTCTGTAGAAAGAGAACATGCTGGTTTGCGTCGACTTGCTGGTTATGGTGTTAGTGTTACTCGTGGAGCTGCCAGTGTACAGATGTTTTTATATTCCACTTTATTGGTCACCATGAGTAGAAATACACTCACGTTTTTTAGAGAGACCTTCTTACATCGATTTATTCCGTTTGATTCGTTCCATGCTATGCATAAATGTACAGCTTGGATAGCACTAGTAGCTACAAGTGGGTGAATTTACCTATTTTACAGAAATATTAATAGACTTGATGCCTATGGGTTTTGTTTGTGTATAGTGGGGTCCTCCTTCATATACTATAGGCTTAATGAAATTAAATTCGGGTTTAACAATCTACTGTTGACGACAGGACAAACAAAGACGGCCATACACCATACAGTATGCTCTAAGGAAAAATTTTCCTGAACAACAATACTACGGCCTACTCTTATATCGAATTACAACTGCCAAGGTATCTATATATGTGCATGCCAGTGTATACATGACCCAAGTTTTCCATCCCATATGAAGGGCTATACATTTTTCCTTGCCAAGCCCTCTGTCCTACACACTGACCAAAGGGAACCAGGTCGGAAATCTATGAATTCTTTTGGTGAACACTCCCCAATTAATATAATGTCAAACATCATAACCTTTGACACGGCTGTGACCTGAATGGAATATTAGTTTGTCTTGCAATGGTGTGAAATTGTTTTCATTGTATCCATTTAAGAGACTATTTATCCTACCATTTTTGTCCCCCGCTTTCGAAGAAAGTTGGGAACTATTAAAATGGGTCCGTCCATCTGTCTGTCCGTCCGTCTGTCTGTCAGTCAGTCACACTTTTTGGGACACAATAACTATCTTTCTAATTGAGCTAGAATGTTCAAACTTGGTGTATGTGATGTAGTTCGAAGATGAGCATTTTCCGCTTAGGGTAAACAGAGATAAGCAATTTGATTGGTTGATGCTTTGGGACACGATGTGCTGAGTGCATTTAATATACTTCAATCCTCTTCTTTGTTGATTTGGTGCATTTGGTTTTTGGAACTGGGCCTACTTCTTTGATACATTTAACGGTGTGGTTACTTGTGTAGCAGAATTTCTACAACAATGTGCTTGCATTCGTGGTTCTTGCAGCATATGACAGATCATGACTCATACTGACATTATATAATTATTTCCTTGGGTTTTGTTCCCAAATTGTTTTCGGGAATGAGTGAAGTCTGTGTCACCACAGGCCCGGGATTGTACAGCGCAGTGGACGCTTACGGCTAGCCCCCGATTCCATTCACTCTTTTTGAATTGTTTATGTTTGTGTGTCACCACAGGCCCGGGACTGTACAGCGCAGTGGACGCTTACGGCTAGCCCCTGGATCCATTCACTCGTTTTGAATTGTTTATGTTTGTGGCCTCGGAGTATGATGTCTTGTCTGTATATTTGTTTTTGTGTGGAATTGTGTGTGGTGCAGTCCCCCTGCACTTACTATTTAGTTCTAATTAAGTGAGAGTGATGAAACTTGGTGTATAGTTTCATCACAGCAATACCTTGACTAAGTTCGATAATGAACATTGTCTGCCCAGGGTGAGCAGAGCGATAAGCAATTTGATTGGCAGAGAATTTGGAACACAATGACTCTCCTCCTTACTGAGCTAGAATGTTCAGACTTGATGTAGGCGTTCATTAGGTGAATGCCTTGATGGAGTTTGATGATGAACATTTTCTGCTTACAGTGAGCAGAGATAAGCAATGTGATTGGTTGATGCTTTGGGGCACAATAACTTTGGTTATAATGAAGTGAGAGCGATGAAACTCAGAATATGGGTTCATTATATCATTACCTTAACTAGTAAGAATTTTCTGCTTAGGCTAAGAATTGATAAGCAATTTGATGGGTCAAAACTTTGGAACACAACAACTCTGCTTCTATTTGAGGTAGAATGTTTAAGCTAAGCAGGGCTAATCACTTCCATTGGTCGATGCTATGGGACAAGATAATCTTCATTCTATCTGATAGTGATTGATGACACTTCGTATACAGTTTGATTGCTTGATACTTTTGAAAAAAATAAATGTGCGATTAACTAATATGTGTCATCTATTTATTTTGGGATTTTTGTGGGGGACATCAGCCTCACTGTTGGCTTGTTTATTTGATTTCTGAAATATTTTGCATATTATAAAATGTCTTAATATCTGTCAGACATTATGCGTTTTAAATAACAATTTGATTGTTGTTTATTTCAGTAATGCATGTAGTTGGTCATGCTATCAATTTATATCATATTTGTACTCAAGCATCAACAGATCTCAACTGTTATTTTAGAGAATATTTTAGAGCGTAAGTATTCTTTTATTACTAGTGATTTTTATTGGACAATATGACTTTACTATATACAGAAAATATCCCTAAAATACTGAAAAATAACTAAAAAGTATGGAATAAAAACCGAAAGATACTAAACAAGTTATTAGATTTGATAGGTGACCTGTGAAATTTTGTGTGATTAATGTAATACATGCATGAATTATTTATTTGATTATAATCTGGCAGTGTTGATAATAGAATGTATAATGCAAATTATCAGGGGTATATCTGTTATGTGGTATTGGGGTGTATAGGCACAAGATGGCCTGGATTGTTTTTGACAATCAGAAGGGCTAATCAGAAACTGTCATCTTACATTCCACTCCATCCCAGAATTCCATCTAGGATCAAAGCCTTTTATTAGTCAAGGGAAGTAACTCAATTAACACAAAGAACTCAAGAAGGCTCCAGACCCGCATTCCTTAATGATAATTTGAATAAGTTGGTTTAGTAAAGGCTAAAGGAGTATATGACAATAACCTACATGTTACAGGTAAAATATATAAATGTATATCTTTATATATAATTTGAAATAAAGTCATTGCTTACCAGTATGCCTACTTATATCTTCTGTTCAGTATATTATAAAACAATTTTTGGTTTCAGTACTGATGTCTTGTCTACCTTTCATTACTGGGCCTACACAACAGTCACCGGTAAGTTAATAGTATTAGTTTATTTGTCATTATCCCTATTTTTGAGCATTTTTACACATAAAATCCATAAATGTAACCCCGTTTATTGTGTTTTATGGGTTAATTGTTTAAAATTCTTATATTATGGCATGTATATTGACAGACAGGCTCTCTAGCCAGTCATTCACAACTGGCAATTATCATTAAAATGAGAGCCCTGTTACACCCGACTTACTCTCAGGGCTCCCGCTGTCGGTCACCAAAGTAACAATTTGAGATGAAAAAAATGAAAGAATATGATTAAAATTTAATTTGGCATTTCTGTTTAGGAGAAATTTAGATAGTTTTTGAGATGCAGTGAAAGAATTCTTAAAATTCTAATCGTGTATCCCAAATTGACCAGTTTGCTGAAAGTGTCAGTCACAACCATGTGGCACCATACTTTAAACTAATCAACTTGATGATAACCTGATCGTGTCAATGAGTAATACTATTCAGTTGTCTTGGATAATATTAATGATTATTGAGATTGATGTATTATGTCATTGATAGACCTATCTCAAGTCATTATTTACTCTTAATGATTAATCCAAGAGGTGATTATTCGATATTTCGTTTCATCTATGGAAATGAACAATATGGTCGACAATTCTTCTCGAAAAGAATTAAATATTTTCATTATTAAATTCTGTTAACTGTGTCTTCATACCGCATGTAAAATATAGAAGCACATCTAATTAGATACTATTTTAAATTATATTATCACCATGGGTCGGAAACGTAAGAACAATGAATGAGTTGAATATTCTACACGCAAAACATAAATTAGAAAAGTAGAAAATTGGATGAGATTTGATGTGTGAATATTGATGTGCGGTGTCATACAGTGAGCAAAAAGACTGAAGTCACCAGAATGAAATCTGATTGTAGTAAATCATCTCAAAATTGGGCCAATGTAAAGAAGGATTTTGTAAGTTGGTGGATATTGTATGTACCAGTCACATGTCTTTGTTTCTACTACCCATTTTATCACAAATATTCCAGTTGGGGGGGGGGAAAATATGAACATTTTTTTTATATAAAATCTTTTATATATTATGGCAGAAAAAAAACTGTGAGGCATGCTTATTCCTTTTCTTATCAGTGTCTAACCTTAAAACAAAATACAAATGAACCCTTGGCAATTTGAATTCGAAATATGTGTAGGCTGTAGCCCCCATGTCCAGGCAAACATTTCCTCTATGGAGGTCAATCGTATTCACAATACCTAAAATGATATGTGCAATGTCTTTTCACTTTCGACGAACATTGAACAAAGCATAATTGTCTTGGCATCTTCTACATTTCACTATCTACATTACATCTTCGTCTTAGTAACTTCTACATTGCATTAGCGAACGTGTTTTATCTCGACTGCATTATCTTTTTATGACATGTGGGCGGAGCCTAAAAGAGGTATGAAATCATCAACAATAACTTCACATTACAGAGAGAAACTACACATTAAAGAAACTAAACATTACAGAAAGAAACTACACATTACATAAAGAAACAACACATTACAGAAAGAAACCACATATTACAGAAAGAAACTACAGTACACATTACAGAATGTTATTGTTATTGTTGATGATTTCATACCTCTTTTAGGCTCCGCCCACATGTCATAAAAAGATAATGCAGTCGAGATAAAACACGTTCGGTAATGCAATGTAGAAGTTACTAAGACGAAGATATAATGTAGATAGTGAAATGTAGAAGATGCCAAGACAATTATGCTTTGTTCAGTGTTCGTCGAAAGTGAAAAGACATTGCATGTATCATTTTAGGTATTTTGTCGATTGTTTTATGTAAAGTAACATTTGTATTTTGAATTAGCGGTATCATGACATAAGTAATAGAGGTAGTTTGTATTGCAAAAGCAGTATTAGACATAAGTACATAACATCTAATTCTGAATACGATTGACCTCCATATTCCTCATGGAACACTGTATGACAATTAAACCACATTTCATTTCATTTTCTTATTGTACATTTTACAAATTCTTTAATTTCTATTTGTATCATACTCATTAGAATTATTTTTATTTTTCAGGAATAACTGGAATAATTCTTACTATAATTATTATCATTATGTATGTGTTTGCTCAAGAATATGGACGGCGCCATGTGTTTAAGGCCTTCTGGTTCACACACAATTTCTACGTCTTATTATATATCTTTATGATATTACATGGTGCTGGCCGCTTGGTACAAGATGCTCTATTTCCGTATTTCTTCCTCGGTCCTATGGTTATATTTGTTCTGGATAAGATGATTAGTTTAAGTAGAAATAAAGTGGAGATATCTGTCAAGAAAGCTCAAATTCTGCCTTCAGGTACGTCACCCAAGATTTTTATTCGCCCACATTTTCATGTGCTGTCGCTCCTGTCGGACAAACACAGTCAATTAAGATCCCTGGTGTGGGTGGACATAATATAAGTATATAAGCACATTTGAGCAGGTATGTGGTAGTTCAAAAGATCACATCCTCCCTGTCAGCTTGTTGAAATATTCAAGAATTTTGCCAGTCTTTAATTAGCATATGAATTTTATCAGTTGTGTCTTTTAGGTGTTACAAACCTTGTATTCAAGCGACCTTTGAACTTTGATTATAAATCTGGACAGTGGGTAAGAATAGCTTGTTTGGATTTGGGAGAAAGTGAATATCATCCATTCACACTGACATCTGCTCCAAATGAAGAGAATCTTAGTTTACATATCCGAGCTGTTGGACCTTGGACCACCAATATCAGACGAGTGTATGATCCTAACAATGTTGTCGGCAATCCATTTCCAAAGGTGGGTGCTCGTAATGGATTGTATGCAAAATTTTCTTTTATTATGGCTCAAAATTTACTTTTATTAAAGTGGCAAAAAGTTTAATACAATGTGGGCTAGAATAATTTAATTACACCAAATGTTGAATATGGATATCAATTTAAAAGTTTTCTTGAAACTAAATATTTCAGAAAGTCAATAAAACTTTAAAATTGCATGATATGCAAATTCAACATTTGGTGCCATTAAATTATATGTAATAGTATATATAATAGATGTATATATTATATGTTATTTATATATGTATATTTATATGTTATTTATATATGTACCCTTATGTGTATATTCTTAATGTAAATGCATAGTTTCTTTCTGTAATCTATTTCTGTAATGTGTACTGTAGTTTCTTTCCGTAATATGTGGTTTCTTTCTGTAATGTGTTGTTTCTTTATGTAATGTGTAGTTTCTTTCTGTAATGTTTAGTTTCTTTAATGTGTAGTTTCTCTCTAATGTGTAGTTTCTTGTTGTAATGCGTTGTTTCTTTATGTAATGTATAGTTCCTCTGAAATAATCTGATTATAATTTGTTTATTTAATTCAATCAACAATGACATGTTGATGAGTAGGGTCAGGTAACAGTTTATTTTTATTGTGTATTTTAGCTGTATCTAGATGGTCCATTTGGTGAAGGTCATCAAGATTGGTATCGTTATCCAGTATCTGTATTAGTTGGTGGTGGAATCGGTGTCACACCTTTCGCTTCTATTCTCAAAGATATGGTTTCAAAATCTAGAATGAAGGTTAATTTCCCTTGCCAAAAGGTAATGATAGTTTTCGAAAAATACAGATGTAAAAACTAAATCTGTCAATTGAAGGTCTTTTGGGGACTTCAAAAGTTATAGACACTATTATTTGTGATGTGTGACAGCTAAATGAGTCTTAAGTTGCACAAATAGATTTCTAATTACACTCTAATTTGTGTCCGAGTGCAGAAATTTTCAAAATTTGGTTTTGATTTTTGAATACTTTAACATGTTGAAATTCAGTCTGGCACACTTTACTAGCAAGAAAATGTGGATAAAGGGTAGAAATGGAGCAATTAGTAAACAGTAGTTTACTTAGAGTTGGTCAATTTACTTGAAACCAAGCCATAATTGACCTATTTCACTGGAAAATGCAGCCATTTTGCCAAAGGAAGCCCAGAACGTAACTTATACCAACACAACCGGCTAAATCTCCTCTTTCTATTTATAGTACTCATTATAATATTCAACACCACTACTCAACCAATAACAGCGTTTAAAATAGTAAACAAACCCGCCTCGTTGCTATGTGACATCGCAGAGGTGATGTCAATGACATGACCCGCCTATCGCGCATCTGATTGGTTGAACTTTGGCGATGTCGTCTCAACCAAAATGTCGGCTGCCTATCGAGTTTTCGTCAACAGACAAACAATTATAAAGTTATGAATTAAAACTGTAGTTAATTTTTTAAAATTGCGTACTTTTAGTAAACAAACATTCCTTGTTTAAATGGCGCTTTTGTTCGAAAGAGCAAACCGTGGTGAAATGTAGGAACAGTTTGACAGCTTTTAATTTGTCTACATCGGCCAGTATTAACAATGGAACGATCTCGTTTTGTGGATTATTTTTGTGACAATGTTAAATAGGAAAATTCCTGAATGCATGAATTCATTGCAATTACGTGTTATATGTTGAAATCTGATTTTCTTAACAATTGTGTCGTCAAGTTTAGTGGCAGTTTGGCATTTTTAACCATGACTTTCGTCATGCATATCAGGAAATTTGAACGTAATCTTTAAAAACAGTTTTCTCGAAATAGGCCTTTCTGGACTCCCGGAATTTGAACTTGAATATCTTGGCGATGGAGTAAGGAAGAGAAATAATCTTGGTATCATTAGACAGCTTACAACATTCGCTTTACGATGACATATATAACTCATATTAGAATTTTTGGTCATTAAGACTCATTTCGCTGTCACTCGTCACATTTAAACTTTTATTCACATAAAAAGCCTGTAAGCAGAGATTGAAACAGACTAAAACACTATTCCCCATTTAATTTAAAAATGGTGATCCAGGGCCAAGACTTGAATAACAAGTACCTGCCACATCTTGTCAAAACTTCAAACAGAGATAACTTCCACCAGAATAAAGTAATTTGAATAAAATTCACCATATATTCATTTTGCATTATCTATTTTTGAACTATACTATTCAAAAAAAGTAGGGGATATTTGATTTTGGGGGCATAATACTAAAATATGCAAATGACTATGAAAAAAGTCACTATAGAACCTAACAGAAGAAACATTTCCAGTTACATGTGACGCCCAAACGCACCAATAGCTACCGCATGGAATGCAGGTGATGCTTGGGATCATCATGGGGGTCCAACCCAAGATTTGCACGACTCTGACTTTGAATGTTACAGTCATTGTGGCATTGAAAACCAGGGTGGAAACATCAGTTTAATTGTTTTAGTGACCAGAAAACAAATTTTGATATGCGTCGGCTTATCCAAAATGAAAGGTTACGTGCCCTTGGCATGCTACAGATCGGCACAACACAGGCGGTTGTTGCGCGGACGATGAATGTTTCTCAGTCTGTCATAAGCAGGCTATGGTCCAGATACCGTGATACACAATCTGTACAGGACAGACCACGCTCAGGTCGACCAAGGGCGACAACTCAAGCCCAGGATCGATTTATCCGTACCTTGGCCTTGAGAAATTGTGTCATCGCAGCAGATCAGATCAGCGCTCGTCTTCAAACAGACTCTGGTGTGAGAGTGAGTGGCCAGATGATTCGGAATCGACTGCATAGGGGTCACCTTTGCGCCCGACGTCCTCGCGTGATCCCTTGTTTGAGAGATCATCACATTCAGGCAAGACGTCGTTGGTGTAGGGATCGTCAACACTGGGATAATCGACGCTGGAGCAATGTGATGTTTTCAAATGAGTCAAGGTTCACTGTTGATTTTTTGGACAGACGTAGGAGGGTGTGGCGTCGTTGAAACGAGCGCTTCCAAGACGTTAACGTCATCAGACATGATCGATTTGGGGGTGGTTCTGTTATGGTGTGGGGAGGCCATCACTGTTGCTGGAAGAACGGCTTTACATGTTGTTGCAGGGCGTGTTACAGGCCAGTACTACCGGGACAACATCTTGGCAGTCCATGTTGTGCCGTTCGCACGACGTCATGGCCGCCGTTTTATCTTCCAGGATGACAACGCAAGATGTCACAGGGCCAGGATTGTTACAGGTTACCTCCAACAACAGAACATCACCACATTACCTTGGCCAGCACTGAGTCCCGACCTCTCCCCCATCGAGCATGTCTGGGACAGAGGTTACGTCATTGTCAACAACGTCCTGCCAATGTCCAAGAACTTGCTGCTGTGTTGCAACAGGAATGGGACAATCTGGACCAAAATGACCTCAGACGTCTCATAAGGAGTATGCCACGTCGGATCAATGCTTGTTTGGCAAACAGAGGAGGATTTACCCGTTACTGACTTTGTTGTGATGCTGTGGTAACTTTGCTGTTTGACCCCGGGTATCATTTTACCCTTATAATGGTCAGTCTGTGCCTTACTTAGTCTAACGATCATTTGGAATAAATCGATGAATGTGAACTTCATTTCATTTTGTCATTTGTTTCTTCGTCAGTTTCATTAGTTGACTTTAATAACACTTAAAAATCAAATATCCCCTACTTTTTTTGAATAGTATATTATAGCAAGAACGGACAGCAGCTCTTTATCTCAATCATACATGATACGTCTTTAATATGTTGACATTAACAAACTGGATTTTTACCTTGTTACACTATTTTCATGACCATATATTGATACAAGTATGTAATATTGTAGGTATATTTCCTGTGGGTTACAAAAACACAGAAAAATTTTGAATGGATGACTGATATTATTAGAGAGGTGGAAAGTGGTGATATTAATGGACTGGTGTCAGTACATATCTTCATTACTCAATTTCAACAAAAATTTGACTTCAGGACAACCATGTTGGTAAGAAATATGTATATTTTTAATTGATAAATCACATTTACATCTTACCATGAATTATTAATGTAGAATAACATCAAATATTCCACTATCCTAACAAAATTCAATCATTCATAAAGATTAGAAATGAGGAAAGGCCAAGGGTGCTTGTCAAAATTTCACAAAGTGAAATCCAATTTTATGGAATGTCTGACGGTTAAAGGGTTACCGGTAATAACTATTATTTGAACACAGCCATAACAAATTTCAATTTGATATATATTTGTCTTTTTTCAGTATATTTGTGAAAGACATTTTCAGAAAATTGCTGGACAGAGCTTGTTTACTGGTCTTCGTGCTACAACTCATTTTGGACGACCTAAATTTCAAGACTTTCTCCAAACTCTCCCCTATGAACATAAAGGGGTAAGGTTTATGAAAGAAATTGTTCCTGTCAATTCACCTGTTTTGACTGGCTGAAGAACTGACCTGTCAGTTAACTAGCATTTGACTAAATTAGAATTTTGTACAAATTAACTGTTATACTTATAGTTATAGGCCTATATTTATTTACTTCTGCCGTCTGCTTGATATTGGCTCACACTCTCTAAACGTATCTGGGACCATGGTGGCTAACACGCTGGCTCTCTGGCCTGGAGGTAGGGTGTTCGATCCCTGCATAGGCCAAGAAAGTTCATCCAGATTTTTAGGCGTGGTTTTCTTCTTGTCAGTGGTGCAGGACGGAGGGCCTGACAAGAACAGCTGTCTAGTCATTTGGATGGTACAAAAAAACAAAGGTCCTGTGTACAAATTGGTGTGCACGTAAAAGATCCTTTGGCAGTTGGAATTTGTATATATGTAAGAATAGGCCATAGCACTGCTGCATGGGCAAAATTTCCAATATAGCATACTGTATGGCGTATGCCAGTCTTCGTTAGCCCAGTTCGGAGCAGAACAGTTGGACAGTTAACACCATTTCATTTCATTTCACAAACGTTATAAAAATAGCGCAATTCCACCTAATGTGTAAACAACCTTAACATAAAAATAATTTATTTCAGGTTCAACAAATAGGAGTATTTAGTTGCGGACCACCTCCAATGACCCACAATGTGGAAAAGGCATGTACTTCATTGAATAAAAGTGAAGGACCAACTTACACTCACCACTACGAAAATTTCTAAAATATTTTGGTTTGAATTGGGGCCTTTTAGGCTTTGGCGCTCAGCCTAAGATTTATTTATCCAGGATGGGATTGTTATAGAGTAGAATCACATATAGTCTTCAGTCAAATATAGAATCTTTTTATACGCCCACATTTTCATGTGGACGTATTATGTCGTCGCCCCTGTCCGTCCGTCCACAATTTGTTTGTGGACTCTCTACAGGTCACAATTCTTATCCGATTTTGCCGAAACTTGAAATATAGGTTTATCCCCAAAAGATCTCGGCTGCTTTCGATATTGGCATGTATCGGATCAAAACTTCATGGATTATGGCCCCTGATTGTACGAAAAATCACGTTTTTAGCTTGTGGACCCTATAGAGGTCACAATTTTGAACCGATTTTGATGAAACTTGACATGCATGTTTGTAACCCAAAGATCTTGGTTCCTTTCGATATTTGGGGCTATCGGAATGTAATTTCCTGGAATATGGCCCCTGATTGTCCGAAAAATCACCCTTTTTAGCTTGTGGTCCCTCTGGAGGTCACAATTATTATTCGATTTAAAAAACCGTTTGATTATATCACCGTTACACCCTAAGGAAGGTTGAGTTCGAATTTCGGGAAAATCGGCCGAAAATTGCCATACAAAATGGCTGCCGTTTGTACGCGAAGACAGTTAAAAAATGGTATATCAAGGTTGTGGACCCTGCCGAGGTCACAATTTTGATTCGATTTTGATGAAACTTGAAATTCATGGTTATAACCCAAAGATCTTGCTTCCTTTCGATATTTGCGCATATCGGATCGTAACTTCCTGAATTATGGCCCCTGATTATACGAAAAATCGCCTTTTTTTTAGCTTGGAAGTCACAATTATTATTCGATTTAAAAAACTGTTTGATTATATCACCGTTACACCCTAAGGAAGGTTGAGTTCGAATTTCGGGAAAATCGGACGAAAATTGCCATACAAAATGGCCGCCGTTTGTACGCGAATACTGTTAAAAAATGGTATATCAAGGTTGTGGACCCTGTGGAGGTCACAATTTTGATTCGATTTTGATGAAACTTGAAATTCATGGTTATAACCCAAAGATCTTGCTTCCTTTCGATATTTGCGCATATCAGATTGTAACTTCCTGAATTATGGCCCCTGATTATACGCAAAATCACCTTTTTTTTAGCTTGGAGGTCACAATTATTATCTGATTTAAAAAAACGTTTGATTATATTACCGTTACACCGTAAGGAAGGTTGGGTTTGAATTTCGGGAAAATCAGACCAAAATTGCCATACAAAATGGCCGCCGTTTGTACGCGAATACTGTTAAAAAATGGTATATCAAGGTTGTGGATCCTGTAAAGGTCACAATTTTAATTCGATTTTGATTAAACTTGAAATTCATGGTTATAACCCAAAGATCTTGGTTCTTTTCGATATTTGCGCATATCGGATCATAACTTCCTGAATTATAGCCCCTGGTTATACGCAAATCCCCCTTTCTTTAGCTTGTGGTCCCTCTGGAGGTCACAATTATTATCCAATTTAAAAAAATGTTTGATTATATTACCGTTACACTGTAAGGAAGGTTGAGTTTGAATTTCGTGAAAATCGGACCAAAATTGACAGACAAAATGGCCGCTGTTAAAAAAATGGTATATCATGGTTGTGGACCCTGTATAGGTCACAATTTTAATTCGATTTTGATTAGGAAGGTTGAGTTCTAATTTCGTGAAAATCATACAAAAATTGCCGGACGAAATGGTCGCCGTTTGTACGCGAATAGTATAAAAATATGGTATATCATGGTTGTGGACTCTCTACAGGTCACAATTCTTATCCGATTTTGATGAAAAGTCACATTTCTAGGTTGTGTACCGTCACACCATAATCATTGTCGGTTTCGAATTTCATTAATATCAGACTGGAACTGACCAACTAAATGGCTGCTCCCAATACAGTATGAAATACAGGACTTAAAGATGTAGGAAAAATCACTTTCGGTATTGCTTGTTCTCTATCCATCTCTCGAAAATGTGGGCGTATCCTGCCTGGCAGTGCCAGCCTATCTTTTTTTTATTTATTTGTGTACATTCACACTAAATCTCATTATGATCAGTTATTATTAGATTTTCAGTATTGTGTAGTTTTGAACAAAGTACATTGTATTTATTATAAAAGATTGCCATAACATGAAATAAGTCGGGGATATATTTGCATCTATGTGTAGCTTTTTTCCATAAATAAATATCTCCAAATATCTCGACAATTACGCCACAATATTTATATGTATATACCAAGCCTTAAATCAGTTTCACACACCATTTATAGTCACTAAATAAACGATCATGTTGTACTTAATAAGATATGACCATTTAATCTTTAAATAATAAGACTGAAAACTGGCTCTGAGTGTCGTCCATAGAATCCAGACAAGGGTTGCAAAGGATGGGAAACTTTTCGGGAATTTTGGAAAGTTTCCAGGGAAACTTTATGGGAATTTTCAGTGTTGGGAATTTTCATGAATTTTCAAATCTATTTTTAGAAATGAAAAATATTAAAATTACAATTATTTACTAGGAATTTTCTTTTTCTCTTTTACTTTCATCTATATAAACTATTAAAACTTATTTAACCATGTTAGTTGTGTTCCAAATGGTAAAAGTAAAGAGATAAATTTATGTTAATTCTGCTCTCAAATGTATACAAAAAAATATAAGATCTAATTTGAAACTCTTCGAAGCTGACAACCATCCTTTCAGCACAGACATTTCGGATATTCATGAGAATTCATTTGAACCTGAAATTTCCCTTTTATACATCGATGATAATGTAGATAATGATTTTGAAGATGATGAAATGGCAGAGTTACCTAACTTTGAGCATTAATTAAAGAGTGTGTAACCTGTGTAAGAACAATTTAACAGAACTATCTCATTATTAGTTATTAGATTTTAGTATATAAGACATATCAGATAATATGTTTTGTATCTTTAAGTTATTCAATTATTACTCTCACTTGCAACTCATTAATAGCGACACAGGTTTCAATTTATAACACCAAATTCAAAATTCCCAAAATTCCCGGGAAATTTACCCTGTTTGAAAATTCCCGGGAATTTTGCAACCCTACCAGACACTTTTGAGTAAAAGATAGGTTACGTGCCTTGTTTTGAAATTAGTCTCGCTTAACCAGTCTACCGACCATTCTGTCTGATTGACAGGTCGGAATAATCAAGACTACTTGTTTACGAAACATAACAGAAAGCTGGAACAAGAAACTGAATTTAGAAATATGCACGTTAGGCAACTCAACGAATGTTTTAAGAACCTTGTAAAAGTAAAATGAAACTACTGCTAGTATCATGTTCTTGCTGACGAAAGTTTTTCAGAGATATTATTTGTACTAAACTAAAAGATTCCGCTTCTAACGCTACAGTTAATGATAAAGCAATTTAAAAATAAAACGAACGTAATTTCTAACGCATCTGTAATAACCAAGAATCTAAATTTTACTGCTTTTCAAAATTGTCAACAATAGATTTTTTTACGGTAGTTATTAATGATAGATATGTAGAGAATTCCACGTGCATGGCTATTTATAGTCTCATAGACTCCAATGCTGGCTATTCATAGTCTCAAAACCCAGCCACTCAAGTGTGCACATAAGCTGTGTCGAGACCAACTTTCTGTAGAGTACACAGGTCACCTTATCAGTGGTGAGGTGTCTTCAGAAAATACTGGTCAGGTTAATATTTTTCTACATGACTGACCAAACTATGAAAAAGAATTATAATATACACTTCTATTTGCCAAGATAATACCTAGTAAGTTGGGTAACCAAGGATGGCATTTTACATTTAATTTTCTAACATGAGCTGCTCATGACATGGTTAATGTCACTACGTTAGTGCAACTTCTACCACAGAAATGGGAAAATATGTTTTCGACACTCATTAACATTTTAGAATCAAATATGCTTCAATAAAAATTAAACTAAATGTTCTTATATATTAGTTTTACTTATTTATCTCACAGATTTAACACTGACAAAAAAAGGAGCTAGCTTAAAGATACATTATGGGAGATTAGATAACAAGTTGGCACTTATCATTATAATAATTAAAAACTAGATAATGTAAAGGCAATTTGCTGAAAATTTCAGTCGAATTGATCCACTATAAACCAAGAATTAAGCCAATGAAAGTTCCGCCTAGCCTTGATCATCATTACTAAAGTTGGTACAACAAAATCATAGTCTCGATTATCCCTTTAATCATTAAATCGTAAAGGAAAGTTATGCAGCAAAATCGGATCATAATCCAACAAATCTCGCAGACAAGCATTGACGTCGCGAGTTGATTATGCTCTGAATAAGTTAATTAATGTCTAATTAATAGTTCATATAACATTTCACGCCTAAAGAAAGACCAACAATAGGCAGATTTAGCTCTTGCATAATGTGTGTTTAATGGTCAATAAATGGCAAGTGTAACTTTAAGTGTACTGTAATAAATGGGACAATTCAGACGTCTGAATAAACCATAACTTAAAAATCCACGTACAATTTGTATATATTACTTCAATTCTGTAATGCAACAAGCAAACTTTTTTTTATTTGAATATTTTATCATAGCATATGTTACATTTCCCCCTTTTTACTTTCACTGTACATATATAGTTAACAATATTGGTTTTAAAAAATGTATAAAATTTTGCTTTATAATAGTATATTCATAGAACTCTTTTTTTATTGTATATTTTGATATATGACTTTTCATTTAAAGATTAAGTAATTCTGTTAAACCACTTACATGTATATTACAGTCTACGGTGTGTTATTCTGTTAAACCACTTACATTACAGTCTACCGTGTGTTATTCTGTTAAACCACTTACATGTATATTACAGCCCACCCACGGTGTGTTATTCTTTTAAACCACTTAGGTGTATATTACAGTCTATGTGTGCAAACCACTTACATTAAAGCTGATGTGTGTCATTTGCATTTTGGGGGAAAATTTCCAAAGCTTATTCCACACCCAAATGATTATCTAACATATAATTATGAAACCAAAATCAATATTTTGAGGGTGGATAATCTGCTGGCTTCTAACCTAAACTTTAGTCACAACCATAAAACAAATCCCAGTGAAGGTAAATTTTGACAAATTTTTTGTTGTTTTTGTTTTCGTCTGTTTTGTTAACAACCAAGAAAACTAAATCCAAATGAAGACAAAATTTGACATTTTTTGTTGTTTTTGTTTTGTCTATTTTGAACATATTTTTATATCGTCTGCAGACAATGCTGAATGTTGTGAACTTTTCAATTCGTAATATTTTTTATAAATACTGATTGGAACAAACACATTTTTGAACAGATATTCCGTTAAGAGATCAAATTATCATAATATTTTAAATCCTTCAAATGACCTTCAGTGACTTTAACTATGTATAAATAGTTTGTTTCTTTATATTTAATATTTTACATGTATATCATTACCATATAATGTAATATTAATTTGCATCTATATCAAAGTATATGTGATACATTGTAATTTTTGATATAAAATGTATTTACCCTTTAATTATGGGTTTTTCTATTTTTTCACAATGGGCAAGCAGGTAAAAAAGGCACAAGGAATGTTGCTGGTCAAGTAAAATTTAGCCTTGATCATCAAGTTCAAGGTTTTTTCCACGCAATATAGACTTGACATGTCTACAGCATATATGGGTTAAATTAGCTGCTAGTGCATCATACGGATTTTCGAGGCACACCAAACAGCTTGATTAATCTAAGTTAAATGTCTCATTCCTAGTTGGAAATTGTTACATCAACAGTTGTCCTTACCCAAACTGATGTGTAAGAAAAGAAAACAAATAGACACTCAACATTTTTGTAGTTTTATTAGCACTAAATATTAACTTGATGCATGACTACATTAATTATTTTGAATAATACTAAAGAAAAGATACTGTACTAAAAATAACAGGCAACTGTTAACTAATTGCAAAAAAATGTTTAGCACAAACTATTTCAAAAATATTCAAAAAATCTGAAATACATGTATAACTATCTTCCTAGCACCAGCAATAAAAAAAACCAAAACCTGTTAGGATACAGCTGAAGTAACAGAAGTTATATTATTAAATTAAAAAAGACAGCTTCTTTCCATTTATCAAATAATACCAGTTACGTTCAATATAACCTTATTTCCTGAGTTACTGGGGATCAACCCACTGTTGACCTGCAAAGTTCCTCAGGATTGTCCATGCCGGTTTCCCTTTGGCTTTGCCAATGATACAGGGCCTGGTGAGAAACAGTGTCAAGCAGTTAGGATGTGTACCTGGCATGTACATACAAAAATCCTTGACAGTTGGCAGAAACACCACCATAGCTCACTGCATCTAGGCATTTACCAGGGACCCAGGGCCTAGGTAAGGTACAGTGTCAAAAATAAGATCCTCTGTACACGGTGTGTACATAAAAGAACCCTGACAGTTGGCGAAACCCAACCATAGCTCACTGCATGGCACTTGCCAGTCTCCGTTGGCCAAGTCAGTGCAGATTAGCGTTTCTTTTCTAATTTACTTCTTTTTTTGTAGAAACTTGTTTCAAAACGAAGCCCAGTTGCATCAATAAGGATCGGAATCCTAATGAGTTT
The DNA here is from genome assembly GCA_948474765.1 of Patella depressa. Taxonomy (NCBI): domain Eukaryota; kingdom Metazoa; phylum Mollusca; class Gastropoda; family Patellidae; genus Patella; species Patella depressa. Next base: position 19,896,051 of record OX419716.1, read on the forward strand.
TTCTAGAGTTTAAAAGTGTATGTACATAGCTTACTGTATGTACAAGGATAATTAAATTAATATTTTAAAAATACATATTTACATTATTATTTAAAATTTGTGTATAAAAATGTTCTGTATGTTGGATTAGATATATAAATGTTCAGAAAAAACTACAGAAACCTATGTGAATGACTCCAAATAGTTATTAAGCCTCATGTATGAAGTTAATGCTCATTAAATTTATCTAATTCAACCATCTTCTCAGAAGCAAAGCTGTCTGAAATCTGAAAGAAAATAAAACTATATTGGATTGTCTGTGTATATATATACATGCTCCTCACAGTGTTTCCTTTGATTAGAGCTGATCCCACTTAACACTGATGTACAGGAGGAAAATTTATGTTACAAATTATGACTGGTCAATAGTCAGCTTATCAACCAATAGCAAACTGTCTAACAATATCATTACGCTTTAAACAGAGCTCCAAATTGGACCATGATTTCATTATGTCCAATTAACCAGTGAACAGCAGAATATTGTTGAAAAACTGATTGCTTGACAAATGAGGCTATCAACACGGATGCAATGTAAACAATATTGTTTGGAGACAAACAATAATTGCACCGTTTTTAATACCTTAAATCACAGTCCAAAGTTTTATTGAAGACCCCAGATTAAACGAAGGGCTGTTGCGTTGCTGTACTGGGATAGATTTGATTGAAAGGGAAGAATAGACTCACTCCCTCAAAAGATCAAGTATCAGAAGCCAATCCAGCAATGACCAGAGAGGGATTTCTCCGGCCATTACTTTAGGAATATGGTGTATATAAGGACTACTGCTACGATAAATTGGATATCATTATAACCAACTGGGTAGTGTATATGCCTTCCAGTGGCAACATGTCACATAAGATAAATTCAAATAGCCTAAGAGATATTACAAGAAAGGCAATATTGTTTGTAGCGAAGTTTGGTGAGCCGAAAACAATATTTGAGGATTATACCCCTCTCCATCACCATTAAAATGTCAAAAAAGAACTGCTGGTTCTGTTCTTGGATCATTTTCAAATTTTGAAAACCACATTACAACAGTTAAAAAAGTATCCATATACCTGCTTCCATTTGTCATGGTATTCTTCTATTTTATCACTTGTTTCCATTATTTTCATTTGTTTTGATTTCAGGGCACCTTGTAATAATCTATTCTGTGATTCTAATGTTTTTAACATTTCTCTTAGTTCATCTCTTTGTTTAATTTTAATAGGAAGAAGGTGTGCTTGTATATCAACTTCAGCCTCACCACAAGGTCTCCTACAAATAAATAAATAATATTTATATACATTATCTTTAAAACCAAAATATTTTTCTGTAAAGTCCAGAGAGCTAACAATTGTGTGATAAAATCGCATCAAATTGTGCTATTTGATAGATTTTGGAGTCAAACAATATATTTTCAACCATTCAAGACTGGAGCTGGATATTTCAACAAAGATACTCTCATCTTTATCCAAGAAATGATCAATTATTGCCTATGCCATTGCATATTCCTGAAGCAATGGCCTGAGAAATCTCTCTCTGACCATTGCTGGAATAGCGTCTGTTTCTTGAACTTATGCGGGAGTGCCTATTCTTTCTGTTCAATGAAAGCTATCACTTAAGTTCAGCAACATGACAATCCTTCGTTTAATCTGGGTCTTCCCTAAAACTTTGGACAGTGATTTAAGGTATTAAAAACGGTGAAAGTATGTTCGTTTCCAAACAGTATTGTTTACATTTCATTCGACTTGATTGACTCGTTTGTCATGCAATTAGTTTTACTGCAGTATTCTGCTATGTACGGGTTAATTAGGCATAATATTATGTAACATTATGTAAACATATTTGGTCCAATATTGGCACTCGTTTTAAATGTAAAGCTTTTGTAGGGCAGCTAGTGTCCAATCAAAATTTAAAACAACAATATCCACTCATAATAGCAGTGTGTAGTGGGATTACCTCTAAACAAACGAAATGCTGCACATTGCAACACAGTAAACTATCTTACTGTTATTGAGATTTTGGTTTCAAACTTACTGGACATTATTCGGCTAGACATACAGAGGAGTCCTATTGAAATGCAGGAATGATACAATTTTTCAGATTTATTGCTCTTCTCAATGTTTTTTTCAGTTTTAAGCCTAGTTATTACCCCTGTGGATTTATTTTTACATAATATGGATAAGGAACCTGTCAATGTACATCAAACTGAGAAATGAAATCGATAAGAAATTTACCAACCAGACATTACCCACACTTTTATCAGAATTTTTACTGAGTGTATCCAACTGCTTCAATAATTCTGGTAATCTTTCCTCTTTATACATACATTCTAATTCTTCCTATAAAAATAAAATACAGGTCAAGGTTTAAAAATCTCTTGTCAGTTGTCATTTACTGTAACCTAACACTGGGCACATCTGGTAAAAAGAACAGTGATATCACCTGTTCCAGAAGTGTAAGTATAACCTGCCTTATGCATGACACCTGTGATTAACTTGAAAAAGGGTCATTCCGTGTCAAATCACCCAAAAAAATGTAAAAATTAAACCGTACCCTCTTCAATTTTGCTGAAATTTGGTGTATATGCTTATTTGGACAGGAAAAACTGATATTTCAAATTTTAGCTTGATCCGACCAACGGTTGCCGAGATATGGTTGTCTCAATTTGGGGGATTTGAGCCAAAATGGGCGTGGCCATCATTATTTCTTACGACCATTACTCAGCAACAAATAAGTCAAAATTGTTATAATAGGTATTTCTGGAATGGAAATTCAACAAGGATTCCAAATATGCCTGTATTTTTGACATGGCTAAATTTTGAAGTGTCTTCTCTGGGTCCTCCAGTTTCCTCCCACTATTAAAGACTCCTACGCGCAAGCGAATTATTGATATAAAATCAAACCATATATTAGTCCCGAAAGGACCTAGTTTGTGTCAAGTGGACATTAAACCCCATTCTCTCTCTCTATATATATATATATATTACATGTAATTGAAAGTATTTAATGAAGGTTTTCAAACTACTTTTATCATCAATGCACATTCTAGAAATTTTAAAGATGTCATTTTTGCTGATGAAGTTGCTTCTTGATGAAGATGAAGTAAGTGATAGTGCTTCAAGATTGCAAAGAATGTCAAATTTTTGAATCCAACACTTTTCCTTTGAAGATAGCCATTGAAAGCTAGTAGGTCCATGTGGATGCATAAAATCTATCCTCGTGTCCCCAAAATTCTTCTGAAATTTCGTCAACCATACCAGTTCATGGGTGATCATCGTAAGGATTGAGGCTTTATTTGAAGTAACACTGTTTGTTCCTCGCCAAGTTCTATAATGACTTTTACATCATTGTGCAAAGACTGGGTCATTGATGATGAAAGTAGTTTGAAAACCTTCATTAAGACCTTTTAATTAAATGTAATATAGGTTCAGACTTATTAAAAAGGGGATCATTTGCTGTATTACTCATGATTAGCTATCTTTAGGAGGTCTGCAGCAGGTTACTATGTCTCAAAGAACAAAACTCTGCTTTAACTTAAAACCTTTAAGTGCAAAATCACTTATTTTCAGCCTCATGTGTGGACATTTGACATGATTTTACAGGCTTATAAAAAAAATTATACCTCCTATTTTTTGATATTGTGTAGCAAACATGTCGGGCACGAACGTTAATCTCAAGGTCAATGGTTTTTGACACGTTAAAATTCACCCATGCCAAAAATAAGGGCATATTTGAAATCCTTGTGGAATTTCCATTCCAGAAATACCTATTATAACAATTTTAACTTATTGGTTGCAGAGTAATGGTCAAATGAATAATGTCGACCACGCCCATTTTGACCAAAATCCCCAAAATTGAGACAACGGGGTACGGTTTAACTCATTGGGTGATTTGACACGGAACGACCCAAAATGTAGAAAATAATCAGAAAATGGAGATGCAACTAAGTTAAATGTATGTCATGGTTTTGTAGGATTAGAAAAACACAGGTGTAATTACTTGTATAAACAGGCTGCAAGCTGAAAAATACACTTACAGATAAATGCTGACTAAACTGGCTTATCATTTGAGTGTGCATGTGCCTGAAACCATCTGGATCTTTCTTATATATTGGTTTTAAGTTCTGTGCAAACACCTTAAATCTGAAAATCCAAACAAATGGTTTGCATACATATTAAAATGAATTACTACTGTCTAAATCAACATAAATTTTAAACCGATTTCTTTGATTATGAACAAACTACTTAACTTTGGTTATTATAAACTTACCTGTGTATTTTAAAATTAACTCCTGTTAAATAAAATGTATTGTGCAACTAAATATCCCAACTAATAAAAACGTTCTCTCTTAAAAAATTTGACTTTTTACTGGTACTTGTAATTTCGACTGAGTTTAAGACAGCAAAGCAATGCTTTCTTCATGTGTTGGGGAAAACCACAGGGCTTGTTTGATTATGAAAGATAGTTTGACCGCACATATTGCAATCAAAGCAGCTCAATCATTAAGATCGTTTGAGTTTGGGAAACGAAAAATATGTTCAAACATTTTTGGTGTCAAAAGTTTGTGGAATTTCAATTTTTTTTCTTTTTTATTCATTGGGATAATTAGTTGTGCAATGGATTTTATTTAACGGGAGTTGATATTAAACACACAGGTACATTTATAATACCTGGAGGTTGGGTGTTTGATCCTTGCATTGGCCGAGAAAGTTCATCTCGATTTTCCGGCGAGGTTTCCCTTGTCAGTGATGCAGAAGGAGGGCCTAACAAGGACAGCTGTCCAGTCGTTTGGATGGGATGAAAAACCGAGGTCCCGTGTACACATTGGGGTGCACGTAAAAGATTCCTTGGCACTTGGAATTCGATATAAAGTAGGCCATAGTGCCGCAGCCCGGGCAAAATTTCTCCCATAGCCCAGGTCAGGTGCATAAGAGTAAGACGTAAAAACACCATTTCATTTCATTCCTACATTTATAGACAATCATGTTTGATCCGGCTCCTTTTACATTCCATCACTTTTATATTTAACCCCCCCAAAAAATAATCCCCCTTTTTTTATTAACCCCCACAAATAATTTTTGAATACCCCACTTTTACATTAAACTGGGGTTATTATCCCCCAGAACTATTCTATTGTTATTAAGGATTAGGTATTAGCATTTGATCATTGGTTGGTACATATGTACACCATCCACTGTTCAGCGTCCATATATATAAGAGTGTATGGTTGATGTCACTCTTTTTCCTCAGCCTAGACACTATGGTTGTTCTCACTCCTTCCTGTACTGAGTCATATGTAAAAGGGTCATATCAAACATAGAGGCACAACAATTCCAAAGTACAAGGGAGTCTGAACAACCCACACTCAGTCCACAAAGGCGTTACTGACTGCTGGTATGTGGTGAGAGCCGGAAGCCCTCTCGCAGGCCCTTTAAGGGTTAGGGTTAGGGGTAGGGTCAGGCATGTAAGATTAATATCTATTTAGTTAGGGTTAGGGTCGGGTATATGTATATAAGATTAAATTTAAAACCTATAAAATCAGGGTTAGGGTTAGTCATGTCAGAAAACCTAAAATTCAGGGTTAGGGTTAGGGTCAGGTATGTAAGATTAAAGCCTATAGATAAATTCAGGGTTAGGGGTTTAAGATTAGAACGAAAGAGTAAGACAAAATCTATCTTCAACATGTATCTATCCCAATACGAGAAAAAGGAGTCAAAACAACCATAGTTCCACAAACATATATTTTTCAACAAAACATAGAAATTCCAATAATCTTTTTAAAAATCACTCGTACACGAAAGAACTAATCGTCTTTTCATTTACCAACATGTTAAATTATTTACTTTCTGTGGTGCCACAACAATGAAATATCGAGACACAAAAATGGGAGTCACATCAAACATGAATGCCCATTTATATTAATATAATAACATGGACCTTATAAGGTCCATGATAATAATAACCAAAGTAAAAGTTAACATTAACAGTAAAAAAAAGAAGTAAAGTAGACAGTAGTTTACATTATTCAATTTTTGAATTTTGTAATTTGTTTCCTTACATACTGATCTAACAATCATTTATAAAGTTATATCAATCGTAATTTCTACACATTTTTGTCTGAGCAAATATATGAGCAATTCAAATTGTCAACGTGTAGTCGTTCGGATGGGACGAAAAACACATTTATTTCATTTGTTTGCTCAAACCAAACTGTGAGTGTGACAGTTACACTGTAGTGCGGTCCTCCTGCACTTTCTACTAAAATAACAGTATATCAGAAAAGCACGTATTCAATTTCAATTATATCAATTTCTCACTTTGCAACAGAGGCAAATTTGTCAATTGTTTTCTGCATAGAATGACGCAAAAGTTGCATTCTTCTACCGTCCGACTCCATTTTGGATTTACCGCGTAAACAATAAAATTAAGGATTCTAAAACAGAAAAACGAAACAAGTGGCATTTTAAAAATATGTTCTTGCTATCTTGTTGATACATTTTTGTTTAACCTTTAATTAGATATATTTTTTGAACTAATGAAGATAAGAATAATTTTTGTTGGAAATCTAACCCACATTATTCTGTATTCGTTTTCGGAAAACTGGTCTCTTCTCATAAATTTGTTACAGCCAGGAAACTTCCGGTTACCGGTATAAAAAAAAGTAGACAAAAGTAGACAACAAAGTGAGGTATCCGCCTTAAAATTATTATCAGATAGTTAATTCTACAACGATTTATTTTGGCTTGCACTTGCATAGTTTCATTGATGAATGTTCAGCCTAGCCCAAAGATGACGTGTGTTTTTTTTTTTTTTTTTTTTTTTAAATTTAAAGCGGGAATTTCATATTTTCTATGAAAGTTAGAACATAATATAAATATTGATAATGATAGGTCTATAAATTTATTTCTATTTCTACTAACAATGTTTGTCTATTGCTCAATTGTCGACTCACTATTATACAATCATAGGCATTATTTTCCAAACTTACAAATCTTTCATATCGGAAATAATAACACAATTACCTACCTTGTTTTTCCATTCCCCCCCATGCAATAGATATCTTCAAAGTTTGAAGTTCAAACGTTTGAAGGGGGGGGATGGCGCTTCGACCTCTAGCTGGCCAGTCACCCCTGACTTGCGGCTTTGAGCGTATGTAGCATGGAGATAGGGGCGCCTTCTCAACCTCATGGGTTTCCTCCGGGCACTGCGGTTTCCTCACACTGCTAAAGACCATTACGAGCAAGCGAATTATTGAAATAAAATTAAAACCATATATTACTATTAGTCCCGAAATGACCTTAGTTTGTGTCGAGTGGACGTTAAACCCATTTCTCTCTCTCTCAAACGTTCGAATTTGAAAATGATATTTTTGCCAATTTCTCAACTGGCAATAGTGAATTATAGGATTAATAGGATTATTCAATTTTACGGCTTTATTTTAATATATTTTAAAAATATAACTTAAAAATTAAATATGAAATTGCAGCTTTAATCTGTCTGTCAAATAGTTCCGTCAGCAGACATCGTCCGATCAGAGACAGTTCCTAAAGGAACTATCTTTTAAATAACGTCGCCCATGGCTCTGTTGACTCAGACTGTCTATCAGTTGCCACCACTGGCACCGCAAAACTGTAAACTTTTAAATATTTACCTTAAAAATTAATCTTCCTTTAATATTTTTTAAAAGACTCTATACATTTCAGTATTTTTGTTACGCCATTAAACAACAAGACTTGTAATACACACAGTGAAAGGGAAGTCTTTGGCATAAACACGGCAGCTAATTACAGACTTGGAAATTACGAAAGTATGGTGTAGTCTACCGTAGCCAAGTCTCTAATTCAAATATCATCCAAAATCTTCGACATTGAAAACACAAATTATTTGTCAATTTAAAACTACATTGATGTTGTGATAAAACATGGGCTTCTGATATCCAATATTTAAGACAAAATAAACATTTTCAGTGTCAATTGGTACACGAATTGTAAAAGGGACTCGAAGAAGGGGGATAGACATATTCCACAAGTAACCACATATTCTTATCCGGAGAGCATGTGCAATAAATAATATCTGTGTAGACTGGAATCACTAGACGCAAGAGATTGCCATTCGGTTGAGACTTCAGCCAGGCGTATTTCGACGAACATAAAAAAACATACAAATAAATCTTCCGTACATTTTACTATTAACATCAAAATTTTGTAATACACAGTGAAAGAGGAGTTTTTTGCACAAACACAACAGGGGGTTGGATGGCCAAAGGGTTAGCACAAGCGCACTGTACCATAAAGCCTGTCCTTGAGTCAACTGTCATGGTTTCGAATCCCTGGTTGTCAAGGAGTAGGGTCGCTTGTACAACCTTGTGGGTTTTCTCTGGTCCCCCGGTTTCCTCCCACTGCTAAGCACAAGCAAATTATTGAAATAAAATTAAACCATGTTAGTCCCAAAATGACCTAGATTGTGTCGAGTGGACGTTAATCCCCATTTCTCTTTCTCTTTCTCTAATTACAGGCTTGGCAATTAATTAAAGTAGGGTACCGTAGCTTAGTCTCTAACTCAAATATCATCCAAAGTCTTTGACATTGAAAACATAAATTATTTGTCAATTTAAATCAAACTTGATGTGATCTTACCAGGAAAAGATGGGCTTCTGATATCCAATATATAAGGAATATTTTGACGAACATAAATGATTAGAAATTACAGTATAAACAGAAATGATACACGGTGAACTAACAGTACCGCATTACACTACAACGTACAAATATTCTCAACCATCGCATGTAGGGGGTGATATCCAGGATTCGCAACTGAGTGAAGGATGTTGTTTCAAAACCACTTCTTGTACCATTGTCAATTTTCATAGCAAAATCCCATTTGCTTGGTCCAAATTATTTTTGTATTCCTAGTCCAAAGATTTGTTAGGCTTTTATTTTGAATATTTGCTAATTGAATTTTTCTTTTTACAGGTCATGCTGAAGTTGCTCTAAATTAGAAGATATGAGAATAAATAAGTGTAAAGTGTATATTATATCAGCCCTGCTGTTAAACTTGTTTATGATAATATATTTTATTATACTACAACATAAAGACTTAAAAATGAAACCAGATAATATTCAAAGACAGACTAGGCAAGAACTAACAGTAATCATTCGTGAATATGAAGAATTTGAAAATAATTTGGAAAATACAATTGACAAACTATATGGGTTGTCTGATAGAATGGATATTGTTATAATCAGTGATAAAATACCATATCCACCAATAAAACATACTTCATCTGATAGAATTACCTTTATTTCTCTTGAATCAACCATCAAAAAATCTATACTAACAACTAGACCGGAAAGATTTATTAGGTCAGATTTTGTGTTATTTATGCCTGATTCAACATCAATGTCAAGCTGGTACGATATGCAAGAGGCTATAGATTTATTAATCAAATCTACTAAATTATATTCTGCCATAGTCCTACCAGTTTTACCTTCCCAAGTAAATTGTCAAAAACTGAAATTTGATGTCAAGAAATGGACTGTGATATACACCGATAGTGAATCAAAATGTGATATGGTTATAGGTAATCACGGAATACTCACTAAAACAGAAAATATTTTAGAATTTACTGATCCTTTTATCAGACCTTTGCATCTTTCCTTCTATATACAGAATTCTTTGAATGATTATCCAGTGCTTATTTATTATAAAACAGTGCTTAGTTCTTTAAGGATGTTATTCAGTGAACCACATAATAGCTGGAAGCATAAGAAACTTGAAGATCAAAGACGACAAAATCTGTTTAAAAATCTTGGTATTAAATTAATTAAGCATGCAAATGGTCATGAGGAATGGTTTGGTTGTTCAAAACATACAGCTAGATGTTTTGACACAGTTGTTAATGATATGCCAGAATATTTATATTTAGGAAGATGGACACCTCCATGCTGTCATAAAGCATTAAAAGAAACTGTGCACCATGTGTTTAAAATATTATCGGACTGTGGTGCTAGATTTTGGTTAGAAGGGGGAAGTTTACTTGGTGCTGCAAGAGGAGGGGATATTATACCCTGGGATTATGATGTTGATATTGGTATATACAAAGATGACTTGTCAAAATGTGAAGAATTTAAAATAGATGCTAAAAATGCCATAATTGATGAAGATGGTTTTGTGTGGGAGAAAGCCATTGAGGGTGAATTTTATCGTGTGCAGTATAGTGAATCAAATAGACTCCATGTTGATATCTTTCCATTTTATTCTAAAAATGGCACTATGACTAAAAATACATGGATGAAAACTCATAGACAAGATACAGAATTTCCTGAAAGTTTTCTAAAACCTTTAACAAAAATTCAATTTGTAGGGTTAGATGCTCCAGCTCCGAACAATGTCAAAAAGTTCTTAGAATATAAATTTGGTAAAGGTGTTATTGAAAACCCTAAATATCCAAATTCTCAAGATCCACACAGCTAATGGGAAAATGTATATCATTATTTATTTTGATTATATTATTATATTGTAATAGGCATTTAATTTAATTTGAATCTCAAGGTTTCGGGGTAATTTCATATCAATGAAACACACATGGTAAAGAATGAGTATTATTTTAATTAAGATTTCAGCATTCAGTACACTTATTAAGAAGATTGTCTTCCATTTAATTTCATGTAGTTCTCTAAAGAGTTCAAATATCTACACAATCTACATGTAGTCATTTTTTTTTATGCCATTAAGGAATTTATCTAGTCAGCTTTAAGGTGCATAGCCAAATTTGGTATATATTTTCAGGATTTTACTACTCATTTAAGGCTCTCCGAAAACAGTAGGCTACATATATCTCTGTTTACCCTGAAAATGTTGATTTAAAATATTACCTCAAAGAACTTATTGTCATAATAATTCATTTATGTAAACATGGTAATCATTAGTTACATGTATGTGGATAGTCATTAATATACATTTTGTCTGGATAACTTGGGTTAGATTTTACAAACGTCATACAGACCAGACGCAGACAAATATGTGAAAGGGTTGATTAAAGTAACCGTGATTATTTCGACGCCGGATCTTACTCTCATAAGCAAATTGTTCGCATGTAAAAGAATTCTTGACAGTGGGAATTCGATATGAGAGTAGGCTGTAGCGCCACTGTCCGGACAAAACTTCCCTCATATCATACTGTATGTCCATGTTTACTTGCCGCAGTCGGTGCAGAATAGTAGGAGGTTAAACCCAATTTCATTTCATTTTAGTCTGGTATTGGATCGTTAAACTCATTTTGAATAGCATCTAGCATGACCAAATAGAATTTTCTTTTTCTTCTATATCTTTATAGAGCAATATTAACAGCTTTATGGCTAACATTCACTTGGTTTATTAACTGCAACGTTTTAATGAAGGTACTCTTATGATGTTATCCTTAAATCTGTCCGTTACTTTCGATAATAGTGAATGTACCAGTATTTCAAATAGTAATCTTATCTCTGTGTATAGTGGTGTGGCAGCCTTATACATAACATGACATTCCATTCAGTAATTTTCTTATATTTTTGTTGTAATTTTGAAGGGAAACTAAAAATCTTTGAATTTGTATTTTTTTTATTTTTAGAATATTTCATAATAAAACTTAATTAAGTTTTACACAATATATTTTATATGAAGTATATCACAGAATAATTTATCAACAATATTAATAAATATTTCAAACATAAAATGACATTACAAAACAATAACTTAATATGGCTAGTTGAGATGAATTATTCTCTTCATGAACTTCTATTTACATAATAAATTTATACTTATAATACATATGCCGTGTAATACAAAATTCAAGATGAAATGCTGTTATTTTGTTTTAATGCTTTTTTGTTGATTTCTAATAATCATGTAGCTGACCTACTGACATATCACCCCAAATTTTCTAGGAAAATAAAACAATGGACAGGCATTTATCTTGTTCCATACCAACTCTTGAATTTACAAAAGATATGACTGATGTCTTTGTTTGTGGGGCAGTATTGGTAAAATTATTTAAAGCATTTAGTTAGCTGCATTCGACTCAGTTGGTTCACGAACCATAGCTAATATCTTTTCTAATTTAGTTAATTCATATTGTTGTTTCTGAGAAGCATCCATTGGTGGTTGTCCTTTCTTCTCCTTTGGTACTTTTCTCAAGTTTGGTGAAAGTTTCAAACTAGTAACATTACCCCTGTAAAATAAGTACATTTACATAGATTGAATTAAAATTAAAAACTAAAAAAACTATTCAAAAGAAAGAGGGGGGTATATCTTTATGTAATAGACAAACAATATCAAATCATCTCAGCATTGTCACAAAGATAAATTTGTATGGAAGGAGATATCTCTCTAGTCTAAAGCATTAACATTTATACCTGATACATGTAACCAACCACCATTTCAAGGGAGAGAGATATACAGGGTTTAACGTCCACCGACACAAACAAGGTCATTTCAGTACTAGCATGGTTCAATTTAATTTAAATAATTCGCTTGCGTGTACGTTCAGCAGTGGGAGGTTACCGGAGAACCCGGAGAAATCACATGGGGTTGGACAGGTGCCAAACATCATCGGAATTGAAACCATGCGTTATGATACAACGCGCATGTGCTACTCATCCAATCATCCAACCCCCTCTACCATTTCAAACAACATTGGTATAAAAGCAGGATTGCAATAGGGAAAACCTCTCTCCACTCAAATATTAGGGAATTCAATAGTAATTTTTACAAGTCTGCATGAATTAACAACTGTTTGAGTTAGTGAAGCAAATGTCAATTATTTCCCTGTTCAGTAATGTCAACAAGAATAAAGATAGCCATAATTAAATATATTTACCTATCATCTCCAACAATAATAATAGGATGAACAGGATTAAATTCTATGTGGGTTAACTTTGTCTTCTTTTTCTGGGCTACCATTTGTTCACAGATGGGTTCATATTTATTTACATTTAAATCATACACATACACCTGAAATATCAAATATAACACATTTTAACACCTGGACAATTGAAATCAATCAGGTTATATCTGCATGTGACATCAATATATTCACGTTAAAAAGTCCTCTTTTAAAGCCGCTGATCTACAGTACGTTTTAAATTCCTTGATAACAGCAATACATGTACATGTATTGTGCATGTTCAATCTTAATCCAAAAATGGTTCTATTCTGTTTAATATTTTCAAAAATATTAACTATTTCACAACATTCGCCAAACTCTGCATGTGATATAAACAAATCAATGCCACATATAAGTGTTGGATAAATTCTCTAGCTAGAGAACTTTTCATTTGATTGTATGTGATCTACTTTGGTTATGCTTTCTTAATTAAACATTATGTACCTGTATCAATTTGAATAGATTTTAATGTGAATTTGATATTGTCTGAAAAAATTCAAATGACAATCTGAACATATTTTAGATATGATTTCTTAATTCAGCGTGGAATAAAGTTTGACTGAAATATGCAAATCATCGGCTTTAATCTGGAACATATTCATTATATTAAACTTGGACATAACATAAAGTATTAGTAACTGGACTACAATAACTCAGTTTTATATTGATATGGTATTTAAGTTAGGAGTTTTTCCCCAAAAAAATTCTGCAAAGAAATTGCTTGAGTAAATTTTATAATGTCTCTTTATATTGTGCAATATTACCTTGCCATCAGCAGTTACAGCAGCAAACACAGTAGAAGAATAAGGAGCCCAGGCCACATCACCAACAGAGTTATTTAAATCAAATGAAAATAATGGCTTTCTGTAAAGACAAACAAAACAGGTATTTTTTCATTAATGCTTCTGAATGAAGTTATATGAGAAAAAAATGTCCCATTGAATTAATAACTATTAGTCATTTTCGGAAGTCTGAAAAAAAGAATCCTTTCCATAAAGCTCAGCTGATAGCATTCTTCAAGAAAAAAAGTAATGGTTGTTTTCTATACTAACATTGACATGGAACTCACAAAATGATAATTGGTCAATTTTTTACATGGGAATCGACAGTTTATATGTATTTACAATATCCTGAGCAACATCCATCTTTATGTCCAAAGCAAACAGTGATGATACTGTTGTTCAAAAACTTTTAGTAATTCTAGAATGATATTATATTGCCATAATCATATTTCTGTTGCAGTGTGAACAACAGAATGGCATCACAATATGGAACAAGTGACACAAATAAATTGCAATGAAATAACAACACAAAATTTCAACCATACAATCACAGCATCCTGAATAATGGACTGATAACAAAAAGTCTCAACAATGGAATGACATCACAACAAGTCTCAACAATTAAATGACATCACAAGTCTCAACAACTAAATGACATCACAAGTCTCAACAATTAAATGATCAAGAAAGTCTTCACAATTAAATGACATCTCAAAGTCTCAACAATTGCTAAGTGATTTCGTCAAAGCAATAACCTACAGGTAAAGTATTTATTAATACCCATTTTAGTTAAATGTACTCAAGTTGGAAACCATGACTCTTACCTTTCAGGAGATTCTGTACCATCTGTATTTTTGTCTATTTTTGAACCCATCTCCCAGATTTTAACATTCCAGTCAGCACTACAGGTTATATAAAGTTTAGAGTGGAAATAATTCCATGCTACTTTATATACAGCCATATTATGTGCATCGATAGAGTCAATAAAATGACTTGTGTAGGCTTTAGAACAGACATGAACTTTACCCTCTTCAGTACCAACTAAGAACAGATAATCTTTCTGTTTATGAAAATCAAATGCTGTACCACATCCTGAAGACAGAAAAAAATGAAACTTTAAGACACATTTTTTTAAAGACAGTAATACGAGTTTCATTTCTCATGAATCAAATATAATCAGATTTTACCTAATGTTGGAACTTTAATACCATCAGGTCCCTCAGCTGAAGCATCTGGTATAGTTAATTTAATAACATCTTGATATATCATCTCATTCTACAAATAGAAAATTGTATTCTTGGCATATAATTATCAAAAGCTTATTTCTAGTTAAATATGGAACGACATCACAATGTCTAAAACTATGGACTGTCATCACAAAGTCTCGACTATAAAATGACACCATAGAGTATTGACAATAAAATGACACCACAAAGTCTTGACAATGAAATGGCACCACAAAGTCTCAGCAAAGAAATGGCACCACAAAATCTCAACAATGAAATGATATCACAAAGTAACAACAATGAAATGACATCACAAGGTCTCGACAATGAAATGACATCACAAAGTCTCTACAATGTAAAGCTACCCATCTCATCCACAAACTCTTTAACAATGCAGCATCATTACAAATTCTTGACATTGTAGTATCATCACATTGGAATATAATCACAAAGTTTCAAAACTGAACAAAAAATGAGATTCATCACAAACTCTTTGACCATGTACTATCATTACAGGGTCTAGATATTGGAATATCACAACAAAATCAAGACATTTGGAATATCATCACAAGGTGTCAATGAAATCATATTGTCAGTTTCGAACTGATTTTACAGAATTAAGAAAATTAATTAAGAAAAGGTATGTAATAAGTTTTTCACCTTTACTATTGTCCAGTGAACAATTCTGCCATCTGAAGAAATTGAGTAAAAGTTCATGTTATTATCTGAGTCATCTTTCTGCCATCTGACTTGCCATACTGGGTCTGTGTGTTTTCCATTCTTAGCTGTACATCGGTGTACTGGTCCATCTTTCTTTTCTACTACATTAAACACAGCGACACTGCCGTCGTAAAAACCTGCTGCTATTTGATATGGGTGTTCTGGATGAACATCTAAACACATAACTCCACTATCTGTTTCAAAAACATGTTCAGGATAGGAAGGATTTTTTAAAGAGTTGAAGAGGATCAGACCAGTTCCTTGTTTCATAAAATCATCTGTGAATAAAAATAAGAAAATAATACATACGTATAAAAATAAGCACTGCTGTCATCGTCTGAACAAAAACACCACAAATCCATCAAGTAATATCATTTATACAGGTGTCAACCTAGCTATGACTCTTAGGAAAATGTAAGGAGACAATTATAAGTACTGGCCATTTCAAGAATACTTATTTATTTAATAACTTACTGATTTGTCAAAACTCTTAGGGGGTAATTTTCACAAAATCCCAAGAGCCAATAAGTGAATCTATTTACTTACATGAACCAAATGAAGCGGCAAAAAGATCATTATATTTCGGATTCCAGCATAAAGATGAAACTGCCAATTTCTTTGCTTTATCATGTGAAAATCTCCATAATGGTAAAAGCGTTCCCTCTTGATCTCTGTAGTCATCAGACACATCTTCCCAATAGCGAAAATCTGCAACAAAAAATAAAGATAATGAACACTGGCATCGGAAAAAGTTGGATATCCTTTTGTTGGTTCTTCTGCATAAGTCTTTGCAAAGACGTTTCAACCCCATGAGAATGGTACTAAGAAACATAATATTAAATATTTATGAATGATTAAATATGTACAGTAGTTTAATCTTTATTAAGGAATAAAGTCCTACCTTGTGCAACGTCATCGTAAGTATTTTGGTTGACCATCCTTTCAACAATTTTACTGGCACTAGATACACGAGATATATCATCACTCTGTAATTCCAAAAAAAACAAATAATATAAGAAGATAAATAATATTAGCCTGGACAACTCCATCAAAAAAAGTATCTCTCTCTATATTAGTAAAATCTAACTACACTAGAAATGGTTACAATACCTGTGTTTCGGTAATAGTTAATTTTTTCCTTGTTTTCTCCTCTTCTTTTCTTCCAGGTATAGTTTTCTTCTCTTTGGACTTCTCCTGTAAAAAAAAGGGTTAACTGGTTATAACATGTATCACAAAGATCACATCTTATAGTACAATACATCTTGAACAGTCAAAATTTTTCATCCCTGACTTTAATGCACAATTATATCCATCTATATTAGTAATTTACTTTCTTTTATTTTCAGAAATAAATTTTATCCTAATTTTCAAAGTTCCCTATGGATGACAAGTTTTCAAGATCATTTTCCAAATTAAGAAGTGTGCCTATTGCTATCAATTATCATAATATTATATTTAAATTCCTTATAATGTGCCCATTCTCATTAACCCAGTCAGAGGAGAATAGGATGTTAAACCCCATTTCATTCCATCTCTTTATGACATGGGGAGGAAATAATAGTATATTTTATTATATCCTAACCTGTTTTTCGAAATCTTCTAAATAAGCATCATATATTTCCCACTGTGTTACATTACCAGAAAAGGTAGCTCTTGGTGGTGGTTCTGTAGCTGTACCACGTTCCTGTAAAAATAATATGTTTTCAGTAAATTAACAAGGCAATAACTTTTCTAAGTAAGAAAAATAAGATAAATAAATAAAATCTAAATATTGTAATTTTTAATGATTTTAAAATGTAACACTGTAAAATAGGCTAATTTCAGGTTATTTTAATTCAATGATATTGTTCTGGAAAACAAATCTTTCCCAAAAACTATAATCGTTTATTTCATGTGTAGGTAGTAAATATTTTTGGACAAGATAATAATTACTTACCCTGTATGGGTTATTGTATGTTTGTGAAGCACGTTCACTATAATTGAACTGATTGGTTAGTTTACGTTTATCTGTTGGTGCTGGTGTAGCGGCATCATCAGCTCTTTCTTCTGCTGCCTAAAACAAAACAAAATTAAATTTTATTCCTTTTTCTTAAAAACAATATGGAGACAATCCAAATCCTTCAGATTTATCTATTTTTCATTTTTGGTTGATTTGCAGTTGGAAATGTGTTATCAATATCATTAAACAATAAATAATTGTTTTTTGTCACACAACATTCATCCTGAACTGAAAGTGTACAGAGAAAAACCAAACCACATTTTGCAACTGAGATGACCACTGAGTGGTACTGAGCAGATTGGTATGAAGTGGACTATTATCAGCAAGGTTTTTATTACTAGATCCATGCCCACTCCCACTGCAATTGACTGAACATCTTGATTGGCTGCTTTGTTGGCAACAAGTCTGTAATTACCTCTTGTTTATCACCCTCCCCTTCTTCTGCTGCCCCAGCTCCTTCTCCTGCTTCACTAACAGCCTGTTCACTAGATGCTACAAAAATAAGCAGTATTAACATAAATATTACTTGATACTCAAAACTTTGACAAGCTTTATAAAATATAATACATTATTTTAGTTTTTAATTATAAAAAATTTTGAAATCATAATATCAGTTACTGTAACATCCCTACATTTATTTCTATGATACATGTATATATTCATCAAAAGATAGGCTGGCACTGCCAGGCAGGATACGCCCACATTTTCGAGAGATGGATAGAGAACAAGCAATACCGAAAGTGATTTTTCCTACATCATTAAGTCCTATATTTCAAGTCCTATATTTCATTTAGTTGGTCAGTTCCAGTCTGATATTCATGAAATTCGAAGCCGACAATGATTATGGTGTGACGGTACACAACCTAGAAATGTGACTTTTCATCAATATCGGATAAGAATTGTGACCTATAGAGAGTTCACAACCATGATATACCATATTCTTACACTATTCGCATACAAACGGCGACTATTACGTCCGGCAATTTTGGTACGATTTTCACGAAATTAGAACTCAACCTTCCTCATCAAAATTAAAATTGTGACCTATACAGGGTCCACAACCATGATATACCATTTTTTTAACAGTATTCGCGTACAAACGGCGGCCATTTTGTCTGTCAATTTTGGTCCGATTTTCCCGAAATTCAAACTCAACTTTCCTTACGGTGTAACTGTGATATAATCAAATGTTTTTTTAAATCGGATAATAATTGTGACCTCCAGAGGGACCACAAGCTAAAGAAAGGGGGATTTTGCGTATAACCAGGGGCCATAATTCAGTAAGTTACGATCCGATATGCGCAAATATCGAAAAGAACCAAGATATTTGGGTTATAACCATGAATTTCAAGTTTCATCAAAATCGAATTAAAATTGTGACCTTTACAGGGTCCAAAACCTTGATATACCATTTTTTAACAGTATTCGCGTACAAACGGCGGCCATTTTGTATGGCAATTTTGGTCCGATTTTCCCGAAATTTGAACTCAACCTTCCTTACGGTATAACGGTAATATAAACAAACGTTTTTTTAAATCGGATAATAATTGTGACCTCCAGAGGCACCACAAGCTAAAAAAAAGGCGATTTTGCGTATAATCAGGGGCCATAATTCAGGAAGTTACGATCCGATATGCGCAAATATCGAAAGGAACCAAGATCTTTGGGTTATAACCATGAATTTCAAGTTTCATCAAAATCGAATTAAAATTGTGACCTCCACAGGGTCCACAACCTTGATATACCATTTTTTAACATTATTCGCGTACAAACGGCAGCCATTTTGTATGGCAATTTTGGTCCGATTTGCCCGAAATTCGAACTCAACCTTCCTTCGGGTGTAACGGTGATATAATCAAAGGGTTTTTTAAATCGGATAATAATTGTGACCTCTAGAGGGACCACAAGCTAAAAAGGATGATTTTTTGGACAATCAGGGGCCATAATTCAGGAAATTACATTCCGATAGCGGCAAATATCGAAAGGAACCAAGATCTTTGGGTTACAAACATGCATGTCAAGTTTCATCAAAATCGGTTCAAAATTGTGACCTCTATAAGGTCCACAAGCTAAAAACGTGATTTTTCGTACAATCAGGGGCCATAATCCATGAGGTTTTGATCCGATACATGCCAATATCGAAAGGAACCGAGATCTTATGGGGATAAACCTATATTTCAAGTTTCGTCAAAATCGGATAAGAATTGTGACCTGTAGAGAGTCCACAAACAAATTGTGGACGGACGTCCGGACGGACAGGGGCGACGACATAATACGTCCACATGAAAATGTGGGCGTATAAAAAGGGAATGGCTAATTCTGCCAATAAATTAACATAAACTGATTTTGATTGGAATAAGTTGTAGGCAATTTTGGTGGTATTTTCATGCTAGCATGTGTTAAAGATTGACATTGATTCCTTTCTGGGGATTCAAGAGGTTTTTTTTATCAAAAGATGAAAGGTTTTTTTTTTTTGGCATAATTAAATAAAGGATGAAATAGACAATTAAAGATTTTTTTTGTAACAGTAAATTTCCTGTTCTAAAAAATTATCAGTGAAACTAAATACATCATGCACTTGAGTGAATTGTTCTATGAAAACAAGGTTAATTGCTTAATGGACATTGGATTTCACACTATTCTAAATCTAAACAGATTTCTACATGCAGTCATAAATTTGAAATATGAGGTTCTGATAACTATATCCAATCTACATCATTTATTTTTATTCTTTTACCAGTACTTGGGGTTGATAAATTTCTATCCTCGTCTAGCAGGCAGAAAAGAACAATCAATGATCAACCAATGATGGTTAACTCTAATACACATGTACCTAAATATTATTAATTAACTGAGTTGTAACCATTGGTCAACTATGATAAATAAATTATTCAAATGAAATGTGGTTAAATGCTGATTGCGATATCAGGCATAATGCATGACTTAGATTTTAGATGATAATAATATAGATTCAATGCACGATTTGTTACAGGCTTACATGTAATGCATGTTTTTTAATAGGCTCAATTAATTCATGATTTTTCATAAATACCTCGAGCCACTTAGTCACACAGGGTGTTTGTTTCATTGCCTGACAACCTAATGTTTATCATGAAGATTTAATGATAAATTGATGTTTATCATTCATATCTACAATGATTTAAAAATAAATAATTGATGTTTATCATTATCTACAATGATTTATAAATTGATATTATCAAATTGATTTTTATCATTCATAATCTACAATGATGAT
Source organism: Patella depressa (assembly GCA_948474765.1). Taxonomy (NCBI): domain Eukaryota; kingdom Metazoa; phylum Mollusca; class Gastropoda; family Patellidae; genus Patella; species Patella depressa. The sequence continues at coordinate 19,916,978 of OX419716.1, forward strand.
TTATTGGTAATATTATTTACTAAAGATTTATTGATAAAACTATTTAATCCATACCTTCAGCTAAGCCAAGTTTTCCTTTCTGTCTTTTAGCCTCATCAGATTCTTTATGTAACATATTACCATCGAGAGAGAAATGTATAGCTAACTGATCAACACTTGATGTCTGTTTATATTGTTTCTCCTAGAAATTAAATTTAAAAACAAAATATTTTTCAGGTCCTTTTTTTCAAATTCAATTTCATACAATTCAGCGCTCCTATGGGAATCAGAGACAAGATCAACAACCACAATTTGTTTACAACTTTGTTTAATACCAGACCTTTGAATGATGTGGCAACAATTTCAGATTTGCCACTGTTTATTATGATGCATACATACAATTATGCTTACATTTTCTCTATGATCACTAAGATTCTGTTCATATAGTTTGATGAAATGTAAGTAAATGATCGACAAAATGAATAATATTTCCAACTTACTTTAAAGCTGTAACGAACAATATTTTGTGGTGCATGAGGATTATTGGCTGTTAGAATTCTTGTAAATTCTTCTTTTAAATCCTAAAAATACGTTTCATATGGTTAATCCTAAAAAAATGAGCTGATAAAATTTAATAATATTCATGTTTGGAACAAAAGAATGAAATGGGTTTAAACACCCTACTTTATCCATCTTTGGTACAAAGAGTTAAAAATAGGATTCACAGCATCACAATGAAGAAGATCAAAACACAATTTATCCAAACCTGTTCCGAGAGCTGCAACTGATCTGATGGCTTTTCTAATGTTTTAGCCTAAAATTCAGAATAATTTAAAATTACATACAATTCATGGACATATACGAATAAGGTAATATATTAAGATGTTAATTAAAGGGACAATAACATTCTTGCTGGCTTGGTAGCTCCAGAAAATAAATAATACCCTTATTCTAAGTACTAGATGTTTAAGTGTCCTACCTGTTGTGTAAATTATCTATTACAACCTATTTTACTTGTCCAGAAGGTTCGAAAATATTTTAAAATCCAAGTCACATTTGAAGAGGTTTACATTAGACTTTTCAAATCAATTGGTTGAATTTTTCCAATTTTTTAAATTAGGTGTGTTAAGATGAAATTTATATCATCAATTAATTGGAATATTGTAAAATAATACGATTTGTTGACCAGAATGAAGATTGGGACATATTTTTCAGTTACAACAAGAGTGTTATTGGGGCTTTAAAGAAACTGAAATTATGAAAACATTATAGTCAACTTTATAGTCTCATGGTAATTAAAAATGCATTATGCAAGATTTAGATAAAGAGCAGGTTGTTCATGCTATATAATAAATAATAGTTCCAAAATAGATAATCCAAAATTAATATATGTTGAAAATTTCATTCAAATTTCTTTATTCTGAGCTTGCTTAGTTATGATTAAGTTTTGACAAGCTGTGGCATAGATTGTTTATTAATTATCATTGTAGAAAAAGTTAATTGAATCATAAAATGGTGATTGTATTTCTTATTAAAAGCAAATTTTGGTAATTAATAAAGAGTTAATATCTCTCCCCTGACTTTTTTCAGCATATTAGAATTTTGATGTAAAATAAGTTTGGTGTCCATGATGTCCGGAATGAAATTGGCCCTATAGATACTCCCCCTGTTGTTACTATAATCAACATATTACTGCACAACCAGATGAAATTTAATGTAATTTTACCTGACTCCAGTCATCTGCGTCAGTTCCATCACCTAGATCTGTCATGTCATCTCCTTCCTAGAAATTATAATATACATACTAAACAATGATCCTTCCTAGAATTCATAATGTACATAATACTAAACAATTATCAACAAAAGTTTGTACTTAAAATAACCAATCAAAGTAAAAATTACATATATCAAAAGCAAACTAAAAGCAGTCTACTTGTAAACTTTAAAAGACAAATTATTTAAAATTATCTAAATCTATCAAATTTATAAAAATATCAAGCAATGAAAACACCACAATTTAAATTTCGATTAGCCTATTTGTTTTAATAACTTGCTTGTTTAATATGAAATTCTAAAATCATAGAACTCGAAATCTAACAAAAAAAAAAAAAAAAAAAAAATATCAATACAAATCAGAACACAAACATATGAAGTAAATAAGTTTTGCTAAATAATTATACCACATTGGTTTTTAATACACAGAACCTCAAACAGAACTGAAGACAATTAACAGAGATCTATAAATTAAACAAAACAGAAAACAAAAGAGAAACGTTTGTCATAGATGTACCATCCAGTACTGTAAGTTAACATATAGAATTTAACATTTATATTTAGACATGCAAATACAATATAAGCTTATTGAATGAAAAATTCGAAAAGCGTATAAATTACTAAAGAAATAAGCTTATTTGGCATTTGTGTTCTTTGTAAACAAACATTTATTCAGTGGTACACCAGGGACAGTTGGGAAATTTGATTAGGTTCAAAGCTTATTATTTAATATTATCAAAAAAAATTTTTTTTTCAAGGAAATGTCTGGGGTACCACTGATTTATAGTCATTATACCTTAATGACTGGACCTTTTGTAGAAAAACTCTGGCGGCCTTGTTTAGATTTATTCCCACCTGACTGCTGTTAGGACAGATAGAGACACAGACAAACATAGTTAGCACATATAGAAACATTTGTTAATAGTAATATACTCTTATTCAAGAAAATAATGTCTCCATAATTGATCATTAAACTGCTAAGTTCAACTAATTTTCTGGGGGGTTTTCTAGATAGAATTCCCTGATTTTATGAGGATTTCATATTTCTAGGATCTGTCTAATATTAATAAGATTAAAACCTGAATTCAATCCACAAACAAGATGGTTTGTACTACCATTGTAGCATAGTGCAGGTCCTGTTTTTTCTTTCAAATTGAAGACAATATGCTATGAAAGAGAGTAAATTACTGTTTATGATTATAATGGGCTGACATTTTGTTATATTGGTGGGATAACAGAAAACAGAAGAATAAGTGGAGTGGTTATATTTTTATAGATATTTTGCGTCCACATCCATCACTCACCCTAATACGTGTTGTTCTCCTACGAGGCATGTCTGCGCCAGTTGAAATACTCTATATATTACAATACACACCATTTATTATTATAATATTAATACTGGTAATGATTTATAATCATAGATAAATATTTCATTCACATCATTATTAATTACTATTACCAGTATCTATTTACTTGATAGAAATATTAGAAATAAATCATAACAATATGTGTAAGATATATATACGGTACTGTTTCCAAGTCAAGAATCTTTTTTTTCAAAAAGACACTACTTTACTTAAGCTTACAGGACACTAACATAATAAAAAACATGCCACTATGCAAGAATTTATTTCATTTCCTAATCATCCATATCTAGTAATCTAGATAAACATAATTTAAGTATTTTAAAAAGGAACATTCAGTGTTCACCAAGAACTTGTGGACAAAATTATTCCAAGATTTGGGATGATTCTGCCATTCTACCTTTGTCATGTCATCATAAATATGGTACCGTACCATGTACGTATTCATAACTGAACTTAGTATAGGTAAATGCTGTCAAAATTGCTGTAAATTGACAGTGTTAGTGTAGGACTTTGCAGAAAATCATAGGCCTACCATGTAGGCCTAACCATGTCAAGACAAGACTCAAAGACTGATTTATGGAAACTGCGAAGTGGGGTCACTGAGACATTGAAGTAGCTATAAACGTTGGAATAAATCTGATGAGTTTTTTTCGTACCGCAGCCCAGGATTAGGAAAGAATCAACAAGACAAGAATAATATTTAATTTTAAATTAGATAATTAGGCCTATGTAACTTCACTTTTTTAGTCGTCTTGATTTTATAATGATTTTACTGAGAGCTTGGCACGATTTGGGTTGTAAAGCTGAAAAGTGACACTAAATAAACTTGAAATACCTGTTTCCCTTTGACTGGTGCTTTAGGTGGCATTTTGGTGTGATTGTCGAATAGGGTCTGAAGAACCGTTAGAGATAAGTGAATACACTTCTATCTTCAAATTACTTTTACTTGTCTAGAAGTTAACTTTGACAACAGTTATGGCGTCTGCTGTAGCTATGGGATACGGTCATGCGCAGAGAATAAAACACCCACAAGGCATTGTACAAAATGGAAAGATCACCATATCCGGAAGTGAAATTATGAAGGCTGTCTGCTTAATTTTCCAATATTTATCTTTTTAAAACAATTCTTCCGTTCAGATGGATAGTATGGAAGATAGCGGAATTGATAGCGACCAAAAAAATCAAAACGACACAAAGGTACATTGACTTTTGTCTTCTTGAGTCACATGCAAACGGCCACACGATCTTGACCGGCTGTGTCGTTCTCAAATCTCAGTTCTTCTAGTTCTGCATTTGCGACTTGTTTGTGTAGGTAGTAGTTGAGTGTTACTTACGCACAATATACAATACTAGATCTTGATCGATTTGGAAAATGTCTATTTTAGGGTAAGGGTTACATGACAAAGTACAAATTGAAGCTGTAAAAGCATGGATTGTGGGTAAAACAGTAAAACTATTCCAAAGAGTTAGGCGTTAGAATAATATTTAATATTGTGGGTATAAATATAAACATGGAAAGATATACATGTTTATGATGTATATACAGATCGATCAAGATCCAGAATCGTGCCTTACTTACTGTATGAACAGTAGGACGTTGAAACCCATTATTTCATTTACTTTTTACTCCGGTGTCTTTTATTTACTCCGGTGTCTTTTATTTACTCAGTCACTTTCCTGCTCTCTGTGTCTGGAGTGGAAAGCAAGGCTGATGTACAGGCTCAGAATAAGAACGACTGCCAAATATTCATATTTTAGATTAAATGAATTTCAGAGTTTAAGCTACTCTATGGCCATGGGTGCAGAACATGTATATTGGCTACCAGACATTTTGATAATTGCTAACACTGTTAGTAACAGTAAATTGGGGACATGTTTAACAATAATAGAGCTCATATGCCTCATCATTTAAATTTTATTTTCATTAAAGTATGATACAGAGTTGATATTATTATCCATAATCCGATATTTATTAATTGGCTCAAATAAACAATTGTCAAAAATTGACTGTAAATCTCCCGTCTTAATTGGTAATAATGAAATTAATCCCTCGTCATCTGCACGTAATATTGGTGTAATATTTGATATGAATATGAGTATGGAAGCTCAAGTAAATTATATATGTAAATTGTGTTATTGTAATATAAGAAATATTGGTAGAATACGTAAATTTATCCCTTTAGACTCCACAAAAACACTTGTTAATGCTTTAGTCACGTCTAGACTGGATAATTTTAATTCGTTGTTAGCTGGTCTTCCTGTCAAACTTTTAGATAAACTTCAACGAGTCCAAAATACATCTGCACGCCTTATTACAGGCATTAAAAAATATGATCATATTACCCCAATTTTAAAAAATTTACATTGGTTACCTATTTCTTATAGAATTGATTTTAAAATTTTATTGTTAACTTTTAAATGTTTGAACAAATTAGCACCTGTTTATTTATCTGAACTTTTAACTATGTATACACCAGGGCGATGTTTACGCTCTTCAGATGATAACTTTCTTTTAAAGCCCAAATATTCAAAGCTGTTAACTTTTGGTCAAAGATCTTTTAGTATTCAAGCACCAGCTTTATGGAATAGGTTACCGTATGATATTAGGTCCTGTAATAATGTTAATACTTTTAAGAAAAAACTTAAAACCCATTTATTTCTTCAAGCATTTTAAATGTATTTTCAATTTATGTTGATTCTTGTGTTTTATATTTGTACCATTGTAAAGCACCTCTGAACACGTGTATGTGAAAGAGGGGCTATAACAAATGTTTGTAATAATAATAATAATAATAATAATAAATAATAATAATAATTAAGACATAATTAACATTTTAATATGAGCAATTAAGTGATGTCGTTTTTGTAATGAGGTGCCTTAATGAACGAGGCAGTTAAGAAGTGAATTGTGAAATGCTCACATTTTACAATACATATTGAATGTAAATCAGTTTATGCACATTTATATTACATGTATAAATATTGATATGTGCTTTTCTAACAATTTGCATCAATTTTAAAATGAGCAAGAGACGTCATTTCTCGATGGTCTCGAGCACCATTTGTAATGAGGTGCCTTGATGAACACGGCAGTACAGAGGCGAGAGAGAGAGAGAAATGGGGTTTAACGTCCAATTGACACAAACTAGGTCATTTCGGGACATATGGTTTAATTTTATTTCAATAATTCGCTTGCGCGTAGGTGTCTTTAGCAGTGGGAGGAAACCAGAGTGCCTGGAGGAAACCCACGAGGTTGAGAAGGCGCCTCTATCTCCATGCCACATATGCTCACACAAGGGATCGAAACCACATCCGCAAGCCAGTGGTGACCGGCCAGCTAGAGGTCGAAGCGCGGCACTCTAGACCACTAGGCCATCCCAACCCCCCATTACAGAGGGGAATTGTCAAATTCTCAAGAATTATAGTAAATATTTAATGTAAATCAGGTTATGCAAATTGAAATTAAATTAATATGCGCTTTTCTAACCATATGCATCCATTTTAGTTCCCAAAGAAGAGAGTGTTATTAAGATATACTGTTTGGTATAATTGAAAATTTTCCTTAAATATTATTAAAAAAATGCACATTATATTCCAGATACAGCCAAATGTCAAAGAATCTCATAAATCACAAAAGAAATCCTCTGAATTACAGAAAAAAATTGGTAAGTGATCATTGTACAAATAATTAAGAAGTGAGGGTATAGCAGAAGTTTAAAGAAAATAATTGCCATTCATCCTGGCCTTTTATAAATGTTGCTCTTGTTTTAATGCTTGAAGTGTTGAAAATAATTCCTCTAGAAAACCAAAATATCATTTGATTTTCCAGCTTCGATTCAATCAGCGTAAAAGAGACTCATCAATAATTTAACCAACACCTATAGATAGTTGGCTATAGATTGTCTGCTGAGGATGCTGAATGTTGTGAAATGTTCAATTCATGATATCTTTGTAAATATACAACAATGTAGTTTGCAAAGAATTTAGAATGCCTCAAAAGATGATGAACATTTTTTAATTAAAAATTTGCTAATCATACAATGAACTTTGATAAATAAATTGTTTCAGATTGGTATGAAATAAAAAAACTTTTATTTTATTATTTATATTAGACAAACATAGAGAGATAGCTAGAAAAGCTCAACTAGCTGTTGATCAACAACCAAGGAAATCCATGTTAGCTAGAAATAGGTGAGTTATATAGACAGATAAATCTCTATTTCTTATAGAGAATATGGTTCCTCCCACTGCTCAACAAAGCAAAACGAACAGTACTGTCTGTAGAATAATCTATTGCTGTTTATGAAGATCGTTTAGAGACATCAAATTGGGGGAGGAGGATTAAACCTTTTAATATTAAGTGCAGGATAACTGCACTACACACAAAACAGAAATATTAAAGATAAACCTGCAGACAAGACAGAAAATAGGCATTGCAAGTATAGACTAAGATAATATGAAAGATCACAAAAGCACTTCTACTCTATTCATTATACCCACCTGGCATATACATTAGCTAATGCCTTTAAATTTTAGTAAATTTTAACATGCTATACCTATATCTGCTCTGATATTGGTCAGTGGATAGATATAAAATTTATATCATTATGATTTTTATTTGGAACAGAGTACCAGATCATGTAAAGAATGAATTTAGTTCATCTCAAGATCAACAACCATTGGTAGCAATAATGAGTGATAGGTAAATCCATTAATAATTTTTAATCAAAGTAAAAAAGGTTGAACCAAGATTAATGTTTAGTCATAAATTCCAACAAAAAAAAAGTTTCTAAGTTTATGAGTAATGCAGCAAAAATATGCAAATTTAGAGCTCGAAAAATATTCTGGAAAAAAATTAATATTTCTAATCAATTATATTACGGTATGCTAAAGTGTACACAAATTGATTTTGAATTATAACAACAAAAACAAAATATCAACGGCGGGTAATTCCTCGGCTTATAGGTGGTGCTGGCTTCTTTATATTATTTGTATAGGATGACAAATGTTGAGCCATTTTCAATTCTTTATATCTTTGTACATACTGAACGTAATTTAAAGATTTTTGGTAGTAATATTCCTATTTGAGCTTCAACTTTTACAGTATTGTAGTTTTTAATGGATTCCCGTTCCTTTAAACATACATTATGGAAGAGCAAAAACTGACTTTTGTCGGTCTTCCTTTGAGTCTCAGATGTCATAGAAATTATAAATTAGATCTTTATTTGAACAACAAGCCCAAAATGAACTCTGTAGACCCACAGATGGCTTGGATTGGGCTCGGATTAAAACGGGATTTCGTCGACTGATTTAATCACTATGGCGTCGTGGGTGGGGTTTCTCCGTGACGTTGACGTCATCATAATTCTGGAAATTATTCATAAAAGACAGTGATGACCGAGGCTATACACAAGCTTCACTAGATACCGTTTAAACATTACTTGATGATCGAGACTATGTAGGTGGAGTTAACGCCTGTCAATCAACAATTTTTTTTCTTTTCACTTTATGAAATGTTTAATTTAATTATTTTCCTTCATTTATACCTCAAAGATTAGGTCTACCTCATTATGAACCAAAATGAACCAATTTTCAGTTAATACTATTTTGAATTTTTGGTAACAACTTTGTTCAGGATAAAGTTATTTGACTGAAATTTTCAATATATTCTTGTTTCAACATCTATTTTTGAACTTTTATAGCAAGAATGACTAACTCCTTGTCAAAATCTTCCATAATGTATCTTTAAGTGACGTTCAGAGGCTTTAATAATACCTTGTTCTATGAACAGATGACTCCATTAACTTTTAGATATCATTTTTAAAAATCTCTTTTTATTTTTAGCAAAATTAACATCCATATTTCAAACCCTTGATATTTTAATTGTAGATGATTTAATTTTCAGTGAGGAGGATGAGTTTGATGTTCCACGTATGTCTAAAGCAGCACATAAAGAAATAACAGAACAACTTATCAAAGATGGTTATAACCTAGATCTCGAACCAGATGATGAAGATTTAGATCTAATTCCACCACGCCCGCTTCATGAAAGATGTACATGTTGTTTAGTACAGACTAACTGTCTTATACAATAGTTAATGATATTAATTATAGATTTGATCTTCTTCCACTTGAAACGTGCTAAAACATTAGCCTTAAAAGGGTCCTTAATGTACAGATCTGTCATTTATTCCTTTTCTATGATCTAGATTTTTACTGTACTCCCATATGATAGATCTGGCTACCTGGGTATTAAACACTAGTTTTGATCATTAATATACTTTGAAGAATAAGATCAGTCAATATTACGTAACCATGACATAAATAATATAGCCCAGTTTATATTTCATGCCTTATCTCACACCTGTTATTATATATCCATTGTGTAAAAGATATTGATCGTTATACATAGCTCACAGTTGATAGAGATATCATCGTATGTGCAATAAACTGTAGGAGAGCTTTGAGCTACTGAGAGCTTTCAAATGGTCAGTGCACAAATCACTAAAGAATGTCATCAACTTAATTAATATTGTCTCCAATCATTATTTAAGGGATTTTGAATCCCTTCCTTGCAAACTGCAATACTTAATTCATAATTAAAAGGCATATCAGGCCATAAATTACTCAGTTCCATTCATTATTTACAAAAATATTATGAATTGAAAATTTGTAAACATTTGGCATACTCTACAGTTGGTATATGGTTAATACATGCCAGCACCTCCCCCCCCCCCCAAAAAAAAATCTGTTAAAATCTTTTCATACACCTCTCTTTAATCTGTTTGAATTCTAGCCAGGAGATTATCTTTATCAATCAAATTGAGTCCATATTTGCGTGGATTAAGTCGTGAAGAATTACACATTGTACGAAAAATGCAAATAGACAAAAATGAGAAATTAATTGAAAGATCTGTATTTTACTTATTATAATTAACAGCATGGTTCTCATGCATGCAATGTATGCTAAAATCTTAAATTAAATGATTGACATAAAATATGTTGGAAATTAATATTCAAGAAATCCATACCAGTTTCTACTTGACAACAATATTTTTAATCTCATATGTCCAAATATATGTTTAAGTTAACTTTAAACGGATATACATTGAAAGACAAGTTATCAGTGTGTCATGAAAAAAAAATAATTTAGATACCCGGTACAGTACTTGCATAATTATGTTGATGTTCTATAAAAACACTTGTTAAAAAAAATTCAAAATCAGAGTATGATATCAATCAAATATATTTTCTTGCCAGAATTATCTAATTAAAATACTCAAAATAGACTTTTCAGATACATCAATAAGTTTTAAAAAATAACTTTTTTTCTGTTTTAACTACTGACAGATAAAAATGAATACTTCTCGAACCAACTTTATAATAGATGCATGTGTGTTGGTAAGTTATGATCAAAATGTTCATAAAGATGATCATATTTTTTTTGAATGTGTGAAATTTAAAGCTCAGATATAAAATTTGACTTCTCTTGTATTCCTGGAAGAACAGTATGTATAAAGATAGGTTGCCAGGCAACGAAACATACGCCCACAGCAGCTAAATCGTCCGGGCAGTCAACAAGGGTTGTCGCATATTTTTACTTTTTTTTGGTAATGAAACATTTGTAATACACTAAAATCTGAGTAACAACTCATTATGTAATTATCAGAAAATCATGAGAATTTGTTTGCTTTTTATAAAGTTTTGCCCCACACTAACAATTAGTATAGGAAACATTTAATATCATGGATTTAGCTGTTCAGTTATCAAAATTCATTGAAAATCAAAATACTTGTTCGTTTCAACACCTTAAACTCTGTGTATCAATCTGAAGTCAATCGGATGATAAGTTTGGCATCTACAGCGCAACAAGGTTTTATGAAGTGATCAAGGGAGATAACTCTGGAAGTAATTATTTGAAATTGATGAAAATCAGTAGGCTTCTTCCTCTCAGGACCTTAAACAGTGTGTGTAAATTTAAAGTCAATCGGATATTAACTTTGGCCTCTAGAGTGTCCACAGGATTTTTTGATGTGATCAAGGGCCATAACTCTGGCACTAATTATCGGAAATTGATGCAAATCAATAGGCTTCTTCATCTTATGACCTTAAACACTGTGTATAAATTTAAAGTCAATCGGATATTAACTTTGGCTTTTAGAGCGTCCACAAGATTTTTTGAAGTCGTCAAGGGCCATAACTCTGGTAGTTATTATCGGAAATCGCTGAAAAAGAATAGGCTTCTTCGTCTCATGACCTTTGAAGTGACCAAGGGAGATAACTCTGACACTAATTATCGAAAATCGCTAAAAATGAATAGGCTTCTTCGTCTTATGACCTTAAACACTGTGTATAAATTTAAAGTCAATCGGATATTAACTTTGGCTTTTAGAGCGTCCACAAGATTTTTTGAAGTGATCAAGGGCCATAACTCTGGCACTAGTTATCGGAAATTGCTGAAAATCAATAAGCTTCTTCGTCTAATGACCTTAAACACTGTGTAAAAATTTAAAGTCAATCGGATATTAACTTGGGCTTTTAGGGCGTCCACAAGATTTTTTGAAGTGATCAAGGGCCATAACTCTGGCACTAATTATCGGAAATTGCTGAAAATCAATAGGCTTCTTCGTCTTATGACCTTAAACACTGTGTATAAATTTAAAGCCAATCGGATATTAACTTTGGCCTCTAGAGCGTCCACAAGATTTTTTGAAGTCGTCAAGGGCCATAACTCTGGTAGTTATTATCGGAAATCGCTGAAAAAGAATAGGCTTCTTCGTCTCATGACCTTAAACACTGTGTATAAATTTAAAGTCAATCGGATATTAACTTTAGCCTCTAGAGCGTCCACAAGCAATTGTGGACGCCGGACCGACGGACCGACGGACGGACGGACGGACGGACGGACGGGGGCGACGACAATATACGACCACATTTCAATGTGGGCGTATAAAAATGGAATAGGATGTTTAAATGTTTTGTGTTCTATGATTTTGATGCTAGGAATGTAGGAGTCCTCAAATATTGTAAGATTCCCAGTGGTATGCTCAAAATTTATGAGAACCTTTACTGTACAATTTATTTATAGCCTACTATTTGAAATGATAAGTTTCAAATTAATAGAACACAGAGAATTGAAAGGTGCGATAAGTTATTTTGTTGATATTGTTTGGATGAAGTATGTATATAGGGTAATGGGATATTTTAAATTAAATTATAAATGGTTTGAGAGTTCTGTATTTTCTCAGATGTGATATGAATTAATATGTATAGTATAGTTCTAATGGAATGTATATTGTAAAAAGTTTATCTGAAAGAAATCCTTTGTTCTGTATGTTTTTGAGATATATCCATTGTTTCTATTTTTATCTTGTTACTTTCATTGTTTTGTATTATGAAGCTCTCAATGTATATTGTTTTTATACTTGTATTTTTTTGTTTATTATTTAATGGCCTATGATCTTTAATAATATTTTTTTTTTTTCTACAAAATATTGATTATGTTACTATTTAGATCATTACTTGTGTTCATTGAATCGATAGTCTGGAATGATTTATGTATGCATGAAGTTTAAAGTGGCACACACCCTAATGCTGCATTTGGTATTCAAAAACATGGTGTCAGAAAGATTATAATATACATGTACATGTAAATAATGTGATCATATTTAGAAAACAAAGGGTGTTCAACTTGTGTGACACCACTTTTGAAAGCAGATCACTTTTTCACACCTGCAATATTAAATGAAGCATTGGACCTGCAGTTATGTCTTCTACAAACTGCACAGTCACAAATAATGTTAATAGTCATTCTAGATGTCCTGCATACAAACAGTTCATGCAGCAATTTACTGTTAAACAAGAAATTAATGCAAGCTAAATAAGGTGGACAAAAATGGGTATTGAAATTAATGCCAACCGCCATATCATATCGCTTTAAATCAGACAATTATTGGCTTATTGCTGGTTTCACATTAGAATTAACTAAATATTGTCAGATGAATTATATCATAATGTTTGTCCGTCTAACTAATCACATGTGATAATCATGCTGTTTTGAGGGGTTTCTGTTTTACAGTATTGTTCCTTTACAAACAAGTCTACTCCATTGAAATTAATGTAACCAATATTTATCGTTTTGAGTTATTGCTGGCATTAAAGGAACAATATTCCTGATTAAATGCATATTTAGATTTTCAGACAATACATTATACAATTAGTCTTGATAAAAAGCATATGGGTCCAAATCTTTTCAGATCAATCAATCCTCATGTAAAATCTACTGCCTTCAAAAGATTACTTTACTTTTTTTTTGATTTCATACCCCCATATTATTTTCCTCTGAGATCGTCCACCGAAGCATAAATGATATTTCATTTTTCTCAGTTTGAACATCAAGCTCAAGGTTGGCCTCTGACCCATGGGGTTTTTTTTTCGTAATATTTGTTAAAACATTTTTGAAGACCTTATTTCGAGGAATTGAATGCTGGTTGTGTGGGACATTGAGGCTTTTATTTCTTGTTTTGCAGAATACACTTGTTGTTAATTGCTGTTTACTAATTACATACATCTAGTATGTAGTTATTGTTGTTTATATTAATATAATGTATTCCTAACATGTTAAACTAACATGATTCTTGTGCAATATTTCATTATTGTTTTATATTATTTTGGGGTTTTTTTTTCTGATAAGTTGATATTCCATTGATAACTTTGATTCTGTGTATTAGTCAATTATTTACGAATCGGTAATGGGGTATGTTTTGATAAATCCCGTTGTCACCTCTCACGGAGAAGCGAAGTTGGCAGTACCTGTTCCATCCATTGTGTGTCACTGTTTGCCAAAGAGACAAACATAGATCCTGTGCAGTGTTTTGTGGAATCATTTATGGAGATGATTTGAGAAGACACTAAAAATTTTGGAGGCAAAATTGTTTCTCCCCAAACTACTCAGATCTTATTGTTGACCTTAAAATCCTTTAACCCCATGATGCTATATAAAGTGTGTTTATTTCATGATATCGTTCTAATACATTATAAAAATAATTATATTATTAAAATGGGGTCAATATTGCTGGTCAAATATATATTTACCCCCAAATTATCAAATATTAACCTTGTCTCATAGTTTATCAGTTGAAAAGTAGTATCTTGTAAGTGCTTATTTATATTCAGTTTTCATTTGTAACTTTCATCAATTATAGTGAAAACTATTTTGTTCATTTCCATAGTTTTGATTGGATGTTAAACATCCTTCATCTGATTTCATTTATTTTGCTTCATAGTTTTGTGTTCACATTTAATTTTTGAAGGTTTTTCTTGTAAGCTTATCTAAAAACATATACACTCCAAGGATTTTTTTTTTATTGCAAATTATCATTTGTCTGCAATGAATGATTGTCCCTATGATTCATTGTTTGTAGTGTTTTACATCCACTTCACCATGGGAGGTATCACAGACAGTGATTATATACATGCTGGCAGATAACCCTTGTGTAAGTCGTATGGGGCAGGCCCATATTTTTGGTTTTGTATAAACCAATCAGTGTATGGATTATTTACCTTTATTTGCTATATAAATGTGAAGGCCGTGGAGCATTATCACACAGATCAAATCACTGATGACGAAAATTTACTGATAAATTCGTAATTTGGTGTAGTAGTGTGTTTTGCCCAACAAAGTGTCACTGGAAGAGAAATTTGGCAAAAACCTTTGATGTGGCAAGGCTTTAATGCTGCTTTCAAACTGAATGTAGATATTTTTTGTGGTTAGATAACACAGAACATTACCATGCATCGACTTAAAAAGTCATTGATAATTTGCTTGTATATACCAACAGATAATTGTGTAAGAAGGATTAATATTATAAGGGCTAAATCCCCACAAAAGCATTATTTTGATTACCTTAGTCAGCTATTGAGTGTGTGTTGCTAAAAAAAAAATAATTTGGCAGCCACCTTTCTTCCCACAATATATCACTGCCTACATAACTAGTGAACATCTAAATTACAATCATAGCACGAAGACCATGTCGGGTTGCCTTGTCAGTTACTAATTAAAATATTTCAGTATTAAATTTGAAAGCTATGTATCATAACTTATTATGTAATTAGCTGTAAACAGTATTGTTCATCATACTGTAACAAATTATATCATCATATTTGTTTTTATACACAATATCCTTATGATTTACAACCCCATGTTAAGTATTCATTTTATCTGTATTGTTAATTATTTACTGAATATAATTATCAATAATGCAAATCCTATAAATATGCTATATATTGGAAAATTAAAATTGTTTTTTCCTTTTCTTAATTTATTCAGACTGGTCTGAAACCAGGTTGAGGCATGTATAATAGCATACTCCGCGCAGTGTTGCGTCTGATTAGAGGTAATCCAACAGTGTTGCGTCTGAGTAGAGGTAATCCAACTACACACTGCTATTATGAGTGGATATTGTTGTGTTAAATTTTGATTGATCAGTAGTCCGTCTACCAACCAATCACGAGCTGCCAATACTGGACCAAATATGTTTACAACATAACGTATACGTCATGACTCACGATTTTATTATGCCTAATTAACCCGTGCATAGCAGAATACTGCAGTAAAACTAATTGCGTGACAAACGAGGCTATCAAGTCGAATGAAATGTAAACAATAATGTTTGGGAAAGGAACATACTTTCACCGTTTTAATACCTTAAATCACTGTCCAAAGTTTTAGGGAAGACCCAGATGAAACGAAGGACTGTCTTGTTGCTGTACTTAAGTGATAGCTTTCATTGAACGGAAAGAATAGACACACTCCCGCATAAGTTCAAGAAATAGGCGCTATTCCAGCAATGGTCAGAGAGGGATTTCTCGGGCCATTGCTTCAGGAATATGGTATAATAGTGATCCTGTCATGTTGGACTTCTGAAAAGGATTGGATCGGAGCAAAATTTGGATGTTTCAGGAGGGCAGAGGATAGTGGCCCACTGTGAAATTTTGTTTCGAGATATAAATATTGAGAAATAAATGCTGTTTTAAAAATGTTGTTAATTATGTCACTTGTTAATCATGCAAACTCATGACGCAATGTGATGTATGCAAGGTTAAGGCTCCTCAAAGACAGATGGGACATTGAAATAATTACACCCATCTATAGTCCTTCTTACCTGGGGGGTTGGGGTGGTCCAGAGTGCCATGCTTTGACCTCTAGCTGGCTTGTGGCTGTGGTTTCGATCTCTGGTGTGAGCGTATGTGGCATGGAGATAGGGGCGCATTCTTAACCTCGTGGGTTTCCTCCGGGCACTCCAGTTTCCTCCCACTGCTAAAGACCCCTACGCGCCAGCGAATTATTGAAATAAAATTAAACCATAATATGTTAGTCCCGAAATGACCTAGTTTGTGTTGAGTGGACGTTAAACCCCATTTCTCTCTCTCTCTGCCTTCTTACCTATATCACATGTACATGTATTATTAATAGTTTGTTTTATTGTTAATATACCAAGTCTTGTACTCTTGTTATAGTTGTGGAATGTGGTTACTATGAACATACATAAGTCTGTTACGCCATTTAATTTTTTTATGGGGGTGGGATTGTCCGGTTTCCTCCCACTGCTAAAGAAAATTAAACCATATGTTGGTCCCAAAATGAACTATTTTTTGTTGAGTGGAAGTTAAACCCCATTTCTCTCTCTCCCATTTTTCCTTACCCAGATTATGATTTAAAATCTGGGAGAATAATTTAGCTTACTCTCTCTGAAATACGACCAACACTGAAAGGAATGTAAGACAAAATGATTGAGACTAGACTGGCAATAAGCCATTCATAGCCTTCGAAAACCGTCCCATATTTTAACGGTAAATGATAAACTGTAAAGAGCAAGACCGATGTTGAGGGAGGCCGCATGTCAGTCAATTTGATTGACAGTTCGGTAAACGGCCTTGATGTGATGTTTAGTTGAGGTTAAAATGAGGGTTTGGATCTTCCGGCAGCCGTTTCTTGTGCTTATATTTTGTATAAATTTTCGAAATTAATATCCATACTTTAATGTAAATAAAAATTGTTAATATTATCTTATATCTAGTAGGAAAACTCATCGCCCTATAATCACAAAATATCTAAACAGACTCTATGTATAGTATAGTAGTTGCAAAAATGAGATGTTGGATCTCTCTCTCTCTCTCTCTCTCTCTCTCTCTCTCTCTCTCTCTCTCTCTCTCTCTCTCTCTCTCTCTGTGTCTCTGTCACAAAGAAATATAGCACCCAATCGGCTTCGCTATGTCTTTTTCTTGTATTTGAAGGATGTTAAAGTATTTCTTTGAATTATTGTTCATGGAAAAATAATATTTGGGTCATTTTATTATATAAATTTTATTATATATCTCACACTAGAGTCAATCTACTATATAAATGAATAATAGTATCTTATATTTCACACAAATCGCACTATACCACATGAAGTATACAACCGGCTTCACTTAGCAGTCAGTATACTTTGAACCAAATCGGTGGGATTTTTCCTTTTATTTTCAAATATTTTAAAGTATCTGTATGAATTAACTTATATCAAAAGATAATATTTCAGTGAATGCATTTTAGAAATTTAGGATAGTATCTTATATATCACACACATCGCACATACCACATGAAGTATACAATCGGCTTCGCTCAGCAGTCAATATACTTTGAACACAATCAGCGTCGCTTAACAGTGGCACGTTTTCTTCTATTTTGAAATATTTTAAAGTATTTCTATGAATTAATTTACATCGCAAAATAATATTTGAGTTAATCTGTTATATAATTGAATTATAGTATCTTATATATCACAGACATCGCACTATACCCCATGAAGTATACAGTCGGCCTCGCTTAGCAGTCATTATACTTTCAACTCAATCAGCAGATCGGCGTCGCTCAGCAGTGGGATTTTTTCTTCTATTTTGAGCGATTGTAAAGTATTTCTATGAATAAATTTACATCGCAAAATAATATTTGAGTGAATGTATTATATAAATGAATGAGAGTATCTTATATATCCCTGACATGGCACTATACCTCATGCAGTGTACAATCGGCCTCGCTTAGCAGTCATTATACTTGGAACCCAATAGGCCTCGCTTAGCAGTGGGACGTTTTCTTAATATTGAACCAGTCACGTGAGTTTTGTCCAGGTTCTACCGTTTCCTGCCCCTGCTAAAGACCCCTACGAGCATGAAAATTATTGTAATAAAATGTAATACCCTATATTAGTCCCGAAATGACCTAGTTTGTGTCGAGTGGGCGTTAAATCCCCCCTCCCTCTCTCTCTCTCTCTCTCTCTATCTCTCTCTCTTTCGAAAATTTTCATCGAAAAATAATATTTGAGTGAATGTATTATAAATGAAGATAGCATCTTATATATCACAGACATCGTACTAGGCCTTTACCCCATGAAGTATACAATCAGCTTCGCTTAGCAGTCAATATACTTTGAACCCAATCGGCTTGACTTAGCAGTGGGATTTTTTGTGCTATTTTGAAAGATGTTAAAGTATTTCTATGAATTAATTTACTTTGAAAAATAATATTTGAGTGAATGTATTATATAAATGAAGGACAGTATCTTATATATCACCTAGCCCGCGCTATATCACCCGAAGTATAAAATAGGCCTCACTTAGCAGTCAATATACTTTAAACGGCGTCGCTTTGCAGTGGGACTTTTTCGTCTATTTTGAAAGATTTTAAAGTATTTGAATGAATTAATTTACACCAAAAAATAATATTTGGGTGAATGTATTATATAAATGAAGATAGAATCTTATATATCACAGACATCGCACTAGGCCTACACCACATGAAGTATACAATAGGCCTCACTTAGCAGTAAATATACTTTGAACCCAATATTAGCAGTGGGATTTTTTCTTCTATTTTGAAAGATATTAAAGTATTTCTATGAATTAATTTACATTAAAAACTAATATTTGAGTGAATGTATTATATCAATGAAGAACAGTATCTTATATATAACAGAGATGGCGCTGTAGCACACGAAGTATAAAATAGGCCTCACTTAGCAGTCAATGTTCTTTAAACCTAATCGGCGTCGCTTAGAGGTGGGATTTCTTTCTTCTATTTTGAAAGTATTTCTATGAATTAATTTACACCCAAAAATAATATTTGAGTGAATGTATTACATACATAAGGATAGTATCTTATATATCTGGAACATCGCACTATACCACATGAAGCATACAATCGGCTCCAGTTAGCAGTCAGTATACTTTGAAGCCATTCTCGTTCCCAGAGGCAGCCGCGGAGCCGAAGGCCTCTGGCACATTAGACCATCCATTTTTTCCAATTTTTTTCGAACCTAAGCCCCGCCCATTCTGACCTCTGATTGGTCAATCTTTTTGGGTCGATTTCTCGAAAACTACAGGTCGTTTCGTTTGTTGTAAAATGATCCTTGAGTCCAAGTTAACTCGCTGACATAAAAATTGGATCCTAAACGAACAAATTCAAGTTTTTGTAAAGATCTATTTTTCTACGCGTGGGTATATTTTTAAGTGATTCGGCCATCCAGGCACGTAAAACCAGGGGCGGATGACGCAAATAAACTAGAAATTTAGCGCGTAGGAATTACATGTCATTTTCTGGGAAAATGGCTACACCGATTCACCAGAGAAATTTCTTCACAAATTTTTCTGGTTTCGAGATTGCTTTGAAGCAGATCGGCGTCGCTTAGCAGTGGGAAATTTTCTTTTATTTTGAAAGATTTTAAAGTATTTCTATGAATAAATTTACACCAAAAAATAATATTCCAGTGAATGTATTGTATAAATGAATGATAGTATCTTATATATCACAGACATCGCACTATACCCCATGAAGTATATAGTCGGCCTCTCTTAGCAGTCATTATACTTTGAACTCAATCGGCTTCGGTTAGCAGTCAGTATACTTTGAAGCAGGTCGGCGTTGCTCAGCAGTGGAATTTTTTATTCTATTTTGAAAGATTGTAAAGTATTTCTATGAATAAATTTACACCGAAAAATAATATCGGCCTCGCTTAGCAGTGGGACGTCTTCTTAATATTGACCCGACCATGAAAATTATTGAAATAAAATTAAAACCATAGGTTAGTCCCGAAATGATCTAGTTTGTGTCGAGTGGGCGTTAAATCCCCCCCCCCCTCTCTCTCTCTCTCTCTTTCGAAAATTTACATCGAAAACTAATATTTGAGTGAATTTATTATATAAATGAAGATATCATCTTAAATATCACAGACATCGCACTAGGCCTATACCACATGAAGTATACAATCGGCTTCGCCTAGCAGTCAATATACTTGGAACCCAATCGGCTTCGCTTAGCAGTGGGATTTTTTCTTCCATTTTGAAATAACTTAAAGTATTTCTATGAATTAATTTACATTGAAAAATAATATTTGAGTGAATGTATTATATAAAGGAAGAACAGTATCGTATATATCACAGAGATCGCGCTATATCACACGAAGTATGAAATAGGCCTCACTTAGCAGTCAATATACTTTAAACACAATCGGCGTCGCTTAGCAGTGGGACTTTTTCGTCTATTTTGAAAGATTTTAAAAGTATTTCAATGAATTAATTTACACCCAAAAATAATATTTGAGTGAATGTATTATATACATTAAGGATAGTATCTTATATATCTCGAACATCGCAGTCAGTATACTTTGAAGCAGATCGGCGTCGCTTAGCAGTGGGATTTTTTCTTCTATTTTGAAAGATTTTAAAGTATTTACACCAAAAAATAATATTTGAGTGAATGTATTATATAAATGAATGATAGTATCTTATATCTCACAGACATACAGTCGGCCTCGCTTAGCAGTGATTATACTTTGAACTCAATCGGCATGGCTCAGCAGTCAGTATACTTTGAAGCAGATCGGCGTCGCTTAGCAGTGGGATTTTTTCTTCTATTTTGAAAGATTGTAAAGTATTTATATGAATAAATTTACATTGAAAAATAATATTTGAGTGAATGTATTATATAAATGAATGATAGTGTCTTATATATCACAGACATGGCACTATACCCCATGCAGTGTACAATCGGCCTCGCTTAGCAGTCACTTTACTTTGAACCCAATAGGCCTTGCTTAGCAGTGGGACGTTTTCTTAATATTGAACAAACCACGTGAGTTTTCTCCGGATTCTCCAGTTTCCTCCCCATGCTAAAGACCCCTACGCGCATGAAAATTATTGAAATAAAATTAAAACCATATGTTAGTCCCGAAATGACCTAGTTTGTGTCGAGTGGGCGTTAAATGCCCCTCCCCATCTCTCTATCTTTGGAACATTTACATCGAAAAATAATATTTGAGTGAATGTATTATTATATACATGAAGATAGCATCTTATATATCACAGACATCGCACTATACCACATTATGTATACAGCCGGCCTAGCTTAGCAGTCCGCCCTTTTCTTATGTTTTAAAGATTTGGGGATATTATTTCGATTGATTTTCATAAAATAATAATATTTCTTTCGAGCGTTTAAATTTATCATCCAATACCGCCTACAGAGTGTAAGTGGTCTAGCTACGCAGTCAGCACACTTTGAACCCAATCGGCCTAGCTTAGCAGTGGGACTTTTTCTTAGTTATGAAAGATTATAAAGTATTTCTATGAATTAATTTTCATAGAAATATAATATTTTGTAAATTAAATGATATTTCAGTAAGTGATTGACATATTATTAGAATATTATATTCCAGAAATAGGGAAATTCATCGACCAATATTAAAACTCCGAGTACACAGTAGTCTCGACCCCCCCCCCCCCAGTCTTCAACGTAGAATATTTGTCTTGACGATAGAGACTAATTACATAATAGAGCAGGTCAGGGAGAGTACATTTTGTCGTTATTGAATTTTCGTACCGCTAGTACCTCCCGTGGTCGTAGAGATTTGAAATTGTTAGGAAGTGTTACAAGCGACTATTGATATTCACACACTCGACCATGGAAACCACTAGGTATGCGTAAGTGTAGTAGCACTTGAGATTTATTCTATTATTAACAATAAATAGTCCTTTATAAACTCCACCTTCAAATAAAATGGGAGGGACTCGAACAAGAAAGAGGCGGGGCTTACATATGCCTCGCTCAGCAAAATCTATAAAATCGGCCTCGCAAGGAATGATTTAACGCTTACCTATTTTAACCCAAGTAAAAATAACAATGCGAGACTAATAATATTGACTTGTAGTTTGCACAGCGACTAATACGTTGGTGGTAATATACGTATCTTCTTGAAGTCATATTATGGGAATTCCATGCTAGATAAATGGTAAGACTACTATATCTTTGTAAAATAATTAATTTACTTTAATTTATAGGACAGTTCTATATTTAATGTGATACAATATAAATTGCCGATCCATGTCAAATGTCGTCTTGCGTCTGAAACAGAACCTACGTTTCTACTGTAGACTTAGTTATTACTGTAGACTTGACCCAACATCTCGGTTCATAAGTATACAAATAGAACATGTCATAGTACCCACCTTAAAATAAATATATATAGTTTTATATGTAACTTTCAAACAAATCTTTTTAAAATCTTAACCAATCCATCGTCTGGGATGACTTGTTACTGACAAATTAATGTCTCCGTAAGAACGACACTGTGACTTGTGAGTCTCGAAATGGCCCAGTTTGTTACGAGTTGATGTTAAATCCCACCTTTAAACGCAGGGATCGTACGTAACTAACGTACGAAAATTAAATGGTAGCTGGCTTTTTTTTCGCACGTATACAAATAATGGCCATTTTGCTCAGTAATCCCAGACAGAATTTGACTATTTGTTTAAAAAACAGTAGGGAAACCCGTATGTCAACCCTAAATACACCATTATGCATAGATTTTTATTTTCCTATTTTTTTCTTCCAGAACATATCGCAATGGATGTAGCCCGTCTGACAAAATGTCTGCCAAGACCGATGGCATTTTCTATTGCAACAGTTTTAGTAGTTACTATGAATGCTGTTGTATTTATGATAAGAACTATTTCCCCAATACTCCATCTCATTTTAAAGCTTGCTCATCTTCTGTCAGGTGGTAACGAAGAAACTGTTAAACGTGTGAAATTCATATTTATGACGTTTGGAAAAGTAGATTGTATGAAAGGGATGCTTCGAGCATTGTATCATGCAATTTATGACAAGATTGAAATTGGCGGGAAAGTTCCTGATACACGTGTCATTTCTTTAGAAGGAAGATCTTTACGGTTGTTGGATTTTATGAAACCATCACGATTACTAGTTATAGCATTTGGCAGCTGTACCTGACCAGGACTTGTGAAGAAAATGGAAGAGCTCAACTCTGCTTTTCAAGAGTTTGGAGCCTCTGTTGACTTCCTTCTTGTTTACATACAAGAAGCTCATGCCACCGATGGATGGGTTATTCCTGGCAATGACTTCAGTTACGAACAACATAAAGATATCAAAGAAAGAATACAAGCTGCTGAAGACTATAAAGAACATTACAATCTTCAGTTTCCCGTTGTTGTCGATGGCATGGATAATGAATCGACCCAGGCGTTCGATGCAAATCCTTTCAGAATAATCATGGTTAAAAATGGAACATTTCGATTTGCAAGTATCTTCAATCCACCGAAAAATGATTACATTATTTCAGATGAAATTAGAAAGCTGGTGATATAATGGAATTCTTGACAGATTCCGCGGTTTATACTATTTTAACTCTTATTTGTTATTCTATATACGTGTACTTCGTTAAACACATGAGAGCTCCTAAAGGTGGGAATGCATTTTTTTCACAATAGACATACATGTATATCATAATCGGGAAAGGGTGAGAATTCCAGCAACCATGGGGATACTTGGCTATTCTATAGATATGGGGAAACGAAAATTAAATCGGATATAACTTCCCATACTATCTGCTCAGACAGGACTAATCAATACGCCATATGCCATAAATGCAGTTTGCTTTTTTGGAAATTTTACCCGGACAGCAGTTCTACTCTTATATACTGCATTACTGCATGCAAAGGTGTCTTTTAGATGCACGTCGCCTGTCCAACCTTGTGGGTTTTCTCCTGGTACTCCGATTTCTTCCAACTGCTAAAGATCCCTACGCGCAAGCGAATTGTTGGAATAAACTTAAAACATATGTTAGTCCCGAAATGACCTAGTTTGTGTCGAGTGGACGTTAAACCCCATTTCTCTCTCTCTCTTTTAGATGCACGCCAACTTAACGACTATACGTTTTTCCTGGTCCTCTACCTCTATCCTGCACCACTGAACTATCTTGGCCAACACCGGGGGTCCAAAACGGAACTTCCGGATTAGCGAGACGTGTTCTTACTTACTGAGTCACCGTGGCTTCTAATAGATATGGGATATATATATTGTAAAAGACTTTATGATTAAATCGTTGTAAACGGTAAATAATCAATGGTTTAGGATGATATGTCTTTATCAATATATTAAATGTTTTAACATTAAAATGTGATTATGGTGCTCAATATCTCATTATATACATTGTTATTTAATATGAATCTCATTATTTAAAGAAACAAAACTGTTATGTAAAATGATCTTCTTTGTGCTTTTGAAGAAAAAAAACTATCGCATTATATTTTTATTATCTGACTGTATTAAAATTCTGTATTTCAACATGTAATGTATTTATTTATTATTCATAATAAAACACAACACAAGGTATATATGGATATAATGTATTTGTTGATTTATTACGTGGCGTTTTATATGAACACGTTGTTATAAACAGTATTTAACTAGTGGCTAAGTGGGTAAGACGCTGGTTCGCTAGCCTGGAGATCGGGTGTTCGATCCCTGCATTGACCGTGGTTTCCCATTGTTAGTGAGGGCCGGGCAATGACAGATGTCTAGTCGTTCGGATGGGACGAAAAACCAAGTTCCCGTGTACACATTGGCTTGCACGTAAAAGATCCATTGGTAGTTTGAATTCGATAAGCGAGTAGGCCGTAGAACCGCTGTCTGGGCAAAATTTCCCTCTTAGCACACTGTATGGCGTATGCCAGTCTTCATTAGTCCAGCAGGTAAGGAGCAGAACAGTAGGACGCTAAACCCCATTCATTTCATTTTATTTTGTAAGTTAACCTTTTCTGCGACCACACTGAATAGTAATCAAAGGATATGATTATCAGCCATTTGATTCAGGGCCGTGTGTAGTATTTTACAAGTCGGAGTGCAGCAGAGTGGCGGGCGTCATAGCCCCCACCATAGAACTGTACTATTATATACGATCTATGCCCCCACGTAAGTCATATAAGAAAGTTAGGATCTGGGCGCCCTTAAAACCGACCGACTGATCAGTGCCTTAAAGGGACAATAACATTCTTGCTGGCTTGGTAACTCCAGAAAATAAAAAATACCCTTATTCTAAGTACTAGATGTTTAAATGTCCTACCTGTTGTGTAAATTATCCATTTCAACCTATTTTATTTGTCCAGAGGGTTCGAAAATATTTTAAAATCCAAGTCACATTTGAAAAGGTTTACGTTAGACTTTTCAAATCAATTGGTTGAATTTTTCCAATTTTTTAAATTAGGTGTGTTAAGATGAAATTTATATCATCATTTAATTGGACTATTCTAAAATAATACGATTTGTTGACCAGAATGAAGATTGGGACATATTTTTCAGTTACAACAAGAGTGTTATTGGGGCTTTAAACCCCATTTCATTTCAATATTATTTCATGCAGTAACTAACGTAATCTTATTATAGCCACATTAGTTTTCATTGTATATTTTTTTGTATTAGTTTAGTTGTTATAAAGTGTAATATATTCGCGGGACCAAAGTTTTAACCCCGATAAAATAAAGGTTGGTCGACTAAAGTGCACGGGTCAAACTAACCTGGCACCTTGTGGAAGTCTGGATAATCGAATAATACTTTCCGGAAGTGTAACTGAAAAATTTCCCGCGAAAACCGAAAGAAGAGAGCCAGATCATATCGGAATCAACAAGTTACATAAATCAAGTATGATCAACTCAAAATTTGTTTTCAAAACTTTAAAATATTCCTGTATGAGACACTCCTCGATATCCATCACCTATAAATATAAATCATTCACAACTCAGCTGTGTTCGCCATTCTTCATTCATGCGATTGACTCATAAATAAATCGTTCGTAAAATTCGGCGCCCTCGCAATCAAGTTTTAAATCTCATTCAATTATTTGTTGGCATCACATTTTTAAATGTTTCCCATACATGTCTCTTCATCAAGTTCTTGCACTCTTGCTGTTGGGTGGTCGAATGAATTAATTAATGGTGTGCTTAGATCATATGGCCTGTCATTGAGTCAAGCTTTGTTGTTTCGATTAGTGCGTACAACCTCATCGTGGATTTTCATTGTTTGAGCTCCAATTTCCTCCCGGTCAATGCTAAAAAACCCCCATCCCCATTGTGCATCCACGAGGGGGAGGGGGGGGGCTATGGGGCAGTTTGCTTGGACAACCTAGTTTATTTTTCTAAGATCTTAAGTAGTTGATTGCTTATTTACTTTGAAAATTTGTCATACCTTTCTGTGTCTAATTAAGTAATTAGGGTTTCACACTGCGTAGCTTGTGTGAAACACTATTGTTTTTGTTAAAATTATTATTAGGGTTTCACACTGCGTAGCTTGTGTGAAACACTATTGTTTTTGTTAAAATTATTATTCTTATTATTATTATTATTATTCAGATTCCAATTTGAATAGATCTCAGCAACTACGTGTCGCATCGTTACGATTTCTTCGGTTTTACTGGGAAAGTGGGTGTGACTTAGAGGATAAAGCTATTTTGAACGTTCTGCGACAATGCGAAATGTCCGAAATCACCGAAGTTATCGTTTTTAAAAATATTGCAGTAATTTTAACAATAATCATTGGATTTTAACTTTCGATACATTTTGGCATAGCCTGAGACAGGGCACATAGCTACGCTACTTTCGATTTTTGATTTTCGGCAAATCTTCGAAGATATTAGGCGCCAAATTTCGAAAATTTAAAATTTTACAAAAAACTTTTTTATTTATGAATATTTTTTAGTCGTATTGTGCACAGAATTAAAGGGTCATCTGACTAGTGCAAAAATGTTAAAAATTTTTGTCTCAGTAATTTACCTTGGCCGCCATTGGCTAATTCAGTTTTTCAGTCCTAGATTAATTTTTTATTGTTCGATTTGTATAAAACAAAGTTCATATGCTTCGTTGTATCAATTGTCGTTTTTTTTATTACCGAAAGTGTTATCTGTCGGCACCGGAAGTGGCATAATTTTACCAAAAACTACAATTTTGACAGTTATTTACGATCTTCATAAACAAATATTATTTTTTTGAAAAATTATATGACTCAAAGAGTGTGCCCTTTCAAGGCGCAAAAAATGTAGGAAGCAGTTTTTTTAATTTCGATTTCATTTTCGAGCAAATTCGATTAAGAGGCTAAAAATGGTGTAAAATTGGCCTATTTACAACCTATTCAGGCTTTTCAGATTTTAAAATATTTCTTCGTAACTTTTATAAACTTGTAGCTATAATCCATACGAAGAAAATGTATGTTAAAATTCGTTTGTAATATAAGCAGTTGCCAAGAAATGGGCAGTTCTGCATAAGTCACTGTTTTCGTTATTTTGCCTGTAAAATAGTCAATTATTATTGGATTTTTATAAAAGTGACATCATTTGATTCAAAAAGCACGTAGCGTCATATCAAGTTGATTATAATTTAAAATTGACACCGGAAGTGACATCATTTGGTCAAAAAATGCATTTTACACTTTTTTAAATCAATGTTTTATTCAACCAAGAATAACTTAATATGTATTAATAATTTTAACTTTTGGTTTAAATTCACATATAAACAAAACTCATATGGTCATATAGATATCATAAAATGGTTTCTAACTTGTTCGGTTGCCGAGAAATAGACGGTTTTCTACAGGTCACTTTTGAAGGTTTCGGGGCCATAAAAGGGTCAATTATTATTCGATTTTCATAAACGTCACACCATGTTATACCTAATGCCATTTGGGATTTCATACAAGTAATTTAAGATTTTCATTATCACCGGAAGTAACGTCATTTTGGCAAAAACTGTATTTTTAGCCTCCAAAACAGATATTTTATTCAAATGAGTCTGTTTTGAAATCTTTTTCAAATTATGGTATTTGATGCCAATCAACAAATAGAATGAACCCATACGATCATACAGATACCACAAAATGGTTTCTAACTTGTACGGTTGCCGAGAAATAGCCGATTTTCTACAAGTCACTTTTCAAGTTTTTTGGTCTTTAAAAGTGGCAATTATTATTCGATTTAACGTTTTTATTTATAAATATTATTTAGTCGTGTTGTGCACAGAATTAAAGAGTCATCTGACTAGCGCAAAAATGTTAAAAAAATTTGTCTCAGTAATTTTCCTTGGCCGCCATTAGCTAATTCAGTTTTTCAGTCCTAGATTAATTTTTTATTGTTCGATTTGTATAAAACAAAGTTCATATGCTTCGTTGTCCCAATTGTTATTTTTTTTATTACCAAAAGTGTTATCTAGCAAATTGGATTAAGGGGTGAAAAAAGGCGTAAAATTGACCTACTTACAACCCATTCAGGCTTTTCAGATTTTAAAATTTTTTTACTTAACTTTTATAAACCTGTCACTATAATCCATACGAAGAGAATGTATGTTAAAATTAGTTTCTAATATAAGCAGTTGCCGAGAAATGGGCAGTTTTGCATAAGTCACTGTTTTCGTAATGTTGCCTGTAAAATAGTCAATTATTAATGGATATTCACAAAAGTGACATCATTTGATTCAAAAAGCAAGTGTGCGTCATATCATGTTGATTACTATTTAAAATTGACACCGGAAGTGACGTCATTTAGTCAAAAACTCAATTTTTAACTTTTAAAATCGATCTTTTTTTCAACCAAGAATTATGTCACATGTAATAATAAAATTAACTTTTGGTTTAAATTCACATATTAACAAAACTCATACGGTCAAATAGATATCATAAAATTGTTTCTAACTTGTTCGGTTGTCGAGATATAGGCGATTTTCTGAAAGTCACTTTTGAAGGTTTTTGGCCCATAAAAGTGTCAATTATTATTTGATTTTCATAAAATTTTCACCCTTTGAAGCCTAATGTCATAGACGATGTTATAAAACTAATTTAACGTTTTCATTATCACCGGAAGTAGCGTCATTTTGGCAAAAACTGTATTTTAAGCCTTCAAAACCAATATTTTATTCAAATGAGTCTGATTTGTAATGTTTATACAATTATGATATTTGATTCCAATCAACAAATAGATTAAACCCATACGGTCATATAAATACCAAAAAATGGTTTCTAACTTGTACGGTTGCCGAGAAATAGACGATTTTCTACACGTCACTTTTCAAGGTTTTTGGTCTATAAAAGTGGAAATTATTATTCGATTTACATAAAATTTTCACCATATGATGCCTTATGCCATTTCTGATTTCATAAGACTAAGGGAACATTTACATTATCACCGGAAGTACTGTTATTTTGTCAGGATCAATTACATGTAACAAATGTATAAAATAAAATTGCTGGATTTGTTTGATTCTGTTTCCATTTTATTTGATGTGTGCAATGCTTATGTGGAAACCTGTATATTGGTTTCATTGGTACCGGAAAGGACATATGTTCAAGGGTAACGTAGCACCAAAAGTGACACAAGTTCAAGTTCAAAGGTAACATGGCAAAAGTGAAACCCGTCATTCCTGCATGCAGGTCTAGTTCTTATTATTATTATTATTCAGATTCCAATTTGAATAGATCTCAGCAACTACGTGTCGCATCGTTACGATTTCTTCGGTTTTACTGGGAAAGTGGGTGTGACTTAGAGGATAAAGCTATTTTGAACGTTCTGCGACAATGCGAAATGTCCGAAATCACCAAATTATCGTTTTTTAAAATATTGCAGTAATTTTAACAATAATCATTGAATTTTAACTTTCGATACATTTTGGCATAGCCCGAGACAAGGCACATAGCTACACTACTTTCGATTTTTGATTTTCGGTAAATCTTCAAAGATATTTGGCGCCAAATTTTGAAAATTTAAAATTTTACAAAAAACTTTTTTATTTATGAACATTTTTTAGTCGTATTATGCACAGAATTAAAGGGTCATCTGACTAGTGCAAAAATGTTAAAGAATTTTGTCTCAGTAATTTACCTTGGCCGCCATTGGCTAATTCAGTTTTTAAGTCCTAGATTAATTTTTTATTGTTCGATTTGTATAAAACAAAGTTCATATGCTTCGTTGTATCAATTGTCATTTTTTTTATTACCAAAAGTTTTATCTGTCGGCACCGGAAGTGGCATAATTTTACCAAAAACTACAATTTTGACAGTTATTTTCCTTCTTCGAAAACAAATATTATTTTTTGGAAAAATTATTTGACTCAAAGAGTGTGCCCTTTCAAGGCGCAAAAAATGTAGGAAGCAGTTTTTTTAATTTCGATTTCATTTTCGAGCAAATTCGATTAAGAGGCTAAAAATGGTGTAAAATTGGCCTATTTACAACCTATTCAGGCTTTTCAGATTTTAAAATATTTCTTCGTAACTTTTAAAAACTTGTAGCTATAATCCATACGAAGAAAATGTATGTTAAAATTAGTTTGTAATATAAGCAGTTGCCAAGAAATGGGCAGTTCTGTACAAGTCACTGTTTTCGTTATTTTGCCTGTAAAATAGTCAATTATGATTGGATTTTTATAAAAGTGACATCATTTGATTCAAAAAGCACGTAGCGTCATATCAAGTTGATTACAATTTAAAATTGACACCGGAAGTGACATCATTTGGTCAAAAAATGCATTTGAAACTTTTTAAATCAATGTTTTATTCAACCAAGCATAACTTAATATGTATAAATAATTTTAACTTTTGGTTTAAATTCACATATAAACAAAACTCATATGGTCATATAGATATCATAAAATGGTTTCTAACTTGTTCGGTTGCCGAGAAATAGACGGTTTTCTACAGGTCACTTTTGAAGGTTTCGGGGCCATAAATGGGTCAATTATTATTCGATTTTCATAAACGTCACACCATGTTATACCTAATGCCATTTGGGATTTCATACAAGTAATTTAAGATTTTCATTATCACCGGAAGTAACGTCATTTTGGCAAAAACTGTATTTTTAGCCTCTAAAACAGATATTTTATTCAAATGAGTCTGTTTTGAAATCTCTTTCAAAGTATGGTATTTGATGCCAATCAACAAATAGAATGAACCCATACGATCATACAGATACCACAAAATGGTTTCTAACTTGTACGGTTGCAGAGAAATAGCCGATTTTCTACAAGTCACTTTTCAAGTTTTTTGGTCTTTAAAAGTGGCAATTATTATTCGATTTACATAAAATTTTCACTATATGATATCGTATGCCATTTCTGATTTCATAAGACTAATTGAACATTTGCATTAACACCGGGAGTAATTTAATTTTGTCAAGATCATTTACAAGTAACAAATGTATAAAATGAATTGATATTGCTGGATTTTGTTGATTCTGCGTCCATTTTATTTGTGTGCAATGTTAATTTGGAAACCTGTTTAGTGGTTTCGCTGGTACCGGAAGTGACATATGTTCAAGGGTAACTTGGCACCGGAAGTGACATGTTTAAGGGTAACGTGGCACCAGTGAAACCCGTCATTCCTGCATGCAGGTCTAGTTTATGTAGAGGTTGCCATTTCCTCTTTTTTTTTTTTAAAAAAAAACATCGACATTATAATCTTGTGTAGTTTATCTCATTGACAATATTAGGTTAAATTGAAGACTATACAACAGGAATATAATGGAGTCTGTACCGCTAGAAATGGATGATATATTTGGAGATGGTGAAGAGGAAGATAATTATCCTGGTCCATTAGCTGATTTACCGGAGGAATTGGAGCCAACACAAAATACAGATTCTCTTCAAAATGCAGGTACCTGTTGCCTACCGCCTGTATACTTTAACTATCTGCATATCTTGTTTGATTTTCATGTCTAAAATGTAGGCACACTAAATGGTAAGCCTGTCATTGATTCAGGTTGGAACGTTTGCATAAAAATGTACCTAATGTTAAACCTGAAATAGCTTAGGTTGTATTGAGTGGACATTCAAACTCCATTTTTCTCTCTCCCCCATGCCCAAAACCTTCAGAACTCATTTTAATATCATTTGGTTAAATTTTGAATTATTTCAGAAAATGATGAAGTTCTTTCAAAATTAAAGGATTTATCAAAAGGAGCGGCAAAGAAAACTGTCCGTCGCCCTATTCCCAAGCTAGACAGTAAGAGGTAAGATTCTACAATGCATGTAAATTGTTGGTTACACTTTGTCAATCTGTTTCACAGAGAATTACTTACGAATTATCTCTGTAACAGATGACTGTCCACAACACGTGCGTTGACTGCACGCAGCGTTAGTCATTGGCTCAACGGCTTGTGCAATGTTTACTTAACACCTAACTGCTTTGGGCAAAATGATGCATTTTGCTCATTTTAATACCCATTTACACTAAATAGGAAATATTTTTTAACTACAAATACTTCAAACGTCTTTATTTTTCTTTTACCTCAAAAAAATGTTTGAGAATTTAATTTGTCGGAGTAAAAAAGTTAATATGCCGTACTCATTAAGCCTCATCAATGTCATGCTTATCAGTGATTGTAGCGGCCAAGCAAATATTCACTGCGGGATCAGTTTGACACTTTGTGTTTCGAATAAAGGATAAATTGTTACCTGTTTGTAAACAGAATCTGGAAGTATTAGGTTCAAAGTATTGAAAGAGGGAATTATACTTAGATAACAGAAAGAGATAACAGCTGCTGTAACAAAGTCGTAAGCAGAGGCCTTAAACACAGGCAACACGGACTATCTGTATATTTATGACATGCTCGAAAGTCAGTAATGGAAAATTGTTGATGGATACTTCTTGATTCTCCTATATTTTATACATATCTCAAAATGATTGTTATCGTTACAACAATTATATTGTTATCTTATACATTTTAGGTTGACTGGAGAAAGAGGTATACCGATTGTTCCCAAATTATTTGAAAATGTTAAATTAAAAGGAAAAGGACATGAGGTAAGATTTCCTAGTAATTTGTATTGCTACCTAAAATACATGTATCTTTACACATGGTACAATTTAAAGGATACACAATTACCATGCAATGTTTCAATAAGGTTACCTAAAAAAGTCGAGAGTATTCTTGCTGAAATTTTGCATTGTAATAAACAAAGGAATTGTGTATCCATAAAATTGTACCCTTTGTTAATATGTTCATTTACTAAATGCCTCTCCCATGTATCTTTGTACAGACAACTTTAACCATGATTCAGTTGAACAGATTATTGTCAAGAAGAGTGTTACAGTCTTTCACTATGAACCCACTGAACCTGAAGTAGCCAATAATTAGGATGTTAAAACCCTAAGAAAGCACTGCTTAAAAATTTAGGATTGTATATTGCCAGAAGTACCACATATAATTCTCTCTAATGTCTGTTTGTTTTTTAGAAGCATGATCTGAAGATCATAATGGATAAATTAGAACATTGGAGTCATAGATTATTTCCCAAGCTGCCATTTGATGAAGTTCTTGCGCGAGTAGAAAAGCTGGGAGCTAAAAAAGAAGTACAAGTAAGTAATTGTAACATGATTCACTAGGAACCTTTTTCCGTTGTATAAAACGAAAATATGTTTACCAATTCACATCTCCTCTCACACACATTTTTAATGTTTCAAAATATGATCACGTCTAAAATTATGCCTTCTTTCTAGATGATTACACATACATGTATATCTACATGTAATTGTTTATTTCAACTATTTTCACCTGTTGCTTATCCACGTAATATATACATGTAGTGTATTCGATATTTATGAAATTAAGAATTATTCAGCTTGAATTGAAATTGCTTGTCAACTGATTTTTCTGGCAGATCCGTAATACCATCTATATTCTATGCACTGGACGCTATCAAAATCATACTCATTGATCCCAATTCCATACACATATATTAAGAAGGAATTCAGTACACATTAATTGATGACATGTTAGTTTTCGTACCATTACAAAATGTCTCTATTATTATGATGGAACGTTTTCTAAAATCCTCTACACAACTTAAAGGTTATATTATTTACCTTTATTAAATTGTATTTTTCAATTATATATATGCCAAGTCCTGCTATTAGGGAGAAACTTAAATCATATATCATCTTCTCCGAGCCATGCTGGTGAAACCACATAAACACTTCCTTCCAGGGATTGCTATAGTTTTCTATGAACACATTTATTAGATAAATATATATTTTGTTTAGACCTGTATCAAGAAGATGCGACAAGATATGCCTATATTAGATGAAGATTTTGTGGGTGGTGATGATGAGGCAGAAGAAGAACCTACAAGCAATGATAAACCCACTTCTACAAATAATAATAATCAGGTTAATACATAGAGGTTTAATATTGATGTCTGTCGATTAACAATGCTAAATTAAGCAAAGATGCCCAGACTGGCAAATTGAATTTTTCTCACTAATTAGATAGTTTAAAACAGCATTGTTTTCTTTTGTTTAGTCTTGGGCACATTAGATTTGTAGATTTGATATGTCGCGAAATGTTCCCTTCTGCCCAGACGTAAACGGACACTGCATCAAAACTTAGTCTCGGCAAAACCCA
Organism: Patella depressa; assembly: GCA_948474765.1. Classification (NCBI taxonomy): domain Eukaryota; kingdom Metazoa; phylum Mollusca; class Gastropoda; family Patellidae; genus Patella; species Patella depressa. Next base: position 19,951,860 of record OX419716.1, read on the forward strand.
CATTACCATGGCAGCATGGTTGGCAAGCTGTAGTGTCCTATTATTATATGCCCACATTGAAATGCAAGTCATTGTTTAGAAAAATAGTCAAATTTTTTTATTAGCTTGAATCCACAGGGCATGCCAATAAGTAACTGGATTCAGTAAATATACACCTAAAGATGAGCTTTCTCTCTTGTCAGATGTTTGTAACTGAAGGAAAGTATTTTAAGAGTTACAATATAACGCATGTCAAATAAATATATTTGTATTTCTACAGACTGTAACAGATATGGATGCTGAAGATGTTTTTGATGAAATAATGAGACAGGAAGCGAGTCAGAGAGCCAGCCAACAGAAACCAACAGAACCCACTGTATCTCCTGTTAAAACACAAACTGTAAGTACTGGTTGCTGTATTTTGTAACTTATCCTCACAGCTTCCGTTAGTTATTTAATTCAAACATATTCAAGTTCAGTTTTGAGATAGAGCAGCTGAACATCAATTGTATTTTTAAGGGGTGGGTGGGTGGGGTGGGGAATGGCCGTATGGTTAGCACATGTGCACTGTACCATATAGTCGGTCATTGAGCCAAGTGGCATAGTTTTGATTCCACAGTTGTACATGACAAGGAGTAGGGTTGCCTGTCCCGCCTTTCCTGTGTTTTCTCCGGGTTCGCCCAGTGCTGAAGACCCCAACGGCCAACACGCAAGCGAATTATGGAAGTGAAATTGAACCATGTTTGTCCCGTAATGACCTAGTGTGTGTCAAGTGGACATTAAACCCCTATTTTCCTCTCTAAGGTAGTCCAATTGATTATTAAAACATTTAATTGAGAAAACAAAATATTATCAATGACAGTTAGTCTCCCAGCATGGTTTGTATCAGAATAAATATAGGCCATTCAAAAGATTTTACCAATTGTTTACAGTTTTTTTCTGGCTTGTTTATATGGTCTGAAGAGAATGCTGAAGGTTGTACAATTTTCAGTTCACCACCTCTTTCTAAATATTAAATAGATTTGAATCAATTTCTGTCCACCCTTTCTTATTTTAACATGCGTCAGGGTAAACCCTGCGTTTTGATTGGTCAATAAGACACTGTCTATTGGACAATAACACCCTTCTTTTTTAGTAATGTCTTTTAAAATTCTAAAAAAAGCATGTTACAATGTTGATAAACACTTCCTGTTTCGCATTTAGAGGGGTGTTATTGTCCAATAGACATGTCCTGAGATTTTACATGAAGTGTTTATCTCCTAAATAGATTCAACTTTCTCAATTTTGTAGTTTGCAAGGGATTCAGAATCCATCAAAGGCATTACAAATAATTGGAAAATTATTGTATCAATCTGTTTTTTTGATAGAACATATTCACAAACTTTTTATCTAAGCTTTCTGTAATTATTTATTTAGATGTTGTCTGATGAACAGAAGGAAAGAATAGAAAGAAATAAAAGAATGGCGCTGGAGAAAAGATTAGCAAGATTAGGTCAAACACCAAATAAAAATGGTAAGAATTTTCAAACTTTTTCAATTATAACTAATATAGCTCTGTTGGGAAGTGAACCGTCAATGTGGAAAATGTGAGTGCTATGAAGCACCTGAGTGGTCAAATGCAAGCATATTATACACAACATTAACCAGCTTTACCAACTCACTATAAAAATTGGAAAAAAAGAAAAAAAGCTCTGCTGAAGAAAGCTCTCCTGGAGCAGTGGGAGGAAACCAGAGTGCCCGGAGGAAACCCACGAGGTTGAGAAGGCGCCCCTATTCCATGCCACATACGCTCACACCAGGGATCGAAACCACAGCCGCAAGCCAGAGGTGACCGGCCAGCTAGAGGTCGAAGCGCAGCACTCTAGACCACTAGGCCATCCCAACCCCTCCTGATATACAGCCTGTATTAACATGTTATATGAAATTGAATGACCTTACTGTTTCGCACCTTTATGTTGAGTCTGGATGCTTTCTAAATTCATTGTATTTGAATTAAATTTTTGTACATATTTTATTTGTTAAAGGAAACGCTTCATCTCAGGTTCCAACCACATCTGGAGCATCAAATGTGAGTTCACAACCTTCTAACACGATAGAAACAGCATCAAAAGAGGAGGAAGAAAATCAACCGTGTTCTTCAAAACCTTGTCGTGCTACTAATGAAAATCAAGAAGAAAATTTTGAACCATCAGACATTGCAGAGTTAATGTATGATGAAGATAGTCAGATTACCGCTGTAAATAAGGATGAAAATAAAACAAAATCACAAAAATCTGTTCATAATAGCGGTGGTGAATTCTTGGCAGATGCCCAAGAAAATGTTTCTTTAAAAACAAATAACACAACAGCAAATCAAGTTAAAGACAATTCTCTTGAAAATGTGGAAAAAGATGAACTTGAGAAAGCTGATACACGCAACACAACAGCAAGTAAAGACAATTCTTTTGAAACAGTGAATCAAGATAAACTTGTGAAAACTGATTTACCCAACACAACAGCAATTTCAGTCAAAGACAATTCTTCTGAAACTGTGGATAAAGAGAAACTTGTGAAAGTTGATTCACAGAAAACTGAAACTGAAAGTAGTGAGAATAGTGCTTCACAAACTGATAACAAAGATGAACAGGTATCAGAAAAAAAAGTAGGGCAAAAATCGCAGGATTCCCCTGTTTGTGACCAAAACTCTCCCGTCAAAAATAATATTGATGATGTAATTGAAAAGAGTTCCGATGTGTGTGTGGGTAAAAATAATGAAAGTGAAGTACATAAAGAATCCCAGGATTCTACTGTTTGTGATGAAAATAGTTCTCCTCTCGAAAATAAAGTTGATGATATTGAAATGAGTTCGGAGGTGTGTGAGGGTAAAAATGAAGATGTTGCCATGGATACGGATGAACAACAAACAGCAGAAGAAATATTAAAAGATCTAGATAATCTGTGAATTATTTTTGATTTTTTTGGTGGGGGAATAGCAAAAGAAGACATTTTACTGAAAAAAGTGTTTCATTCTTCTGTTGCTCTATTAGGGCTATATGAGCCATGCTTGCTCATGCTGATTTTTTACCCTATTAAAATATATGTTTATAAGACATGACAAGCAATATATTAGGCTGGTCAATTTTAAGTGAAATTTTTAAATTCCAAACAATCATGAAGTATTGCAAGTCTGGAAATATAGCCTTTGTTAATGCGTGACATAAATATTGCAAGTACCAAGTACCACAGCTATAAGTTGTTAGAATTTCTAAAATAATGTTTAACGTGTATATTTAAAGAGTGAATAATTATATTTATGTCTGGCCAGCATATCGCCAAAATACTGAAATCTTGTTCAACTCTCTGACACATTCTAAGGGAAGGTTTGTAATATTAATGAATCCAAAAAATAATATACATGTAACTTCAAATTTATATTTTAATTTAATAAAATGAAACATACACACTAAAAACATTTTGATGATTCGAGCATTTGTACAGCTTCTAGGTATACATCTTATTTACATTCTGGGCTGATAATTGTTTTCATGTAATGTATGGACTAATAGTCGAAATTTGCCTTCTTAGCCTCTGGTTTGGAATATTGTGCCTTTTAATTTAAGTCACTTTTTCCCTCGTCACTACAGGTACCACGTTAGGTACATGTTTTATCAGTAACCATGTATCTGCTGTTGTATTACTAGATGATCAAGACAAAACACTCAACAACAGTTTCCTGTAGCACATACGGACTAAGGAAGACAAATAAAACATATTAAAAGAAAAAGGATATTTTTGAAATAAAACAAGGGGACTGGCAATAAATGTATATATTAAATCTATGTTTAAAACTATTGTAATAAACAGACGTATATAAAATAAATATCATTCTTCTAAAATGTATTATTATTACTATCTTGATATATCATTAAATAATTTAGCCAAGCATACAGTACATGTATGTATGTTTATTTCAGACAAGTTTAGATGATTATTTATGTTATATAAATAGAGGATATTTGTCGTGAATAACATATTTTATTTCATCGAGAAGCAAGAAAACTTATATGTGTAGCATGAGTGAAAATATAAACGTTTTCTTGCTTAGAGATGAAATAAAATATGTTATTCACGACAAAACGACAAATGTTCTATTTATTTTATGATTTTAAAATCATTTTAGGTAAAACAACATGGACTACTTTGTCCGCCAGTGGAAAACCATTTTTATTTCACTGATAAAATGCGGTATTCCACTACCGATCATAAAATAAAGCATATTATTTAACCTACCATATTTAGTTTCTACAATACTGAAATGAAACCGGGTTTAACTTTTTTCGCACCAACAGAGCAGTGTGATATGAGGTAATTCAATTTCCAACTGCCAGAGGATCATTAACGAGCTGGGAATGGTATACACCTATCACTATATATTTTGTAAGAACAAATTCTATACCATTTAGCTCAACCCTGGGGATTCGAATGAGCTTTGTCAAGTTGTGGTCATGAACTACTGATTTCGGTCCACAAGAGAAAGTGAGCGAAAATTAGACCTTGTATTAGGGATTTCTCTGTGTTTATATTTGATCAGTATACATTACTAGATTATCTCCCCTTTGACCACACTATTTACACCTTTCAATTAGTCTTTTAACAAGAATTAGTTACAGAATGCAAATGAAGTCCGATGATGATGATGGGAAATGTTAATGAGTATTTAATATGACTAAATGTCATCATCACTGTCGGTAAGTCCAGCTATTTCATCATCATCTCCACCAATAGCATTCCAAAACGATATAGCAATCTGAAAAAAATAAAATAAATATCAACTTTACTCTCGTATCTTAATTAATTGTCATATTTCTTCAAATGATTATGAAAAAATTTAATACTTGGAATAAGAATGAAACACAACTCAGACCCTAGAGAAAGTATTTGCTGGGAGTGGAATCTTGACAAAATTATCCTAATCTGCATGTTTCAAGATAAAATACATTACTGAAATTATATTATTTTAATAATTGCGAAATTAACTTGCCTTTTCAGCATAAACTTTTCTGTCTCCCATTGGCATAGAATCAGCTTTATCTGTAAGTAAATATCGATTTATATATCATGTATGCTATAAAACTTTATATTTGCATGAATGATTTGATATCAGGTTCTTACTAAGGTTAAATCAAACGAAACTGAATAAAACAAAATAAAATTAATGCAACATTTACAGATTATGGGACATTGACAATGCGATTGTATTGTATTTTACTAAATGAAATGAATGTTCTATAATCGTATTTGCACATTCATGTACATGTAGAACTTAGAGAAGTATACCAGTGAGACTACTATGGTACTACTTTTTGCCACTGGGCTATAATTGTAGGTTGACTGTTAATCCTCTCAGAAAATTGTTTGGTTTTAATTGTTCTCAATTACCTTTCATGACTTTCAATTTCTCAAATAGTTGTTCAAATGATTCTTGTTCTGGATGGTCTTGACCAATAGCAGCTAGAATAGCTTGTTCTTCACTTGGTAACATAGAATCTGTAAAACATATTACACAGTTACGGTTGTCATATTATATTAACAATAGCAAGGTCCACAGATTTTATGTACCCGAGTAAAAATATTCTGAAAACATTTTCAATAGTATTACCATAGTTGATCTATATAATCATGAGCACTGTATCTCATAGCAGTCAGTTTTTCTAATGGTTAGTCTGTTTTGAACTGATATTCAAGTTCTGACAAGAAGAAATATCCATAATTAGCAGACGGAAACTGTACCCACAGATCATATACTCAATTGTCATGTACCATCCCTTGATAATAAATGAAGTCTTGCTATCTGTCATTTAATCAACAGTTTTAGCACTTAAAGCCAATATGGTGGGCACTTTCTAATTAATCCAACCAATATCTAAGTCATCTGAAGGCCTAGAGAATTATTTATGAGCTCGTCACAGGGATTGATGTCTGAGTGATATGTATATAACAATTAAAACCAGAAAAACGTCCTGGGCCCTGTTTCACGAAATTTTAACTTAAGATAAAATCCAATTTTAGTAGATACTTCAATTTTGATTGGCTAAGCACTAAAATCAATCTAATATTATCCATTCAAATTACTAAAATTGGGATCTTATCTTAGTTAAAATTTCGTGAAATAGGCCCCTGCTCTAGTACTTTAGCTCTAGCATAGTGATGCTTTAACAGACAAACCTATTGTTTCTTCTTTTGATTTTCTGACTGTCTTTTTCTTGTCACTTTTGACATTTTCTTTTCCTGATGCTGTTACTTGATCTGTCTCAGTATTTAAATTACTACAAGCACTATCACTACTGTTGTGTACAGTGTCTGTATTAGTATCTGTAACAGCATTATTATCAGGAATGTTTGGATCAGACTTGTCTTCACTACTAGATGATAATTTTGATGCTGCTTCTTCACGCATCAACTGTTTTATATATGGACTTTGTACATCGGGATTCTCTGTTAATATAATATATCAATTGAGAAAGATACTACGAAAATGATTAAGAAATTATGATTTATTTCTGTTCTTTGACATCTTTAGACGATTATTTTGACAATGGGCATAAAAATGAGTATTTAATTGAAAATATGCACTCAGTTACCCAGTTCTAAATTCAGTGTACACACAGAATAAAATGGTGGTATATCCGTATGTAGAATGTCATGACGCATTTTGGGACTAATACATGGATCATTTTTATTTCAATAATTTGCTTGCATGTAGGGGTCTTTAGCAGGAAACTGGGGTTGGGTAGGACACTTGCCCAATACGTACAACCAGGGAATTGAAACCACGCTAGTTGACTCAATGATCGACCGTATAATACAGTGAGCACGCGTTAACGATTTGGCCTCCACCCTCACTCATGGAGCATGCACAGTATAATAAAAACATATTGTTGTCGTATGGACTGAGGAAAATAAGAACGACACTTAGAAAAGATTTTGCACATGTGTGGATAATCCATAGCAAAAACATTGGGATTGAATAATAATAAGCCTATTAAGTAGTGAACAAAATTTTACGTTTTTATTATTGTAGACCCTATGAAGAATATTCTACAACTTGAGCCACAGATAAATGGAGAGAGAGAGTGAGAGAGATGGGGTTTATTTAACGCCCACGCCCACTCGACACAAACTAGGTCAGACTAGGTCAGTTCGGAACTAACAACCCCCCACAGATAAATGGAATGGTAGGGTGTCTACATGTACCCTTACTTAAAACATGCATTATATAAGATTTAGCTAAAGAGCTGATCATTCTTGCTATAATAGTTAAAAAAAATAGATAATTCAAAATGAATATATTAAAAATTTCATTCAAATAACTTGATTTTGAGTAAAGTTATCAACATTTGAAGTTTTGACAAGATGTGGCATAGATTGTATATTATAACAACCGTACTTGCTATTCGAGACTTTGCTATAATAGTTAAAAAAAATAGATAATTCAAAATGAATATATTAAAAATTTCATTCAAATAACTTGATTTTGAGTAAAGTTATCAACATTTGAAGTTTTGACAAGATGTGGCATAGATTGTATATTATAACAACCGTACTTGCTATTCGAGACTTTGCCTAGCTTCGCAAAATTGAAATTAAATGAATAAATAGAGAACCATGTTTTAATCTGTTTAAGTCTAGTGAGTTGATCAGAGGCTTGTCATGTGAATAAATGTAAAAGAAATAGGTTATTGTATAACTTTTGAGGCCGAAATAAATGCCTATTGAATAATGTGTATACCTTTCATACATAGATTAGGCCATGTGTGAGCATGAAGTGCTTGAATAATTCTTTTAATACCAGTTGTTTCAGCCCAATCATCTAAAACATAGAAATCATAATAAATGTCAAGAACCTAAAATTTTAAATAGTCTACACCTGGCCTATATGGGATGCAAAAGTTTAGCTTTCTTTTCTCAACAAAAATAAAAAAAATATGCCCTTTTTGGCTAACACCATCTAATAATTTCATTACCACATAGTATTTATTGGTGGTAATGGTCTTATTAGAGAATAACATGATCCCAGACAACATAGAACTAAGTTGGTTAAATGGAATTGATATTGGAGAAAATTATTTATTACCTTCACTGTCACTAGTTTCTTCTGGTTCAAGTTCCACCATTTCAAACTCATGTTCTATACACCATTTCTGTGTCGCTATCCTACATACAGCTTTAATAAAACATATTAGTAAATTAAATACATTCCTTCTAAATATCCACAAATAGCATAAAAAAAAGTAAGTTTGTTAATCATAAAGTATACTATCTCTGTAGTATTTTTCCTGGTGGAAACCAACATGTACATGGGACATCAAGTCATGGCAGGTCCTCTTATCCTGCACAACTGATAAAGGAAAACCATGCTGGATCAAACCGAACCCTAGAATTCCTGGATAGTGAGTCTGTACCTTACTCACTGAGCCACTGTGGAACCCATGTATACATCAATAGTTTTACATCCATCCACCATGCAATGGTTCTAACGATTGGATAAATAGAATACTTTGTCAGAAAATGTATCTACTCAAATAGTAAAGTGCAGGGGTGCTGCACCACACATTATTTACAAAAAACAAATATGGACAAGATAGACTCAACAGGGTTAGGTTCATCTGCATTCTATTTATAGTACCAAGCCTTGAAATAACTGCTAAGGTTCAGCCTGACATCATGTCAGGCTGAACTGATTTTCGGCCGGACATTTCAGATTTTCAGCCTGACAAATACCACTATTCCATGCAGTGGAAAATTCTCTCATATAATTCATATTTTTAAAATACTTTATATAGAGTTCACAATTTAATTTAGTCACAAAACCATCGTCTTCTTCGTATGTTAACCACACGTCAGCATTGCATTTTGCTACGTCAGGTTTGATCCACTTATCTACGGTTCTTATTGTATGTAATTTTCGAACTAGTGACGGCGATGGCCCCCGTTTAGAAGTGTCATTTTGAGAGACATTAAACACAGTACCAGTTTTAAAATATTCTGGAACGGTCCCACTAGCCGGGATATCCCGTGCCCGCGGGTTGGGGAAAATAAGAAGTTATTTTATTCGACATGTTTTCAACGCTCGTCTATTTACATTCACATCGATGATCGGAAGTGTCCAACAAAGTGAGATATTTTAATTTTCGTATAAAAAGTCTCTCCCTAATTACACCCATAGTCAACTTGAACATTTTCTTGTAACATTTTAAATATCATTAATTTTATTACTAATAATTTGTATAATTACATGTCATGTGTGATTTGGAGCTAATCATATACGAAAGTAACGCAAAGCTAGCTACTACACGTAGACTCAAATAACCAGCGGAAAAGAGCCGATTCTCAATATTATTCATTATTTTATCTTCACGCGGCCAAGATACATGTATGTAAATAGTGAAATTTTAACTATGACTCGGGTCGTTGATATAACCAGCGAAAAAGAGCCTATTCTAAAAAAATAGTAATATTTTTACTATGACTCGGTTCGTTGATATAACCAGCGGAAGAAAGGCGATTCTAATAATTATTAATTTTTTTATCCGCGCGTGGCAGAGATATAAATAGTAACATTTTCACTATGACTCGGGTCGCTGATATTTTTGGGCCTGGATTTTGAGCCGATTCTATAAAAAAATAGCAATATTTTTACTAGGACTCGGGTCGTTGATATAACCAGCGTAAAAAAGCCGATTCTAAAAATTATTGATTATTTTATCTGCACGCTGCTGAGATATAAATAGTAACATTTTCACTATGACTCGGATCGTTGATATTTTTGTGTCTGGATTTTCGAGTCTAGTAATAATTAGCGATCGACTCGATGTCGCGAATGAAATTACTATTTTTGGCTTACTGTTTTACCCAAAATCGGTCGGACATTTATGTCCGGACGAAAGGCAATTCGGTCTGTCAAAGGGGGTCAATTCGCCCGGACATTGTCCGTGTCCGGCCCCTTATTTCAGCGCTTGATTTATACTAACCATGTGTATCAGTAGCTGTATCACAAACTAACATTTTTATCTGAGCTTCTAATTGATCTAAATATGGTAGCCATGAATCAACAACCTTTAATCCAGATTTCTACAATAATAAACAATTTCTTGAATTAACACAATATTCAACCCGCCCACCCCCCCACCCCCAAAATATGCACCATTAGCAGCATGTTAAATATTCCAAGACGGTTGTTATTGGAATTAAAATATGTAGCGATGCTTTCAGAACTAAATGTCCCTTGTAATAAAAGCCATTCTTCATTAGCCCAGTTGGTGCAGAAAAGTAACATGTTAAACCTCATATCAATTCCTTGCTTACATCAGAAAACAAACTACCGTATATCCCTTTGATATGAAAACTCTTGCATGTGGTTCCATTCTACCGACTACTGAGCTCATTCAAAGGTCAATTTGCCCCTGAGAATTAGGAGATGAAAAGTATATTACTGCTTAAATTGATAATGACAAATACGGAACTGTCCATACATTTAAATTCTTATGAAGTGATAAATCTAATTACCTCTTTATTGTTGAAGTGAACGATAAATGCTTGAACGGATTCAGCAAATGTTTCATCACCAATAGTTCTAGTATCTGTTGTACATAAATTAATAGTTGCTGTATAATATTTAGTGTCTATCTTCCATGGAAACGCATCCACATTCTCTGCTACCGTTGACGAGGCTGGCAATTCATTAACATTTAATATTTCTGAAAAAAAATATTGATCAGCATGTCTTAACTTTCTGCAGTTGTCTAAATTTATATTATGATGAACATTAAATCCAATGGGTTTTTATTCATTAATAATAATATATTATTGCAAATATCTGACATTTCAGAATGTTTATGTCAGGCCCTGTTTTGGAGGGGAAGATAAATCTATTAATTTATAATTACACTGTATGTGTGCTCATTAACGATTCAATTATTCAGATATTTCAAAATTGAAATGCTCAATTCACTGGGAAATAAAACTATCAATTTTGGAGGATCTCTTGGTATATTTCATTTGCAACGAACTTTATGAAATCTGTTTGAGCTTAGAAAACTATATTCTTTATATTAATTTTATGACCACAGTACGCTAGGGTCCATTTCAGTACAAGGATTTTAACTACTCTATAAAGAGATATTTGTACTACACCCAACCAAAGGATCAATTCATGCTGAATACGGCCAAGGCTCTGAGCAGTAGGCCTGCAAAAGCTCAGATCAGTGTGTTTTGGGGTAGATAGCTAACAATTACAATTATTCAAATGAAAACAGATTGTAAAGTTAAAAAACTTGTACGGCAATTTAAATTGTCATACATTTAAAATAATAATATTTTTTAAAGCCCACGTCCAGCTGTCTGGTTGATCTCGACTATAATTGTCAATTTGATTGAACCCGTCTTAATTTAACAAAATTGTGTTGTTTTATGGACTTTTTGACACGATTCAAACCATTTAATTAACGGATGTGATACATGCAACATAAAGTCGTAAAAGTAGAGGGGTACACCACGTACTTTTTAGGAAATTGCTTGGGTTATACTCGGAACAAGATGCAAACAGCGCACAGGGCGCAGCCATCTTTGATGTTTACTGCGGTCTACGTCATCAAAATTTGGTTGTTTTCATTAGTTGCCGTGATACGTCAGGAAAGGGGACTCTCTTCTTTGATTTCAACTTTTTGGGGTGGTTTCCTTTGATGAAACTAAAATGGATCAATGATAATTGACTTAATTTCAACAGACTTATAATCGGCTATATTACATTTTCAGTTATCTGCATGACAGAGGCTTGAAAATGCCTGTAATGACAGAAATAGAAACGAGACCTGAGGATGTTGGTCATATTTTGGTGAAAGTGAGTATGCAAATTGCAATGCAAAAACAAAACAGAATGCAGTACGTACGGTAGCTAATTTTGGCCTAGTCTAGATCAAAACAGATTAAACACCTCTTGAAGTCTTGACCTCAAAATACTTACATATCTTTCATGATTTGTCTTGCACCTCTCCCCCCCATCCAACTCCAAGACGGGGGTGGGGGGGAGGGAATATCTCCAGACTAAAGTCCTAACTATTTCGTTTAATTTTCTAAGATTCTAAGCTTTTCCTTAACTGCTGAATTCTTTGAACTTATTTAAAGTGGAGTGAATATCCATATTAATTATCAGCTTCTATCGAAAGCTTATATATATAGTGCTTGTGAAAAGATGTAGACTCACACTTTTATATTCAGTTCATCTCAATTTTCCAGTGTGGTTTCCCCTTGTCAATGATGCAGAAGGGACCTGACAATGACAGCTGCTTAGTCGTTTGGATGGGATGAAAAAAACCGAGGTCCCGTTTACACATTTACATGCACATAAAAGATCCCATGGCAGTTGGAATTCGATATAAGGGTAGGCTGTAGTGCCGCTGCCTGGGAAAAATTTCCCTCGTAGCACACTGTATGGCGTATGCCCGTCTTCCATTAGCCCAGGTCAGGTGCAGAAGAGTAGGACGTTAAACCCCATTTCATTTCATTTCATTTCACTTTTATATTCTGAATATTGCGATGCCAAAATGTGAACAGCCTATTAATTAGTACGATATGTTTATAATCTTGATAAGAGAATGGTTCCAATGTCTGTCTCTGGATGATTGGCAAAGGTTTCATAGAATTGTCTACATCACATGTGCACATTTAGGTAGATATTGAGTGTACCAATATAAAATGGTTGTATAAATTTAAAGTCAAATGTGCTCAATATGTATTAAGTTTACTCTCAAACTTACCACATTTTGTTTATTGTAGGTACAAGATGATTTACGTCAGCTTAGAGAACGTTTGTTGGCACAAGGAGATGGACAGAGTATTAGTGTATCTGATGTGGAGACAGCATTGGCCAATACTGAAAAAGGATTACAGGTTGAATATATATATATTATATATATCATAATGCAGTGGATTTTTTATTTAGTACGCCCTACTGTTAAGGGTCACCTTCTCCTCCTTCCATTCTTGTGACCCCACTTTTCTTATTTGCATCAGTGACAGCCTGCACAGGAACTTAATTACAATTTTTGAATGATAAAATTTGGTTGAAATTATTTTATATTTATATTGCTGTTGCACCAGTCCACAGTCCAGACTATATCAATTGATCTGTTTAAAATTTATTTTTACATACTTGCTATAAATGAATTCTTTTGAATTTATGCAACATGTCCTGCACTGGCAACTTAACTGCTTTTAGTGTAGGTTTTGTTGCCTGGCAAAGCTATCTTATTCATGGTTCGTTATTGCTACAGAAATTCTATACTATAACAAATATAACTTTGAATGTTTGACTAGAATATATATAATTGAACACTTTACTTTTGTAATTTTAGATAATTTTCCATTTAGAAAAAAGAAAGAATTTTTTATTTTAAGATTGATTACCGTACAAATTAATTGTTTATCATGATATAATATTATTTAACAGAGGAGAACAGAAGAAGTGGTTCATCATTTAGACAATCGTATTCAAACATTTTCATTAAATGGAGAATACGGTCAAGGTATGGAACCATATACAGGAATAGAATCAACATGGGATTTAAAAACTAATAATAGAACAGATCATATCAATAGATCAGGCTATTTGTCAAGGTAAGTAACTCTGTTTATATATTTTCGATGCAATGAGATGAATATCTAAATGAACTCGTACAATATTGTAATTGAAATTTGTTATAGAAGTTTATAGAATATAGAAAATCATCAGCAATTTACTGGATAACTGGATTGGCGAATGCCAAACTGATTTAATAATAAAATACAGATCTATATTTCGTTTCGTTTTTTATGACTTTCAATGGCCTACACTTCATGAAGAGCTGACAAGAAATAGCCATAAGTCACGTCAGATCAATGTGTACTGGATAATAGATACTGATTAACTAAACTAAACACAGCTGTCTGACATTAAAAGTAATATGATTTGTGGAAATTATGATGTTTATTTTGAAATGTTTTATAGAGATACTATGGTGAGAAAACCAATGATGTCATCAGCAATGTTACCGACTAAACAACCAGTGCAGTTACAAGGTCTAACACCAGGTCAACAGGTACTGTGTAACTCTTTGTTTTTCTGCATTTCTATTTGCCCCGTGTATTGCCACTTTTATTCATGTGATCGGTAACTCATAGCTTTCAAATTACATGATCTTAGAGATCAATGCCATCAGTATGAATGCTATTATTCAGTTATTTTGAAATTGGAATAATTTTGCATGAAGTTTCAGGATAATTTAGGAAGAAAACATCCTGGGTCCGTGACCAATCTAGCAGGGGGTTGAATCTTTGCATTCAGTCCATGCATGATAACAAACATTACTGCAGCAAACAAAAATTCTGTGACTATTGCAACATTATCTTGTGTTCTGTGTCCAAAGACTGGGGTTTCACACATTGACTAGTTGGACTTAGATAAAAGACATTAAAATAGCATCACTTTCCATTTTATTTCAGATGAAACAACAGCGTAATTTAAGAGCCATGTTTAATCCTCATAATCAACAAAATAGAAATGTCATGCAGGATAATTTTGGTGTTCAACTCCCTCTTATACATTCTAAGAAAGAATCAAAAGTAAGTTATCTTGCTGTAATGGTAAACATATTAAGTATGATTAAGGTGTGACTTTTGATTAAAAGCTATCAATGTAATTTTAGAATACCCACTTTATGAAGAATATAAGTTGTGCTTTGATGTCATGAACTAATCTTATCACAGACGTTAACTCTCATTTGAATAATAATGTGAAGTTGAAGTTGTACAGAAATTAAATATGGAAAATATCGAGTTGTTATGAATATTATTTTTGAATACAGTATACAGTAGAATCTGCATTAAGCAGCCACCCATGGGAATTTTTGCGATCGGCCGCTTAACGGGAGTGGCCTCTTAATAAAATCTCCTGCTGACATCAATTAGTATTACGCTTAGGTACACTTGCATCGGTAAATTTGGCCGTCGCATACTACTGTCTATCATTGTGATATTTATCCATTTTTGTAAAATCTCATGCCTTTTTTGTGCTGACATCAATTAATATACGCTTGAATGCATTGGAAGCAAACACCAATACTTCACTTGCATCGGTAAATTTGGCTGTCGCTGGATCTCGGACATAACTTCTGTAAACTTGTCATTTTGTACCAACCTTCAATACTACTGTCTATTATTGTGATGCATTCGATAATATTTATCAATATTTATCCATTTTTGTGAAGAAAATCGATGAATTAATTTTATGTTATCAAAAATAAGCACATGAACCAAAAAACATCACTGATTTTGCTACCGATTAACAGGGGGTGTAACTCTGTATGTAATATTATAGGTGGCGCTAAAAACGTCTATTTAACAACATAGCGGCTTTTAGTCGGTACTTTCAGTTTATTCAATCAGTATCAAGTAATGTTCCGTTAAGTGTGAAAACAATGATCAGGTTAGTCGTTTAATAAAACAAAAGATTAATTAACAGATAATCCCGGGTTAATTGTTATTTTCACATTTCTTTTTACGTGATCAGTGGGAGTCCAGTTAATTGATTACTACTCACGAGATTAGCGGGGGTGTTACGAAGAACGACAAGATGGTATCATTCAACACTAGCCGTTGAATGGGCGATGTTTTGTTAAATTTATTTGCAAAATAGTGACCGCTGGCCGCGTTAGAGGAGTGGCCGTTGAATAAAGAGATGAAACAATAGAATTTTTATGGGGGGAATTTATTGTGACCGCTTACAAGGAGATGTCGCTGAATAGGAGTGGCTGCTCATACGGATTCTACTGTATATAGGAAAAACTGATTTTCAAGATATTTGATGCCTGTTAATAGTACTGTAGACAATGACCTCTCTTGACATTATTCCAGACATTTTGTTTCAAATGAAGTAATTACTGTGGTTTCTGATTTTCTATGGCAATGTAAATATTGATTCAATTTAAAGTATACAGATTACTTATAGTCTAGTCCAGTCTGCTTATCTGACAATGAACAATTATAAAGATATTGGCAATGCCATAGTAATACTTGTGTTTTTTCCAACACAGGCCCCAAACAAACCAGTACTAGGATCAACAGTCGAACCACTAACAATTTTACCTAAAGCTAATAGAGTTGATGCTCAGGTATATTTTATATCTATTCACTGTATGGTGTATTCACTATGCTTTTATAAATACTATTTACAAGTACATTTTTATACGCCCACATTGAAATCTGGTCGTATATTGTCTGATAATTACTGCCAGAGTTATGGCCCTTCACCATATGGACGCTCTAGAGGCCAAAGTTAATATCCGATAAACACATTGTTTAAGGTCATGAGACGAAGAAGCCTATAGATTTTCAGCGATCTCAAATAATTACTGTCAGAGTTATCTCCCTTGATACCTTCAAAAGAATCTCGTGACGCTAAGAGGCCAAACTTATCATCCGATTGACTTCAGATTGATGCACAGGTGTTGAAACGAACAAGTATTTTGATTTTCAATGAATTTTGACAACTGAACAGCTAAATCCCTGATATTAAATGTTTCGTTTACTAATTGTTAGCGTGGGGCAAAATTTTATAAAAAACAAACAAATTCTAATGATTTTCTGATAATTACATAATGAGTTGTTACTCTTAATCAGATTTTAGTGTATTACAAATGTTTCATTACCGAAAAAAGTAAAAAATATGCGACAACCCTTGTTGACTGCCCGGACGGTTTAGCTGCTGTGGGTGTATGTTTCGTTGCCTGGAAATCTATCTTTGTAAACTATTTAAGATAGTTTACAAAAATGTAATTAGACAATAAATGAATCGTAGGGAGTGTTTTTAAAGCTGTTCTTATTTTGTCCTATGACAAATCAAAAGTATAGGAAACCAGTAAAACTGGTAACTCATGTTGATCAGTAATAGCTGAAACTACTACAGAGATAGGTAAAAACTGATAAATTTTTTAGGTCTGTGTTGTAACTGTGCTCAATTTGCCGAAAGGTTGGTTTTGCAAGTTCGTCCCTATTTGGTAACTCCAAACACTATTAGAACTTATTAGAATCTGAATATGTGTGACTCGCTAAGAACAAGTAAAAACTTATTGGAGATGAGTTTTTGCGTACAGTTAAACTAGTTTTATATGCACTCATGTCACAAATAGCTCAGTTAAAACCAGTTTATACTTATAAGGGCAAGACAAAAAAATTACCAGATCCATTTTCTAACCCTCCCCCATATCCTGATTCAAATGTTTTTTTTATATATTTTAATGAGTAAGCTTATGTATTTCAGTTGGCACCACCACCTATATCAGAAGAAGATACCCAGAAAGGAATTATGAGTTTAATGGAAAGAGGTTTGATTCCACCTGCTGCTCAACTAACTCTGGATCCTTCACCTGTACGCCAAAAATCAGCGCCATTACATGATCCACAAACGAAAACTAAATCACCTGCTGTTTCAGGTATTTTATTTACTGTTTCAAATGGTTCCTTCAGTATGGAATACAGAGGAATGAGAAATGGGGAGCACTGGGAGGAGTTGGTATATGGTGGCCATGTAGTCAAATGCATGCACTTAAGATCTTAGGGTCTATAATTGTTTTGATCTTTGGGTAGGGTTGTCTACAGTCACTCAGGATTTTTGTCCATTTAGCAACACTTTTGCAGCTGGTATTCTTTAAATTCAAATGGCCAAGGGTTCTTTTATGTGCACTTAATGGCCTTTTTTCCTCGTACTATCGAAATTTCTAGGCACACTTTCCTTATCAGCCCTGCAGACTCCACCCCCGAAAAGTGAGAACCAGATTTGAAAAATTTCAAAGGCTCTACTCAGTCCCAGCTGGCATTCACATCTTCTTAGCAACAAGTCAGTGCACTACTGCTCGACTACTGCACCCCTCACTTAAATGTAAATTCTGAAAATATAAATTACATACACTTACAAAGCTTCAAAATTTCAAAATATAAAATGACTTGAGT
Organism: Patella depressa; assembly: GCA_948474765.1. Taxonomy (NCBI): domain Eukaryota; kingdom Metazoa; phylum Mollusca; class Gastropoda; family Patellidae; genus Patella; species Patella depressa. Next base: position 19,969,860 of record OX419716.1, read on the forward strand.
AAAACTGTTAATTTAAACCATTTCAGATATGACTGGTTTATATGCTGGAGTTAAATTAGACGTTATTGCGAAAGAACTAGAAAATTCTGATGCAATAGTAAAAGTTCCTGGTCAACCAAGAGCAGACTCGTCAGAATTACGAAAATATTACAATCACTCAAGAATAACATCAGCTACTTCTACTAATTATGCAAAAACACCAGTCTCTATGAAAACATATGAGATGCCACTCCAACCAATGGTATGTTTTTTTAAGTGTTTAATAACTATTTTGTATGTCAAATTTAATATTTTTATTGTTCTGGAAGTTTTTGAGATATTTGAATTTAAATGTAAACCCACCACTTATAGATTTCCCATTGTATTTGAATTTAATTGGTTGATATATAACAGTATTATGAACTTCCTGGCCAGTTATTCTTATTATAGCATGACTCTCCACCATCTGTGTGTTCTCTTCATGAACACTATCACTGTCAGTTTGTTATGCGCACTGAATCTTAAAGCCAGTCATTGAATCAACTGTCGTGGTTTCAAATCCCCTGTTGTACGTGACAAGGAGTAGGCTTGTCGGTCCAACGTCGCAGGTTTTCTCAGGATCCTCCAATTTCCTCCCACTTTTAAGACCCCTATGCGCAAGAGAATTATTGAAATGAAATTAAACCATATGTTAGTCCCGAAATGACCTAGTTTATATCGAGTGGACATTAAACTACATTTTTCTCTCTCTCTTTGTTATTCGGCCTTTATCATTGTGTTGTATAGTAATAGTACTATAGATGTCCAAGCCACGTAGACTGTTACAGATTACAGCAGTGGTAAATTGATGTCGCATGACAAGCCAAAAAGGCGACTTCTTATACCCTAGAGAAGAATATCTTCAGTTGGCTTATAACGACCTATTTTAGGTGGATATAAGGATTGCTATATGAATTGATCTTATACAGAGTTGGAATCCCTGGATACAGATCTGATATTTGATTATGTAAAATAGTTCTATTTACATGTTTAGGCTATATGTTTATGTCTATTTCCTCTGGGAGGTATTTATTATAACTGATCAAATATTTCAGCGTCTGCCACCATTACAGGTGTTACAATTTTTTTTATTTCTGGAACCATCTATATATGTACACTTTTCTTACATTATATACATGCATGATAATTAGCATACAATCCTTGCATTAAGAATATAAGATCTATTATTATGCATGTACAATCTATCAATCTGTCTTTGCTAAAGAAAATATCTCTCTTTATTATTAATGGTTTTCTATATTAAGAAGTATAAAATCGGGAATGTTAATGTTACAATCTACATCCATGGTAGCCTGTGTTTTTATAAGCTTTGAATTATTATATTTAGGTTGCGGATAATTATCAGGTAGATGTGGTGAAAGGCGTGCTGTTTTTTTATAAATAATTTGATTGAATTTTGATACTTAATAGCTTCAAATGATATTTCTTCTTGTTTCTGTCCCATAACATCTACTCTAATATTATGTATACTCTTTGCACACTTTTAACAAAACAAATTAATTATGTGTGTATTTGTACCCTGAACATTAATCAGCTTTCACAAGCACACATATATTTACAAAATCTATACAATTCTGTCTTTGCTGTGTTACTGATGACTTGTAATTTTTACCAACCAAAATGAGTTACCTCCCCTTAGTCTTCAACTTGCACCAAATATTAAGATTGATTTGTAATTAATTGACGAAAATATATAGCATCTGTCTAATAATGTAATAAAAAAAATGATATGCACTCCATCCTACATATCATAAGTAATTAACTCTTATGTGTGCAATTAAAAATTTTTGTTCATGTATAGAGGAATCTGATCAAAATTAACAAGATGTCGATTTTTTTAGTTTTATTTCTGATGTTGTACGTGATCAAAATCTGACTTAATTCTTTTGATGTAGGCAGAATAAAATATCCTCATTCATGTTAACAAATCAATCAAGGCAAACCTGATTAAATCTTTATTATTCTTTAATGTAAAAACCTTAATACTTAGGCAGTAAATTGAATAAAATGTTGTTTAATGTCTGAGGGAATTTATGATACTTGCTATATATGTAGGAATAGTATATATTTGGGTTACAGGCTATATATATACCAGTTCATGATAAAATCTTGATACTTACATGATTATGAGCAGGATGTGTGTACAGATTCTAATTAATATTTACGACATATGAATATTCATCAGAACAAAATTTTAAATGTGTACTTGAAATTTTGCTTTGTTTTAGTTTTTTTGTTGTATGATAAATTTTAGTTTTGATTATTTTGAGTTTTCTTTAAGAAATTTAGAATAGAATTCATAAAATGAATTTTTAAACATTTCATGTGTAATATATGATTGTTTAGTCATTTAAAAATTCTGTTATTTTGTATTTTAGCCTCCACCAACAACACCAGCAAGTGGAGAATTGAAATTAATGAGTCATAGATTTGCTATACAACATGGTCGAGTGCGTGATAATCAACCAGAATTCTTGGCTTTTAAACAACATTACTGTTTATCATGGGGAAGGTCAGACTTTGGTTTATCAACATAAGCATATAATGAATATTGTATTATTTATAATATTTTATAGATGAAAATAAAAAATAAATTTATTGGATGGATGGATAAAATTATTTATATTTTACGGATGAAAGAACGGATGAAAAAAGGATTATGGTTGAAATTTTGTGGATGAACGAATAAAATATTATATTTTTTTTTGTTTGATATTTGTTTTTTTAGAGAGTGCATTTTTGTAGTGTTAATATATTGAAATTTTTGATTTTATTTCAGTATTGTAACAACTATTAGACAACTAGAGAAGATGTTATCAGCTTATTCTGTTCCTATAGCTTTTATAAATGGAGATAGGTAATTAGATTATGAAATACTCTGTACATATTACCTGGAAGGCTAGGAGTCACGGTAGTCAAGCTGTTACAGCACTGAATTCTCAACTGGAATGTTCAGGTTAAAATTCTGTCACAGGGTATGAAGAATCTCTGGTTGTCGCTTGCCTGGGGTAGTGACTGCATAGCTGACAAGTAAAGTGTTGCCTAGTCGTACAGATGGGACGAAAAACCGAGGTCCACATACATGCCAACTATTCCGATTTTGTCGGAATCATTCCGATTTTCTGTGTCTAATTCTGAATTCCGATTTTACTCTTTATAATTCCGTTTTTTAAAATTTATTGGATAAAATTTATTTTATTTCATTCCTGAACTTTTTGATTGATAAAATCCCTCTCGTTTTATTTTTACATTGACGACTGTCTCGGCATTCTCGCTGTTTGTTGTGAATCTGATTGCGATACTGTTTATCGTAGTATGAGTCGGTAAAACAACGGAAATAGTCGAGAACATGTGTCATGTTTTCCTTATTATTATTAATATAAAACGGAATAAGCTATTATGTCTGGACTAATCAAGATCAAAATGTCATGTGGTTATTAGTGCTGGCACGATAAATCGTTGAATCGATGTATCGCGATTCACCGTCTCACGATACCTGTATTGAATCGCAGGATGCCGAATCGATTTTTCACGATTCTTTTTTGCTTTTTATCAAATATATCATAAACTTTAAAAACTTTCAATTATATCCACAACCCTAAACTTTATTTGAAACTATGACACTTCGCAAACGATGTCCAGTAGTCTTGACATGTGTGTTACTATAAATAGTGCATGACCATAATTACCGTTAGTTTCGTAGGTAAAGATTAACAAAATTTTAATGTCTTTTCGTTTTATTTGCGAATTTCAAAGTTTGTTATAAGGCTTAGGTAATAAAACATACATTTTTGAATACATAAAACGACATTTTACTCTCAAATTTTATAAATTTAGAACGTAAATATAATAGATAGTAGCCTACTATAGTAGCTCTTGTAAAAATCAAAATGGCGGTAAACACAGTCGCAATAACAAATCCTCCAGCGAAATATAAATCTAAAGTTTGGGAAAATTTTGGGTTTTTAAAAGGGAACAGAACGAAAGTTGTTTGTAGAATATGCAAAACTATTCTAAAATATTGTGGTAATACAACCAATCTCAGCATTCACTTGACAAGACACCATATAGTGTCCATAGTGGCGACTGTCTTGTCTAAGTTCGTCTGCTAGGATTAGTCGAGTTTACTTCTAAATAGTAGGCCCAATCAAGTTTATTTATTTCCTGGTCTTAGTGACTTCATTAAAAACACAATCACATATTTAATTTGTTGTTTTATTGATAAATGTACGACCTAGTTATGAATCGCGATACGTATCGTATCGCGGCACATGAATCGCAATACGTATCGTATCGTGACTGCAGTCGCAATACCCAGCACTAGTGGTTATTACCGTCATTTGGCGTGTTTAATTTGCATAATTCGCGGTAAAACGACGAAAATAGCCGAAAACATTTTCTAGTTTTCGCGATCATTATTAATATAAAATGGAATAAGCAAATATGTCATGTGGTTATTTCGTCATAGGCCGTGCCTTATTTGCATACTTCGCGGATATTTTTCTCGCATACACTCGTACAGTACACGGCATACTTTACCGTTAGTTCCTTAGCCCTATTTCCTTCTTTCTCGATAAAAAATGTTTTCAAGCTGTTTTCCATGTGTGAAAAAAACAAATTACAATTATAAATAAAACCCGGTATAAATAATTTACGACTTCTACGCGTCGGTCGTCAAGACAAACAAAATGGCTTCCAAAACAAATGTCAGACAAAAATACCGGGAAACTTACGGCAAAGAATTTCCAGGAATCATTACGTCCTCGCGTAGAGGCGACGAATTCGCATTTTGTTTAGTCTGTAGGAGTCATTTATGTGTTGCTTACGGTAGTATTACGGACATTTAAAAACATTTTGAAACTAACTTAACAACAAATTTAGGTCATGCCAACATGTAAATATGCATACTTTCGTATATAAATAGGTAAAAAAAAAAACTCAGATGCATGGACCTAAATCACCAGCTGTTTTTATCCAAAAATACAAGGTACTGCTTTAAATAGGTGCTAATTAATTTCTCAAGCGCTCACGGTCTTTCGCACCATTCGAACTTGGACCTACGGTCCTCGCTTTACCATCAATACAAGGCATTCTGATTTTCAATCTCTTCAGGTTGGCATGTATGGGTCCATCCATGATCAATAAAAAGTAGGCTGAAATACTGCTGTCCGGGCAAAATTCTCCTACCTAGCATTGCACACATATCCATTAGTCACAAATTGACTAAAGTATTGTGTTGATTCCATTTCTCTCTTTTCTGTTCCTAGCCATGCTTACATTTCCAAAGTTGTTAAATTACATATAACTGATCCCTTAAATTATAAGTATTTTAAAATGAAAAATTACTATTATTTTTAAGGTTGGCTGATCTATCTGTAGAGTTTGAACTTGAAAGACCACCATTTATTGAAGATTTATTAACAGTGATAGTCAATAGAGAAGATATAGAGTCGATCATTGCTAAACCAGTAAATATTCTTTTATTTACATTAACCTTGATGGCATTGATACCATTGTATCACATAGTAATTTATTGATAAACATCAAATAGATTTCCCCGTCGACACTATAGACAAAGCAATGTGTACTGTAGTTGCCAGTTTAGATTGTTTAATGTGCAAGATTCTGGAAAAATCAGCTGACACACCTGAGCTGCTTTGTGATAAGTTCCCCTGCACTTACTATTATGTTCATTTACCGATTACACCCACCCCCCCACCCCCTCCCCAACATCTTTTAGTCAGTATGACATGACTATTCATCATGATACAAATTTTCAATGTATTATTACTATTATGTACTTTTTTTCAGGGGAGAAAATTCCTTGGACAGAATGGACCAGTGGTTGCTGCTACATGTATACAAGCATCATGGCGACGTTATGTAGATAGAAAACAGTATCTAGAATATCGTAGATTAAAATGGGCTGCTGGGGTTATTGCTATTTCGTGGATTATGCATATTAAAATGGCTAAAGTCCGGAAACAACTACGTCAAACACGTCTTGATGAATTAGAAAGATTTAAGGAAAGAGCCAAGGTATCTATTAAATATCTGCATATAGACTGTTGTTACAGGTGTTCAATACAACAGATAACCTTGATTCAATTTGTATCCTTGTGGATATGACATATTATATCTGTATTCAGGGTAATGCACTTAACTGACCTTTAAAGGGGATGTAAAAACATTACACTATGTTTGGTGTCAAGAGTATTTAGTCACATCTTTACACGTAAAAGAGCCCATGACAATTGAGATTTAATGACGATTAAGCAGAAATACTGCTGTGCAGAAAATTATCCCTATATGGTGTATGCCTGCCCTTATTAGCCTGGTTGGTATAGAAAAGTAGGATGTTAAACCCCGTTCATTTTATTTTTACATACATGTATTGAGTGACTAAATTTCCTGATTTTACACTATTTATGTGAGTTTTATTTTGTAATTCTTGTAGAAACTGGCTGTTAATTGGGATAGAATTAGTTACAATAGAAGAGTTATAATACACATACCATCATTAGGTCTATCTCAGAATATTAGAGATAGTATTCATGATTTCGGTATTCGACAAAATACTCAGATGGGGAGATTATGTGATATACATGGTAAGTATAGGGACTAGAAATGATTAAAGTAAGTTAAAACTTAATGTCCTAGCTTGATTCTGTTAGTAATTTGTAAAACACTTCTTTATGTGTTTGTGATAAAAGAAGGAATTAGATAGATTACAACATTACACGATTATGTATTAAACAGATGTTTGTAAACAATAATACTAAAAAAAAAAAGTTTTATTTGGAGTTATGTCTATATCATATTTTTGCTCCCTGCATTGGCCGAGAAAGTTCATCCAGATTGTCCAGCATGGTTTCCCTTGTCAGTGATGCAGGACAGAGGGTCTGAAAAAGACAGCTGTCTAGTCATTTGGATGAGATGAAAAACCGAGGTCCCATGTACATGTTGGCGTGCATGTAAAAGATCTCCAGGATGTTGGAATTTGATATATGAGTTGGCAGTAGCGCCGTCAGACGGGCAAAATCTCCCTCATAGCACACTGTATGGCGTATGCCTGTGTTCATTAGCCCAGTTTAGGAGCAGAACAGAAGGACATTAAATCCCATTATATTTCATTTCTGTATATTATTTTTCTCTTAAAATGTACTCAAGTTGATTGAAGTTAACAAAACCAAATTATCAACATTAGACAATGGTTTTACCCAACACTTATAAGTGGCGCTGGCTTGTTTATATTGCTGTCAGAATGTGTTCAGTATTACAAAATTTTCAATTTCTTCATATCTTTGTAAATACTGAACGGAATTGATTCATTATTTGCAGAACTTCAAGTTTCACAATATTGTAGTTTCCAAAGAATTCAAAAACCTTCAAATGGCGATCTGTGGTTTTGAAGTGAATTAACATGTATTAATTGTCCCCCGCCTTTCGAAGAAAGTTGGGGGACTATTAAAATGGGTTCGTCCGTCTGTCTGTCTGTCTGTCTGTCTGTCCGTCTGTCTGTCCGTCTGTCTGTCCGTCACACTTTTTGGGACACAATAACTCTCTTCCTAATTGAGCTAGAATGTTCAAACTTGGTGTATGTGTTTATTAGGCCAATGCCTTGATGGAGTTCGAAGATGAGCATTTTCCGCTTAGGGTAAGCAGAGATAAGCAATTTGATTGGTTGATGCTTTGGGACACGATAACTTTAGTTCTAATTAAGTGACATTGATGAAACTTGGTGTATAGTTTGATTATAGTAATACCTTGACTAAGTTCGATAATGAGCATTTTCTGCTCAGGGTAAGCAGAGCTATACGCAATTTGATTGGTCGAGAATTTGGAACACAATAACTCTCCTTCTAATTGAGTTAAAATGTTCAAACTTGGTGTATATGCTTATTAGGTCAATGCCTTGATGGAGTTCGAAGATGAGCATTTTCCGCTTAGGGTAAGCAGAGATAAGCAATTTGATTTGTTGATGCTTTGGGACACGATAACTTTAGTTCTAATTAAGTGAGAGTGATGACACTTGGTGTATAGTTTCATTATAGTAATACCTTGACTAAGTTCGATAATGAGGATTTTCTGCTCAGGGTAAGCAGAGCGATACGCAATTTGATTGGTCGAGAATTTGGAACACAATAACTCTCCTTCTAATTTAGTTAAAATGTTCAAACTTGGTGTATATGCTTATTAGGTCAATGCCTTGATGGAGTTCGAAGATGAACATTTTCCGCTTAGGGTAAGCAGAGATAAGCAATTTGATTGGTTGATGCTTTGGGACACGATAACTTTAGTTCTAATTAAGTGAGAGTGATGACACTTGGTGTATAGTTTCATTATAGTAATACCTTGACTAAGTTCGATAATGAGGATTTTCTGCTCAGGGCAAGCAGAGCGATACGCAATTTGATTGGTCGAGACTTTGGAACACAATAACTCTCCTTCTAATTTAGTTAAAATGTTCAAACTTGGTGTATATGCTTATTAGGTCAATGCCTTGATGGAGTTCGAAGATGAGCATTTTCCGCTTAGGGTAAGCAATGATAAGCAATTTGATTGGTTGATGCTTTGAGACACGATAACTTTAGTTCTAATTAAGTGAGAGTGATGAAACTTGGTGTATAGTTTCATTACAGTAATACCTTGACTATGATCGATAATGAGCATTTTCTGCTCAGGGTAAGCAGAGCGATAAGCAATTTGATTTGCCGAGACTTTGGAACACAATAACTCTCCTTCGAATTGAGTTAAAATGTTCAAAATTGGTGTGTATGCTTATTAGGATAATGCCTTGATGGAGTTCGAAGATGAGCATTTTCTTCTTAAGGTAGGCAGAGATAAGCAATTTGCACTTCGTGTTCAGTTTGATTGGTCGATACGTTTGAAAAAAATAAATGTGCGATTAATTAATATGTGTCATCTATTTATTTTGGGATTTCGGCGGGGGACATCAGCCTCACTGTTGGCTTGTTGTTATTACAGATCCTAATGTAGATGTGATATTTGTATCACCAGTACCATTAAGTGATGAATCATACCAGTATTATTCTAAACTATTGGGTTTAAAGGCTGCTATAGGTAGTGGTAAAGTAGAAGATCAAGAAGATGTTAGTGATAGATATAAAATCATTATACCTGAAGCCATCAAAAGTTTCCCTGTAAGTTTAAAATTTAATGAGTTGCTTAAAGAAAGTAGTGCTGTTATTTTATATTTTTTTTATTAACAATATTTTAAGTCAGATTTCTATCTGAATAGGGATTTGGGAACAGGCATAGCCTTTCTTAAACCCTTTCTCAGTTACACACACTTTGATTGCAGTGAGTTTGTGGTATGTGCATGTAGCTCATTTTGTTGCTTGTTCCTCTTGAGAAAGGTACAGATTGGCTGAAAAATATTGTGCCAGTTCTAATTATTGTTTGCAATGGAATTGAAAACCCAAAAGAACTTTTACCAAACTGGGATGAATGCCATTCAAACCTCCTGTTTTGGCAAAACATTTCTTTTATTCTGCTTTTGTTTGTGGAGTTTTCAAAGAAATCTGTTGGTTTTTTTTATCCTCAACAATTGGCATGATTTTACTCTTCATATATGTTTGTATTAAAATAGCATTATGCAAGAGCAAAATCTGCTTATTACAGGTCTTTCTTTAGGCCTGAAATGTTATCTAAATAATCAATTAGACATTGATTAGCATATCCAGACCATAATAAACTCTTGATGTCAAGGCTAGCCTTCGATGTTGGCAGATTAAATTCTTATATGCCGCTTAATGGTCGTTGATAATTAAATCAATCAAGTGGATAATCGAGACTATGCTGTTTATATTAATCAGACGCCTAATATCCATAGCGCTTAGAGTTACCACTGGCATTGTGCCTGATTTATCAAGTTTATCGATTGCCGCTACAATGTCTAATACGTGCGCTTCCTTCTCAGATCTCACAAGAGAGTCCTTCCGTCTCGCTCTCTCACCAATGATAGCATTATCACATTTATCCCACAATATTGTCTTACTTGTAATAATTTCTTCTAGTGTAAAATGTCCCAGAACAGCCAGTTTAATATGTTCACATGTACTATTCTGCAATGAGTGGACGATATAGCTGATTAAACAATCAACAATAAAAACCTGAGTTGTGGTATCCGTTGAGTTGCCGGGTAACTCGAAATCATTCACAATACATTGAACATTGTTAATTGGTCGATTACTATTGGTATCAGTTGTTTTTCTATTGCCTGTCCCAAATTGGACATCAGCACAACTCGGGCATAACATCAAGTCACCCTGTGACATTATGACATCACGACCTTTTCGCTTGAATGGACATGGTCCATCTGCTGGCCCTTCACACCTCATTGATCACTATTAAGAATTCAATATAGAATTGTTTCAACTGTTTAAAGTCAAGAAAACAATATTTCTGTTGAAATTTTCCATTCAGTACAGGCACACGGTCTTTATATTCATCTTTGTATCATTTTTTAGTCTATCTATCCAATTAAATCATACCAAATATTCACAACTGCTCACTAGCTCACTAGCTCACTAATGATGACCGAGGCTACGTGAATATTTCAAACGATTTTTTCTCGGCTAATAGTGGATCAATTTGACTGAAATTTTCAGCAAATTATCTTTACACTATCTAGTTTTTAACTATTATAGTGAGAACTGCCATCTCTTTATCTCATCTCCCATAATGTAACTTTAAGATAGATGGCCTGTAGGTTTTTGACAAATAAAATGTGTCTAATATCCATCAACAATTAAGAAAATGAGTTTTAAAAAAATGGAAAGAAAACAATACATTTGACTTTGAGAAGAGCAAATTGTGTGTTTGATACAGTATTATTATTTATGTTTCAGACACACAGAATGTGTTTATCTACCATATTAAAATATAGTCCAATAGCCTTACAGAGAATAAAGAGATTAATAGTTGGACGAGAAGCATTAATAGTTACTGGTGTACCACATAAAGATGATTTATCTGTAGCTGATGCTTTAGATATTCCTATATTGGCACCAGAACCTGATATAGCTCACCTTTATTCTACTAAATCAGGATGTAAGAGAATATTTGCTAGTGCTAATGTTGACATGCCTCATGGAGAATATGATATTTATAGTCTGGCTCAGGTAAACTTAATCTACTCTTAACAGATATCATTCCGTCTGTCATTGCCTGCAGGACTTCAGAGTCAGACATGTGCAGTTCCTTCTGTTGTCATACCTTTAGGGATCAATGACTCTGATTCCAATTGAGTGAGAGTGAAGAAACTATGTGTATTGTTTCACTACATCAATACCTTTTAACTAAATCTGACAACGTGAAGGGTGGGTGGAGGAGTGGTGGGTGGCTGAATGGTAACTGGTATGCTTTCGAATCCCTGTTTGTACATGTCAAGAGGAGGGCCTTCTGTCCAAAGTGAATTAATGAAATAACATTAAACCATATATTCACCCCAAAATGATCTAGTTTGGGATTGAGGCAGTGTAGCTGTTGACTTGTTAGATTTTAAATAATAATTTTGAATACACTTTAATATGGATAAAAGCATGGAAAAGTAGATATTGTCTGAAAAATGCAATTGACAAATGGTGGCATTCACTGGTTACCTTACATTTCCTATTGTTATGATTAGTTGACAATATAAGCTTTATGTCATACTTATATTCATTTTTATTTCAGCTTCATGAATGTTTAGCTCAGCTGGTAACAGAGAATTTAAATGTTAAACGTTGGTTATTTAAACTTGATGATGAGTTTGATGGTCGAGGTATAGCTACGTGTGATGTGACACAGTTTCTAGAGTGTTATAAATGGGCTTTGAAAGAATCTAAACGATATGGTGAAAAATGGTCTAAGAAATGGGCACAGGTATAGAATTGTTTTAAATACTATTACAGTTGACTAGTAGACAGTATATACTATTGATTATTAATGTACATTTTGTGATACGTACCACGACTGTAGTCACAATATCCAGTAGTAGATCTGCCAGTTATGGCCAGATCATTGTGCATTTGTGACTGTACTCATATTGTATATCAGTTTTAACTTACATGTATCTCAAAGTATCATAATATTAATATAATATTGATATCCTAACATAAGTCGTAAATGATTCATATAATCTGATAAGGTCTAAAATTAAGTCCGGTTTAACGCCCTGCTTTACTGATCTGACTGTGATAATGAAGACAGACTAAAACCTACTCTTGTTTCAAATTCCAACTTTTTAGCGTTCTTTTATGTGCAGGTCCATGGGTGCCCTGGACCTCCAATTTTTGTCTCATCGGAATGACTACAAGGTGAATTTTGCTCGGACAGCAGCACTAAGACCTACTTTTATTTCAAGTTCCAACTTTCAGGTGTTCTTTTATATGTACATCCATGACTGGACCTCTATTTTTTGTCCTATCCAAATGACCATACATTGTCTCCGTCCTGCTCTACTGACCAGATGAAACCATGGTGGAAAATCCTCATGAACTTTCTTGGATCGATCGCAGGATTTCCATGTTATAATTCACTGTGGCTCCCAATATTTGTAAAACTATTATTTTTGTTCTGTGTGTTACAGGAAGCAGCCTATATTAAAATTCTAGCTGAAGTACCAGAAATTTTGATCACTTACGCTCAACCTGTAAACAAGAAGATCTACCCAACGTGGTCTAAATATCTAGAAGCTTTTCTAAGTCAAGGTAAATATAACCAATTAGTATTATTTTATGGTTTTTTGGTACATTGCATCTCTCCATTGTAATCTCTGGTTATAACATGGGGGTTGGGTGGTCAAGTTGTCTTAGATCATAAGGTCTGTCATTGAGTCAAGTAGCACGAATTCAATCCCACATTTGTACGTGATGAGGATTAGGGTCGCCTGCCCAACCTCATGTGTTTTTTAATTTCTCCAGGCCCCTGCTTCCTCCCATTGGTAAAAGCCCCCGTGAATTATATAGATTAAAGATGTAAATGTTTCCGATAATTATAACATGTCATTTATATTTTATAGGTGGTGTTATAGAGGCATGTCCACCATCAGAGAGTATAACAACGTTATCTGCTGATCTGTTGATAGAACCATCTGGTAATGTTAGAATATTAACAGTAGGAGATCAGATACATGCGGAATCACCACTATCATGTTGGGGAATGTCAATACCACAATCCTCTATTGAACCATCCATTATAAACAGTGCTTGTTTTAATATCGCTGAGGCATGTAGATCTAGAGGTATTGTGGGATATATGACAGTGGATTTTGTTACGTTCATTAATGAGAAGGTAAGTAATAGAATTTTACATAAATATTTTAAACATACTTTCAGCTAGAGCATGGTTGGGAAGAACAGATATCCTTGGATGGTGTAAGCCTATCCGATTTATCTTGTTTATGTTATTAGTGTCAAACTGATTAAGAAAAGTTTTAACTAGGTTTTCATTAGTCCACACACATTTGGGTTCGTCTAAATTGGGTCAGGACTGACGAAATTCAGGTTTGCTGGTTTGAGTCAATTTATTGCAAGAGTTATCCTTCTTTTTCAGCTGACGCTTTGGGAATTTTGGCCCATGAAGTGTAAGATAACTGATATGAATTAATTTATCATTTCGTAACAAAGATTATTCTGACGGTTACCCAATACGTTAAGACATCGAGACATTCTTTTAATGATTATATTCATCAAATAATCCTTTATGAATTTATTTACAATATTTATCATTTTGTACTCGATACTGGTGAAAGCCGTGGTGTGTCAGTGATTAAGGCACTGACTTGCTAACCTGGGGGTGAAAGGTTCCACTTTATTATCTGGCACCTGAAAAAAGTTGAAAAACAAGGTTTCATGTCCACGTTGGCATGCACATAGAACCCTTGATATAGTTGGAATGTAAATAAAAGTAGATGACATTAATTTGATTTTACAGGTAGAACAGAAGTTATGGGCGTTAGATATCAGTCTAAGTTACAGTGATACCCTGTCAATATTCCAGTTATTGAGATATACCACGGGTGGTAAACTAGATACAGAGAATCATATCTTTAATATTAAACCACCAATACCAGACGAGAAAAAAGTTAAACCAAAGCGTAAAACTGGTTCAGAGGTAAGTTATATTGACAAAATGTGGATTGGTAATATTCTCATTGTTTCAAATCTTCCTGTTGAAGTACTGAAAATTTACATTTCATTCTAGGGTGATGGATGGGTCTAACATGTGCTTTGAATCATACGGTCTGCATTGAGGAAAATGGGGTGGTTTGGATCCCAGACTGTTACTTATCAGTAGGGTTGCTTGCCTAACTTTGTGGATTTTCCCAGTGTCCTCCGGTTTCCTCCCACTGCTAAAGACACCTATTGCCCTAGAAAATTATTGAAATAAAATTGAACCATGTTATTCCCAAAATGACCTTTTTTGTGTTGAGTGGACATTAAACAACTCTCTCTCTTTCCTCCCTCTCACCCTCTCCTATCATTCGTTTCTGTTTCTCAAATCTTTCTTTCTCTATTTCTACTATGTATAGAAAACAGTATCGCTACCTAGCCCAAGTCCAGAGCCACAACAGGTACATATTTAATGTAAAAAAAGAAATATATGTTTTTATATTAATCATCTTTTCTGCTGAAATTTTGAATTAGTTTTATGTTATTAAACGAGGTTATCAGAAATGAGAAAACTTTGTTTTGATGTTATGCGATTTTATAATAATTGTTATCTATAGTTTACAATATTTTTGATTGTAGGAACCACCCAATACATGTAGATATGCTGTAATGAGTACACGTCTGCTACATACTAATCTAGCTGTTGTACATTATAGTGTCTTCTTTCAAATGTGTAGAGCTCATGGTATTGGGTTCGATATCAAGGTAATTATTCAATTTAAGAATTGTAAAAAGCTGTATGTGTCCAGAATTACAGATGGCACGGTTGATCAGTCAGTATAGCCCTGTTTAAATTTGGATGCAAAGAGTGTACAGTTCTCGCTTCGTTACCAGGCCGTGATAAATTGACCCGTTTACAATAACCGGGCCAGACATGCCAAATGTGGAGCTCTTCACAGAAAAGTTAATTTCACTCCCTGTGCAAATTACCTGCATAAAAACAATTTTGGTGGTTGATTAAGTTTGGGCAGCCATTTTGACAGAACTGATGACAGAATTTTCAATGTTTGCTGGGGGGAAAAAGGTCATGGTTGATTTGGCGCATGTACAGTAAATCCTTACTTAGAACAGTTCTCAGACCAGATAGCATTTACACTACTAAAAGGAAAACAAGTTTTGTTGTTTTTATGAAACAAAAAGCAGAGCTTCTGTGTATACTATTAGCAGTACCGTGTAATACTGATTAATTCACATTTTATTTTAGGAGAAACAAGGAACAGCCTTTACACTTATAGATAGTTTCAGTAGAGAAAGATTAGGAATGATGTAAGTACAATAGAGTTTATGTTATAAATGTTTCTAATTTGATCTTTTAGATTCAAGTTGTTAAATTTGGGGTTGTTATCTAATCAATTGGCTGGAGAGAAATAAATATGTAGTGTGAAAATTTTGATGTTGGTATTGAAAGAAAATATATAATTCTCTTCTTTAGAATTAAACAACCATGTTTTAGTCGTCAGATGACAAAATATTAATATGTATACGTAACACAATAACACTATTTATGGATTAACAATTACTGGTTTATTAACATGCAACGTTCGACGATGATACTCTCGTCTTTATCAAGCAAGTGATCACTTAATAAACCAGTAATTGTTAATCCATAAATTGTGTTATTGTGTTACTGTTCAGTTACTAAATGCTACTTAAAGAAGATGTATACGTAACATTAAATTTATGTTAAATTGCCTTTTTGTTTGTTCTTATTTTCAGAACAATAGGAGATAATCTACAAGGAGCTCTTGCTATGTTTGCTCGGAATCTTTCTGTTATACATCAAGAAATATCGGCGCCAAACATGCAGGGTGATACCAACTTTAAGGTGAATATATTTTATAATTTACATATTTATTTACCTGTAGGAAATATTGTAATCCCAATAAAAATATTCTAATAAATATGGAGATACAATTTATCGTGTAAATATTAACCCTGTTATGAGAATAATGAAATATTTTGTCATTAGTACTCTACTGGAATAAAGAGTCAAGGGTAATTTTCCTCTAACAAGTACGGTGGTGTAATTCCACAAAATATATTTTGTGTGTAACACAAAATTCTGATACTAAATTTGGGGGCTGATGGGTAACAGACAAATATGAACAGATAAAACTGAAATGGTGTTTAATGACCTACTTATCCGCACTGACTGGGCTAATGAAGATGACATATGCTATACAATGTACTGTGAGGGAAATTTTACCCAGATAGCAAATTACAGTCTACTCTTATTTTAAATTCCAACTGTCAAGGGTTCTTCTACTTGCATGTCAATAAGTACACAGTATCTTTGGTTTTTGTCCTATCCAAATGACTAGACACTGTTCCTTGTCAGATTCCCCATCCTACACCACTGACAAGGCAAAACAACACCGGAAAATTCTGAAGAACTTTCTCCTCCAACACTTGGTGCGAACTCAAAGTAACTCCCCTATGTGAAATAAGAATGTTAAATATGTTCTTAATATTAATGTAATTTGTTGGATTATAGGGTGCAATAGAAGATATTGAAGGTATATTAGGTACTACAATACAGAATGCTGAAGATCAACTAACTAAAGAGACTTGAAGTTATTTTATCATATATTTTCAAATAGGTGTGTACATAAAGTGTGGAAACTGTTGATTGTGATTATTACTGTTTTGTGCCTTTCTGTATATTGTTATGTTAATGGGTTCATAATCATTAATGTAAAAAAGATACAAACATTCTTTTTAATTTGGTAGAATTGCTCATCTACTGACATCTAACACTATATTTTTTTAGTGAATACATATTTTCCGTGTACACCTGTAAGTCTGAGAGGCATTAAATAGAGTGAACAATATGGAAAAGTTAGCAATTTGCAATTAACACAAGGAAAATATAAACATCAGAATTTAAATGGTGTAGATGCAATAATGTATAGAAAATTTACTAGCCTCTTAAAAGTTCTATTAAAATACAGATGTTACGTCCTTTGATGTTGGGTGGATGTACAAGTGTCATTAACCCGATACAAAAGTTCTTAATAAAATAGTAGTAACATTATAGGTTAAATTTATCACTCAAAAAAAGAAACGACTCACTTTTAGATATACGTAATGAAGATAGTTACTAGTGATTCTTCCTTTTTATCAAGATTAGCATTATATCAATGTAAATAACAATAATATTATCATTATGTATATTTATGTAAATAGTTTATATAGTCCCATCCTTCATAAGTCTATCATTATATATGTACATGTGATAATTTTAATTATATATTTATTCATATTTTAATTGTATTTGTATTGATTTCATTCAGCATTATAATTGTTAATATTGCTATTTATATTATGAACTATTTGAAAATGAAATCAATTTTATGTTAAAAAATCAGCATTCCTTAGTTTCCAGTTTCCTAGAAATTTTTATAACTAAATTTTATTCTAAGTTGTATTATATTGTTTATTTCCATTCTATCGTAATATTTGTTAAATGCAAATTGTATAAAAACGAAAATAGTTTTAAAAAGCAACATACCAGTAAAGAGTTCTAAGATTTTTAGACATTTTAATTTTAAATTTTATTATATAATTTTTTTCCCGTCCAATCATAAAAACGCCCATCATTCCTGTTAATGAATTTCAGTTTTATTTAAATTGTGTTTTAAAGTTTATTTACAGTCCATTATGATGTTTGTAATGAAATGCATACAGTATTATTTATATGATTTTTTATATTTGTATTTTGAATACAATGGTTGCTGTGATGTATTTATATAATCTATTCTATGTTTACCAGCATTATTTATTCTATAAATTTAATATTGATATGTTATTGATATTAAAATTATTATTCATCTAATCTGAATTAAAAGTCTTGTTACATTAAGAGGAACCTGCCATCTGTACTACTTTTGGAGTATGAATTATGAAACCTCTTGTTTTCAATATTGTTACTCTCAGTATGTGAGGATTTGTCCAAGAAAAAGGTTTGCTAAGTTTCATGTTGATCATACATGAATCGGCAGAGCTGAAGAGCATCACCCCCAACAATAACAGCATGAAGATTAGTTGGGCCCCTGTTCCTGGTCCAAAAACGAGTTCAGTTATACAAATCATAGTTTTTTTTAATTGCATACTGGTAATTACTTTGGGAATTCACAAAAATCATTCCAGCAAAGCATTCCATATTCAGCCCATTTCAGGTTCTGGCTTAATTCATGACAAATGTTCATATTAATACAAAAAAAATACACAAAGTATGAGAATAAAATTTATGAATCAATCAATTCTTATTAATACAATCACCTAATAAATAAACTGTTATTAATGACATCAAGATTTAAGTTGATTTTCAACATATTCTATAATAGGTTGTAATGATTTGTTTAATTGTTCTTCATCACCATTATTATCAATAATATAATCCCAGTTAATATTTTCATCTAAACCACACTCAGATTCAGCATCATCTACACCTGAAATACAGCAAACATCAAATAAAATGAGATCGACAAAGCCATTTAAAAACTTTTAAATCCTTGAAAAAATTTTTGTCTGTCACTTCCTCCTACCTACACTTCCCTGGCAAGAAAGTTTTAGAAGTCCCTGGATACATGTTAGTGTCTATGTGTATTTGTAGGGGGATGTTTTATGGGGTTTTCCCAAAAGAGGGAGAGATTCAGATAGGAATATGACATTACACTTCCTATCATCATATGTCAATTTTATGTTATGACCCCTTCTTGAGATGCGAAACGGCACTTGATTTTCTTTTGAACAGAACCGCAGCGTACATTCTGGAAGTGGGGGGAGGGGTTGCATGGTTGAGTGGTCTACGATGATTATAAGGCCTGTTAATATGGAACATGATGTGGTTTCAATCTTGAGTTTGTATGTGAAAAGGAATAGAGTTGTCTGTCCAACCCCATGTTTTTCTCCAGGGCATGCATCATCCTCCCACTTCAAAAGACCCTTATGCTTAAAATAGCATTATGCAAGAGAAAAATCTGCTTATTACAGGTCTTTCTTTAGGCCTGAGATGTTATCTGAATAATCAATTAGACATTAATTAACATATCCAGACAATAATAAACTCTTAAAGTCAAGGCTAGCCTTCGATGTTGGCGGATTGAATTCCTAAATGCCGCTTAATGGCCGTTGATAATTAAATCAATCACGTGGATAATCGAGACTATGCTGTTTATATTAATGATTTGAGTTATGATGACCGAGGCTATGTGAATATTTCAAACACTTTTTTCTCGGCTAATAGTGGACCAATTTGACTGAAATTTTCAGCAAATTACCATTACACTATCTAGTTTTTAACTATTATAGTGAGAACTGCCATCTCTTTATCTTATCTCCCATAAGGCCACCCATTTTTGATTATTCGGTTCACGGATCCGCCGACGACAGTTCAAAACTGCCGCTGGGAAAATAAAAAATGCGTGTGTTTTTTTATTTTTATTTAAACCGCCGAAGCATATAACGAAATGTGATTCTGAAAAAAATTGCTTACAATTACATCGAAGCTTCTTTTCGTTTTAAAATACCGCCATACCGGAGTTTTGGCAGATTATAATCACGGCAGTCACTTTCTGGTAATATTTTACGACAGTATACGAGCATGGCTCAGGCGGGAATTAACCAATTTGCGACTTACGGGCATGCCAATTTCCGTTACCTCGTGGTGACACGAAAAATCGGATCAACAATAATAACATTGAAGACGGCTGCCGAGTCGTCTTCTCTTGCATATGATTAAATTGTGTACGAGTCTTATAATTATTTATTTTACCAATACATTTATTTTTTCATAACACAATTTGTAGTTTTTGTCTGTCACATAACTTTCAAATGTTTTTATTCATTCGTCCATGATAGACACACGTACGGCACAGTGGTCATGTGACAACCATAATTGAAATTGCTTTAAAATAAAATTCCGTACGAGTACGACTATGCCAGATAGTCCTACCTTTCAATAATAATAACGACAATATGTTTAAAACTAAGCCTCTGTCAGCACGTGTATATAAAAAATTATAATGGTAGAACTAGATAATACTTAAAATTAAACGTAGCATCGCCGGCTTATTGACCTAGAAATTCCAATCAATGTCACGTGTCATCGGCGGATTTGGCAATGGCGGAAAAAATATATTATTATTAATGACTGTTTCTCGGCGTATTTTGGTGTTCTATCAAAGGATTATATTCAACTAAGATTTAAATTTCACTAACAACTGGTCAGCAAAATCATTAAATGTATGATCTAATTATTAACTTAATATCTACCGGTACATGGAATTCATACGGAGCGTCAAAGAAGCGCGATTCCCGAGCGAAATGCACAAATAGGCAAGCAGCGGCCCTCCGATAAATCGGGCCAACGGACCGACGTTTGTGTCGTACACTGGTCCCAAATATTGTTTATATTGGGTCCCAAATGTCGTTTTATATTGAGTCCCAAATGTCGTCTGTGTTGAGTCCCAAATGATGCCAATGAAGTCCCAAATGACGCCAATGAAGTCACAAACGTCGTCAACTGGGTCACAAAATGTCGTTTGTGTTGAGTCCCAAATGACGTGAGTCCCAAATGACGTGATACCGCTTGACAATGGTCAAATCAAGAATAATGATATGAAAGACGTTCATAGACCAATTAGGTTATCTGGCTATAATAAAACTTAACCGTTCAAAAATTTACAAAGTCTTCCTGGTATAATTAGACAATAGAACCATACAGAAGTAAAAAGATCAATTATGTAATTTGACTTTAAACTCATTGATATCTGCCTTATTCTCTAATAAACCGATTATAGAGAAATAAAGATATACAGGATTTTAAAATCCCCTTAAATAGTATCAAAGTTAAAGTGTAAAAAACATATATTAAGATTAATAGTATAATGAAAAGAACAAGTCTGTATTAAACTAAGTATATATATCGATGCCATAGTTCTAGAAGGTTGTAAGTGCCACTTATGACCCAAATAGCTTTTTTGCATATAAATGACTAATCACATTTAGAGCCTTCTCTATGCAAAATTTCAGAACTGTAAGGTCGTAACTGTCATAAAAACATTGCTATTAAAATGTTGATATCCTTATTGCGTTATTGAGATTGAAATAGGTTTTCCTCTCATATCTCAAAAACTAAATCCAACAATTTTTGACACTTAAGACCTTTTAGAACTATGACATCGATATATGATCTGGTAAAATTAATCATTAGTCGAAAAATTATTTTTTTATTATAGCCCGACATCAAAATTTTGCTCTTTAAAAAATAAAAAAAATAAGACACTGACATCTTTTTTTTTATTTTTATTTCGACCGACATCATCAATTCTATGTCCTAAAAATCCGTGAAACTAATAATCAAAAATGGGTGGCCTAATGTAACTTTAAGCAAATTATTGAAGTAAAATTTCACAATGTTAGTTCAGAAATGATCTAGTATGTGTTAAACCCCATTATCTCTCTGGGAAAATCTGCTTGTGCTACTAATATTTATTTACCTTCTGTAAACACAAATCCTCGTTTGATTCTAATACTCTCTTCTGCTTCAACTCTTATTGTTCGTGTAACTTGACTATGATTCATTTTAAAATATTCAATATCGGGTTTTCTCCTCGCATCACTGATTATCCACACAGGTTTCTTAGAATCTTCTCCGCTAGTTGTTAATCGACAAAAATAACCAGGATCCTGTAATCGTTGTTCCTCTCCCCATCGAATCATATCTTTCCTGTATTTCTCTTTGTAGTCTGAGGCATCTAGAAGTTTCTCATAATCGAGATTGTGGTCCTACCAAACAGAAGAAAATAAATATAACCCATTGCAAAAATGAACTTGAGCTTAATGTTTTTACTATTCTGCACAAACCAGCTCATGAAGACTGGATCTAGGTCTTCTGTCGGATCCATCTTACATCACTGACAAAGGGAAACCAGGCTAAACAATTCTAAGCAACTTTATCAGCCTGTACTGGGATCAAACTTGGGACCTCCTGATTAGTGAGCGAGTGACACAATCACTGAGTCACAAAACCTTGCAAAGACATATCTCTGCAGTACTCTGCACATGTAACATTTTGATAAATCCAATAAATTGGTCAAATAAATTAGTGACAAGGATGATCATGGATCTAAATTAAGAAACTGAAAGGATTATTTCCTACAAGCTGGCTTCTTCCTGGGCCCAAAATCTCCTTACTTGCAGTCTTCTTTTCTTGCACGTTTTCCCACTAGCTTACATCATCCGTTACTATTATTCAACTTAAGTACCATAATAAACAGAGTTACCACCTAACCGTTAATTGCAGTAAAACAGTTTTGACTGCAGACACCGTCTAACATTCATTTATGGCAGTGCTAAACTAATAAATGATCTTGACTTCATAAATCATGGCGTAAAATATTCATGGGGCCATGTTGGTTAATTTGATACCACACTATGTGGAAGTGGATTGCGGCTACAAAATGTGATAGGCAAACATACATACACGTTTGATTTTATCTCCATGTATGTATGAATAACTTCACCTTTATTTGTACTTACCTTGGCATACTGACTCTTCAATGGTGCTGACAACCTCATAATAGAGCAATTTATTTCACCAAATCTGGCAAGGAAGAATATAAATGTGTAAGTTTGAGTCTATCATTATATCTGCAAGACGTTTCATTCACATACTCAAAAGGCATTTTATGTGGAATTTTTTAACTTTTACATATTTGTGTTCAAGTCAAGGAATTATTTACTAGCGTTC
The DNA here is from genome assembly GCA_948474765.1 of Patella depressa. Taxonomy (NCBI): domain Eukaryota; kingdom Metazoa; phylum Mollusca; class Gastropoda; family Patellidae; genus Patella; species Patella depressa. The sequence goes on from OX419716.1 coordinate 19,992,834, forward strand.
AATAAAATCCATTAGTTTTTTGAAAAAAAGGATTGCATTGCGAGACTTTAAACCCCATTCCAGTCCCATAAATAAATTCAACACAAAACTACTTCTGCCAGGCAGTCCTGTTATATTACTTGCTACTTTCGGTTTGTTGACATTTAGTGGGCGTGGCCTAACAGTAAATCAACATGTGAGGCGATGATCGCCTGATTTTTGCTTGTGGTATTTAGCCATGAAATATGATTCAAATATCAACAAATTGGGTACCACTTTCTTAGAATAACACTATCGCTAAAAATATATTTACCTTTTTTGTAATAAATCTGTCACATAGTCTTTTCCAGATTTTCTTTTACCGCTGAAAACCAAAACAACAAGAGGTTGTGACGACATGTTGGCAAGTGCTTCTGGGAAAATTTCGAAAGGGCACCAGGAATTGAGAAGCAGACCAGTTCATTTTGATTTGATAATATATTATCCCAATACTTTAAATAGTAATAAACCACATCATATACTGACTTTTGTGTTATTGGTCGGCGAATATATGTTATCTGCACGTGTTCAAATTTTGGGTCAATTTGTAATGTGCATTATATGTCCTTACCTGTCTCAAACATGTGTCGACTTTGAAATCAGTCAAGTCAAGATAAAATAACATGTGGATGGTGAAATTAATTGGTAGAAATTCGGAAATTCAGCGTAATTATTTGGATTTCAGACAGAATGGTAATATTTTGAGATAACTTATAATGGCCATAATCATATTTCATTATCAACTAGTAATTTTAAGGATTAATCAACACTTTCAAGAATTTTGTCATTTGTGTATTATTTATTAGTAGTAGGGTTTGAACTACTTTTATTTTTAGTAAGCCTACTTAGTTGGAGTGTACATGTAGCTACGTGAACGTAGCTAAAAACATTGAGAAATGCTAATGTGATGTTTGTTATCTAAGTTAGAGTATAGAGGACTAGGATTTCACTAGAAATGTCATAATAGGAATCGGTACACCATCAACAGCAGAACTTTAGGCGTGATTTAAGATCATTATGAGCACCATCTATACCGCGTTTCTCAAACTGGGGTGAATTCACCCCCAAGGGGGGAATGTCCCGCGTCCAGGGGGTCAATGACCACACTCCCAGTAACTTCAAAAATGATCATATAAAGGTTTAGCAGTTGAGATTAGCACTCTGAAACACTGTCCCGAGAATAAAAAAAATCGCTTGTGACAATCAAAGGAGCAAATTTCGCACTGAACTGGAAACAAGGTATTTTCATTAAAATATAAATTTGGTGATTATTGAATCTCACCTTCGAACCGTATTCATTCTATATTCAATGTCAATGTGGTCAGGGGGTGCAGGCCCGTGCAACGATCCGCAGTTCATGTCGGATGGCTTCTATAGAAAAAGGCCATTTTCAAGTTCCTATGAAATGGCTGGAAATCACATTTCCGGGCTCCAATTTCTAAAAATTTCCTAGCCCCCCCCCTTGACCCTCCTCGACGGGCTTCGCGTCTATGGCGCTCGCAGTGACCAGATTTGCCGGCCACGGCTCCGCGGTCAGTAACCTCTTCAAAACTCTGGGGGTAAATAGGTTGGTTGAGAATTCATTTAGGGGTGAGTGGTGAGAAAAGGTTGAGAAACGTGGATCTGTAACATCATTGATTCAGTGCACACCCGAAATGACCAACATGGGTGCAGTTAATATGATGGATATCTGTTAATCCATGAATTCAGTGTATTAGTACCGGTACATCTAGTCTTTCAACCCGCAATACATGTAGCTTGAGTTCATAAACCATTATAATATTGTCAGTTCTTGTCAAATGTTTTATGCTTTTAAACACAGACGCCTTCATATTTCCTCTTTATCTTTCAGGTTCAAGAAGACAAAATATGTGAAAAGAAATGGAAATCAAAATGCATTAATATAAACTATAGATATGAATGAGGTCCGTTCAACTTATTCATAGGTTTTGTCAGCCTCAGTGTAAAGTTAACTTGTACAATTTAATTAGACAGAGTGATTTTCAGCTTAAACATTTACTAATACAACCATTTTCCCCATTATTTATTGAATTAAAAAGAAAAATGGAAACTGAAGCTGTCGAAGATCAGAATTTGAAAAGTATTAAAGAGGGAAAGGCAGATGCACTCCATCCAAAATCTGTATTTTATAACCCTGTTCAGGAATTTAACCGTGACCTAACTATAGCTGTGATAACTGAACTTGCTAAAGATAAGCTGAGGGAATCTGAAATAGTTAAAATCGAAATGGATGAAAACAAAGATGGCTGTGAGCCAGATAAGTCAACAACAGATAGTAATGGTGATGTTCAAATGGACGACGACACAAGACCAGTGCCCGGTGTAAAATATGAAAATGGTATTAGAATTCTGGAAGGTTTGGCTGCCAGTGGGTTAAGATCTATGAGATTTGGACTTGAATTAGCAGGTGTCAAAGAAATCATAACAAATGACTTTGATAAAACTGCAGTAGAGATCATTGAAAAGAATATAGAACGAAATAATCTTCAGAACTTAGTTAAAGCCAGCTACGGTGATGCATCGATGATAATGTATCAGAATAAAGGGCAAACAGATAGATTTGATGTTATTGATGTAGATCCTTACGGTAGTCCATCACAATTTTTAGATTCAGCAGTCCAGGCTGTCAAAGATGATGGCATACTATGTGTTACTTGTACCGATATGGCTGTTCTCTGTGGTAACTCAGGAGAAACATGCAATTCTAAATATGGTGCTATGTCTATCAAAACAAAATACTGTCATGAAATGGCTTTGAGGATTTTATTGCAATGTATTGAATCACATGCAAATCGCTATTCTCGTTATATAGAACCAGTTATCTCCCTTAGTGTTGATTTTTATATTCGTGTATTTGTTAAGCTTCACACTGGACAGAAAAAAGTGAAAGAATCAATTACAAAATTATCAATGATTTATCACTGTGTTGGGTGTGGCGCTTTCACACTACAGAAATTAGGATTGAAAGTGCCAACCAAGGGAGACAATTATAGATTTACCCCAGCATATGGTCCACCTGTTCAACCAAACTGCAAAAATTGTGGTTCTAGGCATATGTTAGGTGGACCAATATGGTCAGATCCTATACATAATACACAGTTTATTCAACAAGTTATAGACAATGTATCTAAAAACATGACATATTTAAAAACATCCGGTCGTATTATTGGTATGTTGACCGTTGCTAAGGAAGAACTAGAAGATGTACCATTGTTCTATGTTCTAGATGACTTGTGTAATATTGTTCATTGTGCTCCACCAAGTATGAAAATGTTCAGGTCAACATTTTTAAATGCTGGTTACCGAGTTTCACTTTCCCATGCAGCGAAAAATTCTTATAAAACAGATGCTCCTATTGAGTTTATTTGGGTATGTTTATATAATTTAAGATTATTTTGTTAATGTTAGTCTGTGTAACTTGTATAATCACCTTTAGAAAAAGCAGAACCCATGCATTTAAGGAGTCTCTTGTCAATTAAAATGATGGGTGTAGCATGTAAAGCTTACACTACTAAAATACTGTACTTTCGACAGTTTTATGTTCCATTTACCATGCATAAACTCCGCCTCAAATATTTTATGGTTAGCTTCTAACAAGTAAATGTAGCTTTATATAAATTTCGGAGATTGCACTACAAGCAACTACACAATTTATCTATAAAGAACATAAGGTATCATACATAAAGAAGGGTATGCTTATTCTTTCTAAAACATCACAATCACAAACTACATGTATTTGCTTTTAGCAACCACATAGTATCTGTAATAGCAGCAGTAACTCCAAAAAAGATAAGTATTTCACAATTGAGCTCACTGTGCTTGAAGACATGAAGAAAACACATCAAATTGTTACACCATGTACATGTCTGTATAATAAACCTGTTATTGTATTCCATTAATTTTGTTTTGTTTAAGAGAGAATAACGATTTTTTTGTAGGATGTCATGAGAACATGGGTTAAAGATCATCCAGTTAAATCAAACAGATTAACACCTGGTTCTGTTGCTAAGATAATTCTAGATAAGCCAACCACACATGATGTATCATTTACATTGCATCCTGATGCTAATCCAGAGTCTCGAGATCAGGGTCTTATAAGATGGCAGCCAAACCCTGAACCAGAATGGGGACCAAAACCTAGACCAAAAAAGTCTGGTGATGACGAAACTGACAAACGGGAAAAATTTCAAGGAAAGCGAAAACAAAAACAGGTGAAATTTGCATAAGTTTTTGTATTAAACTTTCCTTAATTTAATTTAGTTAGTTAAGAAAGTTCCTCAGGACTTTGTGGCATGAAAAAGAAAGTCATTTACTCGAATGGTGCAGACAATTGATGAGGTCCTTTATATAATATTATTCGCCACACGTAAAAGATCTCTTCACAGTTGGAAATTGACATAGGAATACTTGTACTGTAGCACCACTCTCCGGACCAAATTTCCTCTCATCCGATGTAGCACAATGCATGACATGACATGTGTATGCTGACCAGGGTTGAGCTTAAATGTAAGACACCAACTAAACTCTATTTCATTTCTTACATTTTAGTTTACTATAGTGCAATATTATCTCCCTTGAGTTAATGTTTTTACATTATTTATTTCAGAGTTCTGTAGACCACAAACAGTATCCATGTAAACGTTTTAAAGCTGGGGAATGTGAATATGGTGATGAGTGTATTTATAATCATAATATTGAAAAGTTCCAAAAATAACACCATTATATTACATCACTATAATCAATTTTAATTTAAAATTCTTTATTCAATAAAATATATTAACATATATAAACATCCTGAAAAACTGGTACATGTACATGTATACACATGTATGAAAAAAATAGCATGTTAAATCATGCTCTTTAAAAGACATTTCTTCTGTCTTCTTATTATATTATTTTCAGTTAGGATTGCCTTGTTTTAACAACATAGACAAATTGTATATTATTGTCATATAAATAGAATCAGGTTGAAAAATGATATAAAAACAATACGTTCTTTATGGTAAAAGATTAAAAAATTGAATTTTAAGGCAATTAATCATATATATATAATTAAAGAAAATGGTGTATGACTGAAGTTCTGATTTGTTCTTATGGAATAATTATTTTTATTAAAACCTTATTTAAAGTAGACAGCATTCACGCGCTTTTATCTAACTTTTCCTCACACATTGTACATTCTTAGGATTGAAATTTTGTTTCCTTTGTATAATGCACAGTTTGGGTTTCTAATTCAGAACACACTGAATGCTATTATATAGGGAATCGTGGAATCTTTATCATGATTTTCCTTTCTTATATCTTTGACGTCCACCTTTTTGTCCTGTGCGATGTTTTGGTATTTCCTTTTCACTGTCTGGTCCAGGATTACTGTCAGGGGTTCCACCTAAATCTGTGCAAGAGAAGGAAAAAGAATATTCTTTTTTGTGGTCCAAATGCAAGTAATCTACACTCCCAAATTAATATCTTTAGTTTAAATGAAAAGTGTACCAAGTGCCAGAAACTAAGTTGAATACAGTCACTTTTAACATTGATACATGAGTACCTTTATGGCGGACCATTAGCTTGTATGAAGTAAGTAATTTGAAGAAATGCATAATGTACCTGATAATATATCTAGAGGGGGATCTAATAATGATGATTGCTGCATTGAAAGCATGTATCTACAAAAACAATATTAACATTATACAAAATGAGCTATAATAATGATGTACTGGTAACAAGTTTTAGGGATTTTTTGTCACTGGTGCCATTATAACCTTATCATTAAAACATTTATATGTCAATAATATATTTAATTTGAAAAACAACGAACAACCAGTACAATTGAAACAAAACTGGGGTAATCTTTTTTTATTCTGTGAGGGTGATCGGTCTTGCTGTGATCGGTCTTGCTGCAGAATTCTGATTGATGATTGATTATAAACGACAATAAATGTATTTGAAACATCAAGTAGTAATAGATCGCAATGACAAACCTGTATAATTTAGATGCAAAGAAACCAATAACAGCCAAAATGGCTATTAATATTATTTGGAATATCCAATGCTGAAAGAGTAAAACAATATAAACAGTTATCATTAACAAGTGTTGGCATTAAACCTACTGCTTTCGCATTGGATATAACAAGATTAATTTCGTAAAGATCCTAGAAAATGTACTTCTAGTCAATGCCATAGTCTATAAACAATTTTCTCCAAAGACCAATGGACTGGCATGGCAGAATTATCTCCCTTCCATTAGACTTAGAGATAACCGTAAACACACACAACTGTTTGTCCTTTATGTCATCGGGCACAAACATTCAGAAAAGTGTTATATTATTACTGATCACATGATGCTCAGCCCACCATGAAATTATGATTTTAGAAAAAAAAATATTCATATGTATTTGACTTGTGAAATTATTTCATGACTTGAGGTACCATATTATGTATTTGACTTGTGAAATTATTTCATGACTTGAGGTTCCAGGGAAAAAAGCAAATTATCTCTTACCGGAATGGATGGCTGATTGGCTAAATATTGGTCAGCTGTAACTATAATAATACCTATAGCTCCTCCTATACCAGCAAATGTTAATGGCTGTTGTCTTTCAACTTAAACAAAATAAATGCACGTATTAAAACAACTGAAACATGTTGTCTATTGAAAGCATGTTTTCTGAGTATTCAACATGGTCACAATGGACAATTTTAAGTAGTTGACTACCCCTTATCAGTCTTTAGGTTTCAGGTGATAATACATTGTAATACAGATATTCCAAGCGAAAGTCATATTTAAACAAACCTTTTAGTTGTTTATTAATTTCCTTGGTTGTTTTTGACATGGCTTGTTTAATGCCCTCATCAGAAGTATCTAGTACAAATGCATGCTGAAATGGGAAAGTAAATATGTAAAGAAAAACAAATTATCATTCAAGTCCAAATAATAGTAACTCACATGTACCAAAATATGATTCTTCTCAAGCGAAATGAACTCACCTTATATGACTTTAAGGCTGCAGGATAATCACCAGCTTGAAACTCTACCTCTCCTTTCCTGAAATAACCCTAAAAAATAAAACAAAATTATTTATTTTTATCTTCCAAATGGAATTTCATAAGGTCTATAAATTAGAGTGGTAGTTGTGAGCGCACTATGAGTCACTCTGTCTCAGTATACATGTATATGCTCACTACCATGGAGACACCAGTTTTTTCGATCTATTAGTCATTATCTTTAGTTTCAGTGCATACAAAGTGCCAGAAACTTAAGTTAAATAAGGAAATTTTAAAATAATTGACAAATTAATAACTTTATGATTAAGAAAAACAATTTTACCTATGAAGTAATGTATCATACAGAATAAAAATAACGAAATGGAGTTAACATCTTACTGCACTAACCAAGCTAATGAAGGTGGACATACGCCATACACTGTGCTCACTAATCGTTCCCTGCTTCAATTCAGATGTAAACTGAGAAGGTTCATCAGTTTTTTCGAGTCTAGTTTTTGCTTGTTAATTGTGCAGGATAAAGGGCTTGACAAGAAAAAGAGTATCTTGTTTAAACGCTGAAGTTCACATAAAATAAATAACCCTTGTGTTTGAATTTAAAGAGCAGGTGAAAACACTGTCGTTTTAGGGCAAAATTTCCTCATAGAAAACTACAGGGCATACAGTTTTTTCAGCAAAGTAAATTATCAAAACATCATTTCATTTTATTCTATTTTTTTTCGGGAGGGGGGGGGGCTAATGATTTAACATGTACGGTGTGTTAGACGATTATGATCTGTCTTTGAGTCAAGTGGCGTGGTTTTGATTCCCAGCATTTTCTCCCACTGCTAAAAAAACCTGATGCAAACAAATTATTGAAATAGATTGAAGTATATGTTAGTCCTGAATTGATCTAGTTGAGTCCAATTTAAATCCCACTTCTCTCATTTACTTAGATCCACAGTACGACACCTTGAATGTTAATTGATGTTGGAAAGCCCCTTTTTTAATACTTCTTCCTACCTTAGGCCATGTTGGTTCAAGTTTTGTAGTTGTGATGGCATCTTGTAGTGCTAGATAATATTGTTCTATTTTAAGAAAAGCTGAAGATCGATTACTATATAAAATATGATTTTTGGGATCTATTTTTATAGCATGAGTGTAGTGGAATACTGCTTCAGCAGGCTTTCCCTCTTTCATAGACTCATTCCCTTGTTTCTTCAACTCTTCTGCCTGCAATAATTATTTGTTAAACATACATTATGCAAGAACTAAATCTGTCTTTTTTAAGGCCTGAAATGTTATTTAAATTATTATCGTTTAATTTCAATTTTTAGGCTTTATAATGGGACATGGATTAAGATTCAATTTGCTGCTCAACTTTCATTTATGATTTAATCAGGAAATGGATAATCAAGACTGTTTTTTATAGTACCGACTTTAGTAATAATGATCGAGGCTAGATCGAAAATTCAGTCGCTAAAATCTTGATTCACAGTGGATAAATTTGACAGAAATTTTCCGCAAACTCCCTTTACATTATCTAGTTTTTAACTAATATAGTGAGAATAGCCAGCTCTTTATCTATTCCCCCATAATGTATCTTTAAATTAAATTAACATTATCTTTTAATAACTTTTATGTGCAAACATTGTTACTTGGACAGGTAATGAAAACTTTTCCTAAACAGATTTGAATCATTTGGTTATCCAGTAAAGTAGTTCAGCTCTGAACGTCGGTCTCATTACACTCACCCTGACCGTTCAGGGACTGGCCTATTCAATCAATGTCGAAAATAATTTGAACCCCAGTCAATTTTACTGGGCAACTTTTCACTGTGAAACATCGGAGTGTCAATCCGTGTGGACGTCTGTACAATGTAAAGGAACATCTTAGTGACAAAATAAGACCTTGCTTACCTCGCTATACTCAGTATGAGCGAAACAACACGCTGTTTAAAATACGTCCCCTCCTATCAATCTACCCTTTCGCCACCATGACACAGCGTGTTGTGATGCTCATACTGACTCTAGCGAAATGAGCAAGGTCTTATTTTCTCACTGAGATATTCCTTTACACTGTACACGCGTCCACACGGAGTGACACCCATCATTTAGCAGTGAAAAGTTCCCGAATAAAATTGGGGGTCAAATCATTTTCGACATTGATTGAATGGGCCAGTCCCTGAACGTTCAGGGTGAGTGTAATGAGACCGACGTTCAGAGCTGAACTACCAGTAAAGCAGAAGCATAATAGTAAAAATAGGAATCATTGAATTATAAATTTATAGAAAAGCATACATAATTGTGTTGAAATATGGGGGGGGGGGGTAAATAAAATAGGACTCCAGTTCTAAATGTGTAGGTCTACCCTGATCTATTCACATGACAATATCACATTTCATTTACAATTACACACCTTTTTGCATCGTCAACGACTTTTGTTTATATTCATTTCACCCATCTGCGTTATTGTCAATAATTTAAATCCCCAACATGCCGTTCTACTATACTCACCTCGGGTTTCATGATTTTTTGATTTTCAAATACTTTGTAATGGATCTTTTATCAAAATTTAATTGTACTTTCTCATTTTCTACAATGAGATGACTTGGTATTCCCCGCGGAGTTCCCCATTTCCGGTGACGTGTTCTCTAGTCAGATAATAACAACGTGCACTTCGAAAAACCCTGTCAATTCAATATTTAGACTGTACTGATTGGTTATTAAACCGCGCTAGAACCATAGAGTTTCTATAATATATAATTCTATGATTAAAAGTTTTAGAAAAACTGGCCATTTCGAACATTTCTTATTCTAAACGTTACATTATTTGTTATCGCTTGCAAGCGGCACGATATGATGAACTATCAAAAATATATTTGGTGGTCCTGTACACCATAGAACTGTACTACTAGAACGATCTATGCATACACTTAGTCTTAGAAGGCACGATGGGTTCAATTTGTGAATTAAGAATGCTCAAGAGGAGTGGAGGGGGCACCGTTTTGAAATGAATATTATGATTGTAGATCATGGATAATACCGTATTATCAATGTGTAACTGGAGTCTTTTTTATAACTCAGTATTTGGTCCAGTTTCAGTTCAAAAATGGATCTAGAAGTTACAGCTGATAGACATTTCTCTCAAAATTTATACACACATCATTTTCCTTGAAGACAATTTTTAATGGTGCAAATAGCTATATTCTCTCAACCACCATTAATAAAAAAAAAACCCAAAACAAACTGACTTTTTTTTTTGACATTTATTTATAAGAGAAAAAAAAAACTGAAATAGTTTTTTTTTGATGCCATGATTACACAAGAAAACAACAGACATAAACAACACAATATATAGCCTACAATGACTACAATTGCACTCGTACCCAAAGGATTTTCAGTCACTGTCAATAAAAAGCAATTTTTACATTTATCTTGCTGACTACTAAAAAGTACAAATAATGGCTGTCTTATGTCTACATGTCTATAAAAAATGGCTACAACAATAACTTTACAATTATGAATTAAAAAGAAGATTTCCCTATATTATATGAAATAAATTTCTGGTGGAATGCTCTTCCATTAAGATAAAACTTGTTCAATGTAGGGTATATATACATAATCTGATCAATCATTACTTATGCTTCATAAATTAAACCAATTAATAAATGATATAAAGAAATGTCTAAGTAACTAAATATTTATATTCTTGTTGAGGTGTGTCTTCTCTGAAATGATTATGATTCAAGCAAAAATATTTATTATTCATATATATAACATAAACAATATCTTTTTTTTTTTACAGAAATGTCAAAGTTGCATTTGATATTAAAATAGTAGGTAAAAAATATCTGAAAGATCACAAAGTAGTATGATCAATTATTCTAATATTTAATACATGACAAACTCATGTAGAAAAAAGTCTACTCGTTCACTTCTGACAACTAAGATAACTCGATATACAAGATGATTGTAAAATTGATAATACAGCCTGAGGCAATTCATTACATGTTACTGATAAATGTTTATACTTCTTTCATTTAAAGAATCAGGTTCTCTTTGATATCTGTTTAAAAACAACCAAATACAATATAATTATTTTAACACACACTTTCTGGCTTCAAGATTAAGCGAAAGTCAACCATTTTCTACATCTACATCATAGCATTGCTATTTTTTTCATTGTTGAAAAGGGGCTTTGATGTGCCCACCATTGGCTAAATCTAAAGGCATAAAACTTTAATTTCTTGCAAGTGAAGGCAGACTTTACATACAATTAATGGAAAATCACAACAGATCCGATACTGACACCATTATTATTCATTGCAAAGAGCACTTAAAAGTATTACAAATTACACCTTATGATACAAGACAGAATTTTTCACAACACTGTTGATAGATGATAAGTTGCTGTACAAAAATCTATTGTTTATACCTCAATGTGAAACAGAAACTATTACACACTAAATATATGGTTCCTTATTCACAAAACTTAAAAGATATGTTCCCTTGAGGATTACTGTGTCATCTTATTGACTGTTGATGCCCGTTATCTTCAATGTATTGTATTCCTAATGATCCGGAAAATTTAAATTGCCTAATAAGTCCACAATAAACTGAAGTCATATTTTACTAGTGCTTGAGTATCATGGTTTTGCAAGGGATGGCTACTTTGTGGAATTAGTCTCGAAGTGATCTAGTTTGTATAAAGTGGCGTTAATCCCCATTTCACAATCAATGGTTCTGTATGAGGATCAGTAATGACGAGGAAATATATCCTTAATCTTTGAAAATCAACTGTAACTTTCAATCAGCACTTGCCATTGTCAGTTGCCATTCCTAACATATTGATCTTAGGTCTACAATCAATTTAAAGAGATTCACGAATAAGATCCCTGGTGCACAGTACAATGAAAACAATGTTTATAAATAATGAGACAAAGAAGCAATGTTAAATAGACATTATGCAAATGCTAAATCTGCCTGTTGCGGGTCTAGCTTCAGGCCTTAAATATTATCTAAATTATTAATTGGACATTTATTAACATAAACAACTCTCGATGCCATCCGATAGGGCTAATTTTACGTTAATTAAAACGGTTTGGACATTTCATGGTGAAACGAGACTAAGCCTCGAACAACCAGTACGGTGGTTACAAATAGTGCACAATGTCAACCAATCAAAGGCTAATATCTTTGCTTAGAATAAAGAAATTTTAAAGAAATTTTCAATATGTTCATTTAGCATAATGTATTTTGGAACTATTATAGCAAGAACGACCAGCTCTTTATCTAAATCTTACATAATGTATCTCTAAATAAGCTAGAGTAATATCAAAAATTAAAAGATGTAATTTGAAAGTTGGAAAAGAGAAAATCTTAAGATTAATCGAAGAAAACATGAAATAAATTGATATCTAATTTGATAAAAATAATCTTGATTTACAGAATCTGCATGTAGTCATGGATTAACTTAACTTGAGATTTTCACTAAATTAACTATAGTCAAACAATTTATGTGGTAGATGGAGATGTCACCAGTTTTACTTCAGTAAGTAATATTTTCCATTCAACATTATGTGTTAAGTATAGCATTAGTTTTGACTTAATGACTGGCATGCAGGTAGCATGTTTAAATGCAATTTCATTTCTAAGCTAGTTATCAACTGTTCATTATATACAATGTATATTGGTGTAATAAATGCTTCTGTTAAACTGGTACAATATCATTATTTTTTTTTTTTCCCCATCTCAAGTATATTAAGGTGAAATGTGTATTTAGGCTATATAAAAAAAATATTCTGCTTATCAGATACTGCTGCATCACTTGAAAAGGACTGAATAACCCATTCTTATTTTGCAAAATAACAACATTCTCATTATCGCATGTTCATATTTCTCAGGGTAGAGGGAAGTGACACTATGACATGGTTCCAATTGAACTGAATTACCGAGTACCCAAATGTGACAAGAACTTACTGCTTGTAAATGAACTTGTTAGTATTCAACTTTGCATACATGAGAAAATTTGAGCTATGTTCCTGGAAATATGGTGTTTGTGACAGGTCATATAGCCTTGTGATTGTTTGACAAAAATAATAAAACCTCCCTTATGCATAAGAATTTTTTGAAGATGGTTTGAAAAGCAGAATATTTTTTTGTATGGCCTTTTTGACTAGTTTTGCACTTTTTAAAACTTGACATTGTTATGCATAAATATTATCAAATACATGTAAGCCTATGTAACAAAGCATCATGCCATATTGAGATAATTATACACACAAATTAAATTTCATGAAAAAGTCAAAGCTAAGTACACTGTTGCATTAGAAAATGACATAAATGATATAATGACTGAATATAATTATAAATATTCTTATTTTAAAAAAATTATTTCAAAAATTGACAAAAATTCTAAATAAATAACCAATCTTGGTTTAAAATCCCATTTCTCAGATCACACGGCCAGATTTATCAAACTCATTTATAAATCAGTGATGTAAAATATCCCCCTTTTGGAAAATGAACTAATCCCATAATATTACTACCTAAGTTTAAATCCAGGAAGGTTCATTATTCAAAGAGGGATATCAATTTTGATGTGCACTTGTATTATATCTACACAAATTCTTACAGATATTACTACAGATCAGAAGTGTTTTTACGCAACAATTTATCTATAATCACAATGGATAAAATATGGCTGGTGCTGATGATGGCAATATTATATTTAAAAAAAAAACAATCTAGTCTTCTCTTTATTGTTGTAGTTGATTGCTGGTTGAATGGAATCACATATATCATTATTTGTTTGCTGATGTTGAAGTTCGCCTTGAGTTTATTTGATGAAGTTTTAATGTTAACATGGTTTGTGATGATGTTAATTTATTTATTGCTAGACATTATTAAGTACATCAGTTCATTTATATGTAGTTCTAATTCTCTAACAGCACTAATTCTAAATCTGCTTCATCATTCACATTAACCAGGAGAAAAAATGTTCTCTATATCTTATGTCACTGTCAATCACAAATAGTCAACGGGATCACAAATGTCTCGTAATCAAAAACATTCCATGAACTATAAATACTGTTCACCACTTCAAAGTCTTTAAAAAGGAAAAAAATCACAACTACATGTATTGACAATAATAAATAGGGGACAGAAAAAGAAGCATCCACAAATGATTGAAAAAGCTTTAAAAGCCACAAATTGACAAGTGATTTTAACAAGTACAGCTGTCTTGGTTTTTTTTCCTTCTAAATTTGAGCGTGAAAAAAAGTTAAAATGATGTGATTACTGGTCGATTCAGCTGCTGAATTTATCGAACAACTGAAGCTTCCTTGTATTCAGTTGGGTCCATTGTGAAGAATTCTTCTAGTTTCCACTGCAATGTTTCGAAAGTGGGTCGTTCCAATTCATCCTTTCGCCAACATTCCAACATAATTTCATACAGTGATTTAGGGCAGGCAGGTGGCGTAGGCATACGGTAGCCATGTTCTACTTGATGTAATACTTCAGCGTTGGTCATTCCTGATAAAATATTAAAAGAAAATCTCAATTATATGTATGTCAGGTTTTCAATGCATAAACCTCATCTGGTCTTCTCTGCAATTTAAGAACCAAAAGCAGTTTAAATTAATTTACTTAGATATAAGGCAAAAGCAATTTAATCTTTAATACTTCATGGACTTCATAAATAAATGATTTGTTAAAATTTCGAACCAATGCTTTTGAGAAGAGAAAACAACTACTTGTTTTCAAAATTTAAAAACAAAAATTCAAATTTGTTTTGCCATACAATATGGGTTGTGTTGGCAAGAAAGATTACAAGTAAAAGCTTGGATACATCAACTGTGTAACAGAAAAATGTATTTTTTGAATCATAATTGAGAAACATACCTGGATATGGAACACGACCATATGTTACTATTTCTGTCAGTAAAATACCAAACGACCAAACATCCGATTTAATAGTAAACCGATTATAATTAGCTGCTTCTGGTGCTGTCCATTTAATAGGGAATCGAGCTCCTACACGAGCTTCATATTCATCTTCCTGTTGAACATAAATTATATATTATAATTAACATATCCTAGTATTTCTCATTTACAAAATAATGAGTCCATTCAGTTCTGTTTGGTACATGTACCTTTGTTCAAATTATCTCAAACGAGTAATTCTAAATTTTCAGGTTTTTTTCCACAATTTCAATTTTGTTGTTCTGCACACTGTTTCATATAATTATACAAATAAATCAAATAAATAAACAAAACTATGAAACAAAATTTAACAACCGGCTTTTCTGAATCAGCTGACCTAAATTGTAACATGGACATTGCTCTGCAGTGTGCTAAGACTAAAACCTTTCCCGAACAGAAGCATTTCTGCCAACTCTTTATCAAACTCCATCAGTCAAGGGCTCTTTTTACATTCAGTGTTTTGTCCCATCAGAGTGACTTAATGTATTTTTCTTTCGAGGTCCTCCCTGTCCTGCACCTCTAACAAGGAGAAATTGGGATTGAAAATCCTAAGGAACTCTTTTAGCCAATGCCAGGATCCAACTTGATATCTCCTAGTTAGTGAGCTACATGTAGTGCCATTATCACTGACTTACCCTGGTTCCCTACATAAATTATATCTTACCTTTATAACTCTTGCTAATCCAAAATCAGCAATCTTAACATGGTTAGAATCTCCTACAAGGATATTACGAGCAGCTAAATCACGGTGTATATAATTCTGTGATTCAAGATATGCCATACCACACGCAATCTGAGCAGCAACATCAATTAATTGTGGCAGTTTTAAACTTCGACCTTTTCCTACAAACAAGATTTAAATATAGATTATATTTTCATGCTATACAAAAACATTTGAAAAATCTATAAAATTAATGGTAACAGAAAATATTTTAAAATCAATAATTTTCTCATGTCTTCCTACATGTACAATTAAATGAGATGCCGTCGTTGTTTTTTGTAATTTAGAGGAGAGCCGAAAAAAGCTCCCCTTAATGAAGAAATTGAAAAAATCGCTCTCCTCAAAAAGCTCTCCCAGTTTCGATAAGAAGAGTAATTTTGAAGTTAAGGAGAGTGATCTGATATTAAGAAGTGTGATTAGTTTTCTGTATATGGAAAATGGTTCTGAAGATCAATTACTTGTGCAAGGGGCCATTCCTGGTTACATAATTGATAATATACATCGTCTGCTAAATAATAGCATTCGTTCGTAGTCGTACGGTCAAGTAAAACTTCTGCTATCGTCTATATAACTACTAATGGTATTCCAATAGAAATACTTGTTGAAATTTCCAAATATATTTAGCTTGTATAATTATTTCTAAAAAACATAACCCCCATTCAAAATAGAATCATAAACGCTTGAAAATTCCATCAAAATATAATCTATTTCTTCCGAAATTATTCGCATTGGGAATTTTTACGTGCGATCTCTCGTAATTTCTCACGTCTCGCGAGAGTTCTACTTTTAATTTCAGTTAAATTAACCAATGGTGTATTGGAGCCATCTATTTTTAGCAACATATTCATTGGAATTTTATTACCATGTGCGATCACATACTAATCGAATACACCAAATAGTTTAATTTCAAAATGACAGCTTGGCGGAGATTGAATACATGTCCTTGATTTACAAATATGGAGAGCGATTTTCAATTTTAAGGCGAAGGAGAAAAACCTCCCCGCGGCCGACATTCAGGCGCACGGCAGATGCTCGCGAGCGATCGCGCGCCTCAAAAAACAATGACTGGAGATGGGATTTAAAGATCTTCTTATCTGCTCCATCCGGGCTAATGAATACGGGTCACTCATCACGCAAAATACTATGAGGGAAATTGTGCCCGGACAGCAGCATTACTTTGTACAGTTATTTCGAACTCCCAACAGTCAAGACTTCTTTTATGAGTATACAGGACCTTAGTTTTTAATCCCATCTGAATGACTAGACCCTGTTCCATGCCAGACGTTCTGTTTTTCATCGGTTCTGAGTCAAAAATGGGATCGAATCGGGGACCTCCAGGTTACTCACTGAGCCACTAACTGCAGCTCCCTTACTTCATCAAAGAATTGAAGTTGAATTTTTAAAAATAGAACTTTACCTTGTAAGTATTCTAATAGACTTCCATTCTTCATTAATTCTGTTATAATAAAGATGGGTTCATCTTGTGTACAGACAGCATACAGCTGAATAAGTTTTGTATGACGTAATTTTTTCATGATTTGTGCTTCGGCCAGGAAATCTTTAGGATCCATTGTACCTATAAATAGAAAGGAATTCGGATCTCAACTTCCATAACCATTTTGTAAGTAAGGACATACTTTAAATTTTTAAAATTCATTGATAAAATATTAACTGCATACATATATAGACTACAAACTAATATCCGTTTCAGATGGACATAACGTCAAGAGAGGCAAACATTAAGGAGGTTGTAATTGCCAATGTAACAGAGTGACATAAAACCTTTTCCAAGTAACCAATGTCACTTTATAGAGATACATTGGGCTTTGTCAGAGCTGAGCTTATGTACCTGATATATGAACCCAGGGGGTCGAAGCTCTTACATCATTTACAATTAAAATTAGTTGAATTATGGGATTGACAATGCCTTCATGTCATGCATTTTGAAGCCAAAGGTCCTGAATCTAGTTTGACACATCGGCATCTTTTGTTGTGCACAGATATTTGATGGAAAAAGCAAGAATGGAGTGTTTTTATCTAAAAACTAGATGGGTTGAACATGAAAATGAGCAATACAATAATGGGTTGAACTTTGCCCCATCATTAAAATAAGATAATTAATAATTGTTGTTTCAATTGACAAAGTTCAAAGTTCACTTCATAAGTGACCAGTCAAAATTAGAAAGCCTTAAATTGGTACACATGTATGTGTCGAACCACAATTCAAACTAATTACCATTTATTATCAATCTTACCTGGTTTGAGTGTTTTGATCGCCACTGGAGTGGTATTATTCCATAATCCCTCCCAAACTTCACCAAATTGACCATGTCCAATTTTACGGATAAGTTTAAGAGAATTTTTGGGGATTTCCCATTGATCTTTAGTATTGTAGGATAAACCAACTGTCTGAGGTTTTTCAACCTGAAAGAGAAAAATATATACTTAATACTTTATAAATTTTGTAATTAGATATTAAATAAATAATTCATGTGCATGCACTTTTGTCACAACTAAAGTCTCTGTAATTGACTTGAATCCCAGTACATGATTAAAGCACAGATCATATTTCAGACTGTTACAACCAGTTCTAGGCCTTTTGGTGCATGAAATCAATGTCTGATGTCATAAGGTCAAAAGCTGCTCATATGACCTGGTGCGACCTATCGCTAGAACTTGTCAGATCTGCATGCTGTGTACGGCATAAAAAGTATAAAATAACAAATGAAATTTAGATCTGAATTTTAATCAGATTGTAGATGCATCAGAAGAATAACAAGGAGATCTGACGCCTGATTCTTCCTGTTAAAGATAAAAAAAAAATATTCTACATGTAACATTATACATGAAACTTGATTGACAGTATGAAAAGGTCACCAAGGTGTTATCCGACGGAGACACGTTTTAATGAACATGTATTCCACAACACAAGGTATAATTTTATGGATACATTTTATGGCGACGTGAGCTTAAAATTTGTGTTATTTATCAAAAGCAGGAGATGCAGACCTTTTAATTAATTTGTGATTTAAACTCAAAGATTTACCGATTTATTTGTCAGAATGGGACTCCGTTAAAATATAACCTCATAAAAGTACATTCTTTTTATGCAGCGTGGCTATTTGCGTCAGGATTATTGAAAAAACTATTCAACATTTCAAATATCGTGGCAGTTTGATAACATCGTGGCAGTATATCTTTTTGACATCAATTATTTATGACAGATAAACATCGTTAATTTTATATATCAAATTACACCGAGGCCTATCGTGTCACGCGACTATCGTGGCACACGATAGCGACTGCTACACCGAGTTATTTATCGTGGCAATATCGTGCCGTTATCGTGGAAATTTTAAACAAAAAACGACACGATAATCGTGTTTGATGAAACCTGCGCGATGCGTGTACTGTACCCACATACTTCCACTGTCTTGGCAAAATTACCACCCAAGCATAGACTAGTAATACAAATGTACGTATCCATATAGTAAAATAAAAGTACAACCATAAAAGATGCTAGTCTTAAAATAGCCAAGACAAAATCAAAAGGTAAAGGCAAAACCCCAATACATACATTAACAAGTAAAACAAGGCTGACTTGCTAATGAAATATATACATCTTAGACCAGGTGTTATTTCAGCTTTTAACAGATCAAATTTATGCTCCAGTAAACATTTTCTTAATACAATTTCGCACAGACAAATTAGTTTAATATGGAACTTCAGTTAAAGTGTGTGTGGGAAATTTTAATATTTCAACAATAGGGTACAGCAGATTAAACCCAGAAACTACAAAATATGAAATAGACTATAATTTGAAAATAGTTTCTAAGGTCACTGGCTCAAAGTGTTGGGTCATTTCTTCAAAAGCTAAAAAATGATTTATCTGGTGGCATTACGATTTTTATTATTGTCTTATTGAAATACTCTGCTGTACTAGATGTGTCAGTCCCTTTTTGATTTCATGTTATATTTATTCTTGCCTTACATATATTTTGTTTTATTTATATCCGATATATTAATTTGGGTCTTGAGTAATGTTGTGTATATTTACTTGACAAAATTATCAAAGCTCTCTGGAACAGCTACATAATCATTTAATATTTATGCCAGTTGAACATGTACACACCTTACATTGTTTGTACATAAAGCCATGAGTAATGATAGTTCCTTTCTAATCCTACATAATGTAAAGATGTATTATTATCATTTACATGTTTATATTATATATATATGTACATATTGGTTATCAGTTATTGGGATGTACATGTATACACATGTAATACACCTAGATTGATGTAGAGTGGGACTTAATAATTAACACTTTGAAACATTGTATTAATTATATAGTGTGGTATGGAACTACGTAAGTTTCATCACTCTCATGCAAATTATAATAAAAGTTATCATGAAGTGAAGCATTGACTTCTCAAATTGCTTATCTGTGTAATAGTCAAATCAGTTACATTTTAATACTAATAGTATAATAATACAGCCTGAAATGCATGGGGATATCAATTAAGATGTTATTAATCACATAATAATCATCAGTGTATGCATCATTACCTATAGAGTTGTGTAAATGTTTGTTAAAACTATCAAGTGACTCATAGTCATGGTAAGAAGATAAATAGATGAAACATACAGCAGACAGAGGCATCACTTAATCATTTTCTACCATGAATCTATGGAAGACCAAATGGGACAATATTCATGATTCTTGTTCCTACATTTCAGTTGGGACATTTTAGACACGAACGCAACATTCTAAACTAATGATTCTTGTTTCTACATTCTTATATCAACATTTCAAGCACAAAATCAACATTTTAAACAAAAAATTGACATTATGTTTCATTTTCGGCGTTTTATCGGTAACTTTTATGTATCATTTAATATCAAAATTAAAAAATAATTTCTTAATTTTACACGACAAAGAAATCAATTCATTGGTTTCTGAAAGTATCTAAAAATAAATCTGGAATTTGAACTCTTATGAAAATATTTTCTACGTTTCAAAAAGTCTTGAAGTTAAAATCTTGAAATGGAAAATGTCCAGAAAAAAATCTGGAATTTGAACTCTTATGAAAATATTTTCTACGTTTCAAAAAGTCTTGAAGTTAAAAATCTTGAAATGGAAAATGTCCAGAAAAATATCATGAATTATCAACATTATTACACCAGAGGGCGTTAGCGTTTGTGTACAACTTTGATACAGACTATAGATTAGAAAATAAAGGTAGACTTTACTACGAGTGGAAGTGGGCCCCTGTTGTGTTTAAACAGTAATTAGTTGCATGAAACAGAACTTATAGTTAATATGAAAAAGTAAACATAACAGTGAATAGATTCCATTTAAAACCCAGCATTATCATCCATTTTTGCCATATTCGAAACACGTGTATGTCTAATTATTTGTAAACATATGAAAAAGTAAACAAATATTAATAACAGCGAATATGTAAGAAAGGCCTTTTTCCTAATTTTTTTCTAGCTGTTTAAATTATAGAAGTTATTTATCATATCTCGAGCTTAATTTCTAATTACTGTTTAAACACAACAGGGGCTCACTTCCACTCGTAGAAAAGTCTACCTTTATTTTCTAATCTATAGTCTGTATCAAAGTTGTACACAAACGCTAACGCCCTCTGGTGTAATAATGTTGATAATTCATGATATTTTTCTGGACAATTTCCATTTCAAGATTTTTAACTTCGAGACTTTTTGAAACGTAGAAAATATTTTCATAAGAGTTCAAATTCCAGATTTTTTTCTGGACATTTTCCATTTCAAGATTTTAACTTCAAGACTTTTTGAAACGTAGAAAATATTTTCATAAGAGTTCAAATTCCAGATTTTTTTTAAGATACTTTCAGAAACCAATGAATTGATTTCTTTGTCGTGTAAAATTAAGAAATTATTTTTTAATTTTGATATTAAATGATACATAAAAGTTACCGATAAAACGCCGAAAATGAAACATAATGTCAATATTTGTTTAAAATGTTGATTCTGTGCTTGAAATGTTGATATAAGAATGTAGAAACAAGAATCATTAGTTTAGAATGTTGCGTTCGTGTCTAAAATGTTCCAACTTGAATGTAGAAACAAGAATCATGAATATTGTCCCATTTGGTCTTCCATATGAATCAGGTCTATTTCTGGTTTTATTTAATCACTGGTTTAGATGTATCGTGGAATATTGATCTAAGCCTACTATTACTAACTATCATTATCTCGGTTCCATTCTTAACATATAACTAGTTCTTCATGTCAAATTGCTAAATAATTATAGTTCTTTTCTTCTAATCCCAAACCCCAGACTACTATTCAATATTCCCACCACATTACTCTTTCAGAGCATGGCTGTAATTAAGTTCCACAGTGTCATCAAGAATACATGTGCTGCAAACTAAATGAGGAATGGAAATATAAGTGTTGCTAAGCTTAGAGATTGTAACTTTAAGGTACAGAAGCTTTAAGGTGTAAAAGGAATATAGAACAATTCTGTAGAATATAACTCCGACCATTAGACTATACATCTTATATACTATGATGTACATCATACTTGTCAATGTCCAAACAAGGCAGTTCAGTTCTACAATTTTGAATTCAAAATATGCTACTGTTTGAAATTATGGGTCACCAAATTATGGGAGTTTTCAGTTTTTGAGAAATGAAAACATAATAATGTACAAATGTAAATATCAAATGTAATGTAGGTGCTTTATCATATGAATATTTTTCAAATGGTTTAATAATAAACATAGGATGTTTTAATACTATTGTAGCTATGCACTTCCCAAATCAACATCTGTTGGTAAAGAATTTAGGTCAGCATAAAACAAGCCAGTTGTGTTAAATTCAAACGTGTCAGCACAAATAATCTAATAATAAACTGAACAAATCAATATTCAACTTGTGACAAAATGACAATTCTATTGATTTTCTATATTCTATGCTCTATATGTTAGTAGACTTTCCCACCCCCCTCACCATGGCATCAATCTAAACAGTGAATGTCCATTTGCCTTCAAATTTAGCATAGCCTATTACAGGAAATAAGCTTTAAATCAATCAGTTGGCTTCCTGAACTTTACACAATATCGCTAAAGATCAATTTACTGGAAATAGAACAAATAAATCCCTGAAATTGGGGGATTATTTTTAAGAGATAAACCACAGAAATAGAGTATTAGTGGATTCAGTGATCCTAAAACTTTTAGATGGTTTAAAGAAATATAAAAAAAAACAACAAATTGCTTTAAGATAGTTTAAAATGATAAGAAACAATTCAGTCTTGGATGATTCACACAAACATTATTAAATATAAACAGAAACAAATATTTTACATCACTGCTAAATTCCATACCCACATACATGTATGCAGATTGCACAATTCTTAATGCAAAGTAAACAATTACGCAATCTGTAATGCAGGTTACTACTTATATAATATCATAATGGATCTATTCAGAATCAATGGGTGTGTATGCAGTCATTCATAAAATGTAAAAAGAGGGAGAGAGAAATTAGGTTTAACGTCCACTCGACAAAAACCAGGTCATTGTGGGACTAACATATCATTTAATTTTATTTCAATAATTTGCTTCCGCGTACGGGTCTTTAGTAGTGGGAGGAACTGGTGGACACGGGGGAAAAACCATGAGATTAGACAGATGACCCTACTCCTTGTCACATACAACCTTGTAATCGAAACTACATGTATGTCAGTTGACTTAATGACAGATCATATGATATAGAGTGAGCACGCTACCCATTCGGCCATTCAACCTCCACATAACATGTAAAGTTAACCATCTGTTTATTACAATATTTATAGAATACTAAAAACAGACTGGGAGTGAAAACTAACCTAAGTCCAAGTCCAAGCTTTATTGACTGTTCAGTAACAATTTGATTAATTACTAATTACTGATCAAATACCTATATTAATTAATATTTAATTAGCTGTCTAAAACTTACATAACAATCAACGAGACATCATTAATTGTTTGACCTACTTCCCCCTTCAGAGTATTTTATTTATCGACCGATTCAATTACGTGTAGGTCTACATATAATTATTGTACCAGGTTGGGGTTATAAAGAGATGCGAACGTAAAAAGAAAAGATAGTACAATTTGTTAATTACATGTACATGTATGTATAATAAGTATACCGGTACTCTGTAAATATTATAAAATTATTAGTCACCGAAGTCACAATGTACATGTACATAAGTACTAAAAGACTTAAAAACAAAAGGGAACACTGTTTAAAACAATGACTCACTATACAAACAATGGTAGGTATTAAAACTGTTAACACCCAGTTACTGCTGTAGAAATACACCTCTTTTCAAATGTTTCTGTCAGACTTTTGTAAATAATAATCAAGAGGAGGGATTTTTTTACAAATGTTGTACAGGAAGTCAAATAAGTGCAGTTTCAAGTGATTTCCCTCTTTATTTTAATTGGACAGTAGTTGTATATGATATACTTCTTTTGTTACACTTCGTATCAGCTGTCGCTACTACTAACTAGGCCTAGTTGTATCCTACTCTATAACAGCTGAATGTAAAATGTAATTCATTAAAAAAGTGCGACACTTGTTTGATCAATATACACACATGCCAGAGTAAGTTACCGAAGTGCACAGTCATAGTTATATGATCTCTCTTGACAATTGTAAAAGTGAGGGAAGTGGTGCATCATTAACAATTAAGAAGCAATACTCAGTAACGATATTATTAATTCTACAATTCAAAACCAGCAACCTAACTAGACTTGACATTATTTCACAATTCATATTCATATAAAAAAAAGATTAAAAACATTGATGACTCAGACACTGACTAATAAATTGTGATACACAAATTATGGAAATATTATTTTTTCAGAATCTTTCAAATGCAGCTCTTGCTAAATAGAAGCCTAATATATTGATTTTATTGGGTTTGTTAGTTATGGCGCTTGATCAAGAAGAATTTTTGTTGAGTACTGTACAGCGGAAAATAACTCCCCATAATATCTACATTATTACTTACAAATGATCAGATTCAGAATACATGTACACTGTAATTGTGCATGCTACATGTACTTACAAAGTTACCATGAAATTTTGGCTTTTTAGACTCTAAATATTGTAGTCTTTCTTGTGAGTAAAAGGCATCACTCCCCTTAAAATGATATAGCTCATCTACCAAATCCTCGACATCTACCCATGTCCAAACTGGGAGAGCTTATTGTTTATTTTTGTAAACAAGATATCTCTTTTCACCTCACCATCCAAATATAGAAAACATAATAAAGCACAAGAAGCTACATGTACATCTTTATTGAAGTCTGCAAATAAGCCCTTTATCGTATTATCGTCAAATGTAAGTACATGTACATGTAATAGTTGGGGTCAGTTTCATGTTGAATTTCTCTCAATTAATATATTTGTGTTTATTTCTTGATAACTTCGGTTGTTCCCAACTTTTTAAGAAACTGGGTTTTCAAAGAGTGTATTTAGAAAAATCTGAGGTTAAGTAGGATTCAGTGATTTGTTGATGATTACAATATTGGCGACTACACAGGGGCATAATTGAGGGGACCACCTCCAAAAAGTTGGTATCCAAATAAATGCAGTCAATCTCAAAATTATGCATTGGCGACTAAATGAATTATTGAGATAAACAAATAATGGTTGGCTCATGGCTGTGTAACTGGTATTAGGCGATGTGAATCAGTCTGTCTCATTTTTACTCATCACCCCACCCCCACCACCAAACAAAATCAATACGGTGCATATACATGTACATGTACATGTAGGTACCCCCTTGAGACTACATACAGTCTGTATGTATTTACTACATAAAAATATTGGATATGTTTTGTTTTATTTATAATACTACATTCTTTTAAAAGGAAACAGATGCAATAAACAACATAGAAAACTACTGATAAATAAAAGATAAAGCCAAATCAAATTTAATTTTCTGTTCTTCCAGAACATCTGATAATAAGCTTCTGATAAGTTTCATCAAAATGCTCATTTTACTATTTGCGAAAAGAGGAGTGGCCATTTTGTCGAACAGTACTATTTCATGAAATTTGAACTCAACAGTACTATTTCATGAAATTTGAACTCAACAGTAATTATGGTGTGACAGTGATACATTTGAACATTTATTAAAATCAAATAGCAGGTCCACAAGCTAAAAAGATGATTTTTCGAGGCCATAATCCACATTGTAATATCAAAACGAACCCAAATCTTGGGGATATTAAACTACATGTACATTTCAATTTCATCACAATCGGATAAAAATTGTGACTTGTAGAGTGTCCACAAACAAAATGTGAACAGACATCAGGAAAAACAGGGACAATAAAATTATCTTCATGTGAAAGTGGCTATTTATTTATTAGGACCCTGATGAACTGAAAATTAAATTGGTTTGGCATAAATGAAAAATAATGTGTTTAGAATTTCAAAAGGCATACACAGAAAACCTGAATAAAATAATTTACCTGAGAGCAGGGTTTCCTGAGATTAACACATAATCCATCAGAGTCTGTACTATAATGGTCTACCAATTCACTCAGAGTTTTAAACGTGACACGACGAGCAATAAAAAATCCACCTTCATCTAACTGTCGTATTCTATAATGTTTAACTGTATCACCATCTCTCACTTGAAATTAAAACAAAATTACATATCAGATTAAATTTAGAATATGTTATTAGATCAACAGTCCGTTACAGTATAAGGTTACCATTTCTTTTATCCCAGGTGATACATGTACATGTACAGTTTAACTAAATAATCTGGCTACAAAATACATATACTGTTAAATAATTCACAAAGATTAAGGTAATATACAAAGTAGTATGTACATGTATCTCTTTCTAAATTCTTTTAAATAAGAAATACAAGAAAATAACTTATGTAAGCGACTACTTTTTTTTTTATCCCTTCACTAAGGACAGTATGACATTGGCCCAAAGGATAATTTGGCACAGGTTTCTTTTCATAGAGGCCTAAAGGGTCATCTGAAATATTCTGAGCAAAAAACAACTGTTAATAAATTTACCTGATAGTGAATAATCATTTCTTCTACTTTCACTGTCACGAATTAAATATGCACCATGTTCATTTTCAGGGGATAACAATTTCTTTTCTGCTTCTACTCTCTTTATTTTACCAAAATACCATCTAAAAGAAACCAAGGAAAATAAATGTATTTCAAAATCAAAATCCTGTCCTTATAAAGATAAATTAAAAGTTTACATTGGTATATCCATTGATGGTATAACGCCTACATGTCATGCTCTCTCCTACATGTACATCTACATGTATAAGCTTACTCCATTTTTTTAATATTTATGTACACAACTACTAACTTTCCCAATATTCCCAAAACACATATGTGTTTTCTACGTAAACTGCTTGATCTTTTGATTCGGGATCTGATTTGATCTTCCATTTACTACAAAATGTATCAAATGCCATCCAAAAGACACTTCACTCGATTAAAAGCAATTCAACACAACAATAACAACACTAAGCGCTACGGGTCGAAACATAATATCCAAATAATATCTTCCTCTTACTTATCAAATTGAACATAAAATATTTGTGACATGATTTCTGGAGAACTACTTTAAAGGACCAAAGCAGGACATAAAAATGAAAATGTACATTACAAATAATAAATGATTTTCCATTTTGACGCAACATCCGAGGAAAAGACCCATGTCCCGTGGAGGAGATTGTTTGTATTTTTTAGCTGACGAATAAAAGATTAATAAATTCTTTAAAGGCTTCACAATCTTGGATTTTCTTTAAACACTCTACACAGGAAATATGACCATTTGATATGATTATTCATGGGGATTGTATAATCTCCTCCATCGAGTGAGTTGTTCATTATGTCAGTAGTCAGTACTCAATGGGTGTATTCAAAATGTTTTATCTAGTTGGAGGAAGTGTCTTGACAGGCAGTTACCAAAAATTTGGGACTAAAAGTAAAAGAACTGTTTTATTCAAGTCAATAATCATTTACAAATAATTTTACCACACTTTCAATAATATAATTTTGTTTACAAATACGGATGCTTATCAATTTCTATCAGGTTTGCTTCCAATTCTACTAATTTTAGAATAACTTAAAATAGTATTATGCAAGAGCAAAATCTGCTTATTACAGGTCTTTCTTTAGGCCTGAGATGTTATCTAAATAATCAATTAGACATTAATTAACATATCCAGACCATAATAAACTCTTAAAGTCAAGGCTAGCCTTCGATGTAGGCGGATTGAATTCCTATATGCCGCTTAATGGCCGTTGATAATTAAATCAATCAAGTGGATAATCGAGACTATGCTGTTTATATTAATGATTTGAGTAATGATGACCGAGGCTATGTGAATATTTCAAATGCTTTTTTCTTGGCTAATAGTGGACCAATTTGACTGAACATAATGTAACTTTAAGTTTATTTATCAAACAAATTTTGTCTGTTTAATAGCAAGTGCAGGAGGACAAACCCCCAGTCAAGACAAACGTGTACAACATACGGCCATTGCAAGCAAGCAACAACATACCATTGTCAAATCAAGTGAATGGTTCCATGACAGACTAAAGGGTTATCACTTAAATTTTCAGTTCAAATCATTTACGTATTTTTAACAGTTCATGTTTCATTTGTGCTGTCGAATTTGTAAGTGATTAGATAATAGCAAAATACATGTACTACTTATATATGTACATTTAGTTTAAATCTACTAATCTACTTTCATTTGTCTAAAAGATAGTGCAAAGTTTTGTGTAAGGTGTGCCATACTGAGAATCATTGTCTTTCTACTAAATGTATGTAACACTGATGAATACTTTAATGAATAGAAGTCATCATAACTCAGTCAAAGTTCACTTAAATAACCACGTAGCTGACATCTCACAACCTTTCAGTCAGACCCATATTAGGTATAAAATTCACATCCGTCGGTAAACACTACATGTACATGTAGGGAAGGCCATCCAAAATCTTTTTAAAAAAACAACAATAACTTATTGTAGCATTTTTGGGTCATCACCTTTTTCTTGTCTGAAACAACTGGAAAATTCTCGAGATATTGTAGTATGGTGAAGGATAGGAGCAGCTAGAAGATTTCCTTTTGATTGTTCAACATTACATCTATTATTTGCTGCTGTAGCTCAACTAGCCTGTGGTGTGTACTACAGTTTACAGAGTACAGAATGTACACTAAGAATTTATTTGGGACTGTGGTTTATCAAATTTAATCTGTGACCAGATGAATGTGAATCACTGAGTACAATGTCATCAGTTGACATTCAACAAATATAATTGTGGAGGTTTCTATCATGTATTATTCTGAAATTCTCATGTGTAATTTGATCAGAGCAAATGGCACTGTTGGCTTGGTGACAAATCAATAAAGGATAGCTTGCTGACTGCATTAATTAGGGTTGCAGGCTGCATGTACAGTGTACTGCTACAATTAAGCCATATGCATAATAAATAAACCAACCTTAATTCACCAGGAACAAATTTTTCACAAAATATATAACAACCTAGAGGTTTAGAAACCAACACAAGGCAAAATAATAACTACCGTACAATCTTGTAGTTACAAACCAACCCAATATTCCTGGACTCCATGCATAAATAACAACTGGTAGTAGTAGTACTACTAACTAAATCAATGCAACATGTCCAAATATCAATAGTGCTTTAAAAAAACCAACCCAGTAGAAATGCAGTATGTAGGCCTACAATAACTACCGTACATGTATTCTACATGCATCATTTACAAACCAAAAGTACCGGTAACATAGTCTACTACAATCTGTTTCACAGAGAATTACTTACGAATTATCTCTGTAACATATGACTGTCCACAACACGTGCGTTACCTGCAGCGCGGCGTTAGTCATTGGCTCAACAGCTCGTGCAATGTTTACTTAACACCTAACTGCTTCAGGCAAAATGATGCATTTTACTCATCTTAATACTCATTTACACTACATAGGAAACATTTACTACAAATACTTCAAACGTCTTTATTTATTTTTCTTTTACCTCAAAAAAATGTTTGAGAATTTAATTTGTCGGAGTAAAAAAGTTAATATGCCGTACTCATTAAGCCAAGTCGATGTCATGCTTATCGGGTATGGGACAATTTGTCCCCAGACAACTTGTCCCCGGACAACTCGTTCCCAGACAATTCGTCCCCAAGGACTATAAGTCCCCGGATAATTTGTACCTGGACAATTTGTCCCCGTACTATTCGTCCCCTAGGACTATTTGTCCCCGGATAATTCGTCCCTGAAGACTATTCGTCCCCAGACAATAGTCAGGGAGCGAATTGTCCATGGGGACAAATTGTCTGGGGACGAATAATCCTAGGGGACTAATAGTCATGGGACCAATTGTCTGGGAACGAATTGTCCTTGGGGTGAATTGTCTGGGGACGAATTGTTCGGGGATGAATTGTCCTAGAGCCATGCTTATCAGTGATTGTACCGGCCAAGCGAATATTCACTGCGGAATCTGTTTGAGTCTACTACTAATGTACTTTTTGATTCAATTCAAATAGAACATGTGATGTGGATGGTTTCTATTGATGCTATTTTATTAAAATTAAGGATTTTTTTTTATATCTTGAAAAAGGATTTTTGCGATACATGCACAAGGCCTTTTGCAATAAATTATACATATTGCAAAGTCTAACAGGTCACAATACACAGCCTAATTATTGCCATTATTGGCATTGAAAGCTACATGTAGTTTGAAATATACATATAATCTGCCCAAAAAATAATTATTTTGAATGAATAATAGGTCCTTCAGAATTTTTTTCAAAAAACTAGGTCATTTCAGAACTAATCTAGGATTTATTTCTATCTCAATATTAATTTGCATGTACGGATCTTTAGCAGTTGGAGAGACCTGGAGAAATCCCAGGACGTTGACCAAATGACGATAATCCTCAACAGGTACAAGCTTGGGATCAAAACCGTGCCACTTGACTCCTCATGATCTAAGGGTAGACCATTCAGTGACCCAACTCCTCGTACTGGCCTTCAATGTTTAATCTGGACGATCCAGGGACTAACTTCATATTAGCCTACATTACATGATATGATGTGAGAGTCCAAAAGAAAAGACCAATACATGTACCTTATGGTTTATAGAATGCAATCGTGAAGACATGGTCAAGATATTACATTGTATGATGTCATCTCTCTCATACATGTACAACCAATAAATTTTTTATCAGATTACTTATGAATATGATGTAACAGATATATATGAATAAACAAACATATTGCGGCTGATCCATTTAGGAAGTCACAGTGTATGAAGGAACAAGGATCGTGAAAGAGAAACTAGTAGTAGAGTAGTAGGCCTACTGAAAAATTAGTTTTGTATTGAAGCAAAAAGGAAAATGAAACTTGAAAGAGAAACTCAGCTAATTTTCCCTGAACTACATGTACTTGTTTTTATCTCTATAGAATGAAAAACTGATTGGTCCAACAGACGAACATTTCCCAGTTATAATTTCTTCCCCCGGTTTGTTTTTTAGAGATGTTTTCTATTCAATGTCCATTATCCCATCGCCATTTCACAAAGCTCATACCAATAGAAGACTTGAGTAGGTCTCCACACAAATCAAAAGCTTGAAAACGGTATTGAACCTACAGGTACATGTACATATACATGCAAGACTTGTTCAAGTTGTGAAACAGCTCTCCGAACAAGAGTACATCTCGAAATAGAGAGAGAGAGAAATGGGGTTTAACGTCCACTCAACACAACTAGGTCATTTTGGGACTAACATATGGTTTAATTTTATTTCAATAATTCGCTTGCGCGTAGGGGTCTTTAGCAGTGGGAGGAAACCGGAGTGCCCGGAGGAAACCCACGAGATTGAGAAGGCGCCCCTATCTCCATGCCACATACGCTCACACCAGGGCTCGAAACCACAGCCGCAAGCCAGAGGTGACCGGCCAGCTAGAGGTCGAAGCGTGGCACCCTAGACCACTAGGCCATCCCAACCCTCCCATCTCGAAATACTGTAGTTTGATTCCTACATGTAGAAATGTATGTTCTGGTACATGTTCATGTGCATACAATAGGGTGACCCACCATAAATAGATATCTTGACAATTATGCCACAATATTTATATACCAAGCCTTAAATCAGTTGCACACAATTATAGTCACTAAATAAACGATCATGTTGTACTTAATAAATGACCATTTAACATCTATAAATAATAGACTGAAAACTGGTTCTGAGTGTCGTCCATAACATCCAAGGCAACCCTACACCTTTAAATATGTAAGTCTTACAAGGGTTGGTGATACATGTACACCTTCAAAATGGTGAATGATTGTAAAGCTTTCCTTCTGTGTATTAATAAAGGTATGGACGTACTGTACTGGTAAAACTGTATGTCATGGATGGATGGAATCTGTGTCACTCAAAGTATCAAAAAAAAGGTAGACTATATGCCTTCAGCAAAACTCACAAACAAATGGGACTAAGTAACAATAAGTCTAACTCTGAATTAAATAATCATAATATTAATAGCCATCAGTAGTTTAGGAAAGAGTCTGACGATACTTTATACCATTACTGTAGGCCTACCGTACATGACATTTCGGACGATAAGACAGTCCAAAAATCAGAAAAGTCATCAGACAGAGTCAGAACCATTACTATTCGTGTGGTGTCCAAAAGGTCGCGGGACCAATAAGTTGTGCTACCCTTTAAATACAATTCCTGAACCTTTCTTGATCAACATTAATTTAGTCATATATACTTTTGATGACATTGACAACCATAACCATCACCACAATTGTTTATTAAATAAAAAATACACTATACTTACGGCTCTGATTCCAAACTTTTTATTTTAGCCACATAGTTGGACGGTATATATCCCTCTGATTTACTGGTTTTTGACTTGGCATACCACCAGTCTCCTTGAGTATCATTTAAAATTTCTAAATGTTCTCCCTTTCTAAAACTAAGATCTTCATCAGTTCTGGCATCATAGTCATAAAGAGCAACAAAAACTTTACTACTGTTAGCTACACTGGGTTCAAGAGATAGTTCAGACTGATGTGGAGATGTTGTTATTGATGGTGTTGATGTTGGAGGTGCAGCACCTGCCAAAACTGCAGTCTGACCTGGTTGTGTGGCACCATTTTCAATCGGTCGTTGTGAAGTGAGTTCACTTGTATTGTTTTGTAAATGGGGATTAGGGTGTGTTCCACAGCAATTCCCCATCACTAATCACTGGGTAATATACTCACGTATCCTTACACCACATCAAAACACCCATAAGCCCTTCACAAATCTTAGAAATTTTGGTCATCCAGTCAATTTAGTGTATTGATTATTTTGACAGAAAGTGTGATCGCTTCCAGTTTACACATTTCTCCAGATCAACTCATTATTACTAATTTTCCTACGCCGCCATCAATATTCCAGACAGTCATAATAAAGCAGATGCAATTAAATTCAGAGTGTTACAAACATATATTCCAAGCTGGTGTATAATTGTCGGGTGCTTATAATAGTAAGATAAACTTATAAGACCTAATTAACGAAATCAGGAAAATTTATCAAGTACTATTTTACTGAGGCGTAAGCAATTTACTGTAATACGGTAAAGTGGCTTCTCCAGTCACTTGTAATACGTCTTTTCATTGGTTATTACTCTGTGACATATTATCCATATCCACCGGTTTGTTTAACCAATCATTTCCGCCGTATTATTTTTTAATAACGGTAGCTAAGTCTATTTTAAGAAACCATCAAAGTCAAAGCTAAAGGGGAATAAATCCACTTTCAAAACCTTTACTTTTGTCGAAATGTAAAAATTACTGAATCAATGACATCATCAGCTGTCCACTAACGTTCGTGCAATCATATTTTTCGGGTAAAACGGGGGGGGGGGACCTTTACTTTACTTTAAATTCTTTTAATTTTGTCGAAATGTAAATTTCCGAATCTATATGTTAATGACATCATCAGCTGCCTAACTTATGTGCAATCATATTTTTCGGGTAAAGTGTGGGTGTGTGTGTGTGTGTGTGTGTGTGCGTTTGTATATGGTGTATATCGAGGACACACATCTGAATACACACCTTCTAATCGCGGACCTCTGTCAACCGAGGACGTCCTCGGTTCAATCGAGGACTTTTTGAACTGAAACCAGGACTGCCACGATGTTCAGAAGCCTTGATTTAATACCCCATTTGATTTTAAGGTCGATCTGAGGTGTTCCGCGTTAGGCGGTATTCTGCAGTTAGGGTGTATCTGTCCTGTGTGTGATCTCAAAAGGCAAAAATATGATTGTGTGTATCAAGTCCGCAGTTAGTGTTTATTGTACAGCGAGTGTATCAAGTCCTCGGTTAACCGATTTCAGCCATACACATCATATATGGTCACGTGGGAGAAATTCGTTTTCTGCTATGTCTAAAATTTATAACCATTTTCAAACCGTGCGATGTTTAAAAAATCTAGCCATCTAGTCATTACATTTTTTCTGTCTAAAATTTCGAATTTTTTTATCTGGGTAAACATACAATAAGATTATTGCCGAAATAATAAGCGTAAATTTTTAAAAAAAACTTACAGCAATTGAAATATTAGTGAGTAGTGACACCTGTTAGGACGTATTAAGACAGTCACAATTGTTATATAATGTTTAGATAAAACTGGACAGTTTTTGCCTTGCGGATGTACTACAGAAAAAAAATGATTAACCTCGGGAGGCGTCGGGAACAGGTTTACCGCTTACTCAACGGGAGACCACAGGAGAACTGCCAGGAAAACAGATCGGGAAGGCATCACCGGAGCTTTCCAGATCCACAAGAAACTCCGGGGAAGATTGCCTTGTTTCGGGAACAGGGTTATAGCGTCGGGAACAGGTTTGCGGGTGTCCCAGGGGAGCTTCCGGGGCATAGCTAGCCTTGTGGAGAACTATGAAAAGTTTCAATGCTTGCATTGTCAGGCCAGGGGGCATTCCCGGATCTTTCCAGACTCACAAGGAAACTCCAGGGCATCAGCGAAGCATGTGAGATGTCTTGCCCAAGTGTCAGGTGACTTTTGAGGATATTTAAATCGGGGAAGTATCGGCCAAATTTTCAATACAAACTTTGAAATTTTTCGCAGTAATCCAGATGATTCCATATGGCTTGCGACGGCCCCAATCTCCCCCTAGGCATTACCGAAGCTTCGGCGATGTCATGATGACTTATCAGGGGCCCTTTGAGGATATTTCATTCAGGGATGCTTCGGATAAAAGAAATACTGCGCTGAAGTTTCACGACGACGACTCGTGTCAAAAAAAGTTCAATCCTAGTGTGACAAAAAAGAGAAGATCACCGGCGGTTCTGGTGCTGACGACCGAAACTCTTTGAACGTGCCCGCTCGTTCGCTCACTCTCTATGTGTGCCTCTCTCTCCTCCGAACCACACAGGAGAGGAGGAAAAGAGAGGAGCGGGAAAAGAGAGGAGCGGAGAGGGAGGGTCAGGAAACACGTACCGACAAGAGAGAAGCCACAACCGAAGCCATGCATCTCCCCATCCGCCCAGGACAAGCCTCCTAGCGTCTGAAGTAGAAGAAAAGCGACCTGGTAAAACGGTGGTAAAGTTTCGATGGTGAGGGTTCCGTCATCTCTCGCACAGGGGAGAAAGAGACCGAAGATACGGTAATGATGCTTCAGCAGGTTCACCTTCGGAAACCTTGTAACGACTTTTACTTCATCTAAATGATTAAGCTCGAACGCATTTCCGAGCCCGTCCGAAGACAGGCCCAGTCTAACGGCCTCGCTTAGCCATTCTATCGGAGGTAGCGACCGGCGGTGTGTACAAAAGGCAGGAACTCAATCGTCGCCAGCTGTTGACGGGCGCCTACTTGGAATTCTTCGTTTACGGAGTTAAAGACCATTGGCACGGTTAACCCGTTGCAGGCGATACTGCCCCCAAAGGAACAATCCCAACCTCCCCTCGCGGGGCGGGTTCCTCGTCTGACCAAACCAAGACCATAGGCACTTGCGCTTTCCTCTTCTCCCCGCCTTGTACGCTCGCCCCCTACATTCCTCTCGAACCCTAGCTCTCCGGCGAAATCGAAAGCAAAAGCGACGTCAGAAAGTCGACAGGACCACCCCACTTATTCCAACGACGAAATATTCAGGCTAGGGGTATTAGCCTGCCTTTAGCACTCTTAATGTTTTCAAGGTAGACAGAAAATGCGGCGGGTTCTCTCCAATAGCTCCTCGCACACTCTTTTAAATTGCGCTCATTCCTCCTGCGCCGACGACGAAATGGCCGCACCACGTTATTTTTCGTATGTTGCGCGCCTGCTGCCCTCCTTGGAGGTGGTAGCTGTTTGCAGGCTCCCTCTCCAGATTCCAACCCTGATTCCGCGTTACCCGTCAACACCGTGGTAGACAGGTAGCCGTACATCGCCAATTGATGGGACAGACACTGCATGGCAAAAACTTCGGGAGGCCGGAAAGACCCTGCGATTGGCAAAGTTATTGTAGCCCCCGTCGCTACTTTTGACGGTAGCTTCGCAGGCTAGGGCGACCTGGTATAGAAAATAAATGCCGTTCCCCTCGTCGGGAAACGAAAATGAGCCGTGTGCAGTTTCGGCTCGCTTCCCGAAAGGAACAAACCTGAACGTAGACTTCCATAGCTTAAGCTTATAGACAAGCATATGACCACTGGCAGGATCAACCATATAGACCCCAGTCGCATTCATCCGTCTCCCTTTGCCCTACTCCCCTAAAGGGAAGGTGAGCAACCGAAGAGCGGGGGCGAGATGGGGGAGGCGAAAGAGCGGGAGGACAGTAGCCAGGACTGAACATCGCCGGCCTCGTTCGCTGAGTAACATCAGGCGAAGAGGGAGACCACAAGACCACAAAGTCGTCCGGCGATTCCTCGATCGAGCTAGGTTGAGACGAGACGGGCTACCGGATGGGCAAGAGACCATCTCGAGCACGCCGTGGGCTGATAATCGGGAGTAGTAGGTGAGACCCGCTGTTTTGACAATCGAACGAGCCAGCCTGTGCCGCTGTGTAAGCGTACACCTGAACGTTTCGGGTCTGTCGGGGGGACTGGAGAAATCGATCTCCGCCGGCTGGGTGGTCGACCTCGCCCCCTGTCTCCTTACAACTTTGAATCGTACGAAGACGGGACGAGAGATCGGGCTAAACGATCCCCGCCTTCCGACCGTTTCGCTGCCTGCGAGAGAGAATCGGGTATATTTCAATATACAAGCTTGACATTTCAAGATGTCAACTTGACTTTTCAAATGTCAACTTGACTTTTCAAATGTCAACATGACTTTTCAAATGTCAACTTGACTTTTCAAATGTCAACTTGACTTTTCAATAAAAATTAGTTTTATCTAACTTTTTACCCTCTATCGAAGGGCGATCCTCAGACGTAAAGTGTTTCTTACAAATCAAGTTAGTGTCTTTGAAATTCATGGTCATATCTTGAAGATTCACATTAATGTCTTTAAAAGTAATTATGTACAGCTTGTTGATAATTAATTGAGGATTAGAGAGTTTGTAAACACCGCATTGGTATACACTTCTAAAGTCCTCGGATGTGAGTGTGTGTGTACTCGGTTGTTAGTTTTCACCATACACAAAGTTCCCATTTGTCGGTATTAAAACATAATGTGCGTCCTCGGTTGGTCACATTAATAAATAATACTGTTATATCGCGGTATTATGCACCGAACATGCACCGAACATCAATTATAAAAGGTTAATTTGTCTTTTTATCCCATGTGTGGTCAAAGGGGGGACAAAAATTTAGTTATTTAAAGGTTTAAGACCACAGTGAGTTTCAAGTCCAGAGGTCCTCGATTGGTTACATACACTTTGTAAGACCTCAGTCAGAAAATTAAAAGTTTTAAGTGGCTGAATCAATAAAAAAATGTTTTTTCAATGGGCTGCGCCTGTGGTCAAAGGGGGCCTGTTCTCGGATATAGAGTGTTGAACCAACTGAATTTATATTATTGGCATACACCTGTAACGTCCTCGGATGTGAGTGTGTATGTACTCGGTTGCTGGTGTTCACCATACACGAAGTCCCCATTTGACGGTATTAAAACATAATGTGCGTCCTCGGTTGATCACACTGATAAATACATGACTGTTCTACCGCGATATTGTGCCATACTTCGATTTTAAACAGTTACATTGAAATTTTCACATGTGTGGTCAAAGGGGAGACAAAAATGTAGTTATTTACAGGTTAAAGACCACAATAAATGTCAAGTCCACAATATGGTAGTATAGAGCAAAATGACCTCGTTTGGCGGCGTTCCCAACACACACCATGAGTGTCCTCGATTAGGTGTATCTAGCATAGGGACTCGTTCGACCGTATTTCCCCAAATAATCGCAAACACCCGTGTGTCCGCATTTCTTCCGTAAAAAGTCAAATGCATAAAATATATGAATTCGGGTATAATTTATACCTTTTCATAATCCTTTGATGTAATAGAGTTCAGAAATAATGATGTTTTTCAGCTACATGCAGTATTTATCAAGACCTCGATTGGGAGGATTCAGTCAAAGTCCTCGATTTACACCATATACATGTATGTGTGTGTGTGTGAGGGGGGGGGGGGGGGGCCCCTTTACTTTACTTTACTTTACTTTCTTTTAATTTGATAGGCTACGGCGAATTTGTACTGAATTGCCTATAGGTTAAAACATTTTTTTTTTGAGCCAAACTGCTTTGTTCCACATTTTCCGGACATCGAATATTATTTATTTCATCAATTTTTCGGCAATCGTAATTGTGTAGCCTCCTGGTAGTGGGTTAAAAGTTAAACCACTGAAATTAGTATCTCGCAGCCTACCACGCTTGGGTTTATATTCTGAACCTGGATTCGAAACAAAATCCTCTTCGTGATTTCAACTTTGTCCACTCCTCCTAAA
This sequence comes from Patella depressa, assembly GCA_948474765.1. Taxonomy (NCBI): domain Eukaryota; kingdom Metazoa; phylum Mollusca; class Gastropoda; family Patellidae; genus Patella; species Patella depressa. The sequence continues at coordinate 20,031,560 of OX419716.1, forward strand.
TTTGGAATTCAAGTGGGCATTAAGTGGGCTTTCGGTTGTACAATCACATATTATAAGACTATATTAAACCACACGATAACCGCGGTATTTTAATGCCATTATTAAAATGCCAGAAATAAAACTGTTATTATCTTTTTTAGTGTCAATTTTAGAAAAAGACTATTGGCTACACGATTTTTACAGACAATACTGTAATTCAGTTTGAAGATTTTAGTGACAAAGGCTGTAGGCCTACAAATCTTTTATGTTAAATCAATACTAAACAGGACAGCAAATAGAAATTATTTAATAATGCGGGCTATCAAAGTAATTATGAAAAAAAAAAAAAAAAAATACCAATATGTTTCATAAAAGAGACAGAAATAACACTATATTAATTTTTTTTGTTATATTATCTGTTTTAAATTCGGTTTTGTAATGGAATATTTCACCATTTATTACGCATATATTATTTTATTGTTCTATTTGTGTATTTGTCATACTTATGCACAGGCGAACGGGCTCGATGCCAGTTAGGGGAGGGGGGCAGAACCCGAAATGCCAGAAAAAAATTTGAAAATTTTACGACGACAAACATGTTTTCCTGCTATTTCAGCCGTGAACAAAGCAACTTCAAAATGGTCTAAAATAGCCTCATTGAGGTGGCTGACATTGAATTCCAATCAACCGTTTACAGTCCACGAAGACGAATCCGTTTGAAGAAATATACCTGGCTGACCCGAATTCCAAACAACCAATCAATCGTCGCTGGGTTTGGAAGTCTAACCCTCCCGGAGAAAATTTAACCACCACAATTTCGTTTTCTGCTATTCTAGTCCATGAAAGCAACTTTAAAAGTATCCAATGGTTTTGTAACCGAAATCCCACTCTGAATGCCAACCATCCAATCAGACTGTTGCATTCACAATACTCAATACCCGAAAACTGTCGCACAAAGTAGAGTGGCTCCAGACAACTTTTTAAAATCCATAGTCAACTCAGTACCAATGCGGATATACAATTTTTTAAAAAAAGAAGAAGTTTTTTAAATTAGGACTCAATGACAGTTATGAAAGCAAAACTAGAAATGCCAGAAAAAAAAATCGGGTTTACAGACAGTGGCGCTGGTTTTCTTCGAGAGGCAAAGAAGGGGAACTGACCTTGTATGACCCCCCAAGAAAATTTTGGAATTATTTGACGGCCGCAACACAAACGCATTTTCCTGCTATTCCACCCCGTATAATTAGTGTTTTATTAGATTTCGGGAACTTTATTTTGGCAAGTAGATGAAATAATTTTTTTTTCACTTTACCGGTCTGACGGAAAAGTCAGCTTGCCCGAAAGTTAGCGGGGCAGCCCCCCACCCCCGGCTCGTACGCCTATGTAGCCTACTTATCAATCAGGGGCGGATCTAGGAATTTTGAAAAAGGGGGGCGCCGCAAAATGAGGGCACTGACCACGGAGACGGGGCACGCCGCTGAGAGGGGGGTGGGGGCCCCAAGATAATTATCCGTCATTTCCTTGCATCTGTAGCCAATTCAAGAGGTATTTGGCTGATATTTTCGTCTAAACGTTCGGAAATCGTAGAATAGGAGCCTCAAAATCGAGCAAAAAAGCCAGTTGAAAGGCACTTTCAGTAGTAAAAAAAGGCCTCTGTCAATGTCATATAGTAGCAAACCGGATAATAAGCTAATTCAACATTTCGTTTTACTTTTAAAGATACCAAAGGGGCTTTGTTTACTTTTCAAATTTATGCATTTTGGCATAAATTTTCACTTTGATGAAAACTACAAATACTCTGTATGTCTGAAATACATTTGTAATGTGAGAATTCTTTGGTTTTAAATGAACAGTTTTATGAACATTGTCATATGCGGAAAATATGAGTCCTACTAATCACCGACAAGGGTGTTTTTATGTCAGTATAGCCCGATGTATTGCCTATAATATTCTTCTCCCTTATTTTGTAAAGATTCTTCCCACAATTTTCTATTTATACCCATGTTTAATTTAAGGTTATCCGACCGATCCCATTTTATGGAGCCAAAATCGCCAACTTTCCCCACCCCCTTTTCCCCCCATGTCCTATAAATTGGTCTTGGCATGAATTTATGCAGACAAGATTGGAATTTCGATAGTTAGAACAGTTTATATTTCCTTTACCTGTCGAAACCTAGTTAATCAGAAATTATGTTATAACAGCATCCATATTGACACAAAAACTCACCGTGTATCACATATTCGGGTGACATAATTCCACTAACGAAACGGCGGTAAATAATTTCTTTGACCAAGTAAACACAGACCCGTTTTATTATCTTTGGCCTGCCCATGGCAACCTTCAGTAAGTCAACACTTATATTTTGAACCCAGGTGAAAGCAAGGAAGAAAGGCTACAATTGGCGTACAAGAATTAATATGCTCTTTTGGAGTTGGTTCCCGCATCCCAAAAAAATTCTTAAACCCGCCATTGATTTCTTTTGTCTTTTATGAATTGCGTGAATGAATGGAGTGGAGTTTAACGTCCTACTTTTATGGTCCGACCGGCTAAATGAAGACGGGCCTTCACCATGTCGTGTGCTACGAGGGAAATTATTCGGACAGTAACTGAATTCCAGTTGTCAAGGGTACTTTTACACGCACACCAACGTGCGCAAGGGACCTGTTTATTCCCTATTCGAACGACTTGACGATGTCCTTGCCCGATACTCCATCCAGTACCACTAACAAAAGGCAAACCACTCTGGAAAATGGAGCATAACAGGTCGGAAGCTTTATAAAAGCAATTTCAATCTCATCAAGGGTATCAAAGTACATGGTATGCAGAACTGCTGAGTTATCGTTTATTCAATAATGTGACTTACGTTGAAGACTTTTTTTATGCAATACATTGTACATATTTATCTCATCTTACCGGAGAAGCTGAACGGACGTTCATAGCTCCGGTCAGGCATGTTTAGTTCTCATCTGTTCAACCAATTGTGTGAAATGATCGAACCAAGGAATAGGAATAATAATAATATGTCTAATTTTCAAGAACAATTGTTTCCAACAATTATAAGCCAATTCCGTTTTAATCTGGTTCAATTACAAGAATCAGCAACCAGTCCTATTGGACTGATCCGCTTGCTAGAATTCTTCTATTCTTGTCCTAAAAAGTGTGGTCTCTGATCCCCCCACTCCCGGTTCCAGCCAATGTTTACTGTTTGCCTAAATAGAACTTTAATACATTATGTCCATAAACACCATTCTTTATTCACAGTGGGTAGAAACTTTCAAGTCCACTGTACAACAACATTAGCCCGTACAGCGTCCCCAAGCAACTGAGGGCTATTTAGATATGGGTATAAAAAAATACAGTACTACCAATCATTTTTTTTATTTTTATATCTACACATATTGTACATAAATAAAATTTGACCTATGACATATTAACATTATCTTTTATTAGCTTTCTTCTTTGTTTTACTTTTTGATTTCTTATTATCCTCTACAACATGAGTTTGCTTTTTAGGAGCATCTACTCGTAAAGCATGACCAGTGGCTTTAATATGCTGAAAAAGTTTATTTCTTGTTGGAAAACTTTGTTTACACACATTACAATATTCCGTTGTTGATTCTGAAACCTGGAAAATAATACATAATAATAAGTTAATAGCTATTCCATATAGCAGTTTAACAAAGGGCCCCTATTAATTTATGGCTTGAATAAAGCACAAAGATCCAGTAAATGTAAGAGTAAAATCCAACTTGTTTAGTATTGAATAACCAAGATTTCAAACAGTATTCCCAAGTCAAATACAAGTAATTACAAATCAGGCCATTTGAGGACTAGTTGATGGTAGCTTAGAATAAAGACTTAACTGATTAAAATACAGATCCATATTTGGTTTCGTTCTTTTTTTATATTTTTGATGGCCTCTACATGACAATCTGACCAGTATTAGTGTAAGGTCATGTCAGAGGTCATATGACGGCCTTTGACCCTATGATGTCAGACATTTGATTAACCAATCAACATTGATGTTTCTAGTGGGTTACCCACAGTTCCGTGCACCTCACAACAAAAACTTGCCATACTAGACAGTTTCATTGGCTAATCCCTCATACAACACGGATTATATAACAACTCTTCCAGATCCTAGTGTAGTGAAGACAAGTAAAACCAAATTTTGAACTAAAAAAAACATGAAACAAAACAGGATCTGTGTTTTAATCAAATTGAATAAAGACAGTACATTCCTTATTCTTTTTATGTTAAAATTTAAATTTCATATAGCGTACTGTTCCCTGTAAACTTTGTGTTTGCTCACATGATGTCCACTGATCGCATAAAGTAAATTAATATGAGCACAAATTTTATGGTTCTCGGATACTTATACAAATGCAATCTTACTTGTTTTTATAATAAAACACACCAAATGCCAATACTGTTTTATGAGAAATAGGTTGTGCTAATATTATTTTGAAACAATTTCAAATTTATATTTGAACAAATATCTGAGGCATATATATATACTATTGTCACAGTAATGAGATTTTTGCACATTACTGGAAATAGGAGAGGCCATTGTCGACAAGATATTTAAATCAAAATGATATAAACATAATTTAACTCTGAATAACATGAAACAGAGTGGAAAATAATATATACCTTATGATTTTCCGGTTTGTCAGGTAATATTATTGTAGCACCATTTTCTTCTACTGGTACTTGTAATGGGTTTATCTTTTTATTTATCGTCTCTTCAATCTCTTTATTTACACTTTCATTATTCTGTTAAAATAAACAACAACACACTTCATATAATTCTATACACATTGTCATTTAAACTATTTTGAATCCATTTCACACTACAATATTTTATGCGGTTTAACGTCCTACTGTTTTGCTTTCACTGGGCTAATGAAGACAAGCATATGTCATGTAGTGCGCTATGAGGAAAATTTTGCCTGGAAAGCAGCTCTACAACCAACTCAGTCTTATATCGAATTCCCACTGCCAAGGGAACTTTCATGTGCATGGCAATATGAACGCAGGACCTTCGTTTTTTGTCCCATCTGAATGACTAGACAGCTGTCTTTTTCAACCCCTCTATCATACACCAGTGACAAGGGGAAACCATGCTGTATTTTAAAAGTGTATACCAGTACAAAATGCTTGACATCTGTTCAAAATTTACAAAGATATGACAAAATGAAAAGTTTACAACATTTATCATCAGCCGCAGACAATATAAACAAACCAGAGCCACCTACACGTTTTGGGCAATGGATGTCATTTTAATCCAATTTTCAATTCTTATCTTAACTGAACCATGAAAATTAGATATATTGTCTAAAAAATGCGACTTTAAATAAAATATAGACTTTTGAGGATACAGTACCGGTACACATGATTTATGGCGGATACTATTTAGTTCGTTAAATTATATTTATAATGATGCACTAACCTGAGAGCTGTTTTGATTATTTGTTGCTACATTATTTGTTGCTACATCAGGTGCTAATCTATCATCTGTTTGGTCTGTAGTTTGACTAGTTGATGCAGAATTATTTTCTTTAATAGATTCATTATCGTCCTCTTCTCTCTATATCAAATATATAATATAATAAAGATTCTGTTAGTCTCTACATTAAATATATAATAAAATAAAGAATCTGTTAGTCTCTACATTAAATATATAGAAAAATAAAGAATCTCTATATTGAGATCAATGAGCTCAATATAGAGGTTAATAAAAAACCCCAAGAAGTCATCCCACATAGGTGGTATAATATTATAGGTGTGACGTGAAACTGCCAGTCCACCCATGACAATGTCGATATCATGGCAATCTAGGGGTACTTCATTCTGGAATCAATCAAATGTTGAATTTAGCCAATACTCCAATACAATAAATAAAAAGCCTGGTAATCGTCAAGTAGTGAAATGAGGGGAGAGCTTATGTCTCTTTCATTTCTAAAGTTTTGTCATCTCCCACAATGAATCTGAATAAAATAAGAGTTTATAGCAAAGTTAACATGTTTCATATTTTACCTCAGCTTCTGCCTTTTGTTGCCTTCGTCTTTTTTTCTGTTTTTTCGATAACCTGGAAAAAAAATAAAGAGAAAAAAATACATTTCTGTGGCATGCTAGATCATGGCCAATTAGTTTTGTGTCAGCAAAGAATGTCCAATTTACTCGACGGTTATTTTACAAACAAATTTTATTCTCAGAAAAGGATTGAGGAACAGGGTAGGTCTACATTACATCTTTCTTATCATAGTCTAGTTAAAATATTAAGACTTCAAATTTTCGACCAGAAGTCTGAAAGTCTTGGTATTTGTTACATATATTCATATCCTGGAATTAATTAATTTCGCATAAAAATATTACAATATTTGGTAAATCTCGCTAGGATTATTAAGCTTTATGTTAGAATAAACTCCATCATATGTTTAGAAGAATACAGGTATTGTACTATATGTAACATGATACCTGACACTGTCAGTTAAACAATACAATAACAGTTATTCTTTTCTACAACATTCGTTTAGTTTTAAAAACATGATTTAGGTTAACTATGATTGACAGCATATTAACCTGTTTAACATATTACTTTTCTGTTTGTTTTTTCTTTCTTAAATACATTCTGCTGTCATTCTGGTTGAGGCATATTTAAATTATTGGTAATCATGCCAGTCTATGTTGTTATCAGTAATATTATTGGTCCACTGAAAACCCACATTATTCACAGACCAATAGCATGTTAGCTTACTGGTACATCTGTTCAATCTTTGATGAAAGATGTCTTTAGGAAGCTTTCTTAACAAATTCGGCTTACATTATTGTGAGATCTAACCATTGTGTCTGTACACATTTCAAAGATCTTCATTCAGAAAAGTTACATGAAATTTCATAACTAGTGAAAGACAAGTAGTTGAGTTTATTTTGTTTTTCACTGATTATCTGTGTCATGTTTTCCATTTTCCTGTGTATCTAAGATCGACAGACTTCTATAACCAACGAAGTTTAAGGTTCTATATACCATGCACTACACGAAAGGAAAAAGCATATCTATCTAATTTACCATGTTGTTTTTGTACATTGCATCATGTTCAGTCATACGTTAATGAAGATAATAGTATTTGAAACGGTACATCTATATTGATTTAGTGTATTTGTCTTTTTTGATACTGTTTTCATTTTCTTTAATACATTAAAATCTTCTCAATATCCATCACTAATGATAATAAATTGTCTCTGACCTGACGACACATCAGTACCAGACATAGCAACAGATAACTTAATATTTGCCAAAGGAAATCCTTAGCAAGAAAAAAATTGAGCCAGTGATTTCACAGAATCTGTGTTTCTGGGTCTGAATGAGTCAATCAACTTTTAAAGGTGTAAAGTCATTAGTCAGAAACCTGATAGTCCATTTGCGTTTTCTAAAAGGGGTTTTGACAGACATGTACATGTGACTGGACCATGAATACACCATTGTTTAACAAAATCCTTAACTTGGGAACATTTTTGGTTCATGTCATAATCTAGCTTTGGAGTCAGGACTACAGTGGGCCTTTGGAGTCTGGAGTGGTATGAAGCATTTGAACTACTGTGATAAAAATATTCTTTGACGGAAATCAAATGAAAGATTTTTCTGATTTTAATGGATAAACTCTAGAAGAATTTTTTTTCTATAATTCAAAGTTCAAGCTATTTTGTTTTGTTAAATCACAATGGTTTCTCTAGTGTTGATAATTGTGACAATATCAGGTATTGTTGGTTTACCTGTGAACCAATCTACCCCACCACATACTGTACCACAACCAAGTCTAGAAGATCGAGTTTTACTTGTAGAAAGAAGATTAAATTTAAATGATCAAAAGTTTAATCAAGTTGATGATCAAATGCTATATATTGTTGGTAAGTAAAAATATTATTCATTTTTTACATCAGTAAAAGGGGGTTAAATATATATCTAGATTCAGAATATGTATGCATGTATGTATTTAAAAAAAAATCAAATAAATCTCAATCTGATCAGAGAGAATGCGTTGCTAAACCCAGTGTAAGGTATAAGCTTGAATGTGACTTGGGACAATAATATGTCAGGTCTGTTTGCCATACCACCCAACCTCATAATGTACCTGAAAATCAGTGCTTATGGGAAGATAAAAACATAAAAAACTTTCAAGTCACAATCTATCAGAATGATCAATATTAAGATTAACTTGAGTCGAGAAGCAGGCATCATGTAACTCATTAGTCAATAATGTGTGAACATCACAGCTGTGAAGCACAAAAAGTCCCAGAATAATTTTGATTGACTAAATTTCTGGAAGGAATTTACAATACTGTCAACCAAAATTTTTTACATCTGGTAGAATTCAATGCTGTTAGAAGTTAATGTGACCATAAATTTCCTAGAACACGTTGAATTCAAGAAATGGAAAAAAATTAGATTACTCTCTATATATGTGCTTTGTATCTATTTTTAAATGCTGGTCCATGAAAAAACTACCTAACTATATGACCATGAACATGGGAATGGAATATTGCTCCTCCTCTCAAGATATTCTATTAGTTGCATTATCGTGTGTTGCATTTTACATGGTTATAGATTTCTCATTTAATAGAATTATTTTAAAAGACTAATACACAAAATAATATATGAATGATATTTTTTGTTTCTACTGAAGAAGTATGTCTGCTATTTTCACCAGTCATTCTATTCTTTTCCTTTCTAATGATTTCTTAATTGTTTTATATTTTTCAGGAATAATGATGCATCAAATGAACTGGACTCAGCCATCTCAAGGTATTCATTCCTCTAACACTGCTGGCAATACACCAACTGCAGACAAGACTGTTACAAATAGTCAGGTTGTTCAAGAACAAGTGACACCATTGTCACACAACCAAAACCAAAATGGTGGTCATACCCAGACTCAAACAATCACTGCCAACAGCCAGTCTGGGGTCCAGGGAAGTCATTCAAACTCAGGAAACCCAAGCTCTAATGTTCCTGGAAGACAACACAACAATCGTCCTTTTGGGCGTCTCTTCAGTTTTGAGCAAAACTCCATGGAGAGAACTTTAAGAAGAATTTTCTTCAATCAACCCATGGGAGGGTTAAGTGCGGATGCAGAGTCTTTTGAAGATTTTGGAAGATTTCCCCAAGGTCCCAATCACAGCAATAGAGGAGAGTATCCTTTAACTGGTCTTCACCGCAACAATCCTACTGGAGGACAAAATACTCATACATCAAATAATGGTAACGTTCAAAGCAATGGACATAACCATGCTTCTAATCCTAGTGTTAGTAACCAAAGAAGCAATCAGCCAGATGGTAGCATGAATCAAAATAATTCACCAAACAGCCAGAGTTCTACAAATAACAATGAAGGACAGAACAGTGCCAACAGCAACCACGAACAAAATGTTGAGGGTACACAACCTACACTAAATAATGTTGATAGCCAAGGTGGTCAACATATTTCTAACAGTCCACAAAATAAAACTTCCCAAGATGTTGGTGACACTGAACAAAAAGACACCCAACAAAATGAAAACCAAAATACAGAAGTCAGCATTCAAACAGATACACAACCTGAGAAAATAGAAAACTCACATTCAGAAGGCAGCAACAACCAACAATCTACCACAAATACTGAAAACATATCATCTCATTCTCCCAATAATAATCCTGAGGTTTCTAACAATGACAAAGTTGAGCAAGAACTTCCAGAGGCTGATAGAACTAATAATATTGATCATGAAAATTCTCAACAACCAGAATCAATGACTGGAGGAAGAGAAAAAGATGGGAAATCAAACCATGAACAAGTTAATGAACGAGATGGTGAAAATCTAACAGAAGCTGGTTTAGAAAACGGTGAAGGAGAATGGCAGAATGAAGGTGGTGACAATGAGAATCATGAAATAGAAGAATCAGAAGGTCTTGAAACACAACAAGCTACACAGAGTGATCATGGTGAACTACAACATGGTTCACACATCTCACATCCAGGGGAATCCCCATTTGAACAAGTACCTGCGTTACTAATACCAGTTGAAGTTGTAGAGGAAAGATAAACAATGACATTTCCAGATTGTTGCACATAGATTTATAATTCATATTATAGACTAATTACAAACCGTATACTAATTACGTCTCTGACATTATATTAAATATATGTAATGAACATGATATGCAATAAATCTATAAGATTTCATTTATATCCTAATTTATACACCAATATTATTTTTTTTAAAAAACCCATAAATATGTTTAATTGTGGCATGAGCTAAGGGTAGGGATAGAGAAGTGGTGTTCAAAGCCACTTGACACAAACTAGGCCATTTTGGGACTAATATATGGTTAATTTAATTTCAATCATTTGCTTCTGTGTATGGGGTCTTTAGTAGTGGGAGGAAAATGGATGAGCTAGAGAAAACCCATGAGGTTGGATAGGCGATTCTTGTCATGTACAAGTGTGGGATCAAAACCATGCCACCAGACTTAATGACACACCTTATGCCATCCAACCTGCCCATGATCCAAGGGGACATATTAACTTGTTTAAATAACTAATACACATGAATATAAATTTCAACACTGTGCTCTCAAAATATATATTTCAGGTAGTCTCTCTTTATTGAAAGATACCTTCTATATTCACTTCAGATATCAGGAATTATATGGCCTTTAAAATTTTCACCCTTTGCAAAAATAATATTTGTTGATACCTCAGAATTCATTTTGGGGTCTCTTTCTAAATTGATCAATAACAAAGAATATTTAATCCGTTTTTAAGTTGCAGTGAATATAAACAGAGTTCTTGATACATTAACGCTGGTGATCGTCCATTAATACATCTCTCTCAAACTACAATATTATGCAAGCTGAAAGAATATCAGTACAAAAATGGTTCAATTTTGTTCCATATTTACAAAGACATGATTTGGCATCCTCTGTGGACAATATAAACAAACCAGTGCCATCTGTAATTGCGGGTAAATTTTTAGTCACAATGAAACTCAAAAAATAAACACATTTGTATGGATATATACTATTCAAAAAAAGTAGGGGATATTTGATTTTTAAGTGTTATTAAAGTCACCTGACGAAGAAACAAATGACAAAATGAAATGAAGTTCACATTTATCGATTTATTCCAAATGATCGTTAGACTAAGTAAGGCACAGACTGACCATTATAAGGGTAAAATGATACCCAGGGTCAAACAGCAAAGTTACCACAGCATCACAACAAAGTCAGTAACGGGTAAATCCTCCTCTGTTTGCCAAACAAGCATTGATCCGACGTGGCATACTCCTAATGAGACGTCTAAGGTCATTTTGGTCCAGATTGTCCCATTCCTGTTGCAACGCAGCAGCAAGTTGTTGGACATTGGCAGGACGTTGTTGACGTTGACGTAACCTCTGTCCAAGCATGTCCCAGACATGCTCGATGGGGGAGAAGTCGGGACTCAGTGCTGGCCAAGGTAATGTGGTGATGTTCTGTTGTTGGAGGTAACCAGTAACAATCCTGGCCCTGTGACATCTTGCGTTGTCATCCTGGAAGATGAAACGGCGTCCATGACGTCGTGCAAACGGCACAACATGGACTACCAAGATGTTGTCCCGGTAGTACTGGCCTGTAACACGCCCTGCAACAACATGTAAAGCCGTTCTTCCAGCAACAGTGATGCCTCCCCACACCATAACAGAACCACCCCCAAATCGATCATGTCTGATGACGTTAACGTCTTGGAAGCGCTCGTTTCGACGACGCCACACCCTCCTACGTCTGTCCAAAAACTCAACAGTGAACCTTGACTCATCTGAAAACATCACATTGCTCCAGCGTCGATTATCCCAGTGTTGACGATCCCTACACCAACGACGTCTTGCCTGAATGTGATGATCTCTCAAACTAGGGATCACGCGAGGACGTTGGGCGCGAAGGTGACCCACCCTTATGCAGACGATTCCGAATCGTCTGGCCACTCACTCTCACACCAGTGTCTGTTTGAAGACGAGTGCTGATCTGATTTGCTGTGATGACACGATTTCTTAAGGCCAAGGTACGGATAAATCGATCCTGGGCTTGAGTTGTCGCCCTTGGTCGACCTGAGCGTGGTCTGTCCTGTACAGATTGTGTATCACAGTATCTGGACCATAGCCTGCTTATGACAGACTGAGAAACATTCATCGTCCGCGCCACAACCGCCTGTGTTATGCCGATCTGTAGCATGCCAAGGGCATGTAACCTTTCATTTTGGGTAAGCCGACGCATATCAAAATTTGTTTTCTGGTCTCTAAAACAATTAAACTGATGTTTCCACCCTGGAATTCAATGCCACAATGACTGTAACATTCAAAGTCAGAGTCGTGCAAATCTTGGGTTGGACCCCCATGATGATCCCAAGCATCACCTGCATTCCATGCGGTAGCTATTGGTGCGTTTGGGAGTCACATTTTACTGGAAATGTTTCTTCTGTTAGGTTCTATAGTGACTTTTTTCGTAGTCATTTGCATATTTTAGTATTATGCCCCCAAAATCAAATATCCCCTACTTTTTTTGAATAGTATACTACTTCTGAATTTTATTGACATGCTACGTTTCAATACACATACAGGTATCGTTATCAAGCAAATAATAAACGATACCTGTATGTGTATTGAAACGTAGCATGTCAATAAAATTCAGAAGTAGTATATCCATACAAATGTGTTTATTTCTAGTGAAATCTATTTCTATATGGCTTAGAAGGATTAATGAAACTCAAGTTCGGATAATATTCATTTTGGTTTGGTTTTCTTACTGAAATGTTCAATGATAAATCTGAGTACATTTTTAGCATGGATCAAGTTGTGAAAAATTAGATTTTATACAAAAAGTGAAAATGATGACCAGTTGCTTTAAAGGCTATTCAGATTCAAATGACACATAGTTGTATTTCAATATACAAATGATGCAGCACATGAATCATACACGCAGTAATCAGGGTATCATTTAATCTTGCTCATTCAGCCCAAATTTCTTTCACATTCATTCAATATCAAATCAGTTTGAAATTTCGTAAAAATGATCTAAAATCACCAAAATAATCTAATTTGTACTTGTGTTCATGATACAGCTGACTGTTTAATTATGATAATGAGTGTCTAAATTACAAGCTTGGATATACTTACTTAGATTTTGGCTGATCTAGAGTAAGATCTTGTATTTCATCTTCTAGATCATCATCTTGTAAATCTAGCTTATCTTCATCTTTTTTATCTATACTATTATCTTCATCTTCCTCTAATAACTGATCTCGTAATATAGCTACATTATCTTTATGTTTTTTAGATTTTTCATGATTAGCCATTCTGTAAATAAGATTCAAATGTTTATAAATATTTTATGTAGCTTATAATTAGGGAGGAATCGCATTAAGTGAGAAGAGGTCGCTCTTAAGGAGCAAAGTTACAGGAGATCCATAAATGCATTATTAGAGTTAATGCAGTCGACTTTTAACACAAGAGAGAAGACACTTTCCCAAATTAAAATGCAACAAGATAACAGTGTTTAATAAAGTTCTGTCAGATGTATACAATATAGAGATATGGAGTTTAATATCCACTTCATATACGCTAGGTCATTTGAGGACAAACACATGGTGCAGTTTTATTTCAATAATTTACTTGCACAATGGAGGTTGGGGAGACCACCATACTCCTACCATAAGCTTTGGATCTAAAGTGTGCCACTTGACTCAATGACAAACCTTCTGATCTAAAGCGCATGCATTAAACTATTACACTAACAGAATACACGTCTAGAATATAACCCAAACTAACAAGTTCAAGTTTCTCAATTCAAAAACAGGAATCAATATGTATACAGTTGGAACTGCAAATAAATGGGGAAATATTTATGTACTTACGATTTTTCACTTTTAAAAGATTTATTACAGGCAAAACAATAGGTATTATCAATAGGTATTTCTTCATCTTCTTCTTCTATAGATTCTGTGAAAATAAAAATAGTTTATTTCATATACAAAACTAAGAAAATAAACTCACAAAAGGTGGGTAAGTTTACATTATTAAAATATATCATAAATCCTAATCTTCAAAATGATTTCAGGTTATATTTACAGGCTCCAAGTTAAAGAATGTCTTCTAATCAAACTTTAATTTTGAAAATCATACCATTGCCATTCTGTTCGTTTTCATCAATATCACTTTCACTTTCATCTCCATGATGTTTTGCTAAAGTTTTTTCTAACTGGACAAATTGATCTTCTAAACCTGCCGTTGAAGACCAGCCAACATCCTGATAGCTCTGCATAGCTCTTTAAAAAAAATATAAAGCATCATCATATATAAACAACACTAGGACTGAGTATTGTAGCTAAAAACCGTATTGCTTTATATTCCATTGTAACATGCTTAAGGAGGAATCTTGCATTTTGATTGGTCAATTAGACACTGTCTATTGTACAATAACACCACTCTGTTTACCTAATTTATTTTAAAATCCTAAAATAGCATGTTACAATGTCGATAAACACTTTCTGTTTCGCATTTAGAGGGGTGTTATTGTCCAATAAACATGTCCTGGGATTTTACATAAGAACCTGCCACGGTAACGCGTCTTGGGTCCTAATGAACTCAGGAATATCTATCGGACAATAAAACCGCTCTAAATGCGAAACAGGAAGCGTTTATCTCCTAAATATTACTACACAGGAAGCGTTTATCTCCTAAATATTACTACACAATGTTTTCTGTATCTCAATATATTTCTAAACATGAAAACTATCTTATATTATCGAGTGACAGAGGCTCATCGGTGAGGCATTGGCTCATTAACCTGGAGATCCAGGGTTTGATCCCGATGTTGGACGAGTTATGCTAGCATTATGCCTCTGGTTATGCTAGCGTGGTTTTTACTGTTGCAAAATGGGGGTCCTTGAAAGGAATAGCATCAAGTCGCGAAGTTGGGACAAAAAATGTACGTAAAAAATCCTTGGTAATTGAAATTCCATGAAGAGTAAGAGAAAACAGCACAGATAATTTACTACTGGCAAATGATCGGTTTTGCTCTGTCTTTAAGGATCTTCAAGATGGAAGTGTTACTGTCCAGAGCTGTCTCCTGTTCTTTCATGGAATTATTAAATGATTAAGAAAGGCACGAAACAAATGTTCACTTACTCTAATCTTTCTCTTTTCTTCTTTTCTCTGTTTTCTACAACTTTTTTTGCACTTTCTCTTGCTTTTTCTTCCATTTGTTCCTTTAAACAATAATAACAAATTGTTATGATATATCTATCAATAACTACCATGGAACCTTGAACAAGCTTACTAAAGAATGTTTATATCAAAATACATTTAAACAATATTTATATCATACACATGTATTAGTATAAAAACAAATTTTCAAGATGTGTTCTCTACTGAGATAGATTATATATATACCTACCCTATAAGCTTGAACTCTTTTGTCACGCTTTTTCACAAAGGCAACCAAATTCTAAAATAAATAGAGTTTGATGTTTTCAAAGGGTAAGTACCAGATATATTTAGTTAATAAAGCAACTGGTTAGTTGCAAACCATTATCCTAGGCCTGTACAACTTTCAGTTTGCATGTGATTGACTGTACGTTCCCAAATTCCACAATCTTAGCAAGCAATCATTTCCGAACAAGCCAAAATTTTGATTTCAAATTTTCAGATTGGGTAAGCAATGTTTTATTCAAGGTATACTATAATATATGGGGTGTTCATTCTTTAATCAATGAAATCATTATAAATATGTTCATTTTGCTTAAACATTCACAAATCTATTTCAACATTAACATATCCTCATTCTAAATGCCTTAATTTCTAAATGTGATCAGCTTATACTCCCCCCTAATAATCATTTTGAAACAAAAAGAATGACATTCTGTTGAAAACTGAACAAATTAATGGTTGATGTAATTGAGTCCAACACCCTTGGTTGGAAGAATTCAACAAAAGTAGTGACATGTTGCAAAAGCTAAGACTTTTAGTTAAAGTACCCTTATTTCTTCATTTCTTTCTTTCTTAGCAGCATCTTTAAGTTTCTTATTTTCAGCCTCTGCTTTACGTCGAGAATAACGATCAGGTGCTTCTCTGGTATCATATTTCTCCACCCAGACATATGACTTCATAGTGAAATAACTACTCCAAAAATCATAAAATGGTCGGACCTCCTAGAAAAAATAAATCAACTAAATGCACCAATAGGTAGATGTATGATCACATCTGCACAAACTGGGCCAATGATAACAACGTACAGTTTTCTGTAGCGTTACTGCCTACTCTTCATCGGATTTCAACGGTAGGATTCTTTTACGTGCACGCCCGCCTGTACACATCACCTTAGTATCTGTTCCCATCAGAATAACTAGACTTTTGTCGTTCAGAAGAATCAAACTCCACATTTCGTATGATTCTATTCATTTATTTTCTGAAATTACTGTTAAGAATATACCTCTTCATATGAACTCTTTGAGTTACCAAAATCTGGGTACTCAAAATCACTATCTTTATCATCCATAAATGGCACATCTTGTTCAAATATCGTCTTAAAAACTTTCCGATATACAGCATAAAATCCCTAAAAGACAAATGGATTAAATTATATAGACTTTCTAACACAAAGCTAGAAATACAGGTAGTTGGATAAAATACATACTAAGCATTACATATAAAAAAAATTCTGGTACTGAGACAATCCTTAAAAAAACTAAAGTGAAATAAGACATATTTTTTCTGATGCGGCGCTATCGGAGAATGAGACTATTTTTAAACTTTATTCAACTGGACACGGTCATTTCGAATAACAAAATATTGTTTGTTCCTAGATTTTCCAAACATTAAATGACAATGAATCATACAGACTCACCTTATCATCATCACCAAACCCAGAGTAACAAGATGATGTAAAATACTCAAATACATCTAAACTATCATCAGTATAGTTATCTCCCTTACCTAGACCTACAAAACATAACACAATTTCATAGCAATGAAATGGGTTTTAATTTCCTACTGTTCTTCATCAAGTGGGCTATGATCAGACAGCGACTATATACATGTAGCCTACTAATTCCAGGTCCTTTTATGTGCATGCCAATGAATACACAGGACCATGGTTTTTTGTATGTCAATGAGTACACAGGATCTTGGTTTTTTGTCCTATCCGGATGATCCAAACAACTATACATTGTGCCATGAGGAACCACCCCGGAAAATCCTGATGAACTTTCTCAGCCAATACCAGGAATGAAAATGGGACCTTCGATTTAGTAAGCTTACATCCTACTCACTGGGTCTCCAAGGATACGGAATATGCAAATAAATTTTAGAATCTGAAAATCCCTTATTTGAAATGTGTAAGCTCTAGCCAATGAAATAGGTCTCTAAACCTTGCTGCTATTGGTTGATCTGATAATTGTACCTAATTCCGATTTATACTTTGTCCACCTAGAATAACTGTGGATAATGGCATCTAATCATAACATACTTTATTTCATGTTTAATATCTTTTTAATACTAAATATATAATATATTGTACGCTTTCTAAAAGATTCCAAAATAATAAATATGTGCAGTAGCAGCATACCTCCACGTAATATGGCTTCTCTATGATTGTCATACCAGGCTCTTTCTTGTGGATCACTGAGAACCTCATAAGCCTGTTGAATCAAACGAAATTGATTTGTGGCTTCCTCTAAACAATCAGGATTTTTGTCTGAAAATACATTAAGGCATTAATTATTGGAGCTCAGTTATAAGAGATATACAATTTGTGTTGAGATTCTCAGTCTATGTGCCTTATTGCAGTCTGGTTTAAATGATTTAAATCATAATTGATTGTCATGATAACCTACTTCATAGGTACAGAAAGTTGTGTCTCGCATTATGATAATTATCAGCGGTGGAGTCTATGAGACTATAAATAGCCATGCACATGGAATTCTCTGCAAATCTATCCGTAAAAAGTCTATTGTTGACGATTTTGAATAGCAGTAAAATTTAGCTTTTTGGTTATTACATCAGAATTAGAACTTATGTTCGTTTTATTTTCTAAATTGCTTATCATTAAGTGTACCGTTAGGAGCAGCATTTTTTTGTTTAGTACAAATAATAACTCGTTTGCAAGAACATGATACTAGCAGTAGTTTCATTTTACTTTTACAAGGTTCTTAAAACAATTGTTGAGTTGCCTATTGTGCGTATTTCTAATTTAAATTTCTTGTTCCAGCTTTCTGTTATGTTTCGTAAATAAGTAGTCTTGATTATCCCGACCTCTCAATCAGACGTAGAATAGTCAGTAGACTGGTTAAGCGAGACTAATTTAAAAACAAGGGCATGTAACATATCTTTTATTCAACAGAGTCTGGATGTAACGGACGACACTCAGAACCAGTTTTCAGTCTATTATTTATAGATGGTTAAATAGTCATAGTTTTTTAAGTACAACTAACATGATCGTTTATTTAGTGACTATAAATGTGCGAAACTGAATTAAGGCTTGGTATATATAAATATTGTGGCGTAATTGTTGAGATAGTTGGAGATATTTATTTATGCTGTGTCACCCTATCATAGGAGAGTTTATTTAACAGTTCTAATCATTATAGTAATGGCATCCTTTTCACAATTACTGTTAATTACTGTTCAAAAGTTGAATACAAATGATGTGACCTTATCATTATCAAATTGAAACATATAACTTCAATGCTCAGTTCAAACATGTTTTGTGTATGTTTTTAAACGCAAAATTGAGTTTGAAAATAGTGTTGAATTGTTTAAAATGTGTGTCAGCCGTGGCAAGATAAATGATCCCTTTGGCAAATGAAGTAGAATTGAGGTGAAAAATGGTAGGTAAAGATTTCGAAATACTACCGGTATTTGAACAGAGGTGGGGAAGAGGGTTTTTTTTTCATATTGCAGCTATATAAGGTTGGATAGGAACTGTTAGTGGACATTGTCCGCTCAAAGACAGTTCCAAAAGGAACTACGTCCGTACCTGACACTGGATGAAGATCCAAAATATATGACAAACCACCATTTATAATGAATGGTCTGATGTGCGACTGGCAGATCTACACAGGTGAAAAATATCACTTACTACACCATAATATTTGCAGTTGTGGGCATAAAATCACCTTACTTATGAGACATTACAGAAATTAGATGTCATAAAGAAAAAGAGTTTCTAATAATACAAGAAGCAAGGTGAATTAAATGGCCCAACCGTTGCTAAAACATCAGATTAAAAGATTTATCTCACGTTTAGAGTAATTTAATAAACTAAAAAGTAAATTATTAAGAACCTGGGTGCCACTTCAAAGCTAACTTTCTGTACGATTTTTTCATATCTTCAGCATTTGCGTCTCTGGGGACACCAAGAACGTCGTAATAACACTTTATTTTCGTAGTCATTTTTCAGTTTTATAAAAATTCAACAACACGTTTTGATTTCACAACAAATCCTACTAAGGGACATTACTCTAAAATTATTCAACGTCATCCAGGCGGATTTTAAAAAAAAAGACGGTCTAAGGGAGGCAAAGCCATAATCAACAGGAATCAGACCACACTTCTCTCACAGCACCACCCCACCTAAACATAAATAAATCATTACAAATCATATATATACTGTAACTACTCCCTTGTTTATCTGTTATCTTGTGGGCCCTGTTCTGAAAACTTTTTTCGTTAACCAGTAATTTATCGGGCAAGTCTTGGGGTCGAAGATCTTCAAAATATGTCAAAGAACTCGAGGGTAAACCTGAAACGCCTATTCCTTGGACAGCTATGAATTGATTCAGAATTCCATGATGGCGGTAATTATGTTCTACTCGGTTGTCCCTTGTCTGGCAATACCTGCTGCACCACGGACAAGAGGGTACCACACCAGAAATCTTTCCTGTCTGCTGCAGGGATTGAACACAGGACGTGCAAGTTAGCAAGCCAACTTCTTACTGAGCCATCTAATAGTATACAAACGTGACAAGGAACAGTATGTTTTCACAGAATGGGTTTCTACGTGTAGCCATACTTAATTCAAAACAATATTCTAATATCGTAAACAGTCAACTTGAATCAATTTAATTTAATTATTGTTTAAATGTACTACAAGTAGTTGAAAATCATAATACACACATCAAGATATAAGCCTTTAATAGTTCCTTGCTTCAGACAATTTTCCACATTTACTTGCATGGATTAACAATGATTATGATGCTTTCCTATTAACCAGGCGGTACAGGGTTTGATCCAGTTCCTTGGCATTTTCCAGTCTGTACTCCATTGTCTGTCATGATGGCCTGGCATTACAAAAGTATATCGGATTGTAATGAACAACATGGTCCAGAAGTGTACTTTTGGAAAGCACAATAAGAATAGTTGACAGTTGGAATTTAATGAAGTGTAGGTACTAGGATTAAACTTCTCTGTATGGCGTAGATATCCATCTTAATTGGCCTGGTGCACAAAAAGTATGACGATTAAGCCCATTTAATTTATGTTGGCCACTGGGTTTGTTTGAAGAATGACAGGGACAGAAAGAAATGGGGATTAACATTCACTTGACACAAACCAGGTCATTTTGGGACTAACATATGGTTTTATTTATTTCAATAATTCACTTGCGTGTAGGGGTCTTTAGCAGTGGGAGGAAACTGGAGTACCCAGAGAAAACCGACGAGGTTGGACAGGTGACCCTACTTCTTGCCACGTACAACCGTGAAAGGGACAGAGAGCAATGCTGTTTAGTTAACTAAATAGCTGACCTTTCCAAGTACTCTGACAAATATTCAAATTTGGGCATTTTTATAATCTTCAGGTTTTATTTCTGACCAACAACCATTAATTCTCAAAAATTACAAAAGTTATAAAGCCAAAAGGAAGTATCAGAAGATAAATCTTTTAGTTATGTCTATTTTGTAATTTTGTCAGAATTACTACTAGGGTGTTACAAAGTAAAGAAGTAAAACGTTTTTTGTACATCCAGTCATTTATTCACAAAAGAAAAATGAAAATGATTTCTTCATGTCTGGAGACACAATCTGAAACACAAAAAATTGACTAATATTAATTGTTAGAAAATTTTTTTATTGAACAAAATGTTTTTTTAGTATGTCCATATCCATATTCACATACCAGATGCCTGCAAGATTATTCATGTAAACTCATAAATTTTGACTTTGATTAGCAAAGACAGGAGCTGAAAGTGTGCCATGTTCTGCTCTGACTGGGCTAATGAAGATGGGGGTATGCCATACAGTGTGCCATGAGGAAAACCTTGCACAGATAGCAGAGCTACAGTCTACTCTTGTATCAAACTCCAAATGCCAAGGGTTCTTTTAGGCGCATGCAGTACCTCAGGTTTTTGTCCCACCTGGCTGACTATACACCGTCACTTGCCAATGCCAACCAGACCTTCTGTCCTACACCACTGACAAGGGGGAACCATGCTGGAGAAGTGACGTGAGCACTGGCGCATTGGAAAAAAAAGGTTGCCAGGTAATGGAATGTATGTCCACCAGTAATTAGGGTCAGTTTACAAGGTTAACAACTCGCAATAAAAAGTTCAAAAGAATGAAAAGATTGGATCATAATTGAAGTTTCAAAGATGTGAAATAAACATTTTGTAATCAAATCAATATTCAATATGAAAGACAAATTGTGACATAAAAAGTACCCACTACTTTGTCTGAAAATTGCTACGGTACTTTAAAAATTGAAAATTTACCCCTCCAATATCTTTTTTAAAAATTTCCTTGTAAATGTTTGTCTTGTATGTCATTCACAAAATTTTAAAATAAATGGGTAATAACTTCAAAATATACCATTAACTATTGACACAATGAACAATCCATGCCCATTTAAAAAAAAATCATCAAAAAACACTGTCATAATGTGCAAAGCATTCGCAAGAAAGGTTGAATGAACGCAGGCAACTACAATCTAATTGAGCTTGAAATTATCCATGGATAAATCACACCTATTGAAAACTAGAGTTATTAGATCACCCAAAATTTAGTGATCTTTCTGGACCTAAATTTGATCCGGTTTGATACATTCTAAACGAAATCTCGACATTTCATAGACCCTATCTAACTTACTTTTTTTTTTTGTTTGTTTTTTTAATTTCATACTGTCTCTCATCGTAATCTTCTGGCTTCTCTTTCAGATTCTAATAAAGTTAAGATATCGCCTTCTCTGACTGGGCCTTTAACATTTCTAATAATAGATCGATTACTTTCATCTAAAAACTCCACTCTGACCTATAAATATAAAAAAAAAACTTCATATGTACACTGGCTTTAATTGATATAAATTACTGATTAAACAAGAATACTATTGTCTAGTCTGACTTAATCAGATATTTAATTTCACTAAATAATGATTTTGGTTTCTGACTGTTGTGGATATTACTGATCATTTCAAGGATTGTCAATCACTTGCAAACTACATCATCATAAAAGTTGAATCCTTTAATTATGTATATATCCGTCTAACAATTCTGTTAAGTATTTCTACTTGCATGGGCATAAGAAAAAGAAATGAAATGAATGGGAATCAAATCAAGTCATAAATTCAAAGTTGTTTACATAAAATCTGTCAATGATCTGCATCAACTTTAGACACCATATTGTCGACAACTCCAACTTTCACTGAAATCTTTTGATTTCTATATGGAAGATTTTCTGATAATACTATTTCAATTTTTTGTCTTAAATAATAGTTAACTAGCTATCTGCCTAAGCTACAGCCGTAAATATCCCGTCAAAAGGCAACACCTAGGAACTAACCTTTTTCTTACTTTGAGAAAACAAAGAAAAACATAATGAATATTTTAACCCCAGCTATTGAGGTTTTTCTGTGGCATAATAGGCAAATGAAGGAAGTTGCTTGGTTGTGTCATGGGTGTAACTGCTTACAGAATCAAAAGATCGGAATATCTCAGGAAGCACATATCCCATATCCTAGTAACTACTAATTTGGTCCTAACTCAATTTTAACAAAAAGTGAGTTACTAGGTGTTGCCTTTTGTCGGGAGAAATATTTGTAATGATTATTAAGGCACTGTCTTAAAGATCTAGCGCCAATTTCTGAACAACTAAAAATTTTGAATTGAGTCTTCAGACAAGAATATTTTGCGCTCAACAACTTTGGCATTTGATTTTCCCTTTTATTTGTAGTGTCTCGAGGAAAAGCAGCATTTGTGTACTTATATCATTACCTGTGTACATTGACCCTGAGAGCCAGTTCTGCCTAAAACTTTGGTGACCTGAAAAAATAATAACATCTCAGGTTATACATGTAAAAAAAACAAAACAAAACAAAGATACAGGTGGTAATTTGTGATTCTCGCCACACTCACACTGTTTTTAACAGATTAATATTACAGATATATAAAAATGCAAGATTTAGAGAGATGAGATATCCGTTCAAAAAATAGATAATGCAAAATGAATTACTTTATTCTGAGCCAAGTTATCACTGTTTGTAGTTTTGACAGGTTGTGTGCATTGCATTGATTATTATTGTAACCCCTACTGGTATATTCAAAACTTAAGACTAGCTCCTCCTAATTAATAAGCCCTAATCTTTATTCTGGTCAACAAATTGTACTATTTTACAATATTCCAATAAATTGATGATACAAATTTCATCACACCTTATATTTAAAAAATTGGAACAATTCAACTAAATGGTTTAAAAATAGGTTGCCAGGCAACGAAACATACGCCCACACAGCAGCCAAATCGTCCGGGCAGCCAACAAGAATTGTCGCATATTAAGGAATTATCAGAAAATCTTTAGAATTTGTTTGGTTTTTATAATCAAACATTTTTTTTTAAATCATATAATAATTGTGACCTCCAGAGGCACCACAAGCTAAAAAGGGTGATTTTTCGTACAATCAGGGGACATAATTCAGGAAGTAATGACCCGATGGGCGCAAATATCGAAAGGAACCAAGATCTTTGGGTTTAAAACATACCTGTCAAGTTTCATCAAAATCGATTCAAAATTGTGACCTCTATAGGGTCCACAACCTTGATATAACATATTTTCACACTATTCGTGTACAAACGGCGGCCATTTTGTCCGTCAATTCTAGTCCGGTTTTCACGTAATTCAAACTCTCTCTTCATTACCATGTAACGGTGATATAGTCAAACGTTTTTTTAAATCGGATAATAATTTTGACCTCCAGAGGGACCACAAGCTAAAAAGGGCAATTTTTCGGACAATCAGGGGCCATAATTCAGGAAGTTACGATCCAATTGGCGCAAATATCGAAAGGAATCAAGATCTTTGGGTTATAAACATGCATTTCAAGTTTCATCCAAATCGGTTCAAAATTGTGTCCTCTACACTGTTCACAACCTTGCAGGGTTCCCGCGGTCCTTGAAAATCCTTGAATATCCTTAAATTTAAAATTTCATTTTCAAGGTCTTGAATATCCTTGAATTTCGCGGAAATAGGAAAATATCCTTGAATTTCAGTTGAGATCCTTAATTTTGTTGGTAATACTGGTAAGTTGATCTAAAAAAACCGTTTAGATTATAAGTAATGCTGGTTATACTAAACAATAACTCTTGACGTATACCTGTCAATCAACTGATCTAAATAAACAGCTGTGTTTTGTCACGTAATAACAAGACAAGCCAATGACATTTACCGTTAGGCAACCAAATACTCTCACGTGACTCCATTGTCCAATTAACATACTAGAAGCCACTACACTGACTAATCAAAATCGGTATTAGTAATTACATTAAACAATGCATTATAAGGAAAAGGGAAATAACTCTGTTTTAAAAATGGCGGGAGTTTTCCCCGGTGTGCCGGAAGTCGATCTGTAATAATAAAAAACAGTTTATGTCTTCAATTATAACGATAGTTGGTAATGTTTTGGTTGTTTTTAAGATGAAAAATTGTAACTTTAGGCTAAAAATGTCCTTGAAAATCCTGGAATTTGACGTATAATTATCCTTGAATATCCTTGAAAAAATGTTTGACGAAGCCGCGGGAACCCTGCCTTGACATAACATATTTGCACACTATTCGCGTACAAATGGCGGCCATTTTGTCCGTCAATTTTGGTCCGATTTTCACGAAATTCGAACCCGACCTTCATAACCATGGAACAATGATATAATCAAACGGTTTTTTAAATCGGATAACAATTTTGACCTCCAAAGGGACCACAAGCTAAAAAGGGCAATTTTTCGGACAATCAGGGGCCATAATTCAGGAAGTTGCGATCCGATTGGCGCAAATATCGAAAGGAACCAAGATCTTTGGGTTATAAACATGCATTTCAAGTTTCATCCAAATCAGTTCAAAATTGTGTCCTCTACACTGTTCACAACCTTGATTTAACATATTTTCACACTATTCGCGTACAAATGGCGGCCATTTTGTCCGTCAATTTTGGTCCGATTTTCACGAAATTCGAACTCAACCTTCATAACCATGGAACGGTGATATAATCAAACGGTTTTTTAAATCGGATAACAATTTTGACCTCCAGAGGGACCACAAGCTAAAAAGGGCGATTTTTCGGACAATCAGGGGCCATAATTCAGGAAGTTACGCTCCGATTGGCGCAAATATCGAAAGGAACCAAGATCTTTGGGTTATAAACATGCATTTCAAGTTTCATCCAAATCGGTTCAAAATTGTGACCTCTAAACTGTTCACAAGCTAAAAAACGTGATTTTTCGTACAATCAGGGGCCATAACCCATGAAGTTACAGTCCGATACATGCCAATATCGAAAGGAACCGAGATCTTAGGGTGATAAACCTATGTTTTAAGTTTCATTGAAATCGGATAAAAATTGTGACCTGTAGACTGTTCACAAACAATTGTGAACGGACGGACGGACGGACGTCCGGACGGACGTCCAGACGGACGGACGGACGAACAGGGGCGACGACAATATACGTCCACATGAAAATGTGGGCGTATAAAAAGCCCTACGTAAACCTTTTCAAATGTAACTTGGATTTAAAAATATTTTCGAAGCCTCTGGACAAGTAAAATAGGATGTAATGTATCTACATCTAGTACTTCTGATTAGAATAATATAAGGCTATTATTTTCTGGAGCTGCCAAGCCAGCAAGAGTGTTATTGTCCCTTTAAAAGGTAGGGTGCCCCACGTGCCAACTGAAAAGTTGTTCTTGACACGTTGATCCTGCACGTTTTAGTTCAATGACTTACTACTGATTTCTAACAGTCTCACACACTCGTTGAAATTAGCTGTACCATTAGAAGCTGCATATTTTGGAGTACAAATAATATCTCTGACTCAACGTCCGTATGGAAGAATAATGATCAAAGCAGTAGTTTCATTTTACTTTCTTAAAAATATTGTTGAGACGCCTGATGTTGGTGCTTCTAAATTCAATTTCGTGTTCCATGTTTCGTAAAAAAAGTAGTCTTGATTATCCCGACCCGTCAATTAGACGTAGAATGATCGGTAGACTAGTTAAGCGAGACTAATTTCAAAACAAGGGCACGTAACCTATCTTTTACTCAAAAGTGTCTGGATGTTATGGACGCCACTCCAAACCATTTTTCAGTATTATTTATGTATGGTTTAATGATCATAGCTTATGAAGTACAGCATGGTCGTTTATTTAGTGACTATAATGTGTGAAACAGATTTAAGGCTTTCTAAATATATTAGTATTGTGGTGTAATTGTCGAGATATTTGGAGATATCCATTTAGGGTGGGGCACCTAGACTGGTGGCCAGTCTTCTCCACACACCAAAAATTGGCCAGTCCTCTCAAAAAAAACCAAAAAAAAACGTAATCTCTAGAGACTGGGCAAATAGAGCTTCATTCTCATCTAGTAGGTCAATTGCATTATGTAGGTCGTGTGACGTCGTGCACGTGATTACTGCATTTGCACTGGCAAACTGGTGTAGGTGCGAGATGTTTGTTGTGGATAACAGTTATTGTTATTTAGTGATACTTTAACGATCTAAGAATTTTGTTGACGGACAATATCTGTCGAATGAACGGATACAACGTAGGGGATGAGGTGAATGAACATAAATAATTACACACGACATCATTATAACAACTTAACGAAGCCAGTTCATGCGTATCGGGACGAAGCCGAATGGCGAATGGAAACAAAAACGTGACATTAGCCCGCAGACGGTTTCAGCATGACTGCTTTGCACTCCATTCGAGACGCATGATTCATGAAGGTAAATATCGAACTTAATTTATCTTAGACATTACATTTACAAATTCGTGTCACGTGACTCGGGGCTTGCTTGACAACTGTCAATCATTCCAAATAAGGAACAATGTAAAACAGGACAGGAACGCCCATTTTATTGTGAAGTTTGCAAATTGTCCAGTCTCTGGTGCTGGTTACAGGTTTACTCCAATTTTTTATTTTATACAAATGGAAACGAAAGTGTTGGTTTACTAAAAATTAATACTTTTATATAAATCGAAATGTAAAATAAATAGAAGAGACTGGGCCAGTCTATGGGGCACCCTATAAAGGGCATGGCTAATTTAAAGGTTAGGGACCTCTTTCCAAAATGGACGGTATGTGAAGGTACAGTACAAACACCTTCGGTCCATAGCAATTAAGAGCGATACTTGCTAGGACAAGGACTGAAGGAGCCATGCATAATCTAGCTATGTGACAATTCTGGCTTCTCGACAGTGCAAACTTTGTCAACAGCCTCGTTTTCGTTTGGACTGCCGGAAGTTGAGCGTTGGTACCCCCCCACTCATAAAATCGGTGTTTTGGTGTTTATTTACATTAGTGGGGGGTCTACACACATTTTGCTGACGAAGATAACAAGCCCGTTATTACGCTCGTCTTGATTTTTTTCCGATTGGATTTGTAGAAGTTTAACACGAAGATCGGCATTTTCTGCGATTTTTCAAGTCATCAAAATCACTTCGCTTTACTAGAAAATAAGTAAAATATTTTTTAAAACTATGATAATATTTTACTGTGGTTATCTGACGATCTACTTGCCAAATTTCAGGCAAATCTATCGACTCCCATGGAATGAATTTGTCCGCGCAGTTTTCGCCTCCGGTATTTCATTGAGGTTTGTTGGTCACGTGACCCATTTTCCCGCACACCCATTGGCTGAATTGTTTGGCATAAGAAATACTATGCGTATTATATTTAATAATAAATACAACTGATATTGACCTGTGCAATTAATCATGTTTTAGACTTGTGGGGCTTTTGTTGTGCTTTCCAATGATACCAAGTTTATTGAAATTGAACAATAATTGAGAAAGTTACAAAACATTTAGTGAAGTGTTAAATTGGGTCAAAAAGTTATTTCGCGAGCGCTACTGTTTCTTACAAAATTAATTGACGCGTTAATGATTAATTATGCACCATTTAAATCGCTCTAACTTTCTTGCTATTTATTGCAGAAAGATTATTTGGTATCATTGGAATGGCCGGCCAAAGGGCTTTCTAATAGTGGTATTTGCATTGCAATCCATTGACTTTAATTTTTTTTGTCACATAGCTACATAATCAAAATCAACTATCATTTCGCCTATTTTCAACAGAAAAGTGGTTAACTTTCATATAGAATGTAAGTGGGGCAACATATGAACATCACAGATTCTAGAATTGTTTATTGTTCGCTTAAACTTGAATTTATGACTACTTCTGAAGTAGAAGTTAGGTAAATTATTATTTACTTTAGCCAACTTGATAGGTGCCATCTTATCCATGGTGGCGGTTGAGTGAAAAAGAGAGCGGAAGGGGTTCCCACGTGCGATGTCATGGAGCACCTCCGCAGAAACATATTTCTAAACATTGGACTTGGATCAAGCGTATACGCATTGACTGACCTAGTCTCGGTCACCCAGAACCTCCTAGTCTTCAACGAGCGGAGGGTCTGGGTCGGTTCTCAATTTTTGACGAAAATTACTGGATAATCTACCACATAAAAAACCAAACATTTGGTTACGCATGGGCAATGGAACCTATTGGCTTAAGTATCCAATGAAAGTATCGGTAAGTGCTAGATCTTATGAAGCCGGGCCGATTTTGTTAGATTCTATAAAGCGTGGTTGAAATATATCCCACCGTTCACTTGGCACATCTATTATTAGAAACAAAATAGAGACGATGAAGAATTAAGAAGATTGTGAGAAGCAATACGTCTGATTCGTGACGAGAGAAAATTACCATTTCAATTGAAACCTTTACAAACAAAAGTGTCATCGTTGACAAGCGAGCTGTTTTGATAGATTCAGTACGTGGTAACTTAAAAGACTGGATAATCCAGACAATGACCTATTTTCCGTCAAATTTTGAGGACCCATCCAGACTAATATTCGTAGAATATTTGTATGGATGATAAGAGACTATGACTGACCGAAAACAGTTTTTCGGGTTTCGTAATTTTACACGTGAATTCTGGGTACAAAATTCGAGACAAATTTTCCAACCCATTGCTTAGATATATAATACACGTTTTAGTTATATAAATGTACTAGATGTGACTACCATGTTGCACTTGTTACACGGTGTATGCTGTTACACGTTAAGAAATGGTTCTACTTACTGACGTCTTCCGTCTTACTACAGAGTTCCTCTGCGCAAGTTATTTAGTCAAATGAGTCGAAATGACTTCAAAAAGTTTACTGGCCTATAGCTCCATTAATTTACACATAAACTAACCCAAAACTGCACTGCACATAAATCAATTACACTTACATGACCTACACACAGGGCCTTGAAGGGATTAAAATAAAACTTCTTACTACTGCTTGACTATAACTAAGCAGTGGTAAGAAGTTTTATTTTAATTTATTTTAATCCCTTCAAGTGCCTGTGGACCTACACCCAGTAGCCTACCACTGACAAGTGGAAACAACATCAGACAACACCAGAAATGTCTCGGCAAACAATAGGATCGAACCCGGGAATCCCAGGTTAGCGAGTCAGTAGTTTTTTTTTTTAGCCTACCCAGCCGACTGGATTCAAGAAATCGTAACTGAAAATAAACAAATCCAATACCCCGTTTTGTGTTATTATTTATTTATTTATTTAAAAAAAAAATGAATAAATTCTATGCATGAATCTACACCCACATTAGGTGGTAAATAACCCATGTATCTCAAAAATTATTCCAACCCGATCCAACACAGAGTCAAGGGGTTGGGGGAAAAAAGAAAGAAAGACGCCATGAAGATGGCATGTACCTCATTCCATTTTAACAAAATAATGTACATGCAGATCGTTTCAGTATATTATATAATAAAATAGAAATTGGGAGCATATACTCTACCTCCGCAGTTAACCAACGATATGCTTGTTTTGCTCATTAAAAACCAGTGCCGGACTGGACCCACCTGACAGGTGGGCAGTGCCGGACTGGACCCACCTGTCCACCTGTCCGTGACAGGTGGGCCTAACCTTATTTTTTTTTTAGAAAATTCGGGCCTAAGCCTATATAGATAAATCAGGAAGGAGAGGACAGGACATAGGCGGGTACTTGTATAGACCTTGGTCAATGACCTGACAGGCGGGCCTTCGACCTACCAGTCCAGCACTGCGGGCGGACGCATTCTTTTTGAAAAAGCTGGTTCGACGTCTTGAACCGATGCGATTTTACAATCCTAACTATTTTGATATTTGCCTAAATGTACACGTATGATCTTTTATGTTTCGTACGAAACGTCTTACGCCACAACCTACAGCTCTTATATATGTATAATGTTTGTAGGGGGGGGGGGGTATGGGAACGAGGTCTAAGTGGGATTTGGCAGATTTATTTCCCCAGCTTGATAGTCATAGGCGTACGGCCTCGATGACAGTTAGGGGTGGGGGGCAGAACCCGAAATGCCCGAAAAAAAATTGGGGTTTATAGACAGCAGCGTCGGTGTTCTTCGCCTCTCCAGAGCTTACATATGGACCCCAAAGAAAATTTTGGAATATTTAACCTCTGCAAACGCATTTTCCTGCTATTTCAGCCCGTGAACAAAACAACTTCAAAGTGGTCTAATCAGCCTAATTAAGGTTGGCTGACTCGAATTCCAATCAACAGATCAATCGTTTAAAGTCCACGAAGACGGGATCATTGGAAGAAAATTTTGAAAATTTGACTATGAATACAGCAACTTCAATGTGGTCCAGTGTTATAGCCTACCTGGGTGACCCGAATTCTAAACAACCAATTAATCGTCGCGGGATATGGGGAACCCACCCTCCCCGAGAAAAGTTTGAAAATTTAACCACTGCAAATGCGTTTTCTGCTATTCTATAGCCCGTGTAAACAACTACAAAAGTGTCCAGTGGTTTTGTAACCGAAATCCCTCTCTGAATTCCACCCATCCAATCAGCTGCATTCACAAAAAATAAACGATACGAAAAATGTCGCACAAAGTAAAGTGCCTCCAGACAAAATGTCTTAATCCATAGTCAACTCGGTACAAATTCGTGGTATTCAATTATTAAAAGAAGAGTAAAATTAGTGTTTTATAATCGTTCGATGACAGTTTGGGGGACAGAACTTGACAGAACCCGAAATGCACGAAAATATTTCGGGTTTACCGACAGCGACGCCTGTCTTCTTCGAGAGGCGAGGAAACGGAGCTGACCATGTATGGACCACCAAGAAAATTTTGGAATATTTGACGGCCGCAAACGCGTTTTCCTTTATTTTCTATATGTCTGGTCCATGGTTATTTTATCCACTTTACAGAAAATTCACACCAATCCGACTAAAATTAATTGAGCTATCTTCACTCAAAGTCGTATCCCGTAAAAAACGACTTTGGCAATATCGAAAACACTCTTCAACCCCTCAGACGCCAGTAACGTCACAGTGACCGAATCATATTCGGAATGTTTATTCCTTAATTAGCTATATACACCCGGCGTGTGTAGTCATTAACGCCTAGCTGATTCCTTAATCCCCCTGTCAGAGATATCCAATCTCCGCAACATGGAAAGGGACATCAAAAAAGAACATGACAACCATGCGACAGACCATTTTCCTGGTTTATTGTTTTGACACTACAAACTCACTTTTCAAAGAGTAAAACAGGGGAGATAATTGGGTCGAGATCAATAAGTCTCTCACACTCCCCCTGATGGCCAGAAAGAAATACGGATTCGAGATGGACATCACATAAATTTTAGACTATTGATCCAAAATATACTAAACTAGAACAATGATAATATAGCTCACTAAAACTACAGTTTGAATTAACACCGAAACTAATAAACATGAATTTGCGAAAATACTGTCCTACATTTTTTTTACTCAAATGTCACATAATTACACACGCGAACAGTTTCACCATCATTTTTCTAAACAAGATTTGGGAGCCAGGCTTTTCTCCTTTCGTCGGATTGAACTGCTGCTTTCCTTCGTGCAGGAGCGCCCGATGTATTTGGTACTGATTCGCATTGACCAGATTCTGGAGCATCATCATCAGATTGATTTCCACCTTGGTTTGTAGAATTTTGACAATTAATCTCCAATGGGTACAAAAGTTGCATAGGTCTCCTTAAGGTAGTAGGTCTTCCCCTTTGGGTGGTGGTTCGTATAACTGCTCCGCGCACAGAGCCATCCTTACTTGGTATAAGATCGATTATTCTTCCTAGTTTCCACTGATTCCTAGGTAGATCTTCATGGTGAATAATGACTATATCGCCAAGAGAAACGTTTTGGTTGGTTTCGCTCTTTCCACGGTGAGAGGATCTAAGTTCCAAGAGATATTCCGATTTCCATCTCTTCCAAAAATGATTAAGAAGATTATTTAAATGCTTCATTCTCCTGGTTACATAATCCTGAGTTAAAGATAGATCGTTCTCGTTAACGGTCGATGAATCACAAAGGTCTGGTAAGTTAAGTAGGCGGCGGCCAATAAGCAGATGAGATGGTGTCAGCGGTTCCTCAACATCCTCCGTAGAGACGAAGGATAATGGTCTTGAGTTAAGTGCAGACTCTGATTCGCATAATACAGTACTGAGCTCCTCAAAGGTGAGTTTAGCACTGCCCAGTACCCTCTTCAGACTCCGTTTTACTGATTGAATTAGGCGCTCAAAGAGTCCTCCCCACCAGGGAGCTTTCTCCAGGTTAAATGACCACTGGATACGATTGCTCGCAAAATGATTAATGAGATCTGGGTCATTAAAGAGGCGTGACAACTGTTTAGCCGCAGACACAAAAGTTTTACCGTTATCTGAGATAATTAGTCGAGGTACTCCTCTCCGTGAAGTAAATCGCTGGAAACACCGTAGGAATGCAGATGTTGTCAGATCCGGAACAAGCTCCAAGTGAATGGCCCTAGTGATACAGCATGTGAACAGACAAATCCAAGTCTTCTGACTGGTGCTGTCTTGGCATGTGGTCCTTATAAATAACGGTCCTGCAAAATCCACACCAATGTTGGTGAAAGGAGTAGTTTCATTAACTCTAAATTCTGGCAATGGTGGAGAATGAACCCCTTGATACGGTTTACCGTCAAATTTTTTGCATATGACGCATTGGTGTATAACCTTCCTCACAAACTGACGTCCTCTAATGAACCAATATCTGGATCTCAGTTCGGTCAATGTTGCCTTGACTCCGGAATGCATCACTCTTTCATGAGCCTCCTTCACAATTAGCGGTGAAAGTGGGTGGTCTTTATCTAGGAGGATGGGAAATCTGGCTGATTCTGGTAGAGCGGCATTATGCAGACGACCCCTACATGTCAAAATATCATTTTCATCCGGACTGATTGAAAGCTGTTTCTTCCAAGCTTCGAAATTGGGTTTGCTCTTCATTTTTTCTTGAATTTCCTTAATCCATAAGATCTCGGCTTTAGTAATTTCATCTGGTGTTAATGATCCAGTGTCAGATCTTTGCCCCTTAAGTCCCTTTATGAATTTTAAAACTAAGGCAGTAATCCTGACGAGTTTTGTAAAGGTACTATATCTCAAGCAGGATATGATGTTGCTTAATGACGTAAGTGTAACTGGTACAGTGTTAGTGAAAAATGTGTTTCTGTCCTTAGCCTTCATTTCTGGCAAGTATTCATTCAAGACATCCTCAAATTCTTCAGGTTTGTCATACCGGACGTTTTCCTTTAGCCAAGATGGACCTTCCTTCCATAATGAACTGCAAACTAAATCAGATAGACTCAGACCTCTTGAAGGCAAATCAGCAGGGTTGGAAATTCCAGAGACATGATACCATGCATCAACTGATGTTAAACTGCGTATTTCGTTGACTCGGTTTTGAACGAATTGCTTCCATTCCTTCGTTTGGTTGACAATCCAATACAACGCCACCTTTGAGTCCGTAAAACACACAACATCCTTAATATTTACCTCGAATTCTAAGGCCGTTCGGATATTGCTAATAAGTCTGGATAATATTAAGGCTGACAACAATTCCAGTCTTGGGATAGTGGTAGGTGAGGTCGGTGCAACTCTCGTTTTTGAAGCAACGAAACGAACATATGTCGTGGAGATGGTCTGGTACTTTAGATAAACAACTGACGCGTAAGCCTTGGCCGATGCATCACAAAATCCCACAAGAGTAGTTTTTATTACAGTATCCTCAATGCTGGATTTATAATATCTGGGTATCCTAACACATTTCATTTGGGAAAGCGACTTGACCAATTGGTGCCACTTCTGTAGCAGTTCATCACCAAGGGGGTCATCCCAATCCAAGTTGACAAGACAAAGCTCCTGAAACAACATCTTAAACCGGATAATGAAGGGGGCTAGGAAACCTAAAGGATCAAAGAACTTCGATCCAACGCTAACAACATTTCGCTTGGTTGGAGTAACTTCCCTGGATATCTTGGCAATAT
The DNA here is from genome assembly GCA_948474765.1 of Patella depressa. Classification (NCBI taxonomy): domain Eukaryota; kingdom Metazoa; phylum Mollusca; class Gastropoda; family Patellidae; genus Patella; species Patella depressa. Next base: position 20,066,418 of record OX419716.1, read on the forward strand.
CTTCCAAATCATAGACAAGTTCATCACTGGTGTAATCCCATGGAATTCCTAATATTTTCTGAATATGAGTAGAACCTAAGGGGCTAGGATTCCCTAGGGTAAGTTTTGCATAAGTTTCTTCTTCTCCTGTTTGGGTTACTAAGTTCTCCTGGTCTAATTTTTCTTGAAGTACAATCGAATTAGTTTTAAATTTTCTGAGATTAAATCCTCCTTCTAAGAGTCTTGACTTTGATGACTGATACAAACGATACGCATCTTCTTCGGTTTCTGCACCAGTAGTCAGGTCATCAACATAAATTGACCGCAGAAAGTTTCGGACAAATTCTGGATCCTCCTCCGCATAGGCCTCTATATGGTGTCTTATGGTACCATTCAGAAGGAAAGGAGACGAGCTTACTCCAAATACCACTCTAGTGAAACGTAGGTATATGACATCTGGCGTTTTCTTCTTGATATCGTCAAACCATAAAAAACGAAGTACGTCTCTGTCGGTCTCAGGTAGTGATACCATCAAAAGGGCTTTCTCTATGTCGCCTGTAAGTGCTATTCTGTGGGATCTAAAACGAAGGATAATACTGAATATCTTTTGGTTAAATGATGGACCCGCATACAAGCAGTCGTTGAGTGATGGGAATGGAGGTACCTTAGCAGACGCGTCAAACACAATTCTGAGTTTGGTTGTGACCTTGTCCTTCCGTAGGACACCGTGATGGGGTAAGTAATGTATTCGACCAATCTCGCCATTTCTTGGATCAACCAGTTCGACAATTCCTTGATCAATCTGATCCTGGATGACTGAATCATAATTTTGAAGGAATTCGGGTTCAGCTATCAAACGCCGATGAAGATTTTGTAGTCTCTTTAAGCAAAGTCTGTAATTGTCGGGTAACGATGGGTGTGGTTGTTTCCATGGTAGCATCACCTGGTACCTTCCATCTTTAAATGAAATATTGTCTACAAAGTCCTCATAAAGAGAGCTATCCTTCACACCTAAGGATTCTAAGTCCCAAAACCTTTTCAGCTGCTCGTCTAAACTGATGTGAAGTGTGGTAACTAATGTATGTTTGGTGTCTATTGGATCTCCAACAGCTGGTCCAGAAAGAACCCACCCTACACAGGTTTCAATAGCAATTGGGCCTTGCTCCCCCCGTTTCACATTACCAGATGCTAATTCCCAATACTGGTCTGATCCAATGAGTATCTGAATACTACCATCTGCATCAGGAGCAGGATAATCAGCGAGAGTGAGTCCCTTTAGGTGATCATAATGACCTTTTATATTGATATCTGCCCTTTTCAGTGGAAGACATATGAGGGGTACGACAAAGGCAACAATAGGAATTTTCCGTCTGTCCAAGGTATGCAACAGAAACTGGACCACATCCACCATTTGTGCAACTTCATTCCTGGAACCAAATGTTTTAATTTGTATTGAAGTCTGTGAAATTGTTGGCAACTTGAGCGCATCTCTGAGTCGTGTTGTTACATAAGAACGTTGACTTCCGCCGTCCAAGATTAGTCTGCAATTAATAACATTTGACGGAGCTAATTGATTGGTGATGTTTGTCCTAGCAGTCTGAAGAAGGACATTTGAGAATTCATCATTGGTTTGGTATACATCGTGGTTGAGCGAGATGGCTGGCCTTTCTCGCGTCTCAGTGACCTTAAATTGTCCAGCAATATGTGGGTATAGGTGCAACTCTGGGCAGATGCTGATGTGGTGTTTCCTGTTGCATTTGGGACATACTCTGTTCTGAGTACAATTTCGGCTCTGGTGATCCTTTCTCAAGCACACGAAACATCTTTTAGATTTCATCAAAAAATCCCGCCTGGCTTCAATGTTTGACAATATTTGACAAGAATTTGATGAGTGTGATCCCTTACAGTAGGTGCATGTCGGTCCTGGATTTGAGGTATATGAATTGCTGCTGTACAAGGCCGCTGCCGTTGGCGGGTTGGAGGGAAACTTGTTTCTTTGGATTGGCTTAACCCAGTGAGGTTGTGTCTCATGGCGTGGTGTAGTGTTGTTACCCTGACTTCTCTCCCTGGCTTCTAGCTCATAAAGAAGAATTTCCAAAATTTTCTCCAGATCCCAATCATCGTTCTTCATTTCTCTACTGATACAGACTTTCATCTCTGAAGGTAACTTGTTCATTATTACCGAAGACAACAAACTACCATATGTTGATATGGGTATACCAAGTGACTTTAAACTTCTTACATTTGCTTCTATCGCATCGTAAATGTGTCGAATTCCCTTTAAGTTGTAAATACTTGTGATAGCTGGGGTGTTCAGCAATAATTCCATGTGACGATTTATGATTTGTTGTCGATTACCAAATCTCCGCTTGAGGATGCAAATAGCTTCTTGGTAATTCTCCGATGATAGAGAGAGGCCTGAAACTGACGACAAGGCTGCACCTTCTAACAAGGAATTGAGGTAGTTGAATTTGTCGATTTCAGTCAAGGCATCATTTTTATGAATGGATGTGTCGAACGTATCCCAAAAGGCCTGCCATCTTGAGTAATCACCGTTGAAATTTGGTAATCCAAGTTTTGGTAACTTGACATGCGGCCTATGACTTCCAGGGTTAATAATTGGTTGAGATGTAATGACTGGGATGGTTGAAGACTCACTGTCTGCCTGGTTTTGTACAGGAGGTGAAACAACTACTGGACTTGAAACTGTGGAGCCTGCTAAACTGACATCTAATACATTGTCCTTTAAAGGCCTTTGGCGCTCCAACTCCTTTAAGAAATGGTCGAGTTTTATTTGTGTTATTCCGAGGGTACTCATAAAATTATCAGCTTGCTCAACTTCTTCGTTAAGATCCCTTTCATCACTGATTTCTAAAATATCTTCATCAAGTTCCTTTAGAATTGCCCTTTTATCTGTCAAGGACATTTTCATTTGAGTGAGTTTGTCAACAAGTTCTGAAACATTAGTTGTTTCACAAATTGAAACCATCAAGAGATCATTAACTGTGGCCATCGTCCTTTTGACTGACTGACGATGTGCCTCCCGAATTTTATTTCTACGTTTAATTGGTTCTGACATTATGACAAAGTTTTTAGTGTTTTCAAAATGACGTGACTTTGCTGTATTTACTATATCCTGGCATGAATTTATCGCCTGGTTCTGGAATATTCACCCTTTATTTACCGTTACTGGCGCCGTGACCTTGACTTTGCATCTGAATCATGAATATGATGACGAGGTTTTTCAATATTTGAACTATATGGATTTATTGGAATTTTGGCTTTAATACTGTATAAAATTTCACCAACGTGGTTTACTGGCTCCGAGATCCGTCTCGTCGGACCATGTCAGAGATATCCAATCTCCGCAACATGGAAAGGGACATCAAAAAAGAACATGACAACCATGCGACAGACCATTTTCCTGGTTTATTGTTTTGACACTACAAACTCACTTTTCAAAGAGTAAAACAGGGGAGATAATTGGGTCGAGATCAATAAGTCTCTCACACCCCCTAATTAAATAAAACAATTGACTACGGAATAATTTGTTTTGTAATTCATTTTAATTCAAGATCCAATTTACAATTTGTTTCATAATGTACGGTCGTTCTGTTTTTCTTTAGAATTTTTCTCCCGTTTTATGTTTCAATTTCTTTGATTTTTTTCGCGAGGAGACTGGCGCCTCCGACGCCTCAGCTATAAAACGCCTTTGTATATCGTGTATATATTTATCTAATTTTATTGATTTCCTGGAATTGCAGGTATTTTACTGTGTTATCAAAAGATTTTTGTCTTATTACAAATCGGATACAGGCGCGGATCCAGGGGAGGGGGGAGGATCCAGGGGGGCCGCCCCCCCCCCCCTCTGCTCAAGCTTGAAAATTTGAAACTTAAATCTAAAAGCCTGAATCTGACCCAAAAATTGCGAGTTTGCATACAATGATTTGAGTCATGACTTTCATTCCATTGTGGGCAAAAAAACACAAATAGTCACATACAGCTCTGGCAATTAGCCAAAAACGTCGACAGCATAAATCGTCGTCGGGACGAATGGACCCCACGGCAAATCGCCTATTGACAACGGTAATTTTTTAATACCGTACTGTATGAAAATATAAGTTTTATTTTTAAGCAATTATCAAACCTAGACCCCCCCCCCCCTGCAAAAAATCCTGGATCCGCGCCTGGGATATTTTTGTTTTTGATTACCATCAGGTGCGGATCCAGGATTTTTTGCAGGGGGGGGGGGTCTAGGTTTGATAATTGCTTAACTAATTGCGCTCAACCGATAATTTGGTAAATTAGATTCAATTTGGTTCATTCTGACGTATTTCCGGAAGGTAAATTCCAAAATAACAGGTCTAAATCGCCAATAAAATCGCATAAAAAATTTTTCAAGCCTGAGCAGGGGGGGGGGGGGGGTAAAATCCTCGTGCACTTTACTGTTATCTAGAGTTAAAATTAAAAGTACATCGATCCACGTCATACATTTAGACCTCTAAAATTTACACCAAACTCAACTCTCAAACAGTATTAACTTATAAGTAATTTGTTTTACTTTAGATTTTGAAAAATTACAACAATTATGACCAGAAAAGTATAAATTACTTATTTAATAGGTTAAAAAATAATCTTTGTTGTTATTGTTTTCTGCTGCATTTCAACATGGCGACTCCCAAGCCCAGGGACGTGACCCCGATTATAAAGAAATTAAGACAAATTCTTCTACCACATAGTGTTAGTTATCATATTTTCTTTGTAGGCCACAATACTTCAGTGTATATCATCTTCATTAATATATTTTTGTAGGCTATCAAAAATATATTTCATATCGAAAAGAATGAACATCTTATGATCTTGGGACGTTTGACTTTGATTTGATTGACAATGACAGACGTTTCAATGAAATGGGCAATGGGGTTTAAAATGTCCTACTTTTCTGCTGTTACTGGACACACGCCACGCATTGTGCAATGAGGTAAATTTTGCCCGGGCTGTGTCACTATGGCATACTCATATATATATCATATTCCAACTGCCCAAGCCAAGGGATCTTTAACGTGCATGCCAATCTGCAGTTTCTCAGCTAATGCAGGAATCGAACACCTGACCTCTAGACTAGAAAGCCAGTGTCTTACCCATCGTAACTCCACTGCATTTCCATGTAATGTATTTGAAAAATAACCCCAGTCAGTGGTTCAGTGCATAGGGTGCTGGCTGGTTATATAGGGCCTGAAGTTACTCCTCAGGTGTTTTCCGAGATAGTTCCTCAGCATTTTCTAGTGAAGTTTACCAATGTCGGAGGTACAGGATTAAGGGCGATGAAAAGTAAAGAAATATCACTAAATTATTTACTGAAACAGTAAAGAAATATCACTAAATTATTTACTGAAACATAACTTTTTCTGCCATAAGAGGTTTTTCTATCCTTTATTTCAGAAACCACACAACAATGCACTTAGATTTGAAAATGTGATGATATCAAAAAGGTAATAAAGAAATCATATTGCAATTAATGCATAATTTCTGTTCAGCAACCATAAGACTTAAGTCAAATCAGTTGTTATTTTAATCAGATATGAAGAAAAAAAACAATCTTTATTAAATGATTGTTGAAAACAGTTTGAATCGATATTATAGATTGAGAAAACCATTTAGTGCAACCCATTGATTTAAATGGATTTAAACACGAGATCTCTAAAAAGAAACTTCCTGAAAATGAAACAGAATATAGTTTCATAGAAAGTGATGAGATAAGCATATGGTAAGGTGCTAAACAAACAGCTCTCCTAAATTTGGTGCTTTGTAGAGCTCTCCTTTCCTTTCATTTCAAGCAGTGTAGTGCAACAGAATACAGTTACTCAGACTAAGATTTTTCTAAATAAATGTGTTCAATTCCTGATAGGATATAAATTGATATATCAAATTTTGTAAACAAATAAGTATTCTGTTTTGAAGATGAATGTTTTGAAATTCATATCTGTTTTTAGAACTCAACCACCTCCAAAGTTACCTGACGGACCATCTCATAAGCTGTCAGATAATTATTATTATACTAGAGATGGGAGAAGAGAAGTTCTGCCACCAGTTAGAATTTATGACAGCAGTAAACCTAGATTAACAGCAGGAACTGCAGGGTAAGGTTCCCATTCTCAAAACAATGGTTTACAACATTGATAGACGTATCCTGTTTTGTTTAACTAATTTAATATTACAACTTTCAACCTTTTATTATGTGTACCTATACATGTACTTTAATACAGTTTATAATGCTATGTGATTACAGATTGCTACACTGTTATATCTGTTTAGCAATCTGTAAACGCATAGCATTAAGATCCTTTCTTCTTCTATATTAGTGTTTAACACCCACCTCCACTGATGGTGATATTGCAGACAGTACTAAGATCCAACAACAAGACATTTTGTTACCTAGTCACACTCTAGACAATAGTTGGCCAGACTATCTCTAATTATATGACTCTGGGTACATGTACCAAATTTATTGCCGATATAATTTAGAGTTATTTCCCTTTGTATTAGCTAGTTACACCAATGTGGAATCAAATCTGGTTTTATGTCTGGCTTTTCTGCATCAACATGGCTCATGTTTCACAGGGGTATTATGAAAGCATACTTATACCACCGTATTAGATGAATGACCATTATAAGTTCAAGTATACCTTCTACACATGACTTCACATGGCCCATGCATTGTTTACGTAAGATGTTGCATTAACTGGACCTTACATAATGTATGATAAAGTGCATGGTTTTACTCATTTTATTTACTCATTTGCACTAAATAGGAAATGTTTTTTAACTAGATATATTTAATTTGCGCAAAAAAAGGTAATAGTTAGTTAATTAACCTGCACCGATGTCATCCCCTTCAGTGATAGTAGCGGTCTCGCGAATATTCACTACTGATCATTAATTAATGTAGGTGATGAGTATTTACACCGTGCAATGTGCAATGATGGAAATGTAGAGTTATTTCCGATTTTATTAGCCCCCCATGGCAAAGCTAATCGAACAAATTGCTATATTATTATTAATGTAAAGCTTTTCCATATCAATTTCTTCCAGGGAAGCTACCATAGTTCCAGTAGGTAAGGTTAGACCTGGTCAGCCTTATGAATGGAAATAAGACTTGGACTCGGAGAAAAACTGAACACCAAGAATTTTTTGTAAACAAGGGCAGGATTATCATTGATTGATAGAATCTAAGTTGAAAAGTGTGAAATAAATAGAAATTAGTCTGTAATATATAAACAAGAACTGAATGTGCTTTATAAAACTTGCATTAAGCAAATCATCACTGTGTAATATATTGTATCGAAAGATAATAAAAAAAAATGTGTTAGTTGTTTTGTTAAAAACTGAAATAAATAATTTATTAACATCATTAGTTAATATTTAGATGTCCCTGTTCACTGTTCAGTAGATAATCCAAGTAATCTTGTATTTTCCTCATTTCAACAGGAATTACTCACACCACCAAATTGGTGTTTACCACCAGGGTGGGCCCCAGTTTTAGAGAGGGTGCCGTGCTAGTTTACTAACATTCGTTTCCCCTTACCATTGCTGCAGAAGAGAAGGCAAGGAACTGTGTCTAGTCATTTGTTTGTGGCAGATAATTTTTATCTTGCCATAGTACACTGTATATGCTGTCTAGTCAGATAATAAACCCCATGTACCACCTGGGTTAATATGCCGTGTCAGCTGGCAGACTATGACAGCTATTAGAGAAGCCAATGTGCACCCAGTAGGTTTAGTTGGATCCATATATATATATATATATTAACTAAACTAAATGTTGATTATCTGAAGAGCTTAATAAAATAAGCGAAAGTACTAGTAATCGACAAGTAATGTAGTTCTTTTTTCAAAAACTTTTATATGTTTGTGTATTCAATACCTAAGAGTAGTTATCTTTAACATATATATATATATATATATAAATTATTATTGAGATGTTTAGAAATTAGTTGAAGAAGTAAGTATGACCAATCTGCTGTGAATATGTGATACAAACTAGATAGTCAATGAATTATACTCTCTGCAAATGGCAGCCTGTTCATCGCACAGTAGATTTACCCTAGAAATGCTTTAAAACGCTGTACATTAATAATCCTATCACCCTGTGTTTTTTTAGCACCTGAGCCAATGATGTACGTTGAAAATTGCCGACTTCGCGTTTTATACCTTCATGACACAGGATCCAGCATTAATGAAGACCTACATTCGTCATACAGTGTGCTATGAGGGACACTTTGACCAGATGGCGGCCCTACGACTTACTTTTATATCGAGGGATTAGCGTGCCATGCTCGTAACTAGAAATGTATGAACGTCATAGGGTCAAAAGCCGCACGTAGGACCACTGACATGACCTTCGAGTGCAACTTGTCTGATCTTCATGTAGTGTGGGCCATCGAAAGTATAATAAAACAAAACGAAATATATAGATCTGTATTTGATTCAGATTTATTGGGTTGCAGTCTTTCAGTTCGTGGGGGTTTATATTTATAATTTAGTTGCTTGTCTCGTCTTGGTCTTCGTAAACTACAGCAAATGATACAGATTTGGTGCAACGATTTTCAAAGTTAGACGTTTGTTAGTAAATTTCAATTACACAGAGCAGCATTACTGTTGTTGACCATCTTTATTAGAAATGAAATAGGGTTTAACGTCCTACTGTTCTGCTCTGACGGGCTAATGAAGACGGATCTTAGGAATTTAATACTGGTTGGTATGGTCAACGGATTTCAAATAAATATGCAAACCAATGCCCCACCGAGCGTATGAAGAAGACACGACAAAGTCGAATAAAACGTGAACATCGATATATTTAAAAATAGTTTGTGACACTTCATTACGATTTCATAGATTCGTGGAATATTTCCGACCAAGAGATGCTCTAGAAGAAAGCGATTCTATGTGTGTGAAATAGAATTATTTAACGTCCGAGTGATAAGAAAAAACGTGATAGGATTGGTAAAGGATATTTATACATAGAAAACACTTAAAGACGGACCACGGACGATATACATTAATTTAACTTACAGATGTGAATATGTATAATATACGTTTATGTAACGAGTGTTGTAACGAATATGCAGATAATAAATCAAATATATAAATAGACAACAAACGACAAAAATAGCACTGGAAGATATAAATATTTGACGAAACGGACATAGAGTAAGATCTAAACAGACAAAATAAAACTGGACAAAGCATACAAAGAACAAACGTATAGATAGACGAACATTAGATAAATAAACATAGGATGTACATAATATAGAGAGCATTTCCATAGGTCTAGCAGGGCGATGCAACTCTCCCTTCTTGGGGTTTATTGGTAAGTGTGGACAGGCTCATTTGTTGACCCTCTTGTCCTATATGGTAGTTGATTTCGTCTTCGTTTCTGTTGTTCGTTCCTTGTTAATTCCTGGTTCTCTGACGGCTGAGTTCAACACCTGAAAGAGAAAAAAGAGAGTATCTGTGCTTACAAAAGGTTTGTTTCGTCCAATAAGGTGTTATGTGTGTGGCGATGTTGAGGTGGAGGGCTAAAAATAAATAATATGAAATAAAATAAAATAAATAGTATGGTAGTAAGAAACTACTGTTGATCATAATAGATATGTACTTTGTAAAATTTATCTTTTTATACGTTTAAAATACAAAAAAAGCATATAAAAGTAGTCACATGGATGCCCAATCAATCATAATTTAAGAATAGGTGTAATATAACATAGGAATATCGCAATCATGGGGCAGGGTAGTTTTAATTGCCCTCTTTGGGGACATTTTACGCTCCGCTCTGCTGTGTATTTTAATTATTTAGTTTGGTTGCCGGACGGTTTACGTTTGTCTCTTGGAGACATTTTTACGCTCCACATGGCTCCATTTCTGCATAAGATTATATGCGTTTTGTAATACCTATTTTCCAAATGAAGTCCCAGATAAGCTGAGACGTCCAATATCTGTTGTCTGGGGTTGGTGATATAGGGGAACATTGATACGTTATGATTTGTTTCTCCTTTGTAATTTTGCCTGCCCAAACTCGAAATTTTTCTTCCCCCCCCCCCCACTGCCAAAGACCCTACGCACAAGATAAAATTAAAATAAAATTGAACCATAATAATTGCCAAAATGACGTAGTTTGTGCGGAGTGGACGTTAAACCCCATTTGCCTCACTCTCACCCCTTATTGATCAACGTTCGTTCCATAACTGCAATATTGAGTCGGATAAACGCTAGCTATGATCTGGAGTAAGGTAGAATACATAGAACCGTTACTAGATAAATATATTGTCGTTGCCCCAGCCCAACCAGTCCACCAGAACATCTGGCGTCTCTCGTCCAAAACTGCTTGTGTACACTCTAGAGGCTAAATTTATACGCGATGTTTAAGGTCGTGAGATATGGCTCTTAATCACTTTGAAAAATCTTTAGGACGCTCTAGTGACCACAGTTATCACTTTAAATGTATGCACGGTATTCAAGGTCTGGAGACGAATAATCGTAATTAGTTCCAACGATTTCCTATAACAGCTAAATTCTAATGATTTTGGATAATTACTTAATGGGTGGTTACTTAGTGTCGTAAACACTTCCATTGCCGACAAAAGGAAAAACAAATCAACAACCCTTAGGGACGAATCGGACGGCTTAGCTGCTGTGGTCGTAACCCATCTTAATTAAATATGATATACTGGAGCATATTCCGTATGAGGAAAATGTATATTTATTGTGCAAAACTTGTATCTTGGTGGCGAAATTAATGACATCCACTGGTAGCTAAAACGGTTTTCTGAAGGTTCTGTAGCAACGTTCTCTTAGCTATGGAGTAGTAGTAAGCACAAGGTAAACAATAACGAGGATGCTTCTTTATCCTGTGCTTGATAACGGTAAGGCCAAGGAATATTTTTCGAAACGCCGCAATCGAGTTTGATAATTGTAATGGAATAATTGTTGAAACGCTGTTATCCCTGTGCTTGATAACGTTGCATTATTTATTTACCTTATGCTTGATGACGACAAGAGAAACGTACCGAAACGTTGCATTCCCTGCGCCTGGCAACGACAAAAGACTACTTGCTGGAACATTACACCATTAAACTTGTTGGAGATTGTTATCCATAAAGTTGTATTTGTGCTATTTCAATGGTTTCTATAACAGATAAGATAAAAAAAGAAAGATTACTGTAGTCACGTCATTGAAAAGTTAGAAGAGATTATTACAAGCTAAAGCTGTGATGGCCACCAGCGGTGTGTCACTAAACACTGTTCCAGATTAAATAATATGACCTACATATGAATGAAATCGTAAAATAGATTTCAATTAGTCTCGGTCATATTGACAACTTGCTCAAAGGCACCGTTTCAAGTGATCATATGATTGTTCACTACAAACTGATTGCGTTAGCTACAGTAATTGGTATACAGAATTACCCGCAGTGAGTAGCGGAGTTATAGGAGAGGCAGCATGGAATCAAGTTTATTATTTGTGTGTCTGAGAAATTAAGCGAGATACGGCATTTATACTACTTGTATATCACATTGTCGAGAGGTTGGGGCTGATTTTCTTATAACGGGTCCAGATATCTGAATAACCGCTTATCAAACCGAGAATATGAAATGTCAATTTTATCTGATTTAACGGATGTGACCAAACTTCGAGCAAAAAACAAAGGCCCAGAAAATAAACCGGCTTGGAGTTATCATACAAAACCCACCCAGACAAACCTTCTGTTAATCCGAAATGGGAGTAATTGTTTACATTGTATACCCGGAATGACCTATAGATATTCAAAACCACCATACAGCTCCGATATAAATAAAACCGTGCTCGTTTCCACACATTCACAATTCATTAGCATCTATCAGCATTTCTATCATGTTAATTCATATTATTAAGTATTGTCGCTTCAAAATGCAACATAGAGTACCCAACCAACGAATATAATACAAACAGTTCAAGATTTTTTTAAAAAAAAAAAAAATGCCATAACTTTCGACTATTTAAATAACTCCCCATCTATCCAGCCCCACAATAACCATTTAAGTTTATAAAGAGAGAATGAAGTTGCTGTATTCACAGACTGGGATAGCAGGAAAACGCGTTTGTGGTAGTTAAATTTTGAAAATTTTCTCCCAACGGTACCGTCTTCATGGATGTAAACGATTGATTGGAATTCGAGCCAGTCACCTTAATTAGGCTATATTAGACCACGTTAAAGTTGCTTTGTTCACGGGCTGAAAAGGTGTTTGCAGCCGTCAAATATTCCAAAATTTTCTTAGGCGGGGTGGGGGTCCATACAAGGTAAGTCACGCTTCATTGTCTCTCGATGGAGACTGGCGCCGCTGTCTGTAAACCCGAAATTTTTTCGGGCATTTCGGATTCTGCCCCCCCAACCTAACTGTCATCGAGCCTGTACGCCTATGTGCATTCTCATAAACTAAAGTTGTGTGATCAAGTTTTGTTTCATTTGGATCCGCCGCATAAAAATTCCCCTACTAAACTCTCTCTGTCGTGTTGTTCATAACTCAACCGTAACATTCAATGAAAAATATGAATACGGCACCCCCTGACTTAAACATGATAAACATTGTATTGGTGCCAAAAAAATATGGGGATGCCCCCCCCCCCCAGTGGGAGGGTGACTTTCCCTCACTCTCCCTGTTACGCTCCGGCCTCACAGATTGTCAACATTTTATATAATTTCATTTGCCCCCCCCCCCCAATATATATTTCACGGCTACGCCTCTGTATATATTGTATGTTTTTTCATAATCATATTTACATTGTAAAGCGCCACAGAGCAGTCAGACTTACTGAATGTTCGACACTATAAAAGGGAGTATTATTATTAATCTATTCTGATCGCATTAAAAGACAAATGCCACTCCGTGGCTGAGGGGGGGGGGGGGGTATTGTATATGTAAAGATAGAGATATCCGGATTAGAATACGATATAGCATTAGCACTAATACTTTACTAATAATTCGCTTACGCGCGAGGGCAAGGGTTTGCTCCTATACCTTTTAAAGTACACGCCTGGGATCGTAATTGTGACGCTTGTCTGTAGAACAGACCATATGACTACCTACTGCGATGTAAAAGGAGTACCATAAGAAGCAATGAGTTCAAAATATACCTTCATTTATATATATCAAATTATTTTATCTGATAATTGTCTCTAATACCTTGAAATAAGACACTTGAAAAGTTTTCTTAATGGAAATTTGGGGGCCACAAAATCATGAATTGGTATGGTGTTCGATCCATTTTCTTTCTTTTTCATTTCAAACTAACCTAATCTAGTGGAACATTTCTATTATCTGATCACGTCAGCTCTTGACGGCCACATTAAATGAATTGTTATAAGAGGTCCGGTGTAATGGCAGAACCTTGTCAAAACAGGTCATTTAATCAATAGTAAACGATATTAAAACACATTCAAATTTAACGTGTCTGTATAGAAAAGGGGGTGAAAGGTGTGGATTTTATTTGTGTCAGTAACTTAGTTAAGACACGCACTAAATGATATACCACTCGATAAAGGGGCCATTTTATTTTCGGATCTTTTCAACCCATTGTCTTAAAACTTACCCTAACATTTAAAGACTATTTGTTTTGCACACTCAAAATAAATAATATATGATAATATACGGCGTTGGTCTTAAATGACTTCACTAATTCAGATTAAAGTCCAGCCAGAGAGAAAGCGCTTAAATGAACGTGAGGAGCTCAAAATAAATAGGTGAGATCATTTTTATGGAATCTCTATATCAGTGATTTTTATCATTCTGATTTTGGTTACAAATAGGGCGATATTTCCATACTAAAATAAATTCTGATGACAAAATGGTTTATTGAAAGCAAACCTACGTGACCAATTTTAAAATGTCTTTTGAATCATATTTGAAACTGCACTAAAGGATTTGTTTCATTCATTCATTGTCTCGTATTTGTTTGTAACTTGTTTTATTACAGAAGCTGGTTACCTTGTAAACATGACTACTAGCTGTTCCTCAATACCAGTTATCAATAACGGTAAAGTGATTTCATCAACGAGTACTGAAGCGGAATATGAATGTTTATCAGGATTTCAGTTGGTAGGCAGTAAAGTTATAAGCTGCAATGCTGTTTCCGGATGGGAATCTACCCCGACTTGTGACGTTATTAATCAAAGTGATAATGTTGTGACTTGGGGTATGGTATAGAATTAACATATAATATTCATAAAAACATGATATTTCTCAATCATTTTAACGTAAACGATATCTAAGCCATTATAAATAGACTTCTTTTTTTAAAATTGTTATATAATTAACCGCTTTTTGAAATTTAAAAACACCCACAAAAAACTGACGTTACAAAAGAGTTGATGTATACATTTATGTGGATGTGTTATACAGTTTAAGAGATAGGAGATTTTGAATAATAGAAAATTGCCATATATCCATCGGATATAATCAAAATGTATTTAATATTTTAGGACCGGAATGGTTGATGATTTTGTTAGGTGTTATAATAGTGCTAATGGTTCTGTCATGTATTGCTTGTGCTGTCTGGGGATGTTGTTGGTAAGGGTATCACTGTTTTGTGCATTTAGCAAATTAGTAGAAATTGATTACGACCATGTTTATATTTTATCCGCAATTGTTTAAGATATATACAATAGTGCTCTTTTTCTTAAAAAAGACAAACCAAAAACAACCCCCTACCCCAAAAAACAAACAAAACAAAACAAACACAACATGAGGCCGAAAATAGAGAAGTAATTGTCTATTTTTTTTAGAAACTGTTTTAAAAACTTGGTATTGTTTCCACTTGTGTTAGATAAAACCTGTTAAAGAGTTTGTGACCATTCTCGTTAATAGAAATATAAGTTCATAAATACAATAAAGATAGGCTGGCACTGCCAGGCAGGATACGCCCACATTTTCGAGAGATGGACAGAGAACAAGCAATACCGAAAGTGATTTTTCCTACATCTTTAAGTCCTGTATTTCATACTGTATTGGGAGCAGTCATTTAGTTGGTCAGTTCCAGTCTGATATTAATGAAACTCGAAACCGACAATGATTATGGTGTGACGGTACACAACCTAGAAATGTGACTTTTCATCAAAATCGGATAAGAATTGTGACCTGTAGCGAGTCCACAACCATGATATACCATATTTTTACACTATTCGCGTACAAACGGCGACCATTTCGTCCGGCAATTTTGGTACGATTTCACGAAATTAGAACTCAACCTTCCTCATCAAAATCGAATTAAAATTGTGACCTATACATGGTCCACAACCATGATATATCATTTTTTTAACAGTATTCGCGTACAAACGGCGGCCATTTTGTCTGTCAATTTTGGTCCGATTTTCCCGAAATTCACCCTCAACCTTCCTTACAGTGTAACGGTGATATAATCAAACGTTTTTTTAAATTGGATAATAATTGTGACCTCCAGAGGGACCACAAGCTAAAGAAAGGGGGATTTTGCGTATAACCAGGGGCCATAATTCAGGAAGTTACGATCTGATATGCGCAAATATTGAAAAGAACCAAGATCTTTGGGTTATAACGATGAATTTCAAGTTTCATCAAAATCGAATTAAAATTGTGACCTTTACAGGGTCCACAACCTTGATATACCATTTTTTAACAGTATTCGCGTACAAACGGCGGCCATTTTGTATGGCAATTTTGGTCTGATTTTCCCGAAATTCGAACTCAACCTTCCTTACGGTGTAACGGTAATATAATCAAACGTTTTTTTAAATCGGATAATAATTGTGACCTCCAAGCTAAAAAAAGGCGATTTTGCGTATAATCAGGGGCCATAATTCAGGAAGTTACGATCCGATATGCGCAAATATCGAAAGGAAGCAAGATCTTTGCGTTATAACCATGAATTTCAAATTTCATCAAAATCGAATCAAAATTGTGACCTCCACAGGGTCCACAACCTTGATATACCATTTTTTAACAGTATTCGCGTACAAACGGCGGCCATTTTGTATGGCAATTTTCGTCCGATTTTCCCGAAATTCGAACTCAACCTTCCTTAGGGTGTGACGGTAATATAATCAAACGGTTTTTTAAATCGAATAATAATTGTGACCTCCAAGCTAAAAAAAGGCGATTTTGCGTATAATCAGGGGTCATAATTCTGGAAGTTACGATCCGATATGCGCAAATATCGAAAGGAAGCAAGATCTTTGGGTTTTAACCATGAATTTCAAGTTTCATCAAAATCGAATCAAAATTGTGACCTCCACAGGGTCCACAACCTTGATATACCATTTTTTAACAGTATTCGCGTACAAACGGCGGCCATTTTGTATGGCAATTTTTGTCCGATTTTCCCGAAATTCGAACTCAACCTTACTTAAGGTGTAACGGTGACATAATCAAACGGTTTTTTAAATCGAATAATAATTGTGACCTCCAGAGGGACCACAAGCTAAAAAGGGTGATTTTTCGGACAATCAGGGGCCATAATTCAGGAAATTACATTCCGATAGCCGCAAATATTGAAAGGAACCAAGATCTTTGGGTTACAAACATGCATGTCAAGTTTCATCAAAATCGGTTCAAAATTGTGACCTCTATAGGGTCCACAAGCTAAAAACGTGATTTTTCGTACAATCAGGGGCCATAATCCATGAAGTTTTGATCCGATACATGCCAATATCGAAAGCAGCCGAGATCTTTTGGGGATAAACCTATATTTCAAGTTTCGTCAAAATCGGATAAGAATTGTGACCTGTAGAGAGTCCACAAACAAATTGTGGACGGACGGACGGACGTCCGGACGGACAGGGGCGACGACATAATACGTCCACATGAAAATGTGGGCGTATAAAAAGATCGATACCATTTTAGAATGTGGCGAGGTTTTAGTATCACTGCATATATACTTTAGACATACTTGGTATAGAATTAAATCCTTTTGAATCGCTATAATGAATATAACGGTGTGATGTTTTTAATTTTCTAGTAAACGTAATGATCAAGGTTTTCTATGTTTTGGTGGTAATGTTGGTGGTGGATCAGGAGGTTTATCAGAGAAAGAATATGTTGATGATAGTGAACTGAAGTATAGTCAAAGCTCTGGTGTTTATACAATGGCTGATGGTACAATGTTTATACCAGTTCAACCTTTACATAAGGTAGGGTTTTAATTATCGTTTGTATTACATATTTCTGTCTTGTTATCTTGTGATTGAAGACAATTTTACCATTCATTTATATTTTCTGCCCTTTTTTAAGTGAAGGGAATACCCTAGTTATTATACAATTGATACAGTCTAAGAACCCTTACGCAAGTTCAAATAGGTTCAAACGCACTATTGTCAACACGTATCATTACAGTTGGTATTTGAAAAAGTAATTCTATCACAAATAGTGAAGATTGGACGACTAAAATAGTTACCGAACAGTTTTCTTTATGGTTATGCGTTCTACATTTGCATAGCGATGTTTATGTTGTAATGACATATACACAATCCGCCATGACACCGGCCAGTTGAAATTTCGCGTAACAGTTGGGTTTCATCAAATCATATTATTATGCGGTAAGGAATTGATTTATTATATGTTAAGCTACGTGCAGTACTGTTTTGGGCCAGTTTATTTGACTAAAAAAACTTGCGCAAAGGAACTCTGTAGGAAAAACCACTACTGCGGCTGGAGTAAGACGGAAGACACCCGTAGTGGAACCATTTATAGGCATACCCGTCTTAGCTTCAAAATCCAGTACATAAACCATTATACATGTTCTTTTTGGTAAGGGGTCAACGCAGAAAAGAGCAGTTGATCGCCAGTATGAAGAAGAAGAAAGTCGTGGATTTTTTTCATGTTGTGATAAACGAAGGTCTAGAAGACGACCCTCGGCCGATATGGTTTATGATGAGGTGGAAGGAATATATACTTTGAAGGATGGAACCATGTACACACCAATAAGACCCGAGGTAATTCTGAAGTCTGTAAATTCTATCACACACTACGGGATGATGCCTCACATGGACTGGGATTAAGAATCTTTGTTTTATCAGCCTTAACTACTTGGAGGTCGACCACATCATTGAAGAACATGAACAGTAAGGTCAATTGGTTAGAACTGCTTGCTCTCCGTGTCAAAGTGACTTAATACATGACTTATAAAATCTGAAAGGGTATATCGCGGGGTAAAATTAGAGAAACGTGAATATGTCTCTATTTACGTTAGGATTTAGAAAACGCGGTGGGGCTGTTCATTAGCGTATATGGTGGTCTTCAATTTTACGAAATCATTTAATGATCGGTGTACATGGGCGTACTATTTCGAACTGTACCTCGCACTTCATCTCTTTATGTGGTGCAGAGGGGGCATAACTAAATTGTTTTTTTTTTCTTGCTACAAATTTTCAAAGTTTAACAATTCATCTGTTTCATTGTGGAATAAAATATCGATCGAAGTACATATATTATATAAACCCATTTGGATTCCGTAGGCAAAGTCAAAACGTAGATAAGTATTCTTCCTTGTGTTATAATGTGAATTTTAATAAACATTTAGATGAAAAAATCAATATCTCAGGAAATATTACTTCAGCTCTACAAACGTCTGAGTAAGGAACTACACTGCCCATTTTCGATAAAGGCTCGTATTGGACAGTAACTTATGGATTTTGTCCCAAATTGTATCGCGTTTTTAGCTTGTGAGCCCACTATAGGTTACACTTTTTATTCGATTTATGTTTATATCCCGATACAGATGAAACTCGAGTAGATCTTGGATTAGTTTGATCTTGGTTCGCACCAGACCTTCCTTTTTGATGTTATGACCCCTGGATTTTACGCAAAATTTGAAATATGTACAAAATTGTAGACGCTCTAAGAGTCCACAATTGTTGTCCGATTCAGATGAAACTCGAATAGATCTTGGGTTAGTTCGATCTTGGTTCTCACCAGACCTTCCTTTCCGAGGTTATGACTCCTGGTTTTTATGCAAAATTTGAAATATGTACAAAATCGTAGACGCTCCAAGAGTCCACACTTGTTGTCCGATTCAGATAGAACTTGAAATATGTAAAGGATCAAAAGATCGCAAATGAGTTTAATCTGCTATAGATCGGACCTTGTGATTCAGAATTATGTCCCCTTTTCCGAAACTCTTTTGAACGTCGCGTATTGCAAAATTTGGTTGTATCTTGCATGGAAATCGGCCATGTCAATGTTATACTTTTTATTCTAGAAAACAAATGATCCCGAGAAAAGCGTAATTTGGCGGAATGCCCCTGATGTTGACAGCAGGAATTGGTTTATTCACCACGGGGGATATGCAGGTGAAATTAAAGGCCCCAAATCTAGGAAATATGATCCAAGAGATGTCGAGAAGTTTGGCAAAGAAGACTTCAAAAGTGATAAACAGAATGGCCATTGGTTCCTTGGAAATCAAGACAAACCAAACAACAACCGTAACCTGGTAACGACAAGTCTTAAGGAAAGTCACCAAACACCAACAACTGTATATGTCGTTGACGAGGATCCCAGACTTAAAGAACACATCCTACCACCAAGACCCAAATCACCTGTTACACCAAAAGCAGTTGTTGTTCAAAGTCCGCCACAATACGTAGAACCAAAACCAAGGGTGGCCCCGGGGGTTATAGTCGTCCACGACAAGAACACGGATAAGGATAAAAACAATGCCAAAGATTCAAAAGATGATAACCATAAAAATAATTCTGTGTCCAAGGATGACGAAGAGAAGGATAAAAAGAAACAGGGGAAATCTAAACCGGACACAAAGATAGTCGTCATCAACGTCAACCACAGGGACAAGGGGCGGTCGAAGTCCAAAAATAACGAGAAGGGCCCAAATGACTTGTACAATGACAAAGGCGACAACAATGTTACCATACCAGTGGTTCATACTAATAATTTCGTAACCAAGAGTTTGGATGATAGCCATTTACCATCTCGAGTATACACGCCGTCAGAGACTGGTACAAAAGATACATTTAGCATGGCGGATGTAAATGATTTGATTAACTCTGGTTTGATTAATGATATCGATGGATCCACTGATGACGAGGTAAGTTCTTGAAATGATAAAATACACTTTTGCTGATGTCTATGTTTACTGAGGACGAGCATAGATAATACCCTGCGTTATTATCTATGGGACGAGAAAGAAAGTCAATCGGGATCTTACGACGTGGTTTATCCTTGTCAGTGGTGCGGGAGGGAGAGCCTTGCAAGGACAACTGTCTAGTTTTTTCGGTTGGTACGAGGCAACGAAGTCCCGTGCATACATTGGCGTGTAAGTAAAAGATCCCTTGGCAGTTGGATTTTAATATAAGAGTAAGCTATAGTGCCGCTGCCCACGCAAAATTTCCCCCGTGGCACACTTCATGCCCGTCTTCATTATCCCAGTCGGAGCAATACAGTAGGACGTTAAACCCCATTTCATCTCATTTCATTTCTGTTTACAGGGTCCAGTTAAAATTAACCCCGATTCCAATTTTGTGGACGCTGTTAACCGAGAGTTGATCCTTGAGAAGATGAGAAAGAAGAAGAGAAATGATAAGGTCTGGATTCCACACAGTCACCCAGTTCGAAATAGCAAACATTTCACTAAATAATTTGTTTACCTGCAAGCTAGAATGTATCCATTTTAATTGTCTGCAAAATTTCGGTCTAAATAAACGACAATTACAGTCTGGATAAAATGTACTACCTCAAAAATTAATGGGAATACATTTCTTGTAAAATCACTGTACAACTATTATATTCTCATTAAGGTATTTATTGACTATAGATTCTAAATTATATTAATTCGGGTAATATTGCACAAAGCACGGTCACCATTCTATAACATGTGTCAAAATGCCAATCCAATATTTATGATTCCATCAATACATTCCTCACCCACACTTAATACAATAAAAGAAAGACATTCCATTTTTTTTCTATACGACCTCGATAAAATGTTTAATTGTTGATTTTAGAACTCTAGAAATAGTTATATTTCTTATAACTGTATTTTCTTTGATGTATATAAAAATGTCCCTAATAAAAACTATATTAAAACTATAGTAATACTGACATTTCTGCTGTTCTTATTAGAGATGTATTATGTAAGAGCTAATTCTGCCTATATATTGAAGGTCTTTCTTTCGACTTCAAATCTAATAAATATTTATTTAGACATTTATTCACACGATTATCTGGTGGCAGAGAATGAAATGGATTAGACCGCCCACTAGATTTAATAATAAAATAGATAACCGAGACTAAGTCTCGTTTGTCCAGTATCGTTGCTACGATAATACACTATTCTAAGCTACATGTTCTAACGTCCATAACTTCGGTCAAAATAAAGTAATCTAAATGAAATTATTAATATATTCATTTTTCATTATATCGCAAAATAGCCTTTAAACCGAGGTGGTGACCAGCGTTAATTTCATATTACATTTGAATAAGGACAGACATTAACGATGAGAGGCTGACCTCTATCAGACATCGTTACTACAGTATCTACTTCCATAACATCCGATACCTTCCTAATCATTTCTATGTGTTGTGGGATAGATTTTGTCTAGCGCCAAGTTCGCAATGAGAATGTCAATGATCTAAAGGAAAAGACAGCGGTGGCGCGGCGATGACGTAAAGATGGGCCATTTAGGGAGGACGGCAAGTCGGGCTTCGTAATGGGAATGAATAAAGAGCGATAGGGAACGATGAAGATAGAGACAAACGTCGTTACTAAGACTACACTAGGACGAATAAAGTTTCATTTCTTAAAGAGACACAATACGTGGCAACGGTAACAACTGTGGTTTGGTATCGGGTTCAAAAGACAAAAGTAGATAGTACAAAAATCAAAAATAAAAGGGAAAACTCTTATCGAACAGGATATTTTAATGGTGGAAACCTATGAAAAATCATCAAGCTTTTCAACTTTAAACCGTCAGAATTCTACTTTGAGGGACAGAATTTTTACTTACTATCGACTTTTGACTTTCGACTTTTCCCTTTTTACTGCTAACTTTTGACTTTCGATTTTTCAATTCGGATATTCTACTCGCGATTTTCTAACCCAGTTTTTTTCAAATACTATGGTAGCTGATAGGGGGCATGTAATTTTCGCCCTTTTCATATATAACTCAACATCATGACAGTATAAGTGAGAGCATACCACAAATAGATTTGGGTATTAGAGACTTTGGTAAGCGTAAATTCCTGGTCCATATCGTGTATTCGTATCGATTTTGCTTGTGACGTCATCGATGTGTGTGTATTTCTCATACGTGATACGGCACACGGATACGACAGCACGTATAGGGCAGCTTTTATACGGAAAAGGTGCGTATAACATCGTTGTCTTTTGCTACTTTTAGACACAGATATGTTCTGCCATAGCGTTTCTATGAATCTATGTGTATTGATGTGGTTATAGGTCTGTAGTCGCGAAAATGTATAATTTTTGAATCCTACTTGCTTTCATATTAGTTCTATCAGCTTGGAAATGGTTAATTCACACGTCTTGTCCCCCAAACCCCTGAAAAGACAAATCACATGTGTATGTTGCTATTATTATTGAAAGAATATTTTTCGAGTCAAGGTCTGTCGCTATTTTGGATTTTGGCGGCCGCATTAGATCAACTTTTTGTGAAATGAATCGAAAGTTACCCAAAATGAATCGGGTGACCAACAAAATCTATAAAATGATATATTATTACATAGGTCATTTCGCCAGCATTGTTTGTCAAGGTCAATTTTAGGCCGTTTTTGGCCGCTGCTCTCTGATTTTCGGCTCACCTGGGGTTAGCCCGTAAAAGTCAGAGGTAGCAAACTACAAATATCTTTACTAGGGTCCCTTCTGTCCTCGAGAAATGGTTTTTGACCCGACTAGAATGGCATGACATTAAAGATCCCTTGACAGTTGGAATTCGATATACCTGCAGACCGCAGTGCCGCTGCCCGGACAAAATCCCCCCCCCCCCCTAGCTCACTGTATGGCGTATTCCCGTTTTCATTAGCTCAGTTCAAAGCAGTTGTCTAGTCGTTCGGATTGTACGAAAAACCGAGTCCCTTGTACACACTGGCGTGTACGTAAAAGGTCCTTGACAGTTGGAATTCGATATACCTGTAGGCTAATTTACGTTTTGTTTGGCCTGTGAATCTCTCGATATATTCTGCCTACCATTTATATAACTTACAACACACGTAACTTTCAAAATCAGTAACATAATTATTCTAATACACGCGTATTCCATTAAGAAGCCATTTTAAATTGTTCGCTGCTTGTTAAGGATTATCTAAATATTGTTAACTGATCAGTTTCTGATAACCGAGTCGTAGATGTAGAACTTTGATAATATTCTGGGTATAACCCAATTTCCATTGGCTGTAGAAAGTTGGCGGTAGCAGATTTTTAATGCCGAGGGGATGGGGTGCGAGTGGTTCACCAAGCGGAGCGATGCGCGAAATGTTTGAAAAAACCTTTAAGCAAAGAACTGTTGTTTTGAGATTTAGTACGATCTAAACTCGATTATTGGTGTGTTGTTGATGGGATTGTCCGCGAGCGTATTATTTGGCCAGGCCCGGATCCAGGATTTTGTCGAAGGAGGGGCCATACATTGCAGCAAAGGGTAATAATCAGGTTTGGTGTAGTCCCCATCGGAGATAATGCGAAAATCATGCTTATATCATCTATTAAAGAGCAGATATGTGAACTACAACAGTAACAATGCAAACGAAAACGAAAATCAACTATGTCACACTGGGGGTGACGTAGGGGGGGGGGGGGCACGCCCCCCTGGATCCGCGCCTGTTGGCCTTATCGCGCCGATTAAAATTCGCCACCGGGCACAGGTATCGAAAGTCTCGAGAGTGTATGCTATTCAGCGGGTAAATTATGTCGAATCTTCAAAATCGTAATATTTGGTTTCTCTCTAATCTACGCCTAACATATTTGGCAAAATTTTATCTATCTTGTCTATCTCGTATCACCATAAAATTTTAGACAATACAAGTTGCGCTTATTAGCTATGTCGCCCTACGTCGCGATAAAACTAACGCCGACTGCCGACTCGAAATCGGCGATTAGTTACGATCAAATGGAACTGATCAGTCGTGACTACTTGGGCGACCTGCGCGCTCTTACGACTGGGACTGGTTTAAGTCGGACGCCAACCAGTCGCCGGCCAGTTGTCTCCCGTTTCTACGAGTTGCACATGTTCTACTCCTACGACTGGAGACAACCACTTGTCCCTAGTCATAAGCGACATAAGCTCACGTACGACTGGATTCGGTTATTTAGTTACATGGTACACCAGGGGGCGGTAAAAACCATGGAATGAGGCCATTTTAAAGGTGATCACGTGTCAGCCATGTGGTCAGTTGTGGCTCCGATTCTTCAACTGACGCTGGGCGACATTAGCGCTTACGACGGTGATCAACTGGTTGCTGGTCCAGTGGTGGATGAATTCAGTCGTAGCGACATAAGGTGTCGTTGCCGTTTGTCGCCGTCAGTTCTATCGCGTCGTAGGGCGACATAAGCTAGAAATTACAAGTTCATGAGGACAAACTAAAAAAGTCTACAATCAGATGCTCTTCAACACCAACAAACAAGAGTCTATACTTAGATGTTCTTGGGAGCAAACAAATAAAGTTTAAAGCCCGGTCCATACCGCTGCGACTACACACAACGCGACAGGACTCAGCATCTTGGGTAGTTGTAAAAAAAAATCGGGTCGCGTCTTTGCTTTACTTACCTACGACGGTACCAGTCCATACAGGCCCGACTCTCATAGATTATGCGTCGTCAGTTACGCCACTTCCCTCCAGCTGGAAAGGAGCACATGACCTGTACAGTCACATGACTAAATGCTACTCTCTGATTGGCTAAACAACGTAAGGGTTACGACTGCATCCAACTGCATGCGACTACGACTAAACATGCGCAGTTAGGCCGACGGGCCACGACGCGACGGAAAGCGATTGAATCGTGGTCGTGGGACTGTCCACACTGCACTGATTACCTGAGACAAGACGTTGCGTTGGGTAGAGTCAGGGCTTTAAATCAGATGTTTTTGGGAACAAACTAACTTAGTTCAAAATCCGATAGTTGTGAGAACATTCTAACAACGTCTAAAAATATCAAAACAAAGCACTTTATAATAAACCATTCTACTATTCATACTCTATACACAAGATTGCTTATTTTGTCAATAACTCTTCAATTTGATTTCTCATTTATTTTTGATTTTGTATGGTACTAAATCGATGGTTACTACATGTAACGGCTGGTAAACATAATAGAAGTTTAGCGGGTCGCTTAGTTAGTTCATGTTAACAACAGAAGTTTCACTAATGAGAAACATTATCACACAGGCAGACTTGTTGCGTCATTAGAATCAAAAAGGATATTAGAAAACACGTCCTGAGGCCAAGCAAAATAAAATTAAATGTCTAAAAGATATAATAACTATTTCATCCGGTGACAGACGTAAACGGTTTCGGGGACATTAGAGCATAGTTCCAAGGGCTATTTCTGTAGCTGGAACCAGTTAATAATTTATCTTGAGTAAAAAAGCTTCTTTCCTGTTGAAACGCGGTGAAGAGGTCTGAACTTCCTACTGCACCAACTTGGTTGTTTTCAACAAAGGAGTAAGATAATTTAGAATAACCTTGTATAGCCAATTAATAAATATTTACCTTTAATGCAAAAACGGGAGAATACTGGGTTCTTTGTTGTAACACAATTGCAATTTTTAATTTACTGTGAAGAATTTTCTTCCTTTTGAGCTTGCATTTCTTATGCAACTACACAGCATTTCCCAAAAATAAAGCTGCAAAACATTTACGCTTGTGAGTTAAATTATGTTCAGTGAGCAAAATTGTTGTTACCTCTTGAATTTGCTCTCAAATTACGAAAGGGATGCGATGGCACCGAATAGATACGTCACAGACAAGCGACATAAAGTCTGATTTGTCCAGAAGATAAATCTTGTCGAACAGAGCGGCAACTCGAATCAATCAGCACCTACATCACCCCAACGATTTGAAGTAAGAATGGATTAGGAAAGTCCATTAGACACTGTATCACATAAGGCACGAGAGTGTCTTTAAGCAAAGGGGTGGCGCCAATAAATGTTCTTTCTCCCCCCATCCTTCTCACCGTACTCATAAGTTCACAGCTATATTTTTCTTCTTTTAGTTTCAGCAGCCATTCTATGCGTCTATGACTATAGTGTCTGTCTACGGTTGTAGACTTTCAATATTTTTATTTTGCAAAATTTAGATATTTTTCAAGTGTGCCGCTATTTTGTCATGTGTTCCAAAGTGTGCCGTTGGCCAAAAAAGGTTGAGAACCACAATCGGATCGAATCCAAGTCAGGTTTTTATATACCGTTGATGTTTTGATTTTTATCATAGATTATGTCATGGAAAATTCGATATTTTACAGCAAATACAAATGATGCCTAGAGGCTTTAAGGTAATTAATGTAATTTAAGCTGAACATCCGTTCATCAATATTTATTTAACCTACTGTTGAGATAGAGTAGTTCAAGTTGCTTTTTATAATTTCACGTAATATTACACCTTGACACCAATACTATTAACCTATTAATTTACACTGGCAAGGATAATAGGTTATTTTAAAACATTTCTTACGTCATAATATATACCATACATTATTTCCTTAAAGTATGACCTATACAATGTCCGTTGTTTACAGGTATCATATTCATATAGACAGGTTTGTTTCCGGGTTAACGCCTAGGACATAATCATGTCGCCTAAGAACTTTGATTTTTAACTATTTTCACCGAAAGGGTGAAAATTTAAAGGGGAAGTGTCAAATATATTCAGGTGAATAAAACTAGTAAATTACTTATGGAAGGTTCTTAGAATCATTTATTTATAGTCCCAATCTACTGTCGGAATTCCTGCTTACGGTTTCAATCAAATACCAATATCCAGTTGTCTGGTAGAGCCCAATACCTGTAAAAGCCTATCTGTAACACACACGAGTGCCAAGTGTCATCGGTGCATCAACCCACATTCATTCCCCTGATTTTGGTTACCATAGTATTGTTCTTTTTATCCCCCGTTTGTTCACGTTTGGGTATATAATAGAAGAAGAATGTTTGAAACTACATTTCGTTTTAGTTTTTTGTAAATATTCAGGATTCTGACGTCAGAGTGAAATAGAGTTAATTTTATTGATACCCATTTTTAAAGTATTTGATATAGCGCCGGACCAATGTGCTCACGGACTAGTGAACCCATTTCGAAGTAAAGAGCGGATAGTTACATGTTTATTAAAATCCAACCTTCCATGCTGAACCTCTCATGCTTTAGAGCACGACGTTGTCACAGTGTTCGACCCAACAACAAGGTGCAGAAGAAGTGTTTGAGACGGTAAAAGAGACAAGAGATGAGAAGCAAAATTTATGTAGAATGTATATCGTGACATGTAGTCGCTTGATAATGAATGTCGCCGTATTGGCGCTCTTCACTGGCATAGCCGAGGAAAGCAAAAATAGTCGCATTTATCAAAGAGCTTAATATTTTGAGCGGAAACTTCTAGACATGATAATTTGGTTATTTTCTTACAATTTGAAGTCTGGTTTGCACACTTAAACGGATCTGTCTCCGGTGATAATGTAAAGACTAGAAATGCCCCTTTTACAAAGTATTGAAAATACGCTTTTCATTAACACAGTGCTGAGCTTTTAATCAATTTTCTTGAGAAATCTGACTTAAAAGGAACCGAGATATAATCTAATACCGAATCACATTTGGATTTAAAGTATTTTGTGCTGCAATTTTAACCATTACCACACCAGAAAGTAACTATGGGCGATTGTTTTCGTTGGTCAACAAGATTGAGTGACAGACTAAGCTGATGTAAAAATCCCGAAGGAAGCACCACTTTACTGTTGCACGTGTTGCAATGGCCAATGTTTCGATAATGTTTGTATCAGTACTTTAGGACTGTGCAATTTGGGAGGATTTTAGGTTACTAAAGAGACGACATCCTTTTCTTCACAAATGCAATGTTTTCATAGAATTCTACTAAACCACATTGAGTTAAAGGACATTCTATTTTCTTTCTAGATACGCACCCTTGATTCTAGATACGCACCCTTATTCAGATAAATGTTCTTGTCTAGAGATTTGCCAAATAAATGAAAATCAGTTATTGGACTATTTAGTATAAAACGGAATGAAAACGGAAATCAAAATGCTGCTGGATGGAGGGGGTAAAATGCTACTAATTCATAATCAGTTCCTATGCATACTTTCATTGCTAAAACAGCCACTGTATACCTCTCAGACTAAAGAAAGAATGTGTAATACTGTGAAGATGGTGGGTTTATTTTTAATCATATTGGTGTGAACTTGCCGTAAAGTGCATAGAGTAACAATTGGCTACAAGTACATAAAATGTTGCCAGTTCAATTGATGTGCTCTTTAAGATAGATCTGACAGAGAATTGACAGAGATTATTCTTATTTTATTTTACCTTTCTACCACTATTATATAGTAATTTTACATGTCAAAAACGCACCAAAAAGAAGAGTACAAAAAGTCTAATCAAATATAATCAACATTAATCATCATGCTCAGGGCACTTAAAAATACAGTTTAGAAGATGGCTTGTATAGTATTTCCCGTCTGCATTAATCCAGTTGGTACAGAGAAGTAGAGCATTTTATTTATATAGGATTTATACTTATATACAGTTATTAACTGTGTCATCTTACTGTTTGATGTTACATTTGTCTGTTTAAATTAAGGCAATCTATGAACAAATAATGCTGTAGCGTTTACTCACGTGTTAATTCAAGTTGTTTTTTTGTTTTTTTAAAATCGATTCTATTTTCAACATGCATATACATGTACTTAGATGCCCTAGAATCACCATCACTGGTCTGTCTAGAGCAAATCATACGGCACGAACATTCACTAAACTTAACGCTGAATTCAGATTACAAAACTACAGAAATAATTAAATAAAAACAATTGCCGCCCTAAAGGCAATGTACGGCATACAAACACAGAGACAGATGACGCTGTCAACATCAGACTAGCAATATTTCAACTACCAATTAGAATTATATACCTACGTAGCTATTTATTGAATTTTATTTGCCTTTGTCACCTACTCAACCCGGTCTTGCGTGTGTTTTTTTTCTAAATTACTTGTACTGTCATGTGTATATTGTTTGTATGTAACTATAATATACCCGGGTCATCTGATGCGACAGTAGAAATAAAGAAATGAACTGTGTGTTACATATTTGTGTCAGCTGTTAGCCGGATTAAACTTGACCTCTCCGATCAGTGGCTTCTAACCTGATTCCTCCAACGGACCCCCTGAAACAACTGTAGAGTGAGTAACACCATTTGCTACAGCGTTTTTCGATAAAACCTAACACGCACCATCTTAAAATCATTTAATCGGATATAGCGCGTTGTAGAGGATGATCAGACCCGCATACATGCGACACCGGTATCAGCTTCATAATGAATATTATCTGGTTAACTTATATGCACGGCATACACTCACACCACGTGGACATGCATTCAGAGCCGGCGTGTTTTCTCCTTGACAGCGATGCAGTCGGTCGGATGGGACGAAAAACCGAGGTTCCGGGTACACATTGGCGTGTGCACGTAAAAGATCCCTTGGCAGTACCCGTCTTCCATTAGCCCAGGTTAGGTACAGAAGAGTAGGGCGTTAAACCCCATTTCATTTCATTTCATTTCTTCCAGGTCGACTACTAATTTGAATTTAAAAATAAATTATATTTGTACACCTTGATAAGAGAATCTTTGACTAAACTAATTAACCAAACACCATCTGCCATTTGTGTTTATATAATTTTACAACAAATAAAGTAATGGCGAGTAAACTATAATAAACCCGTACATTATTATGTAGATATACAAACATTGTCGATTTCTTTTCTTCATGTTTAACTACATTTCAAACCACTTTAGCCAGGTAACCTTTTACACAACTCTTAAGTCCCGGTGAAATATCACGAAAAAAGCTTCCAAGTAACCAAATCGAGCGGAAAACGTGGCAACTTGCGACACAATTTACACTAGTTGTACTTTTGAAGTTGGCAGACCGCACAGTGTCGAGGTTAAACCAAACAAAAAATGCAACAAATGTTTACCGCTTAAACAGAAATTATTTATTTCTTTTCTTCGCTGGAAGAAGATGAATGTTACCATTGTGTATTACGAATCGTATGGATATGACCGATATTTATGTCGAAGTATACAATAGTCAACATCGATCCAGATTTTTTTTCATCCAGGATACTATAATATAATTTATCAACTGGTCATATACGACTACCGGCCAGGCAGCAATTAAGACAAATACGCTTTATTCAAATAGTTATGTGGTCTTTCAACGCCCTGATAAATACTTGTGTTAAACGTAAGATTGTTAGCAAGATTTAAATCGTAGAAACACAAGATAATGGGGTAAGAAAAGTTGTTCGAATACCAGCGTTTTTATGATTATTTTTCAGGTAAGCCTTTCGTTTTTACCACCACTGACCTGTAGAATTATATTATTTATATATATGTGCACCATGTGTTAGTCCCACCAGTTTCCGATAAATTTAATATAATTGGATTCAGTTTAATTGCGTCATATATTTAGACGTCATCAATGATGTACATGTATTAAAGGTGAACACAAAAGCGCCACTGACAGATGGAAGTGACGTAGGGCATACCGCAGTCAATAAAATATGTATCGCATATTGAACTATACATTCAAACTAATTTCAGAATGATTCTTTCATGTTGTATCCTCCAAGATCCTATAATTGCAGTCTTTGTTAGTACAAAAAGGTATAACACTGTAAGCAGTATTTTCGAAAGGGTTTTTTGGGTTTAAAAGAAATGGGGTTCAACACGTTTCTGCACAATCTGTTTCACAGAGAATTACTTACGAATTATCTCTGTAACGGATGCCTGTCCAAAACACGTGCGTTGACTGCACGCCTCGTAGTCATTGGCTCAACGGCTCGTGCAGTGTTTACTTAACACCTAACTGCTTCGGGCAAAATGATGCATTTTACTCATTTTAATACCCATTTACACTAAATAGGAAATATTTTTTAACTACAAATACTTCAAACGTCTTTATTTATTTTTCTTTTACCTCAAAAAAATGTTTGAGAATTTAATTTGTCGGATCAAAAAAGTTAATATGCCGTACTCATTAAGCCTCGTCGATATCATGCTTATCAGTGATTATAGCGGTCAAGCGAATATTCACTGCGGGATCAGTTTGGTTTCTGCACGGACCAGAGTTGAATACTTTTCTGCATTGGGCTATTGAAGACGAGTTAAAAAAAAGATATGTCGTACTACGCACTCTACTCACTCGGCAAACCTCGACAGATTCCGTAACCTACGGAACCTACATCTAACCTCGGCTGTATGACGAATTCCGTCATATTTGAACTACTTTAAAGGTCCCGGATGAAACATGGCTGCGCCCATACCGAACACAAATTGGCGACCTATTTGGCTAGCGACCTATATACTCGACCGATCCAGCTGTAAGATAATGACGAAATTACACTTCTATATTCTACTTTCATTTGATAGACATAACGTTGGATTTTATTGGTTGATAAATAGATGAGTTAATTCGACTGTTGTCTTTATTCTAAATAGGTTTCCAACGAACAGGTTGCAGCTCGATCGGTCGAATAGGTTGCTAGCCGAATAGGTTCCCAATTTGTGTAATAGCGCCAAGTTTTCCTGTTAAAGTAAACCGGTAGCCGCATCGCAAATGTACGGGCGTAGGTACATATCACTTACTGTCATACATCCGAGACTAGATGTAGTTTACGGAATCTGTCGAGATTTGCCGAGTGGCACTCTACTGTGCCAACGGACGGACAGGTGTTTGTGATGATATAAACATACCTGCACGTTGGATTTAAATTGTCGATGAGGTATTGTCGTTTTAGATCTCCATTCGTAATAGTGCCAAGTCACAGGCACTTGAAGGGATGAAAATAAAACTTCTTACTACTGCTTGACTATATAGTATAGTAGAATTGAATTTAATTCAGACGTCATCTTTGTTATGACTGGTTTACGATATATCGTCTGTTATCATCTCACAATACTCACTAGTTCTAAGACTTTCCATCGTTTTAATTGCCAACGAGACTTTATTTGATTATTACACACCCTCCAATGTAGTTAAATTGGTCATTTTACAGCGTTATTAATTACAAATCAAACTTAAAGTGTGTTCACTTGGCGATTCATATCTTCAACGGACCGGAATTACGACGAAATAAGGTCAAAAGAAGTTTGTATCACTCAGTCCCTTTATAAACCTGTCATTACTCGATATGTGCCTAGGAACTGGGTGATCAAGCCTCGCTCAACAGTGGCCGCTCTTCCTAGGCACATATCGAGTAAGAATCCGGATATTATCGAAGCATCGCGATCCCACAATAAAGAATGATGACATTAAGCAACAAACTGGTTTGGAGATAAAGAAGATATTTCATCAGCGTGGTATATTTTATTCATTATTAAATGAAATACTTTGAACGCTGCTTTCAAGGTGGAAACATGCCCCGACATATGGTCCGATCAGTAAACGTTGTAATATTGGATGTCAGATTGACATCAGTATCATCAACACATCTGAATATCTGACAGGTCCTCTATATGACAGGGAGGATATCAATTTACTTGACAAATATCCATTCATTAGCTGTCGTATCACTATCCGGATTAAAAAACACCACTCCATCCCTATTTCTCTTTGGGTGAGGTGTTGTCTTGCTAACCTGCAGGTAGAGTGTACGATTCCTGCGTTGGCCGAAAGTTCATCGAGTTTTTCCGTTGTGGTTAAAGGGTCTGGCAAGGGACGACGTATAGTCGTTCGGATGCGACGAACAACCGAGGTCTCGTGTACACATTGGCGTTTGGAATTCGATATAAGAGTCGGCCACAGTGCCGTTGTCCGGGCAAAATTTCTCTCGCTCATAGCACACTATCTTCAATAGCCCAGTATGGGGTTATACCCCATTTCATTTCTTAAAGAAATGCATTACCCAAATGTCCTTGAGCTTATACGACTTAAACCAAGGGCCTTATAAACCAAGGGCGGATCCAGGAATTTTTGCAGGAGGGGGTTTGCCAGGTTTCTGTCACCGAAATCTGCCATCTCTAAATTACATAGGCAAAGATTCAAATTGAGCTTTTTAAACAGCGAAAACATTTTTATACTGATGTAGAATCACTTTGTGATGTAATTTCATTCATGCAAGGCATTATTTTTTTATGTAGCTGAGCAGGGGTGGTGGTGGGGTGGACCGCCCCACCCCCTCTGGATCCGCCCATGTAAACAAATCGTGGTATTAACGCTTCAAATAGGCAATAGAAGGAAAACTATTTTATTGAATATATAAGGCCAGCTGCATCTTATAAATCTTAAAATAACTTGATAATAACAACCAAACGAAAATTACTGGTGCTGTTTATGTTGTATTTGGTGCAGTGTTGATTGATGAAATTGGCAATTAATGAGAGAGAGAGAGAGAGAAAGAGAGAGATATGGGATTTAACGTCCACTCGACACAAACTAGGTCATTTCGGGACTAACATATGGTTTAATTTTATTTCAATAATTCGCTAGCGCTTAGTTGTCTTTAGCAGTGGGGGAAATCCGGAATACCCGGAGAAAACCTACGAGATTTGACAGGTGACCATACTCCTTGCCATGTACAACCGGCGATTTGAACCATTCGACCCCCCTCTTGGCAATTGATCATTTGATGCCTTATTATAGATATTATGGGGAGTAAACATTTGAGTAAATCTCGCACTCTTCTGAACAATCACATTAACTTCAGCAAAACTATTCATTTTACTGGCAAATTCTTATCTCAAAATTCAAAATATTTAAGACACCAACATCTAGTATAAACAGCCTTATGTATTTCGTATTAAGTCACAGAATTATTTTACCACGCATCTAATCACTGGGAGAAATTATGATTAGCTTACCGTCATGTTACCCAGGTCTTGTGATGGATGTTTTAGTAATAATCCACGGTTATTAGACCCTAATCACTAGGTTGAGATGATATTATTACTTACAGGCGAAGTTAATTGTTAGTATACGACAGATAACATGACATGACTCGATGATGTAAGGCAATATCTTAAACAATTATTATTTGTATGTCATCCTGCTATTTAACGACCCCGTGTGATAGTTCTGACGTTTGCTTATGAGGGACAGATTAAAGCCCCAATAACACTTTTGTTGTAACTGAAAAATATGTCCCAATCTTCATTCTGGTCTACAAATCGTATTATTTTAGAATATTCCAATTAAATGATGATATAAATTTCATCTTAACACACCGAATTTAAAAAATTGGAAAAATTCAACCAATTGATTTGAAAAGTCTAACGTAAACCTTTTCAAATGTGACTTGGATTTTAAATTATTTTCGAACCCTCTGGACAAATAAAATAGGTTGTAATGGATAATTTACACAACAGGTAGGACATTTAAACATCTAGTACTTAGAATAGGGGAATTATTTATTTTCTGGAGCTACCAAGCCAGCAAGAATGTTATTGTCCCTTTAAAGTGAACGCGTAAAGTGGAGCTCAAGAAGTATGCCAACTATCGATTCTATTTCAAATATCAACACAAGCTGTTTACTCTATCTTCTTCACTGTACAGAAAAGTTGGACGTTAAACTATTTTTCATTTTATTTATGTATTGTAATTCTGACATCCTTGTTTACATGCATAAAAAATGGAGCAGCCATCTACTTTTCATTTTATTTATGTATTGTAATTCTGACATCCTTGTTTACATGCATAAAAAATGGAGCAGCCATCTTGTTTGCATTATTCAAGTTTTGAATGAAAGAATTCCCATCCTTAACTCCAACGCAAATATTAAAGCAAATGTGAATTAGTGAATCCAGGGAATTTCTTACAATTCTTATATAAAAATGAAGAATGAACTTGATTATTTATAACGTAATGCGTACATGCTTCGCAGGCGACACAAAATGAAGTGAGAGCGTAATCTCCTACTCTCCTGCACCTACCAAACTAATGAAGTTGGCCATTAAATGTTCTATAATAGACATTATCACCCACTCGTCATCCAATTCAAACTGTCAAAAGGGTTCTTTTATGGACACGCCAACGAATAGATGGTTTTTCGTCCCACTCACTCGTTAGTGGATGGGGGTTCCATGTAAACACGTTTTGAGAGAAATCATTAATGACAAGCCAAAACAAAAGGAACGATTTAATTCGACTGTGACGTCCTTTCTATTAATAAAAATAACAGGAATTTTAAATAGACACAAATTGATGGTAACGTACAATAACAGAACTGAGTCATGTCAAAGACTGTGGATGATATTGAGTTAGCGACTTGCCTTTAATCGAAAACTTACAACTGTGGCGCTCTTTTTCTGTTTTGGCCACGGAATGGTGTAGCGATTTGGTCGTGTGGGGGTGGAGGTTTCTTCCTTCTGCAAATGTTGCCACTTGTGATCTATTGGCCGACATCAAGCCATTTAAAGTAGACCCTCTTCAGAGGAGAGGGCGGTCTAGCTAAAAAGTAATTATGCTGTGTTCGTATCTCTCTCTCTTCAAACAAATGGAACAAAACTGTGTAAACTATTAAGTTTTATAATGTATTATAACATATATACAGGTTAGCTTTGGTGAACTGGGTAAACTATACTATTTACAATTCCCGACCTTACAGCTACGTTATTTGCAAACACGTGAAATGTAGCGCCCAATCAGGGGTTGTGACATAGCGACATCCTCGGAAACCTTGACATTCAACGAATCTTGAACTTTGTTATCACAGGTAGACATTTTAGCTGGAAATCGCAGACTTGGTATTCGCGATGACCGAAATTAGTGCCGAAATATGCAGGTTATTACGCGAACGCCTTGATAAGATGTAAAAGCGAGACCAAGCCTTCTTCTGTCTAAGATGGCGTCTACAAACTATAAATAAAACAATTCTAACATAGTGATAATAGTTTTGCAACAAAACGCACATATTAATGGTATTGCAAAGGAACAATCCATACATTTAGGATATAAACACTTCCTGTTTCGCATTTAGAGGGGTGATATAATGGACATGTCCTGAGATCATTAGGACCCAAGACGCGTAATCGACATTGTAACATGCTTAAGGGCAAATCTTGCGTTTTGATTGGTCAATTAGACACTGTCTATTGGACAAAAACATCCCTCTGTTTTAGTAATTTCTTTTGCAATGTCGATTACGTGTCTTGGGTCCTAATGATCTCAGGACATGTCTATTGGACAATAACACCCCTAAATGCCAAACAGGAAGTGTTCATCTCCTAAATAGACTGTGTCTAATTGACCAATCAAAACGCCTAATTGACCAATCAAAACGCAAGATTTTCCCTTAAGCATGTTACAGTTTGGTATGGTGATGTCCATGGACAAATTATCGTATGGACTGTTTTCACAACAAACGGCATACTTCACCATACGGTTTGATATCTCTGCGAGTCACGTGCATTTTGTCAATCGATTTATTGCACTTTGACTTTCACAATCTACCAAGACTTATTCGTTAACGCGTAAATGTAAATATTTTTATTGCATTTATTTACATTTTGCACAAGATTCGTCAATAAATTAGCTGCAGTATTGAATTTCAAGAGTTGCTAATTTCAGTCAACTTCAGCATTTGGATGTTTGCTGTCACTCCTCAGACCGTTCCTGGTTTCATCTGATGCCATTTTCGAAATCTCCCTGTCTACGTATCAGTTGCTCATCTTATGTACTTAGTAGCCACTCGCTTAATACTATTTTAGCGACCAAATCAAAATAAACCTCTTCCGTGAAAATTAAATTAAAACTAAAACCATAAACGATTTTTATTACAGTCTGACATTAACTATGGCTTGAATCTATATTAGAGCTTAAGAGGTAGACAGTTTCTCGATGGGAGGCTATCAATGGCTTATGGGGAGATTATTTATAGGCGAATTAAAGTGTTTATGTCGACTTTCAAACAGAAAAAGAAACAAAAATTAAAAAAGAGAATATATCATCATTGATTGGTCTTGAGGTAGCTAGGACCAGACCGGAGCCAAATGAGTTTGGAAGGCATCGAAAGGTTGTATGGAAATCAAGGGATTTTGTGGCATTCAAAGTTCTATCAAATATTCATGTATTGAACACGT
Organism: Patella depressa; assembly: GCA_948474765.1. Lineage (NCBI taxonomy): Eukaryota > Metazoa > Mollusca > Gastropoda > Patellidae > Patella > Patella depressa. Next base: position 20,103,720 of record OX419716.1, read on the forward strand.
TTACATAACACTGTTTACATAAACGTGTCACACGTGTATAAGTATTTGTGTAAAGTCCGCTTTCCATGTGCGCATTACCGTCGGCGAAAAAGTTCGTTTAATTCATATGTAATGGGACCGTTTTCATGTAAGCGTTTCCGACTTTTTCGCTGTAAATTTTTCTCGCGTGAAGTGTGCGCATGTGGGGTCAGTGAGCTTGTAAATGACAATTTTTTGGACACATGAAAATCCAAAAATTGTGCGCGGAAACGCCACGTTTCTCCCCGGGCGAAAATGTGTACACGGAAAGCGGGCCTTTGTTCCCTTTTGTAATATTGTGATGGACTTGACATCCCTTAATGTCGTCTCTGTTATTCTATTTTAAAAGCAACAGTGTCCACCAATTATCATGCATTTTATAGGACATAGAGGCACATCATCATTATTATCCTTCACAAGAAAAGCAATATCTCTTGAGTTTGGTAGGTTTTCATTTACCCCGTGTGATCGTCAACTCTCAATGGAATCTATAGTATTCAGTATTCATGCTAAATAATATCAGCAGCAGGAACATTTAAAGCCTATTTTTCATTACAAAGGACTCAAAACAGTGTTGACAATAACAGTTTTGCGCCACATTTTGAAATTAAAAAAAAAAATGTTGGAATTATTCGGTTACAGACAGTCGAAATTCGATTTAAAAACTTTAGTCATTTAAAGTAAAGCTTGTAGGGCCATTATTAATAAGCTACATCAGCAAGTCATCCATATGTGGGTACCGTAGAGGCATTGGGTGGCCACAATAAGTCACTGCGACGGTAATTAATAACTAATATCAAATTATGTTGCCATTTGCGGCGATTTATCAAATATCAGATAAGTTTAATATTCGACACATCGATCGTGGTGTATGTGGCAACAACAAGCGTTTTCTCACGTTTGTTTGATCAATAAGCGGAAGTTAAAATATATGTAGTTATTGTAGAGTTAATGCCCGAATTCGGCACTGGTTACAATAGTAGCTATACAAACCTCGGAATTCTGTATTTCAGAAGTAATTTACCAGGTTCATATCGCTGGATAGACGAGATTCTTATCGTTGGTGGTATCTTCAAAGCTGAATAAACTTACGACATGATTCTTGTCGTATTAAATTAATAAAAGCTGCCAACCTGAGTATTGTTATCTAAAGTTTGCCTGGTAAGATTAACATTGCACCGCGGATGTTTCAGAAAAATATGATATTGCGAACGTGGTACATATCAACTGAAATTACTTCTTTGTGTAATTGTAAAAGCAGTTTTATAGATTTGTGTCGGATAAGGGGGACAAACCTAAAGAGCGTGTTTTGGGCTATGGCCCCTGGTCATTCTCTGCACTACCATAAAAAATATATGAAACCTTCCGATTGACTGGTTTAAAACGCTTCTCGTCATTCAATGTTAACAAATGGCTTAAACAGCGTATAACTGCGTATAATATCGTATAACAGCGTATAACATTAAAATAGACGAAAATGGATATAAAAGTCTTTAATAATGTAATATTAGTGTATGTAAAGTGATTTACATTCCATTTAACACTAATTTATGTTCATTGAAACATGCGAATAGCTCAAATTGTGTTCTGCATGTTTCGCTTTTGTGCTATTTTTAATTACTTCTGCATTGGTATATGTTTTCTTTTGTTCATTACAAATGACACTCGAAACCACAGAGTACATGACTCCATGTACAGGTTTTAAAGTGTTTACTGTGTCTTAAATATTGAATATTAGGATGCGATATTTCCAGGTAAAATAACAACATTAATATTGATTGAAATGTACGAATATTGAATTCTACTTCGTGTTTTTAATCTCGAATGTTGTGGATTATATTGAGTGAGAGGTTTAAAAGTGACACATGACTCATTTTTATATTTGTCAATACAGTTTTATAACGTACGAGAAATATGTTGTGATGTCATGTATTTGACATTTGCATTTGTATACATTATTTTTAAACATATACTATTTTCACTCCAATAGAATTCGCACACCTTAAACTACGGACAATAAGACGAGACAAAGGTTAACATACGCTTATTCTTAACACTGGTAGATGAAAAATATTGGACATAACTAAAATGTTTGTGGTATTTTTTTGTTATATACCAGCATATTAGTACTCTAAACGCCACTTTGACATTTCATGGTAATCGATTTCTGGAATGACTTTCGGAATTGTCATTTACATTTATATACCAAAATATATTCAGTGAGAAGTTAAAAGTTAATCTACACATCATATAAGAGGCGTGTTCAACTTATCATACGCGTGCTCGTGATGTGAACGTTAAATGTTTTGGCGCCAATAAATGTTAAGTAAGCAATCATGCAATTTAGTTGACTTCCGTTTTTATGACTATGTATATATTACTCACATTAAATGTCATCTGCTCAATTTCATCTATTTCTTGACAATCTCTTTCGTATGTTTATCTAATACCTACCTAAATGACTTGGGGTGACCTCATAATGGTTTGACTAGAAAGGAAAAGTCGTCCATTTGCAAACAAAGAGCAAGATAAATGAATACGGAGGCAAAGAGCAAGATCATTGGATAGGGAGGCATATGAATTTTGGGAATGTTGAGTTCATCTTGAACTTGGAACTGGTTGCACACCATTTTAGTCCGGTGGTTGAAGCTGTGAATTTATGAGACCTTGTGAGTGTGTGTGTGTTATTATGTTGACATAATATATTAATAAACCATAAATTTCTAAGACTGCTCATCGTTAAATAAGTGTTTATGATGCCCCTAAATAAATAACACTTATTTAGAGATGGGCAGTCCTCGAAATTTATGGTTTATTAATATATAACATGATCATCATTTACGTCAACATAACGCCCCCCCCCCCTCCCGACAAATCAAAATAGTTGTCTAGGGGCATCATAAACACTTAGACATTTCACCCCTTATATCTCGAAAACTCCCCCTCAAACGCCTGGTCACCACCCAGATTCGGAATCTACACAAAACATTGGTCTAGAAAAACTTGGTCTCATAAATTCACAGCTCGGGAGTCGATTGTCCCTTCCCCCTTCAACCACTGGACTATTGGTAATCATCTTGTTCTTGCAGCCACCGGACTATTGGTAATCAAAGAAAAAAGCTGCGCCTCCACCCATTCGAGTATGGTCGACATAACACTTAGCATCTTTTTCTTTGAACAATTGTGCATAGAACGTACAACGGATTGTTGAAGTCTTAAATCCAAGAAGACGCCATACTCTGTTCCTACTTTTTTAACGCCGGTACTTGTTTAGAAATGGTTCCACTACTGATGTCTTCCGTCTTGCATAAGTAGTGGATCGTCCTCAGGCATTCCTTTGAGAAAGTTTAGTAGTCAAAAGTTACTGGCCTATAACTCCCTTAATTTCCAATTACACTGACCCGAACTAAACTGTACATAAGCTTAACTTATAATGAACCAGTTCCCATTGAAATAACGGTGACATCTTACCGCATAATTATATCATTTGATTAAACCCAACTGCTTTGCGAAGTTTCTGTTATTTTAAAATGGCCGCCGAACCAGAATAACTTGACTTTATGTCACTCGAAAATGCAGAAAAACTGTTCGATAAGAATAAGATTTCAGTGCCTCTCTATTTGTAACATAAGTGCATATTTCCATGCAAACTGTGATGATATGTGTTGACAATTTTGTAATCGAACCTAATTTTACTTGCGCAAAGCCTCGAATAGTGTAACGATTGTAGATGCGCACAAGGCAGGACGCAGATATAATATTGTAGCTTATACCTGTGTTAGTCAATACTATTCTTCTTTAAGTATCCCTCCGTTACACCATCTGAATGCCGTTCATTTATTTAAAGTAAATTCATATGAGATTATCAAACATAACGTTGAATTGGAAACTCTCGATCCCTTGCTACCTTTGAAAATTCACTAGCGACATTAGGTACCATCGAGCCACTATATTATTACTACCTAGGGAAAAGAAACTTACAAATAATCTACAGTAAACTAAAATTATCCTGCTCAAATCGACAAGGCCATAAATTCCCCCGACACCTCGATGATATCCCTGCTTATCTCTGTGGTCAAAGCTTGGAATATACCGAACACTATTTACTCGTATTCCATTTACATTCAGATGCAAGAAAACAGACAATGCAAAACGTTCAACAATCAGTTATCTGTTGTAGGGCTCAATAATACTTGGTCCTGAGATAAACATACTTATTTAAAAAAAAGTTCGACAATTTATTTATTTATCAAAAATGATTTATACAACCATTAAACAATTCTTACATTATTTCCAGCCCTGCACAATCATCTAATATCCTCGCCTCTCTCAACTGGTTTGTGGTATTCGGATGTACAGGACGATTATCCGTTGTGCAGGCCTTATTGTATCCAAAATTACGAAGCATTACTTTTAAGATAGATGTCTACCTACTAAAACATTTATAAAACAAGAAGAAAGATTTAACAAATAGTTACTTTTTTGATCAACACGAGACACAAGCATCTTATGACCCTCACATCCCTTAACTAAATATACAGTTGCTACTACTAACTCAAAGTCGCCTTTTCCTGACACAATTTAGTGTAGGACTTAGTATCCGATGGTTTCAATTCTTACATTATGACGAAGACAATTTATTATGTACATGTATTTATATTGAATTAAACACATTTAATGAACAAATGATATAAAATATACCTAAATATGAAATAAACTAACGTTGTCCAATTTTGCCACATCTGGCTTTGAGCGCTGGTGACAATTATCATCTTTTAAACGAGTAAACGCGAGGTGATGAAATTGAATGTTATATTCGTGTCCAGACGCCACAAATCATCAAGCCCAATAAGTAGCTAAAGTAGTCAAGTCTCTAACTCAATATCATCCAAAGTCTTCGACACTGAAAACATGAATAATCAACTTGGATGGTGTGATCTTACCGGCTTCTGATATCCACTATTTAAGACAAAATAGACATTTCATCATTGGTATACGAATCATGTGGCATAATGCCATTCAGTACCATTTGTACTGTTTGCCGAACAAAACTGACTGAAATTAAGAGTAAAAACGGAAACGATTGAATGTAAATCAGTTAATATAAATTCGTATTACATTTTTATATGCGTTGCGATCCATTTCTACGTCCCAAATATTAACGATATTACGAGCACCTTGTTTGAGATATACACTGTGCAAGAGTGCCCGACAAACGGCTTGTTAGTCTTAACACGATTGCCCACATTGACAAGACGTCAATTTAACTGGATGTGTTATGGGCGAGAAAACAGTACAAAGGCTCAGTGCAAAAGAATTAAGTTATTTCTTTGTTGGTAAACAGATCTCGTATAAGATTACATCAAGAATCCACATATCTAACTGTCACCGTTTGTATTTAAACAGCTTCTCTTTCTTTCTGATATACTCGGTTAAAATAAACACACATTTATTAGCTCCACACACTTTTCATCCAATCAGATGCATTTAAACCAGTTGTTGCTTTCGAATATATGGAATTACCGCATAATCGATGAATATTAAATCGAATACACAACTTAAAATACTTTTAAGGTTGCATTTCTCTATGTCATTTTAACTATTATTAACATATGTTCGATTAAACTGGAAATGTACTTCTATCGTCTAGTATTAACCTAACGTAATGCAGAAAATAAATAATCAGACTACCAGTTTGTCTGTGACATAAATTTAATGTCAACCATTCTTTGACAAACAATGGCGCTATAACGTTTCAGGTGTAGTCGTCTGTGGCGGTAATACTATATACCGGAAAACACCATGTTATACTGAATAACGGAAAACACAGGATAAACACTAAATACCGGAAAACACACTTAATAGGTAGTCCGGAGCCTGATCCTCTGTGTTCGTGGGTTAGTTTTTTCCGTTGTGGGTTAGGGTTAGGTTTAGTTTTTTGTGTGTTTTCCGGAGGACCAGGCCCCGAGTTGCCTATTTAGGGTGTTTTCCGGTATTTAGTGTCTTCTGGTATTTAGTGTGTTTTCCGGTATTTAGTGTGTTTTCCGGTATTTAGTAGAACATGTTGTTTTCCGCTTGTTTTCTGTGTTTTTTGGTGTTTTCCTGTATACAGTATAGCCCGTCTGCGGTGGGGTTTAGAAGAAGCAGAAAAAATACAACAAATATGTACTTGAATATCGCATTCCTTATCTTCCGGGCGATTAAAATTGAAATCTTGAAATGAGTTGGGGATGGGGGATTTTATATATTCTTTAACGGACTGTCACATAATATTAGTCAAGAACGTCAGGGGTAACGAGTTTACATGTCGTTCCATTGGTTGAAAATTGGGTGTTTATTTTCCTTAACGATCTTTGTATGTGTATGACTATAATTGATAGGTTAACATCCAAACCAATCAACAGTTTCATCTACGTGACTCCGTTAAAGAACGGACGTCTATTTTAAATAATGCAAAGTTCTGTCAATTCAACATTACATTATATCGCGTAACTACAAAATAATTGACATAGTTTCTATATTGACTGTTGAGTTTGAAGGCCAAGAAGTGTGGTAATTATAGCTGAACTACTGTATGTATGTGAAGGTTAGTTAAAAACTACACGCGATCTTCTCGGCCGGACTTTAAATGTTGACTACTACTACACACCAAACAAACAGCAACCCGTAAAATAAACAGCACTGAGCTCTATTGTAACTAACTAAACAATTGGACTGAAAATTAAAGGAATGAGACATGGCGGTTTTTGCCCCGACGTAACCTTCTATACAAGTAGCCCCAGCTTCTCAAATACTTCAGCATGGTTTCCTCAAGTCAGTTGTGCAGGTAAAAGGGAGGATGTGACAGGGAAAGGGGTCCATAGTCGATCGGATGGGACAAAAAAACAAGGTCCTGTGTATACATTAACTGCACACGAAAGCACCCCCCCCCCCTGTCGTTGGAAATTGAAATTTGAGCAAAATGACTACCGTATTAAACTGCAGGAGTTATGTCTGCCTTTATAACACTGATTGGTGAGCAAAAGTAAGATTTTAAACCCAGTTTGATGTCATTTCATAATATCATTACCCTCGTGTGAATATATATATTGTCTTACATCGAATAAAACAAACCTTCTCACGAAAGAAATAACACATTGCATAAATTGGTTAATGTCAACCGGGAAAAAAATGCTATTGCAATTTATAATATTGTAACTCGGTCGTGAAAATTGTTTTATAAATTAAGATTGTTAACTATTCAGTTCCAAATAAATACAATTCATCTCATTATATGTCAATCTACTATTAAAGATGCATTATGTAAGAGCTAAAGTTGCCTAATGTAGATGTTTCTTTTTCTTCAATTTCAATTGTTATATTATTTAGACAACTATTCAAATGACAAACCCTATAATCAACTCTCTAGACAATCGGATGGTCGAGATTTAAATGGATTTAAACACCCCGCGATTTTAAAATTTAACGATAAAATGGACAATCGAGGCAAAGTATCGGTTGCCAAGTGCCGTTTTTACGACAATGAACGATGTACGCGATATCTACCAACAGTCAAAACTTTGCTCAGAATAATTAATTTGAATGAAACGTTCATTCATTTTCCTTATCTACTTTTGAATTTTTATAGCAAGAACATCTAGCTCTCAATCTTACATAATGCACCTTTAATCATCAGATGAACTGCAAAGTTATTATAACGTCTATGATCCTCAAACAATACAGCTGATTAATGTAAACGTAAAAACACGCGACTTAGGAATGCTCTATTTGAGAATATAATGTAACATTCTACAGGAATAATGTCGCACGGTTGAAGTCATGTTTATAGGAAGCTATAATGTATTAAATCAATGTTAGATAAGAGAATGTCCATTAAATGTCCATGGGTACAAGGTAGAGTCAATCCCTTTCCTGATAATCGAATAGATTTCCTGTGTACCGTCATTCCAATATCAACAGCGATTGTGATGTTATAAGCAGTAACCATCGATTAAAACTGTTGAGATCTAAACATTTGCTAACCATAGATTCACATTTTGATTACTCATACCATGATGGTCATCTTTTCACCACATGACATTAGTCTGATTATGTAGGAAACAATGCGCACCTGTTTGACGCCTGTTTCTTTGTAAGGTACGTAAGTAGGTTATATTTCCTTAAGACTAGAATACATCGAATATTCCCGTTAAGCTGTATGCAGGGGCTGATTGGGCCATCGCGCGATCGCCTGAATTAATTTTGTCCAATTGGTCTAAAAAAAAAATTTCTGCTGAACATTATATGAGGGGGTGGGGGTGGGGCGGACCGGCCATTTAGAAATGATGATCATGTTATATGTGGAAGGTGTCTTTAACGGGCCGCCACGACATCACTGGTGTCTGGTATGGGCCGCGTGTGCTAGGTGTGGGCTGGAAATTTACTAATTGTTAAGTCACCTGCACCCTGTTTATGAGATATGTTATTTGACAGAGATTATAATCAGATATGCCACCAAATCGCATATTTGAGGTTCATTTTTCAAAATGGTTCCGGGGGAGAGTCACCAGACCCATCGCCCGGGCTCCAGCACCGGACCCAACCCACCCCTGGCTGTATGAATAACTTAATTATTTAAATCAAATGCTATTTCGGAATATTAGCCTATATGCTATGTAATGTTAAATAAAAATGGAAGTATAACGTTGCCATTATCTGAAGATAAACAACGATTCAAAATACTGTCAAGGTGTAAAAATGCAAAGTACACTTTTCAAAATAGAATTATTGAGCTCTCACATTCTTAAATTCATCTTGAAAGAAACTGATTTGTATAAGCTATTTTACACACTAATTTCGTGTTACTTCCGGTGTCACGAAGTTGTTAGTCGCCAAGTGATAGCGCTTCAAGTATGATTTGTAAAATGACCAATTTTATTACATCGGAAGCTGACTAATGATCTAATAAAGTCTCATTGGCAATTTAGGACATGTTAGAACTAGTTAGTATTGTGAGATGATTGCAGACGAAATGTCTTCAACACGTGTAAACAAAGATGACTGGATGGCTGGTGAAATACATTCTATTATATACTATAATATAGTCAAGGAGTAGTAAAAAGTTTTATTTTAATCCCTTCCAGTGCCTGTGTTTTTAATAGATTTTTGGTGAAAAAATTGTGGTCGAAGGAGGACGAACTCGATCGATATGCAGCCGATCTGTTTAAAACACTGATCCTATTTCGCTTCGTTTTCCATTATTCAACATTTCGCTTTACTTGTCTTTACTACACAAGGAATTAGCCAACGAAACAGTCTGTTGCTGCGATGAACGGAGCTCTTGGTATCACACTAGAAACACCAACGCTGTTTAAAGTCAGTATGGTCAGTATGTTTAATGGTCGAGAGCGAGACATAATATATAATGATCACACATATAAATATCGTTATCAAGCAAATAATAATCATATATGTGATAACGATATCTGTATGTGTGATTATTATTTGCTTGATAACGATATCTGTATGTGTATTGAAACGTAGCATTTTATTAAGTATTATATTCATAAAAAGTTTTTTTATATCTAATTTTTCCCGCGAATTGAATATATATATCTTAACTTTATATTTAAAATCTTAGGTTTGCATTCAACATTTTACTCCAAAATCGTCCACTTTAATTATACAGTCCGTGGTTATGATTAGCCGAGCAGTAAGTTATTATATCTGAGCTGAACAAACCCAGCAGGTGCTTTTCTGTGTCGTTGTCTTTTGAAGATACTAACTTATGTAGTTTTGAGCGGCTACAAAGTCTGAAAAATTACAAGGGAATACCAGAAGAATTTACTGCAAATAATAATTTTTATATAAGTAAGTTAATCTATAAATAACAAAGTCTGTGATCTCCATTAAACGAAGAATTAAACATGGAGTTATATCTATTCCTTACTAACTGAGCAGCTGCTTTAGGTTGCCGTTGTCTTGTGAGGATGCCTTTCTTATTTCCAACAACTCGTGTTGGGTTTTGTGCAGTCATGAAATCGGCAAAATTCCAAATAAGCTCACCAACAAGGAATTGTCCTATATGCTGGTCAAAGGCTTGGTGATATTGCGACAGGACCTCTATTTGGTATTCTTCAGTAAAAGCCATACTTGGTTCCATGTGTAACCCTACTACTGTACCAGCTCCAAATTCAGATACTAACAAAGGCTTATTATAAAGCTTTCTCCATTCCATAAAATTGGTGTTTATTTGTCTTTGAATGACTTCTGGGTGCCCAGTATCGCTGTACCATCCATAATATCTATTGATCATAATAACATCCACAAACTGCACGCATTTGTCGTTAAAATAGTCACGATCTGAAGTAAAACTAACAGGTCTTGTTGGGTCAAGCTGTCTTGTATGTCCTATTACGGATTTAAAATAATTGACAGAATTGGCACTATCTGAGTCGGGTTCGTTAGCCACAGACCACATACAGACGGATGGGCGATTTTTGTCTCTTCGGTACATCTCTGACATAACCTCTAGATGATGATTCAATAAATCTTGGTTATCAAAATTAAAACTTTTTATACCCACACCAGGACTCTCGTCAATTACAACGATCCCCTGCTGATCGGCCTGATCTAGAATTTCTTCAGCATAAGGATAATGGGATGTCCTAAAGCAGTTAACTCCCAACCATTTCAACATATTAAAATCTTTTGCTATTAATGCGTAATCTAATCCTTTACCCCGAATATCAGAATCCTCGTGTTTGTCGACGCCATGACAGTAAAATGGTGTATTATTTATAAGGAACTTATCGGAAGTGACGTTAACCACTCGTATACCGACGGGCAAACGATAGACATCAATATCACTGCCGTCTAACATAACTTTTAGTGTATATAGATAGGCAGGAATGCCTGAATTCATGGTATACGGCCACCACAAGGTAGGGTTCATTACCTTTAAAGTTCCATTGCTGGTTGGTGCGCCCTGAATAATAATCCCCTCCCTATCTAATAGTTCTACTGTTAAACCAACTGCCTGATTCCCAATAATCTGTATATCATAATATACATAGGCTACATTTGAACCGATATCCACGGTTGTTGTCACAGTGATATCATCTATGTATGTTTTTGGTGTTGTATAAAGTCTAACATGACGATGTATTCCGGCATAATTGAAGAAGTCCATCTGTAAATTCTGCACAAAGTATCCTTCAGGATATTTAGATGTATCTGCTTTGTAGGAAATCGTTCCAGGTGGAAGAGTTGTTGGACTTAGAGTGTTATTTAAAGCTACCGTCAAATAATTCGGTCCATCAAAATTGATCATATTGTTGACTTCTGCCTCAAAGGGCAGATGTCCACCATTATGTCTCACAGCCTCTTCACCATTTAAATAGACTATACAATAATAATGTGCACTGTCAAATCGAAGAACCAAGCGTCGACTCTCCCATTCCTTAGTAACAAAGAACTCTCTATCATACCATGCCCAACCAACAAAATCTCGAATGTTTTTATCCTCTGTGACGTCGTTGTAACTGGACGGTACAGCCATTGGTATAACTGCTCCTGTAGTTGAAAGGGGTCGTGAATACCATTTCTGATCAAAACCTTCATTTCGTGTTGGAGAATCATCTATTCTGAAATTCCAGATACCGTCCAAACTCTGTATTTGACGGCCCTCAGAACTTCTTGGATACAGCATCCCCTTTCCACATACTATTGAAATCAGCAGGGAAAGAGTAAAAATAATTTTAAACTTATCCATCTTAAGAAGTTATCTATACTAAAGTAATCTTAACAAAATTAGATTCGACATTTCATTATCAGCATCAAACGATAGCTAATGATACGCGACCTTAAAGTTACAAATTGGAGTGCACGTAAAAGAAATCTGGAACAGAACAGTAAAACGTTAAATCCCATTTCATTTCGCATACAAAACTGTATTTTACCGTAAAAATGCGGCCTCGTGTATACATTGGCGTTCACGTAAATGGTACCTTGGTATATTGTTGCCCATTCACAGCAGAATAGCAGGACGTTAAACCATATTCTATTTAATTTTGCATATGAGAACTGTGGTTTGTTGTAAAGATTATTGAAGAAATACAAATACAAATAAACTATTTGGGATAATTTTTTTTAAACAGAATGGATATATTTAAAATCATCATTCCTACTTTATCAACGACCAATCGTAATAACGGAGTCAAATGTATAGTGTAAGGAGAAATTACTCCGCATCGCGATCTATTGCTAACCATTGTTGTCATTTATTTATAATGCACGTTACACGGTTTACATTTCGGTTACTAAGCAAATATAAAAGGATTTCATTGTTCTGGGATTGATACCAATACCGTTAGCCAGTGATTAGATAAATATTATTGCATGTGATTTTGACCCTACTTTAGCGAGATAAAAATTAAAGGGGAATATGGTGTAGTTTTCAGGGATATCTGATAACGTCCAATTTGTTCAACTTTGTATTGACAAACGTTTCTACACTATAATAATATACATATTTTACACCCGAAACGGTTTTAATGTTAGTTACCATGATATCGCATATTTGTGCTTTGTGCGTCACCTATGACAATGGATTCCGGCATATACAGTGGTTGAGCAATTTCACCTGCACGAAGTATTCTCCACGTTACCTCTATGTGTCTGCTTTGAAAGAAATGAAATGGGGTTCAACGTCCTACTGTTCTGCCCCGACTGGGATAACGAAGACAGGTATGCGCCCTGCAGAGTTTTATGAGGCAATTCCAACTGCCAGTGGTTCTTTTACGTGCACTCAAACGAGTACATGGAACCTCAAATTTAGGTGCCATCGAACGTATATACGTTTTCCCTTACCAGGCCCTTTATCTCGCAACACTGACAAGAGGGAGCAATGCCTGAAATCTGGCCAACAACGGGATTGCAGATGGCAACCTCGAGTTAGCGAGCCATCGTGTGACTGACTCCGCCACAGCGACGCTCAACTTTATAGTAAATTTTTCCAGTGAGAAAGGGTGGTCGGACTGAGAAATTATTTTCAAACCACTATTAATAATTCAGACCACATACATTAACCAGTCATTCCATTCCTGGCTAATCAATCATCTTCGCTAACAATGCCCACACCATTAACACTGGTGACTTTATAATAATCGATGAATAACCAAACGCTTATATTCCTATTCGCATACATTATAGCTTGGATTGTTATTTTCAGCAGATGGGACTGACGCTGCTTACCATTTGTGGACAAACCGTTTTGTCGCTGGTAAATCATCTGTTCTCAAATCTCCACATACCACTTCAGGGATATAATCGTCTCCTTTTCATATTTCAAGGAAAGAACTAACGTTATTATTGCTCGATAACATTGATGAAACAGTAGCGCTGTGAGAGGTTATGCGTCTTCACGAAACCCTGACGTTTGTCTCCCCTCTGCCCTTGGACAAATACAAGACAATTCACATTAAACACCTCAAATGTTGAACGAAACACCGTGTTTTCGTGGAAAAATACAATTGTAGCCTACTGTAACAGCAGAAAAAAAACCCATTTAATGCACTAAAGTTTCACCGGATTGGCCGCTAGTGCGATAAAAGTAATAGACTGGTATTGATAATAATTTTTTTCAACCTTGACACAAATATTAGTTAAATATATGCTATTTATCTTTGTAATCTGATATACCAACATCAATAAATATGTTTAACCATGACATAATTATATGTGATAATGGTGATGAATATGCAATCATATGTACAAATGGTTATTCTGTGCATTCAATGGTCAGTATGAACCGGCAATGATTAGAATTGGACACATTAAATCTACCAGTGAAGGTGGGTCAGTTGCAGGCGAAGCTGTAACGTGATCGGTCCAGTCCCATATTTGCCTTGCAATCCATCCGATAATTAAATACTTTTGCGTTGTTTCTAGAGTATTCCAGTAATATAAGAACTTAGGCTAGTAAAGGCATTGATAATTCTGTAACGGACATCATTTATTGATTATACTATTGTTTGTGATTTAATAATAAGATATGTGTCAAATGTCGTTCGTCAGTGAAGTATATAATGTTGTATAGCAGTGCTCCAAACCCCACGGCACTTTGATGGGCGGGGACAAAGTTTGTTCTGTTGAGACTTTATGAGGCTATGTGCAGTTGCACATATATATTATGCTTGTATCAATCAACGTCAGATAAGCACCGATGTGCAAACGAACCCCGGAACGAATATAGTCGTCAAACCAATAGCTTTGGACAAAGTAGAGAGAGGGCGAGAAATGGGGTTTAACGCCCACTGGAAAGTAAGTAATTTCGTTACTAACATATTCAGTTTTATTTCAAAAGGAGGGAACTGGAAGACCCACGAGAATGGACATACGACTCAATTCCATCTCACGTATAACCGGTGAATCAAAACCCCCCACTTGATTCAATAGCAAACCTTATGATACAGCGCACACACGTTAACCCTTCCATCCCCCGTTGGACAAATGAGCTCTGGACATAAAATTGTACTGGATTCATTGCAAATTAGGCCAGGAATTAAAAACCCCAGAATCCACCAGCAGATTCTTTAATGCCATATAACAGCAATATATTTTTGTTTGTAATTTGAACAACTAACTCATAATAACCCTTTACCTAGTTGGTCTAAAGGGTAGTAGTAAAGACACCTGCCTAGTTGATAAGATTTGGTAAATTAAACTTAAATGAAAGGTATAAGAAACTCCTTTATTCGTAAATGTAATACGAGGACCATTAATCTATAAATAACAAAGTCTGTAATCTCCATTATACGATGAATTAAACATAGAGTTATATCTATTCCTTACTAACTGAGCAGCTGCTTTAGGTTGTCGTTGTCTTGTGAGGATACCCTTCTTATTACCAACAACTCTCTTTGGGTTTTGTGCAGTCATGAAATCAGCAAAATTCCAGATTAGCTCACCAACAAGGAACTTTCCTATATGCTGATCAAAGGCCTGGTGAAATTGAGACAGGACCTCTATTTGATATTCTTCCGTAAAAGCCATACTTGGTTGCCGGTGCAACCCGGCTACTGTACCAGCTCCAAATTCTGATACCAATAACGGCTTATTATAAAGCTTTCTCCATTCCATAAAATTAGTGTTAACTTGTCTTTGAATGACTTCTGGATGCCCAGTATCGCTGTACCATCCATAATATCGATTGATCATAATAACATCCACAAACTGAACACATTTATCATTGCTATAATCTTTATTGCAAGTAAAACTAACAGGTCTTGTTGGATCGAGCTGTTTGGTATAACCTATCACAGATTTGAAGTAAGGAACTGCGTTTGCGGTGTCGGATTCAGGCTCATTGGCCACAGACCACATACATACTGCTGGTCGATTTTTATCTCGGCGGTACATCTCTGACATTACTTCTAAATGATGATTTAATGACTCGTTTCCAAAATTGCGAGACCTAATGCCAACCCCAGGACTCTCATCAATTATAACGACCCCCTGCTGATCTGCTTGATCTAGAATTTCTTCAGCATAAGGATAATGAGATGTCCTAAAGCAGTTAACTCCCAACCATTTCAGCATATTAAAATCTTTCGCTATCAAGGCGTAATCTAATCCCTTACCTCGAATATCAGAATCTTCGTGTTTGTCGACGCCATGGCAGTAAAAGGGTTTATTGTTTATCAGGAACTGGTCGGAAGTGACGTTAACGACTCTTATACCAATAGGAAGACGATATACGTCCAGGTCAGTGCCAGTTAATGTTACTTTCAGCGTATATAAATAGGCTGGATTGTTTACATTCATGGTGTATGGCCACCACAATTGAGGATTGTCCACTTGTAATGTGCCCTTACTGGTCGTTCCAGTAGCAACCGTTGCCCCACTTTTATCTATAACCTCAACTTTCAGTGTTCCGGACTGGTCACCAACAACTTCTATGGCGTAATTTACATGTCCTATATTTGAAGCGAAGTCAACGGTTGTTGTCACTGTGATGTCATCTATGTATGTTTTTGGTGTAGTATACAGTCTTACATGACGATGTATTCCGGCGTAATTGAAGAAGTCCATCTGTAAATTCTGCACAAAGTATCCTTCCGGATATTTAGAAGTATCTGTTTTGTAGGAAATTGTTCCAGGTGGAAGGGTGGTAGGACTGAGGGTGTTATTTACGGCTACTGTCACATAATTCGGACCATTGACGATAAGGAGGGCGTTGACGTCTGCTTCAAAAGGAAGATGTCCACCGTCATGTCTCACGGCTTCTATACCATTGACGTAGACAATGGCATAATAATGAGCACTACCAAAACGAAGAACTATACGGCGATTTTGTGATACGTTCGAAACAAAAAATTCCCTATCATACCACGCCCAACCAACAAAATCTCGGATATTTTTATCCTCTGTGACGTCATTGTAACTTGACGGTACAGCCATGGGTATAACTGGTCCTGTAGTAGAAAGGCGTCCTGAATACCATTTCTGTTCAAAACCTAGATTCCTGTTTGGAGAAGCATCTATCCGGAAATTCCACATTCCATCTAAACTTTGTATTTGACGACTCTCTGAGCCTCTTGGATATAACATTCCTTTCCCCCATACGACAGGCAAGAGAATAGCCAGAACGAGCAAAGGTACGCAGTCTCCCATCGCAAAATTTATACCAAATAATAAAATCCTCTATTTATTACCACACATTAGCATATGGCCATGAACCATATTCAGTTTCAAAGTTTAATGATAAGTTATCACCATTTTTGTATCTTAAAAGGTGGACGTACTATCACAGCCACATAACATATTCTTTTCAAAAAATAAAAACAAACAGTTAACAAATTTATTACCGGTTACAATACAGAAACACATATACAATATACAAAAAAGTTTCTGTTATCACTACTATTTAGCAATACACAATGAAACACACCATTTGTCACAGAGACAAGACAATAGACATCACTAAGACTACCCCGTGAGAGACAAGAAATTGTTGTCACGAAGACAAGATTTAATAACCTAGGACTAATACACAAACACATGTATCCATTTTTTTTTATGACATTAGACATATCGCTTACCCCTTACGTTGTTTCAAGAACAACAACTAACAACCTCAGAATATTTACTTAAATATCCAATCTTAAGTCTGCAAAAGGCCACTGACAAGGAGAAACCACGCCGGAAAATCCCGATAAACGTCTGGCCTACTCTGGACTTGCAGATAAGCGAACCAACGTCTTACTCACTGAGCTACTATGGCTCTCCCATCACCAAAAAATAGTTTTCACTACGGTCTGGGAAATGTTGCTCAAACTGCGTATTAACTTTGTAGTAGGCGTTTAAGATCTGTTGAATAACTTCGTGGATGGACCATGACTGTTTTGGACGGGAAGGTGCTACATAACTTTGATCCTGCTCAAGCATCGTACTTAATTACCGTACTTCGATCCTACTCGGAGCGTTTAACAACGTGACGGATGAAATTGATGTACGTTTCTTTAGCGACACCTGCTGCGCTCCGTCATCTCTTGACCAAAGTATGAAGATCTATAGGGACAATCTATAACTTGGACATAATATGGAGATCCACAGGATCCTTGAACGACATCCGGTCATTTAGACATGACCTGACTGGACGACAGAGGCGGTGGCAAGGCCAGGGCCGTAGCTAGTTAAGAGCAGCGGGGGAGGGGGGACAGCACTGTTGACTTCTTTCACACAGGCAGTCATTCTGGCACATCTCTTTGAAGGCATAGTGAAACTCATGAGGCAAATGTAGCACTGTATTAGAATATCTTGATCTGTACGGCTTGAACAATTGAACAGGAATGGGCGAACGCAATCGGAACGAGATGGGGACGAGCGGAACTGTCTTTGAATAGGGTAATCGAGTTAAACATTAGTTAGAACGAGCTACAAACAGTTACGGGCGTACTGGGAACGACGTAACTTTGATATCAATTGACTGTGGGAGGTTGGACAGGCGACCCTACGCCATGTAACGTACAACTGAAGATTCGAAACCACGCCAGTTGACTCAATAACAGGCTTTATGATACAGTGGAGGGGTACAGACAAGATAGACTGTTAACAGTTTTACATATTATATAACGACCAAAACCGGTTTCACGATTTTCTAGGACCGGGTAGGGCTTTTGTTGAGAACACGTTTGAATGGGAGCTTAAGCGTTACCGAACACTCAACACAACACCTGCAAAGTAGTTAACGGAATTGTAATAAGAGCACACTTGAAGTTGTTTGGTGTTATGGGGGCTTAAACATACATTATGCAAGTCTTTATTTAGGCTTCATATGTCATAGAAATTATAAATTAGACCCTTCTTTACACAAAAATCACAAAATCAACTCTGTAGACCTACGGATGGCTTGGATTGGGCTTGGATTTAAACATGATTTCATTCATGGATTAAATTTTAAATGGCGTCGTGAGCGGAGATTAACCGTTACGTTGACGTCATACTCTGGGAAATTTGAGATCGAGGCTAAATGATAGTGTACGAAGCAAGGCCGCTGTTGGACGAGGCCGTAGCAAATGATATCTAAACTAAAGTGCAATAAACTAAACACCGATAATGACAAATTATACAATTTCCGGAGACCGTATGATGATTAAAACCGCCGGCCAGGTCTTTTGTGTTAATGATATCAATAAATATACTTTTATTTCCCTGAACAAACCGAATAGGCTATATTCAGAAAAAGGTATAGATGCAATTAACCACGATTTCTCGTCAAAAATGACAGCAGTGATAACAATGTTCAGAATAAAGTAATTTGAATGAAATTTTCAATATATTCCTCTTTTCATCATCTATTTTTGAACTGTTATAGCAAAAATGGCTAACGCCTTACATAAATCTCCCATAATGTGTCTTTAAGAGGGCTTAAGAGTTGCTTAATACGCAACACAACCCCTGTAAACTAACGGAATTTCACGACTGCTAATGTCTTCCTCATTTGCGTATTTTTGAATCTTGGTGTCATGTATCCTGTTTATACGGAAATATAGGGGAGGGTGATTGACTTCTAAATATAAATAGGCCCTGCCTTTACATACCAATTAACAACGCTTGAAATTGTTACACCCCCCCCCCCCCCCCACGAAAAGTAAAAAAACTCTAACTCGTAGGGGTTCCAACAAAATGTGGACAGACGCAGCGGACGACAACATCCGTACACATTAAATGAGTCAAAAGTAAAAGAAAATATTCAAAGATTTTTATATAAGCAAGTTAATCTATGAATAACAAAGTCTGCGATCTCCATTAAACGATGAATTAAACATAGCATTATATCTATTTCTTACTAACTGAGCAGCTGCTTTAGGTTGTCGTTGTCTTGTGAGGATACCCTTCTTATTTCCAACAACTCGTGTTGGGTTTTGTGCAGTCATGAAATCGGCAAAATTCCAAATAAGCTCACCAACAAGGAATTGTCCTATATGCTGGTCAAAGGCTTGGTGATATTGCGACAGGACCTCTATTTGGTATTCTTCAGTAAAAGCCATACTTGGTTGCCGGTGCAACCCGGCTACTGTACCAGCTCCAAATTCTGATACCAACAACGGCTTATTATAAAGCTTTCTCCATTCCATAAAATTAGTGTTTATTTGTCTTTGAATGACTTCTGGATGCCCAGTATCGCTGTACCATCCATAATATCTATTGATCATAACCACATCCACAAACTGAACACATTTATCATTGCTATAATCTTTACTGCAAGTAAAACTAACAGGTCTTGTTGGATCGAGCTGTTTAGTATAACCTATCACAGATTTGAAGTAAGGAACCGCCTTTGTGTTGTCTGATTGGGGTTCATTGGCCACGGACCACATACATACTGCTGGTCGATTTTTATCTCGGCGGTACATTTCTGACATTACCTCTAAATGATGACTTAATGACTGGTTTCCAAAATTGCTAGATCTGATACCAACCCCAGGACTCTCATCAATTATAACAACCCCTTGCTGATCTGCTTGATCTAGAATTTCTTCAGCATAGGGATAATGAGATGTCCTAAAGCAGTTAACTCCCAACCATTTTAGCATATTAAAATCTTTCGCTATCAAGGCGTAATCTAATCCCTTTCCCCGAATATCAGAATCTTCGTGTTTGTCGACGCCATGGCAGTAGAAGGGTTTATTGTTGATCAGGAACTGGTCGGAAGTGACGTTAACGACTCTTATACCAATAGGAAGACGATATACGTCCAGGTCAGTGCCAGTTAATGTTACTTTCAGCGTATATAAATAGGCGGGATTGTTTATATTCATGGTGTATGGCCACCACAATTGAGGATTGTTCACTTGTAATGTACCCTTACTGGTCGTTCCAGTGGCAACTGTTGCCCCACTTTTATCTATAACCTCAACCTTCAATGTTCCGGACTGGTCACCAACAACTTCTATGGCATAATTTACATGTCCTATATTTGAAGCGAAGTCAACGGTTGTTGTCACTGTGATGTCATCTATGTATGTTTTTGGTGTAGTATAAAGTCTAACGTGGCGATGTATTCCGGCATAATTAAAGAAGTCCATCTGCAAATTCTGCACAAAGTATCCTTCAGGATATCTAGAAGTATCTGTTTTGTAAGAAATTGTTCCAGGTGGAAGGGTGGTAGGACTGAGGGTGTTATTTACGGCTACTGTCACATAATTCGGACCATTGACCATAAGGAGGGCGTTGACGTCTGCTTCAAAAGGAAGATGTCCACCGTCATGTCTCACGGCTTCTATACCATTGACGTAGACAATGGCATAATAATGAGCACTACCAAAACGAAGAACTATACGGCGATTTTGTGATACGTTCGAAACAAAAAATTCCCTATCATACCACGCCCAACCAACAAAATCTCGGATATTTTTATCCTCTGTGACGTCATTGTAACTGGAGGGTACAGCCATGGGTATAACTGGCCCTGTAGTAGAAAGGCGTCCTGAATACCATTTCTGTTCAAAACCCAGATTTCTGTTTGGAGAAGCATCTATCCGAAAATTCCACATTCCATCTAAACTTTGTATATGACGACTCTCCGAGCCTCTTGGATATAACATTCCTTTACCCCATACCAAAGGTAAGAGAATAGCCAGAGCTAGCAAATGTGTGCACCTCCCCATCGCAAATTTTACATAGAATAGTAATAAAAAGTAACTATTTATTAACATACAATACCAAATGACCATGAACCATACTGTGTTTCAAAGTTTAATGATAAGTTATCTCGATTAAAATTTCTGTATCTTCGATCAATAAGTTAAACATGCATTATGCAAGAGCAAAATCTGCTTATTACAAGTCTTTCTAAATTATCAATTAGACATTAATTAACTTATCCAGACCATATTGAACTCTCGATGTCATGGCTAGCCTGCGATGTTGGTTGGATTAGATTCCTATATGTTGCGTAACGGTCATTGATAATTAAACCAAAAAGTTGATAGTAATGATGACCGAGGCTATGCGGAAATTTCACCCACTTTGTTTTCGGCTCGGCTTGTATTCAATTTGACTGAAATTTTCAGCAAATTACCTTTACACTGTGTAGTTTTTAACTGTTATAGTAAGAACTGCCATCTCTTTATATCTTATCTCCCTCCCTTAATGTAGCTTTAATTAGCTTATCACCAAAATATTTTAACTGAAGTTGTACCTAGTTTTGCTGTATGTTTATCTATTTGATATTAATTTTTTAAAAAAATTATTACAAGTTGACAAAATTTACTTCAAGGACAGTATTTTCCACTGTCCGTCACATGTGATTTATAGCTGTAATAACCAATCTATTGCATCAGCAATTTGCCCCATGATCATATTGTCAAAAGTAATCGCCATCCTATCCAGTTAACGTACTCATTATAAGCGAGAACTTATATTACTTTAATATAAGTTGCAAAACATCGGATTGTCATTTTAACAAAATTACTGTAATTCTAGAACGCTTCACAAATCGAACGAGGGTATGATTGGGACATTTTATTACTGCATCATTATTCATTATTCATCGTGTATTCACACGATGTCTGGAATAACTAGCTTTCGTTAAGCTGAATATCGCATTTTTGGAGTCATCTTTTCTCCATATATGGTGAAATTTACTCTTCCTTTCTAGAACCCTTGATGCGACATGTTTTTAGCCAAATATCTGAAGGGGTAATAGCTGTTATGGAAGATTTTAGGGTTCTTTCAGAATTAATTTCGGTAGTTATATGTTCTTAAACATGTTTTTGATGGGGGGTACCTGTGCGTTTTGCTAACTTTGAATTATTGCAGGTAGAGGGTTGGTGACCAAGTACGTATTTTACTCTCGTGTCTGATCATTTTGAACTCTTAAAGATTATTCATGTGGGTTTAAATAAGAAATCGTTTAAACGCGGTAAAGGACCATACTCCGCGCATTGTTTCGTTAGATTTCTCGGGCCATTGCTTCAGGAATATGGTAAAGCCATCGGGGGCACCACAACATGACTCGAAACTGATCTCATATTGTTATATTGGGCTCCTCCTGATTGTATGCTCCCCTTTCTCTCTAGTAATGCAAACAACCCCGACCTCATTAGATGTACTGAGACTATGAATGTAGGTCTATTTATAGCAGGTTCCCGTGTCGCCCCTTTTCCCACGAGAGGTGGTTGAATTTACATTTCATGCTAGGGTTTGGTGAATATTAATGACTTTGAGGCTGAAGAATCATAAAGTAAACGGCAAGTATAAGGGTTATCGCCAACTGAACTAAAATCGAAAAATATTATCAGATGATGGTCGTATAGTATGTTCTTTGTTATTAAGAATACCATGATCAGAATGTTAAAAACAATATTACAGGCCTTGGAATGCCATGTATTTAAAACCGAAGTCAACTGGGACTAGTTTGATTTATTCTGGATTAAATCATGTCTGACAACAGCCATAAAACAACCATTTAAACAAAAGGACACATAACCGATGATTTATGAATGTAATTACGTTTCTCGAAATTCAGTAAATATTTAACATAAAGTTTTATTAAATACAGAAAGGTATATACACCGGAAATTATTTGTTCAAATTTTGTGACAAATCACGCACATTGGCCATAAATATATTGTATCCCATATACAATTTGAATATCTATTGATCTGTTAATTTGTTAGAAAAGGGTTTTAGAAAACATAAATAAAGTATATATTTAAAATACAGATTTGACGTCATCGTTTGATGTTGGCACATCATCATTGCCAATAATGTACGGGCAACTTGCTAATCGTGCATTATCTGTACTAGATAAAATATTGGAGTCGCGTGACGCACTTCATTGAAAATCACGTGTAGGATAGTGTTTGTATTTTAAGTTGTTTAATGGTATCGAGCTAAAGACATTGCGCAATATATTGAAACAACACTCGGCTTATGCCTACTACTAATGCAGTATCAATATATTACTCAATGTCTCGCTCTCGACCATTAAACCACACATATTTACTCCCATCACCTTTACATGACCTCCATTTTAATAAGTGATTAAAAACTTTTCGATATCCAATTAATTACCATCGTGTCTCGCTGAAAGCAGAAACTTATTTCTCTGTCAATTGCCCAGCAATTTTGTCTGTCTGAAGCTATCGCGCTTTGGTGTTATCGACAGATCGATCAATCAACTTCCCACCTCCTTCCAAAGTTGTTTCTTCTGGCAATGTTTTGTTTTGCATCTTTAGAACGCGAAAAAGAGAAACGGGGTTTAACATCCACTCGACACAAACTAGGTCATTTAGGGAATAACATGTTTTAATTTTATTTCAATAATTCGATGCCGTAGGGTCTTTGGCAGTGGGAGGAAACCGGAGCACCCGGAGAAAACCTACAGGGTTGGACAGACGACCGTAGCTTACCACGTTCTTTGGTACATACACTCATAAGATTTCATACCCGGGTGGAATGTGCACCATCTGAAAGAAACCCCCCCAAACCCCAAAAAACAAAAACAACAAAAAAAAAAAACCCCGAAAAAGCCACATCCCAACGTACAACGGGATTGTTTTCCTATGACATCTTACCAAGAGCATTAGAATAGAATATATTTTTGAGCAAATTAACTTCTCTTATGAGATAGGAGGTGGCTTTGGTGGTCGAATATTCCCCGTGACAAGGAGTAGTCGCCTGTTCAATCCGGTTACCCCCCCCCCCCCCACACACACACACAGCTAATGATCCCTACGAGCAAGCGTTTTATCAAAAGAGAATTGAGCCATATGTTATTCCCATAATGACCTGGTTTGTGTCGAATTGACGTTACCCCTCCCCCCTTTATTTAAAAAAAAGTATCATTTGAGTATTAATAATTATAAAGATATAGAAGTTGAGTCTAAATACTTATACAGAAGGTGAATTATTAGCGTCCGGTCTGTTGGAACGCCGAAACGAACCGTTTGATATCTTGATGCGGTGTAGGTTTCAGTAATTCCAGACATAATTTAGAGCACTGCCGTTCGTGTAGCGAATAGTACCCGGACATTGTTAGAAAATGTGAATGTTTAAAGAAGCAATATTGTTATTAATTTATAAAAACCAACCTTCCCCCACTTTGGCACAGCGTTTAACATGCTATAGTATAGTCCTGTACAAACTAATTGAAACCTCTAGACATTTCCCAATTGTAACGTTTGTAAACAGTAAAATACAATTCTTAATTTGCAGACTACCAAAGTAAGGTTTGTTTGCTATTTTACTATGGAAGCATGTTGTGATCATTTTGTAATCTCGTCTTAAAGAGAGAGAGAGAGAGAAATGGGGTTTAACACAAACTAGCTCATTGCGGGATTAACATATGGTTTAATTTTATTTCAATAATTCGCTTGCGCGTAGGAGTCTTTAGCAGTGGGAGGAAACCGGGGTACCCGGAGAAAACCCATCAGGTCGGACAGGCGACCCTAGTCCTTGTCACGTACAACCGGGTATCGAAACCTGTCATAACAATTCGGCCATCCAATCTTGTTTTCGAGAGAGAAAGAGAGAGAGAGAGATGGAGGGAGGGATAACGTCCACTCGACACAAACCAGGTCATTTCGGGACTTACATATTGTTTAATATTATTTCAATAATTCACCTAGGGGGCTTTATGCAGACATTATGATACAGCGCGCAATGGACAATATTCAAAGAGGATAGAAATACCAGAGCCTATTCTGTGTGCGTATTCAAAAATCAGTATGATTAAAATCGGATCTATTACCACATGGGTGCTTGTGATTCAAGTGTGCAACCCACTTCTTTCATGTCGGGTTGTTGTTGCTTGTGATGCTACCTACATCTTACCGGATGTGCGCGGTGGTGGCAAACTGTTCATAAATGAAACGAAGCCATATAAACCACAATAACAAAAGCCATGGAAAAGTACTCTAATTTGTCTGAGAGATATCGAACAACATATATAAATAATGTGAGGTTGTCTACATACACATCAATAGACAACGATTAATATTATTTCAATAATTCACCTAGGGGGCTTTATGCAGACATTATGATACAGCGCGCAATGGACAATATTCAAAGAGGATAGAAATACCAGAGCCTATTCTGTGTGCGTATTCAAAAATCAGTATGATTAAAATCGGATCTATTACCACATGGGTGCTTGTGATTCAAGTGTGCAACCCACTTCTTTCATGTCGGGTTGTTGTTGCTTGTGATGCTACCTACATCTTACCGGATGTGCGCGGTGGTGGCAAACTGTTCATAAATGAAACGAAGCCATATAAACCACAATAACAAAAGCCATGGAAAAGTACTCTAATTTGTCTGAGAGATATCGAACAACATATATAAATAATGTGAGGTTGTCTACATACACATCAATAGACAACGATTAATAACCATGATCTGTCTCCTCCAATTCCGTTTTACGATGAATAAGACTTTACGAAAGTTGACAGTCATTTATTTCTACGAGGTCTGTAATTCAAAACGTCAAGAATGCCAATTCACTGTTTTTCAAGCATCAGCCTTGATATGACTAATTGAACATTGTGACTTATTATTTTGCACACGGTCGATCAGCATGTTCTATCTAGTTTGACATGTCTTAACACACTTCATCCAGTTCTTAGACGTGTGTATTGACAGTTTGGAATTGCCCCAAATAAACAAGAGGTCGCAATGGCGTTCCAGAGCTTTCGTGAGTCCATTTCCCGGATTGTATGCCCTAAATTCGTTATTATTTTGATGAATCTAATTTTTAAAACACAATTAATTCAGTTAAAGGACAATATTGGTGTCAGTCATTACCACATATGTGATAAAACTGGTTAAACACTTTCCAAATATAATTACAATACAGTGATTATTGCTACAATAGATGCGTAATAAAGGTTTCAACAATCGGAAGTACAATTTTAAGACATAGATCATTGCTATGATAGATGCATAATAAAGGTTTCATGAACCAGAAGTGACGAACGCAAAAGGAAAACACGAGTTATCCCTCTATATAACTGACTGAAGTGACGAGTGATAACAGACACATGGGCGATTTTTCTGCTCACTAATACAACCGATAAATTCAAAAACATCATTTAAAGTGTCCCCTTTTAATTGGATGCTTCACCGAAATGGATATTTTTTAATGGAAAACCTTTGAATAATTTTGCAGGGGGGCGGCTAATGGTCTGGAGAACCGCGCTTCGACCTCTAGCGGGCCGGTCAACTCTGGCTTGCGGCTGTGGTTTCGATCCCTGGTGTGAGTGTATGTGGCATGGAGTTAGGTACGCCTTCTCAACCTCGTGGGTTTCCTCCGGGCACCCCGGTTTCCTCCCATAGGAAAGACTCCTGGGCGTGCGCTAAGACAATAATAATGAAAAAATAAGATTTGTCGACGATATCACATTCGTGGAAGCGGACGTTAAATGTTAAGAACAACAACATTAATTTGCAAATTATTTGAATTCTTAAAAAAATAAAATAAATAAATAAAATAAAAAAAATGTCCCTTTCATATTATGTTGAATAGTAAAACGCTTTGTAAGTCAAATATTAAAATATAAACTTTCGAGCAGTCTGCTATAAATAACGAACACATTTTCGAGTTTGTGAGACACGTTGATTTGTTTTTTATAACCTCAATTGTTAGATGTTTTTACAAATGGCACAAGGTTGATAGTAAACAGATTAAACACTGTCCACGTGCTGCAACCTGCCCACCATATGAAATTATAAAAAAAGAACTGTAGGATAAGGGAGTTAATTAATGTCGGAAGACAATGAAAATTGACTGACCCACTTCTTTAAAATGGTACAAATCAGAAGCATAGTGTGATATATTTATCTTTAAGATTTAACTGGAATTTATGCCAATGAGGCATTACTCCCAAGAACACCATACACAATTCAAAGAAACCTTGTTCAGTAGATTTTTAAGGTTAAGGATAACACGTAGTATTGTTTAAAGGAAGGAGGCCGCTGTGGCACAGTGAGTAAGACGTTGGTTAGCTAATCCGGAGGTCACGTGTATGGCGTAGTTACCACTCGAAGAATTTGTTTACACCATTGGAGGTATTCAACCTTATGAAGTTACAAATTTATTTAACAGAACGTAGGCACTATGACCAAAGTAAATTGCGTTCCGATTATATTGTTACATTAGGTATTTCGAAGGGTATATGCATATTCTGCTCCGTGCTATCACTATTGTAATAAAGTGGATAATTGTACAACCATAGCAGAAGACCGCGTCATTTTATTCTCATCAATAATTTCTCGGTGGCGACCAAAAAACTCTTTAAATGCAGTTCAATAATTTAGTGTGAGTAACCCTTAAGGAAGTGTCTCTTACAAGTGACATGAAGTCGTATATGACTTGCTTTTGTGTTAGACGGGCATCTAAATCTGTTGCATGATTGAGTATGTAACCCATGGAGAATATTCTTTCAGCTTTATTTAATTTGGCTTTAATCCTTTTCATTCATAGTTTCCCTTAAAATTGTAGTTTGTACACAGTAGTGCATTTAACGTTAAGGTTTACACGGGGAATATAATGTTGTTTTGCTGTGTGTGTGTGTGAGAAAGGGGGTGGGGATTGGCGATGCGTACAAAATACGTTAATGTCTGTACTCCTATGTCTCTAACCGGTCCAATGTTTTCGTTAAGAATATTTAATTTAAATTCTGATTTTCTTTCCAAATATTTCAATGTTATGAAAAGTATCTGTATATAAAAACGTTATTGCTTACATGCATTTACAAAGATTTTAGCATGCCATTTAACATGGCGGATCCATCAATCCTGGATACAATTTAATTTCGTCTTTTCAGTCCAAATGTATGATTTTAAATTGAAAAAAGATATCTTGGTGCATGTTTTATTGAATATAACAGTTCCGAGTTGTACGAGCTAATATTACAGTACGTGATTTTATTGACGATACCTCCTCATAAAAAAGCTCTTTTCCTTTCTTATAAATTGTGTAATATCATTAGCTTAATTTATTTTGACCCCAAGTCAATTATACTACATTCCTAGTCCACCAAGACTGTTTCCAATTTCCGGTTACGTGACGACTATAATATTACCATGGTGTCACGTGAAATATATAAACAATTGTGGATCTAAACATTGGACTGACATAAATAGATAAATGATTGCTATGGGTTGACTCCGTGTATAAGTTAAATTGAAACTAGATTGAAATATAATTTGTTTTGTCTAAAAACCCAAATAAATGAGATGATGATATTTGTGACAAAAATTATAGTCGTTTAAAAACTGTGGATCTATGTTTTGTTTCCCTCACCTATTTGTCGGATGTCGTAAACGAACTGACCATGTTCATCCATTTTGATTAAATGAAATGAAATGAAATGATTACTCCGACAAAGCCAACGAAGACGGACATTCGCCGTACAGAGTGCTATAAAGGCAATTTTGCTCGGACCAAGGGTTGTCTACGATATCATCTCCGGCGGAAGTGGACGTTAAACTCCAGAAACGGACAAAGGCGATACGGCCTTTTCTTTGATCGAATTCTGACAAGGGATCTTTTACGTGTACCAAGGACTCCGGACCTCAGTTTTCGTTGCTCCCGAAAGAACATACGTTTTCCCCTTGCCAAACCCTCTGTCCTGCACCACTGACAAAGAGGGAACCACACCAGAAAATCCAGATGAACTTTCTTAGCCAATTCGGGAATCGAACGGGACCACATCTTAGTCACTTAGTCACACACACTGCTGTGCTATGACATTCACCACCCATCTCCCGATAAAATCTACCTTGCTTTTTCGTCTTAGTGAGCTTTGACTTTGGGTTTCATATAACAGAAGGTTTGTAGTCTTTCTGAGATCACGAACGGGTAAATGGAACTCTCTTGCTGGGAAAGGTTTACCCAATTCTATTTTTATTTTAAAATAAGGTATACACGTGTGATCATCCACGGGTAAATGAAACGCCTATGGGTAGTGGTATGACACTATAATTAATACTTCGCCATGTAAGGATACGAACTTCTACCCATTAAATGAGGAGATACGGCAAATTGGTGGATTATGTATTTCGACCAATCATGGCCTGTTTTCTTCAACCAGACAGACTCGTCTTTGTTAAATTTGAAATCGGAATTTATCTACGCATCACCACACAAAACTATCCTGCAATACAATGTCATAACAAATGTATTACCCTCGCCATTTCGCCCCGAAACAGGTGTTTTATTTATGCAGTTTCCTTACTCATCATGTTACTTAAATGAGCAATCGAATTGAAATTCAGATCTATATTTCGTTTCGGCTTTTATAATCTCAATGACCTACACTACATGTAGATCTAACAAGTTATAGCGGAAGGTCACGTTCAGCCAGTTCAGATGTCAAGCACGCGACATTTGACCCTATAACCTCAGTCATTCCATTAACTAATCCGAATCGTTGTTGCTTTGTTTGGATTTCTATCGCTGATAATGCCTACCCACAATTCCACGCAAAAAAGGCCAAACCCTCGATTCGACAGACAATTTGATTGGCTGACCCCTCGTTTCAAGCAGAACCCGAGTTAAATAACAAGTCTTTCAGATCCTAATGCAGTAAAGACAAGTAAACCGAAATTTTGAACTATAAAAACGAAACGAAATAGGATCTGTGTTTTAATCAGATTGTTAAATGAGGACATGATCCTTAGTATAACATTATTTATACATGTTAATTAAATGATGATATAGTCCTCAATTTAAAATGTATTCAATCGGGCGTAACGACTTAAACTAAAATTTAGTATTATTTCTTTCACCCCGCCCCTCTTCTCCCATAGGAGGCTAGAATGATTCAAACACAAATTCCACTGGTGACCAGTCACATACAACGTTCGAACGCTTTGCATGTTGCTCCCAGACATTTGACAATAGCATTGTCGATTTAGATAGCGACATCTCGATTCGTCATTTTAGAAAGATTTACGTTTTAATATTTACTTAACATATTATTTTTGTTGTAGTCTCACAACGACCACCGATACATGTTAGTTGTCCTAATTACATAATATATACTCCGTAATACCCTCGTTAAATGGTTTTCAAAAAGTTGGTCCCCCATTGCAGATTTGTATAACTCTTTCTATCAGCGTATATTTGTTGTAAACAATATTGTTTTCACGGAAACTGGATTGCAGAACAAGCAGAAGTTTATACATTGCATCGTTGCATGGAAATGTGTAGAGGCAGTAGCCAAATATACCGAGGGGATCGTGATTTTCGTACACAAGGGAGAGAGAAAGAAATAGGGTTTAACGTTCACTCGACACAAACTAGGCCATTTCGGTACAGTCGTACACAAGGGGTTGACCACCATTTTTAGGCCATTTCGGTACTGTCGGGGTGACCACCATTTTTATTACGAGATAAAACAAGCCATGTTTATTCTTCTAGATCTCAGTGCTGCTTTCGACGATGTGTAGTTGAAACCTGGATAACCTACATCTCTCTGTCAGAAAAGTTTTAACTCTTAGCTGACCGAAGACGACCCACGGCGGCCTTTAGGGACAAATTGGTTAGCCGAATGCAACGTTCCTAGCGTATTGAGAGTTACTTCCCTTATAAACAGACGACTTTCACTCGTTTGTTTACTTCCTTTTTGACAGAGATCAATCCGTTTCTACGTGAAAAATTATAATAAAACGGTATTATTGTCTAGGCTCACACAAAAATGTTCTCCATATCACCGATTACCTTTATAATTTGTGTTTTTTTGACGTCATGACGTCAAGCCTCTGGATGTGCGTATCAAAAATCGGCTCCTTGATGCACACCGCTCCAAAATCTTAAAGGGAATGAAAATAAATTTAATGGGTTTAACGGTCAAGATTACCACGGGCGAAATTTTCCCCAGAAAGAAGCGCTACAGTCGACTCTTATTCCAAATCCATTTGTAGAGGTTCTTTACGCTTTCACCACAACTGACTAGCGTATATGATGTCCCTTGTAAAGTCATCTTTGTTGCAGAACGGACAACGGGTAGACACGCCAGAAAATGCCGATGAATCCTCCCGGTAAAACCGGGATCAAACATGGGCCTCCCAGGTTAGCGAGCCAAATTCTTAGTCGTTGAGGGGTCTGCTATTTACAAGGTACATAATATCTCCAGGGGATGTCATAAGAAAACGTTTGATTAAATATGACCTTTATGTAGACAGCTTGTTCAATTTATTTTTGGGAGAACTAGATTGTCTGGCAAAGAACCCAAATTTAACTCGAACACTGTCTGTTGTCAACCTCGTCACATTTGTGAATCCATCTAGCACTCGAAGTTATCAAATACAAACAAATCACACGTGTCTCACGAAACTGTGTTCGTCATTATTTGCTTTAAAAAATAGTCGTCTTTCATATTATATATTTCAAACTCACACATAAATCATATAAATTGCATAAAAATCTCTATAAAATTTTATTGGGTTATGTGCATTCAGCGCTGACTTTGAAAGAAATCCTAAATAACACTAACCTACAGTGATTTAAAAATAGTTTAGCATTAAATTCCATGAAATAACAACGTCATCCTGACCCATGTTCGATATTAACAAAGTCCAGATCAAATAAGTTTCATTTATTACATTCTTCTGAGTGAAATGAACTCTTGAAGACGAGTTACTCGAATTTCAGTCACAGTCATCAATGTACCAATTCTCAGTCATTTGGGGAAGGTTGTTTTGTCAATAAATGTATTTAACTTAAAAGGGCTCGTGAAATGTTCTTTTAGCCACGGTACTTGCCTAAGTCTCAATTATATATTGTATTGCTGAATTTTATATCTCGCAAGTTTTCAAATTCATTTAAATCTGGGTCATCCGATGATCTAGATAGTTAATGATAGACAGGCTTGTCATCGGAATAAATGTCTAAATAATAATTTATGTAAGATTTGAAGACAGAAAATACACCTTGCGTAATGCATCTTTAAGCAAACAGTCCGGCAGGCAAACGCACTTTTTAAAGCCTTTTGCATAGAAATGTAGTCCACCTAATGTGTTTAGATGGGATATATATCTTCGACATGTGTAGATTCAGATTCTGGGTGACGCCACCGTAGAACCTTTGAGGAAATTTATTTATTCAAGATGCCCGCGATGGTAGTTTAGTGGAGTAAAATTCGTGACAGATTCTCTCGGATCTCGATTTGAAATTGGTTTCTATAAATATCTGACCAGCTAAATCCAGTCAGATTGGGTATTCTGTATTCCTACAAGTGACATTTGATTCCACTAGGAGGCCAAATTCAAAATGTGGGGCCCATTTTGGCGAGAAACTCAAACTCATCAAGTTCCCTAAATTGAAAAAGAGGTTTTCGGAACCAATTACTTCTAGTATAAACAACAACAACAACACATAAAAAAAAAAAAAACAAAACAACGTATTCCAACCAAAAGTTATTCCAGACTGAGCTCACATTCGAAATGAGAAGGTGGCACGGACGGGTTTGGCAGTGGATTATAATGTACGCTGTACGTAGTTTCTGTTCTTATGACCCTTTAATGTCTGGTAAACAAACAGGAAAACCTTTTAGATTATATAAAACTTCATTTAGAATCTAAGGAAACTGCCAATGTAACCGCCATAAAATATGTAAACAATTGTGGATCTGAGCATTTGGGTGACACCAACCGATTTAAATTTGGAAAATCGGTATACTGATTTTGTCCGAACAGCAACTGAATTACATCGGTCAAGGGTCCTTTTACACACACTAACATGGAGGTTTGGAATGACTTTGGCATATTAATAGTTGTATAGCTCAATTATTTGGAACATTGAAACAGCCAAAAAAGGCTTTAAATGCACACCTTTATGTAATATAAATGTATGTAAAATGATTTATATTCAATTTTTGAAAAATAATAATTCTTATTTCTTATCAATTATATTCGTTTAAATACGTGAACAGTTCAAATTGAACTGCAACCGTTTACGCCTGCTTAGTGCATTCTACACGTTTCTTAAAATTATTATTGTGTTGTATATGAATCAGTCTTTACTAATTACTTTCACATTGTATTGTAGTATATGTTTTTATTTGTTCATAAAAAAACGTACCTGAAACCATAGGGCACATGACCAGTGTACTGACTGTAAAATGTTAATTTTGTCTAAAATATTGGATATAAGGATCCTATAGTTATCAATACTGAATTCTAATTTCGAATATCATGGGAAATATTATGTTAGAGACTTGGCCCCTATAAATATCTAACTCTTTAAATTATGTGACGTTATCGCCATTCGTATTTTTAAGTATAATAATACAAGTGAATAATTATTTGATTTTCTTTTTAGTATTGATCTAATTAGTTGTAAGGAATTCGCCCACTTGGTGTACTTTTGCACTTAATTTTGAAACAGGTTCATTTTCCCATCATTGATTTGCAATTCAAAAAACCCTAAAATCAACAAAAAGACAAATAACAGATTCCCCTACGTCAATCATGGCTAAAATTTTGTTGATCTTTACCGTGGATTTTAGAAAGAAGCGTATTTTTCTTTTTTTATAAAATGTAATTTTGTGCGCATGGAAAAAAGAAAGCGAGTCACGTTCGGAAGTCGATATAAATCATTATGATTTTAAGTGAGTCTACATGTCTCATCTTTCAAGATTAATATTCCTGAATTGTTTATCCGACGTGCGCCATAAAACCCAATCATCTAAAGCGTATCAAAGCACCATTGATCTTCTACTTTTATAAAATTAAAAGACAAGTGACCAGGAAACTGAATAGACAGTCGGAAGCAGATTCGTTATGTTGAGTCACCTTAATGGACCTCAACCGTTTTGATGTAGGTCAAAATAATATAGGATTGGTTGATCTGAACTTACAGTATTGGAACCTTTATATACCATATTGAAAATTTATTCATTAACAACAATAGGCACTGAACAGTTACGAATCATCAAAGCGAGGATTTCATATTTTATAAGAAAGTCAAAGCATAATTATTTCTATGTCTTTTGGTCAATAGGTTTGTCAACTCACTATTATACGATAATGGGCATTATTTCCAACACGTAAAAATCATTCACACCGGAAATAACACAATTACCCCCCCCCCTTATTTTTTCGATTCCCTCCATGGAATAGCTATCTTCAAATGTTTGAATTTGAAGTTGAAATGATATTTTTGCCAATTTCTCAACTGGTAATAGTGAATTATAGGATTAATATGATTATCTTTTAACAAGATAGGACTTTTTATAGATACCATCTATTTTAAGGATTTATTTTAATATATTTTTTAAAAAAATATCTTAAAAATATGAAATACTCACTTTAAATTATAAACTGATAACAGATTAATATGAAACAAGGTAACTTCTGGTAAATCGGATGTGGACAAAATAATAAAATCGCTAAAATACCGAGTAGGCTTATCATTATCACTTGGATGCAATGAGCACGATTGACCACCTCTCGATCCAAATGTACATGTGCCATAAATATATCGAAAGATTAAGCTAAAGTCGGTTTGTTTGTAGACATTAGTTTAATTTGGGTCTTAATATGTAGATAATGGAACACACACTCGACTTTATAACTGTAAATGTAACATTTTCAAGGAAGGCATACTATCACACAAATCAACACAATTCTATTTCTGACCCATATCAAAGTGGAAGCGAATATTAAAATAGTAAAAATGATGAGCCACCATGAAACTAAAACCAGAAAAGTATTATTAAACATTGTTTGAAAACAATCTGTTATAAATCGCCGCCCAAAATGGTTTGGACATTCTTAATCATTGGACTATCCTAAACAGTTACAAAATATGTCTTGGAAACTCCAGATTTGTAGATAACTGGCTTTTGGGAGGGGGTTATATATTGAAAAGTACGATAGGTCAAAACCGAACATGACGTCATTACCACCATCTCAGAATTGTGACATTATATCAAAAATCGCAGTCTTTTCCTTTTGGGAGATACTAATTGTGGGCGGGTTGGGGAGGTTCGGGAATTTCCGGATTCCAAAATGGCCATTTTATATAAACAAGTAATTTTAGGAATACTAACCCTACCCCTTTCCCCTCTAAGAGGATTGGAGGTAAATTAGATCCAAGTTCAGTCTTCTAAAAAGGCTTAGAGTTAGTATTCCTCGACATTCTCATATAAAGCTGCCTTTTTGGACTCCGGAACACTCAAACCTTCCAAACAGGCCTATACAATTAGCATTTCCCAGTCTTTTCAAGGAACAAACATTTCACTGTCATGTCGATTTTACTTTTATTGACGTCGCCTTATAGGATTATTTTAGAAGATCGTGGCCCGTAATGAAGAAGAAGAACACGATCATGCCCCCCCCCCCAAAAAAAAACCCGGGACGATTTGGACTTTAGAAACGCCATTTTCTAATGACGCCCTTTACCTTTGAAATCTGACACTCGTATTGTTTTATCGCCCCCGAGCCTTCTGGAGGTTTCTACACACTTTTACACAGTAACGTGTCAAGAATTCTGAGAACGTATTATGGATTGTTTTCTATGTCGGTTTTCTCGTCAATAATCAGATGACCCGAGGCTTAACGTGATTTCTATTCCAACAAGCGAGTTTAACTTTGTTATTGCTCGATTTGTCATTTAATTAACGCTCATATTATCCAAAAAAGGAACAATCGGTTGGAACCGAGGATGTTTTATTTTATTACATAAATGATTTGCTTCGTTTGCGATAAATGAGAAAACTATGCTATCTCGGAAAATTAAATAAACTATTATAAGAATATTCTCCCATCTTCAACAATAGATTTGAAGCAACTGCAAAACCAGAAATAAAGGCATGCAAGACAGATATGAGCACTGTTATTGTAATATTGTAAATTCTTCGAAATGAACCAAAAAGTTATAATTACGTATGTTTAATTTATCAAAACTCTTTCGATGAAGTTATTGCTGTCGGGATGACGTTTTAAGTCATGACGTCAGCTGGCAAAATATCATAATGAAGATGGCTATGTTATGTCTATTTGACAAGGCCCACTTTAAGTTTGGTAAAAGGTCACGAGATGTAAACAGAGCTAGCGCTAATCTTAACCCCAACCCTATTGCTTAACCTAACCCTAGCCTACAATCTCGTCAACAAATACGTGCCCTAACCTTTACATTTCAGCGACCGTGACTAAAACAGAACTGGCCTTAAAAATAAGATTGATCCAACCACCGTCTATTATGTTTTTCTTTTAAATCAAATATTTTTTTTCCAGTTTGAGCGAAGCCTGTATCATTACAGGTCCTGGACTGAACAGGCATCGGATGCTTACGACCGATCCCGGATCTATTCCCTTGATTTTTATATTTGTTCACGCAGGACGATCAAAGATCCGACAAACTGGTAAAAACTCTGACGTACAGAGTGGGCTGTTGTTCCTACATGCTGCCAGTTTTTGCTTCCATCTTTTATTTTATTTTGAAAACATAAAATTCTTTGCCAATCTTATATTAAGTAATCGATTATTCGTGACAAGGACTATGATTACAATACTACGCAAATGTGACAGTTTATTCAGCTATCTAGTTAGAACTATTTTCTCGTCGATCAAAAAACGGAATTCTGTTTTGCTAACGTGTCAAAATTTTATGCCATGTTACTATGAGTAAAGTGGAATTTAACAATTGTAATATAAAGTAAGGAATATTAATCCGTCAAATCATATACAATATCATTTTGACTAATTGGAAATTAAAAAAAAATGACATAAAATAAAAACGATATTTTTACCTTTATAATGCCTTTTTTAAAACATAAAACACACTATGTCGTGAACAAATAAAAGAAAAGTAAAAAAAATCAGTAAAAATATTCCAATATTATGTTAGAGAAAATATATAGAGAATTCATCACTTTTGATTGTACTCACGATCAGTTTAAAGCGGCATTAGGTAATATAAGATAAAGAGCTGACAGTTCTTGATATACTAGTTAAAATATAGATAATAAAATGACAATATGTTGAAAATTTCAGTCCAAATGCTTCAATCTGAAACTAGATATTAACTATTCAATTTTAGAATACCCCTGATTGTCACTTTTGATTGTTCTCAAGATCAGTTTAAAGCGGCATTAGGTAATAGTAGATAAAGAGCTGGTAGTTCTTGATATACTAGTTAAAAGAAAGATAATGAAATGAGAATATGTTGAAAATAGTAGGCCAATTGCTTCACTCTGAAACTAGACATTAGCGATTTAATTTTAGATTACCACTGATCATTGTCATTATTGCCGTTGTTACAATTTAAAGCATTTTTACAGTTATTTTATTCATCACAAAACTTATTCAAATCCACTTAATATCGCGGGCTAACGATGACATCAAGTGTTAATTGT
Source organism: Patella depressa (assembly GCA_948474765.1). Taxonomy (NCBI): domain Eukaryota; kingdom Metazoa; phylum Mollusca; class Gastropoda; family Patellidae; genus Patella; species Patella depressa. The sequence goes on from OX419716.1 coordinate 20,141,591, forward strand.
CTTGGTATGTTAAAATGTCTATTTAATAATTTAGATAACATTTAGTGCTTACAGAAAGATCTATTACAGGCAGATTATGCTCTTGAGCAATGCCTGTTTAGATGACTACACTAGAATAGTTCAAAGCAATCTGCTATGCCTGGTTCGTGCAGAGAAGTAGGATGCTAAACTTTATTTCCTTTAATTAAAAAAAACCCCAAAAAACAATCGATTGGCCCGTGCAAGTTTTTTTTATTAACTAAGTGGTTTGTTTGGATTGAGATAAGTGGGAAAACTATTATTTTTTCCCCTCAATATTTTTCAATTGTTATTAGAATGTTCTCATATCTCGAACAGTATAGATTAAAAAAAACCGACTGTACAACCAAAAATAAAGTAAGAACAATATGTGCAAACTGCGTAATTTACCGTTTTCTTTCTTCCAGTAAATAAATAATCTTTATGTTGTAATTACTTCGAAAGGAGCTAAAAAGTTACAATGACGTATGTTGAATTTATCTATACCCATTCGTTGACGACATTTACTAAGCATTTTTCGATGATCTAACTCGACACCAACTGGTCGTATATCGTCATTGAGGAAACGCCGATCGTTAAGCCCTGTCACATTACGTAAATTATAATTTGTTTCTCACTTGGAGTTGGTATTATAGGACCGGGACTCTACAGCGCAGTGGCCAACGGATCCATTCAATTGATTTGATGTTTGTTTTAATACGCCAACATTTTCATGTGGGTGTATATAGTCGCTCCTGTCCGTCCACAATTTCTTTTGGACACCCAGCAGGTCACAATGCTTATCTGATTTTGATGAAACTTGAAAGTACAAAAATCACGTTTTTAAACTGTCGATACTCTTGAGGCAACGATTTTCATCTTATTTTGATGCCAACAGTGAGGCTGATGCCCCCGCCGAAATCGCAAAATAAATAGAGAACACATTAATTAATTGCACGTTTATCTTTTTCAAAAGTATCGGGGAATCAACCTACTGAACATCATGATCAATTTTCAACATTCTACTTCAATGTTCCAAAATCATGACCAATCAAATTGCTTTTCGCTCTGCTTACCCTAAGCAGAAAATGCTCATCTTTGAACTCCATCAATGCATCGACCTAATAAACACCTACGCCAAGTTTGAAAATTCTAGCTTAATTAGAAGGAGAGTTATTGTGTCCCAGAGTTTCGACTAATTAAATTGCTTAACACTCTGCTTACCCTCAGCAGAAAATGTACATTATCGAACTTAGTCAAGGTAATGATGTGATGAAACTAAACCAGATCTACCATTTTCACTTGATTATAACTTCAGTTATCGTGTCCCAAAGCAGCAACCAATTCAATTGCGTATCGCTGCTATTATGATCTTTCAACGTGTTGCATAATTAATTGACAGCCTTTAGAAACGTGTCTATTTTAGATTCACTTCATACAATTGTCCTCACTGGCTACTAGATGCTTAATGACTACACTAATATATTTCACATTAATCTGCACTGCCTGGTTGGTGTAGAAAAGAAGGACGTCAAACCCCATTTTGTATGTGTCTTTTTGTATCACGAAGTCCAACAGAAAAATCCCAATTCAAAAGATTTTAAATTATTTCCTTGCTAAAGGGTAAGTTGTGTGTTTACTGAATCACCGTTCCACAGAAACCGTTCAAAATTAATACACACCTTACTTTCTATAAGATTAACAGCTCGTTTACATTCCGAGGGAAACCGATAATAATTGTTATTTCACGAGTTTAAACAAGGTTTCGTAAATAATCGATAGCAATGTTACAAAAGGAACAAGAAACTCCCCCCCCACCAACAAAAAAATCAGATTATAAAACACTTCTATGAGCAATTTGACTCCATTGTATTGAAAATTAAAAAAAACTTAATACGTAATAAGCAATCCTAGGTTGCAACGTATTACTATTTGATCCAATGCATGACCCCCCCCCCCCCCCCCCGTTAAACAAAATCCTGGATCCGTCTTCTCATCCGTTGTGTTGATGAACTGGATTATATTTAAGTGGAACCGTAAATCTGTACAATAATGAATTCATACAAGTAACCCCGTCCCTTTGCTCAAATTTACCTCTTCCCATATTATTTTGTTCAAAAGGCCACTTGCATTGAGGTCCACTATAGAAATTACACAAACATGAATAGAAATACTCGTAACATACACCCGTCTCGCATCAAAATCATAAACATTCACCAACAACGGACGGATTTCAGATTAAACTGCCAAAACAAATAGCCAGAGTAAATCACACGTTAAACATTAGGGTGTAGGAAATGTAGTGAATCTTGCGCACGACGGTTAAGATTGTACATAAAATGCTATTTAAATTACTGTTTTAGCTCACATGATCTGATCATAAAAGCTGTCAGACACTATTAAAATAATTAATGTTTAACAAAATTCGTCACAAGTTATATAAACACAATATTCATCGCCTACGGCCTGGAGAGAATTAGATTTCTACACAATAGAAATTACATAAATATCTCTTTTTTCTTTAGGAAACAGTAAAGTATAGGAAACAGTATAGTATATTGTATTTTATGTCCTTTGATCGTGGTTTCGTTAGTGGCAACCAGTCGATTAAAATCATTCTGGACCGACAAAACGTAAGTATCGGCTTATAGTTTAGGTTAAATGTACCTACAAAGATAATGTATATTTTATCTTTGATATTCGGATTCCAGACGTATATAGGCCTATTCTGAAAACTGTACACTACAGATCACATGGTTAAAGACTTGAGTAGCCTCCTCGATATCTTGTCTTTGAAATGGAAGCTGACGGGTTGTAAGCATTTCAAAACCCTATTATTTTTTTTTAATTCATTATCACTCCCACCAACATAAATAAGGCCGTTAAGAAAATTTAAACGCTCATAGATTGAAAGATATTGTCTCGGATTTTACATTCAATTTTATTGAAACATGGTCACAACATATGGAAAATAGATAATTTTTTTTTAAATGTTAATAAAGCCCGAAAAGAACGAATGTTTCTGTTTTTATTGGATTATGACACATCAGTCTAAAACGATATTATACGAAACGTGCTAAGAAGCCCTTATCATCGATGTTTTTGTGTCCATGCCATTCTATCAAGATTCGCTGGTCTGTAAACAGACATTTTCTGTATATCGGAGTCTAATTTTATGAGATTGGGAACATAATCAGCTCTATTAATTGTTATGAAATTTAACAATTTTATGTGCACGGTGCTTTATTTGCAGCATTCTTACACGTATCACCTTTCTCGTTAAATCATCTTTAACAGGTGGGTATATAAGACAACTTTATATTTTAATGGGTAATAATACACACACAGTACACCGACTTTAAAAGGCAATATCATATTAAATTGGTTGGATTCATACCTACATGAAAATTAACACACTTATATGGATATACTACTTCTGAATTTTATTGACATGCTACGTTTCAATACACATACAGGTATCGTTATCAAGCAATGTGTTATTTTTAGTGAGATCTATTTCTATATGTCTTACTATATGTCTTATAAGGATTATGTAAGACTCCTATATGTTCTAGCAAAGAAAATGAAATCAGACAAGACTTAGTTAAACTGTGGAGTTCCACAAGGATTGGTCCTAGGGCAACTAATCGATAAACATGGTCTAGGACGACGTTCTTGAGGAGATAATACACGACTGACTGCAAATTACTCCATTTCAAAAACTGTTCCTTCACAAAAATTTTCTGACATCAAATTGTGTACATGTGACATTAAAGACTGGATGACAAGAAACATGTTGAAATTGAATGACACTGGTCCTTATACTCGTCTGAAAAAAATGTAAGAGATGCAATAATTGCACCACCAGACACTGCGGAGAACTTATTTGTCGTCTTAGAGTACAATCTAAGCATGGACAGTCACATTTGTGAAATTTGTCGAAAATGCGAATCTCAGCCCAGAAACATTGGCCATATAAGAAACTTGATTAGCCGGGAGGCAGCTGCCACACTTGTATGTTCTCTGGTGTTCTCAATGAGTGAATACTATAACAACTTGTAAGCAGAAATATCTGGCGCCATTATTAAAAAACTTCAACTTACCAAAGCTCGAATTGTAACCAGATCATCAAAATACTCTCATATAACTCCTGCTATGAAATCACTCTATGTTCTGTCAATAAATCAAAGAATTCTTTCCTTGACTTATCAGTGCGTAAATACTTATCCGACCTTATGCAAATACATGTTCCCCACGTAACCTCCGATCAAACAGACTGCATCAGTTGTGTTTCCCAAGCTAGAATCATTCGGATACTGATCGTTCTCAGTTGTTGCATCTAAACAGTGAGACAACCTACCAGAAACAGTCAAATCATCTCCAACTCTTTCTTGTTTTAAATCAAGACTTCAAACCCATATTTTTGAGAAATGTTATCATGAATAGTCAAATTGATTAACTGCATGCGCTGTACTCTGTATGCGCTGGGGTACTTGCGTTATATAAATGTTCATATGATTATTATCATTATATTTCTATAAGCAGAAAAACAAAAATTATATCACGGCTTGTTTATTCTTCAGTCACTGGAAATGAAATGGAGTGTAACTTCCTACTCTTATGCACCTTACCTGGGCTAATGGAAGAAGGGCAAAAGCCATACAGTGTGCCATGTGAACAATTTTGCCCGGGCAGCGGCGCTACGGCCTACTCTTATATCGAATTCCAACTGCCCCTGTTCTGCATCACTGACAAGTGGAAAGTACGCCGGAAAATCGAGATGAAATTTCTCTGCCAATGCAGGGACCGAACACCCGACCTCCAGGCCAGTGAGTCAGCTCTTAGTCCGACTCTTACCCACTTAGTTCAGTCAATGACCTCAAAATGTAACAAATATTTAATGTCGATCGTTTCTCAAAACTGAGTATGAAATAAGGTCATCGCGTTTTTAAATGGTTACAAACCTATGCGCATCAATTTCAAAGACTAGACATCGATGTGATCTGTAGAGTACAGTTTTCAGAATATATACCTGAACATACACGCATCAGTGTGTATGATATGCGTTTATACGATTGAGCTTTTAAACGATTTTAAAGCATGAATGAAATACGAATATCAAAGATGAAATATACATTATCTTTGTAAGTACATTTAACCTAATCATCCGTAAACTATACGCCGATACTTACATTTGTCGGTTCAAAATGACTTTATTCGATTGGTTACTACTATCGAAATCATGATCAAAGAACATATAATACAATACTATACTGTTTCCTAAAGAAAAAATGATATATAATTTCTATTGTGTAGAAATCTGATTCTCTCCAGGCTGTAGGCAATGGATATTGTGTTTATATAACGTGTGGTGAATTTGTAATGAATTTTGTTAAAACATATTTAATAGTGTCTAACGGTTTTTATGATCAGATTATCTGAGCTCACGGTAATTACTCCCCTTGTTTACTTTATTAATTTAAATAGCATTTCATGTACAATCTTAACCGTCGTGCGCATATTCACTACATTTCATACACACGAATGTTCAACGTGTGATTTAGCCAGGCTTTTTGTGTTAGCAGTTTAATCTGAAATCCGTCGGTTGTTGGTGAATGTTTATGATTTTGAAGCGAACGATCAACATAAGTAATATAATTAATTAGTTTGTGATGTTTGTGTAATATCAGAATGCAAGCGGCCTGTCAAACGAAGTATTTTGGGAAGAGGTAGATTTGGGCAAAGAAACGAGGTTTCATGTATGAATTATTGTACATATTTACGACTCCACTTAGAAATAAACTCAATAATCAAACGCAGCGCATGAGATAAACTTGGGAAGGCGCGTTCTGGATTTTATAGACGATTACTAACGTAATTTTAGAAACAATGGGGCTAAAATGTTCTGCTCTTAGAAATGATCTAAAATCTTAATTGTTTTTTTTCTCAGTTATATTTTGTAATATTAGTGAGGTTCCGCATTCAGCACGAGGTAGGTAAGGTGTTTGTCAAAAATCCGAAATTTGATGTTTAGTTCCATGGAATAACGGCAGATGCCGCTCAATGTCTCACGAAAATTAAAATGGCTGCTCACAAAGAACTTGTCGAAAATTTACTACTGTTAGTTGAAGATTTAAACGATGATACACTACTTTTCCTACAACCTGAGCACCGAGAAAGAACATACGACCCCACTAGACAACAGACTCGACTTAACATTACAGCAATGCCCAGAGGTAGATGTATTTTCGACAGGACAATTATCGTTTGTCACACGTCTTACAATTCCTGAAGGATATGTTTAAGTAAAAAATTCCAGCATCATACGAGTATTCTGGGCTTCTGCTTTCCGCTTCATTTTTTTTCTTCGATGAATACTATAATATACTACGGTAGTGAATATAAATTGATATGAATGCATAACTAGTGAATTGTTGAACACAGTGGACGCTTACGACTGGCCCCCGGGTCCATTCACTTGATTTGATATTTGTTTATTTCTTGCAATGTCTATTTTCAGCCTTGTCCACAATCTTAAATCTTGTAGATTTTTGTTTTGCGTGTAGTGCGGTTCCCCTGCTCTTACTATTAGAATAGGGTTTTAACCTTTCGTACTTCAGAACGTTCTCGTTGTCGGGCTTTGCTCCTGTTTGCTCAATACACAGTACACTTATTATTTTACACTGAGCTAATTCAGTGTGCCAACTGTTATTACGAATTCTAATTGGCAAGGGATCTTTTACGTGCATGCCAAAGTATACATGGGACATCCGTCCTGCACCACTATAAAGGGGAATAAATGCCGGAAAATCCCAATGAATTTCTCGCACAATGCAGGGGGCGAAAACGTTATTCAGCGTCTTACACACTTATCCACCGTGGCCCCAAGTATACTATTCCAAGGAAGGGGGTTGGATGGCCCAAAGGTTAGCGCGTGTGCGCTGCATTACAAGGTTTGACTTTGAGTCAACTGGCGTGGTTTCTAGTTCCCGGATGTACATGACAAGGAGTAGGGTCCCCTGTCCAACCTCGTGAATTTTCTCCGAGTCCTCCGGTTTTCCTCCTACTGATAAAGCGGATTATTGAAATAAAATTGAACCATGTGTTGGTTCCAAAAAGACCTAGTTTCTTTAGAGCGGATGTTTAACCTCATGTCAGTAATTTTGGTGGAGAATTCTGTAATGTACTTTAATATTAATGGGAATGTTATCATCCACTCCAATTTAAACTGAGAATCGTGCAGATTTGTTAAAAATTGTTAAGTTTTGATAGCAGCTAAATACATATTTAATATTCTGATGCTGAAACTATTACATATAATCCGACACGTGCTTAGGAATTTATAAAACATTATTCCGTTCATGTCATTTTAACCGATGTGAGGAGAGATGTTTAATAAGTAGATGGCGCACCAGCCAGGATAAAGGAAACCGGTATAAATATTGTAGTCTGATCATTCTACTGCCACTACATGAAGAATATCTTTTTGGCTGGCGGGGGGGAGGGAGTAATCTGTATCCTTTACTTCAGCTGTTCCCTGATTATTGATTGACTGTTATGTTCGCTAACTGAAGTACTGATTTTGACTTTCGTTGAAGTGTATTATCTATGCTTGCTTTCATACCACCAAGCAATTTGTAGCGTTTAAAGCGGCAATACGTTCATAGTATGTTTAAAGCCTGTGTAAAAACTGGACGTAACTAGCTTTTACAAATTAATATCAATATTGTTACTTGAAAGTTATAAATCTACGCCCCCACACATCTCAAATTACAAGAATGGAAGAGAAAAACATAAAGTTCAGATCAATACATTGTAAGAATCTGAACTACTGTTTTTATTTTCATTACGTCATTGTGTATCTTTGTGGCTATAGTAGAACCAATTTGTCTTGTGAAGGTAATTTGACAGATATGGAATCACTAGCCAAGATATATAGAAAAAAGGTAATTTGACAGACCACATGCTCCATTATTCCCCGCGCTATGTCGTCTGGTCGGGCGTGCAACCATTTGCCATTTAAGATGAGGGTGTCAAGTTAAATTCGGAGACAGGAAGAAGGGAATACTGCTGCCCGGGCCTAATTACCCTGTTTGGGTTACACTGTTTGGTTTATAACCGTCTTTTTAGCCCAGTTGGTATAGAGAAGTGGGACATAAAACTCCTAATTTGTTTCATATCTCTATTTGTGTTAAATATTATATGTCGGCGAGGAGAATTCCACAAACAAGAAGTAGCATACAGTAGCCCATATGCCCGCGATTTAAATGCATGAGACAGCAGAGATTTGTAAACGCCTCAACCGAGAAAATAAATCATGAATTCTATAAAGTGCACGACATAGACTCTTACAACTCACATAGTATTTTCATTACATGTCAGGCAATGGAGCTGATATGAGTTAAAATAACATTTAAATTTTGAATATGTTACGTACCAAAACGAAAAGAAAAACAAACAAATAATACCCCGTTAAATCTAAACCCAGAATAAACCCCGGTTGCTTAGAATAATTAGTTCTTATCTTGTAACGAGGGTAATAACGCTGGGACTACTTTTCGTAAAAACGCTAAAAAATCGATAGAAACCCTCTAAAGATGTATTATGTGTTAAAGATGTATTACGTATTAAAGATGCATTATGTAAGAACCAAAGCTGTCTGTTTGCGAGTCTTGCGTTTGGCTCCAAATGGTATATAAATCATTAGTTGGAAATTAATGCACATGTCAAGCCTATAATCAACTGTTTAGACCATTGGATGACCGATATTTAAATGTATTTAAAATGGACTTGGTCTCGGTTGCCAAGTACCGTTACTACGATAATGAACGATCTACTCTATATCTCCAACCGGTCATAATAATGCGTTTTAGCCCCATTTCTAGCAAGATACTCGGAGAACAAGACTAGACAATTGCACCAAATCAAACGGTGTATGTAGACTGGAATAACCAGACACCCGAAATAGCCACTCGATTGAAACGTCTGGCGTATTTCGCCGAACATAACTGATTTGAAATTAGAGTACAAACGAAAATGATTGAATGTAAATCAGTTTGTATACATTCATATTACATTATTATATACGTTGCGACCCATTTGTGGCGATTTCTAGGTCTCAAATATTAGCTCCTTTAAAGAAAATGCTGCAGGTGTGTTGCTTAGGTGATTATTATACATTCATTTAATAATTTTTTGTGTAGCCAAGGAACTTTAATTTGCACACATATATAACTACCTGAAACAAACATTGTAAATTTGTAAGTTATTTATTTAACCTAATAATACATAAATCAAGGTGTAGTTTTAGAACCATCTGAGATATCCCCAGTGGTCTCATTTTGTTCCACCTGGGGTCATCCATTGTGAAAACACGTATTAAAATATCGCATTGAGGATTGTGCTATCATTATCGATCACTCAAAAAAACGTTTAACACATAAGAACTGACACAAAACACCTTTTCCATCGAAAGGGTGTTTAGGACATATTTTTGTGTGCATGCCACTTCTTTTATATTTCATTTCTTGAAAACTTTCTGATAATCGAGCTATCTACCGCCATGTTGTTGTCAACGCAAACAATGTGGTTTGTAAACTGCTTTTGATTGTTTCGTAGAATCAAGCTATGAAAAAGGGCAGATAATTTGAATACGTGAATACCTCAATGGATGAGTAGAGCGGAATGGGACCACTGGAGATACCGAGGATGCTTTAGAACATGATTTGTTTATAGACAAAGTGTCCACATTTTGTTTTTTTAACGTACTATGGCAATGTATGTACAATAAGGTTGTTTTGGTTGTCGAAATTTAGTCAATAAATAAAACATTGATATAATAGGATTCAACCAGTTGTGTTGTGTTTGTGTAACAGCTACATTTGCCTGTTGTAGGCCTTTCTTTTGGCTTCACATGTTATATAAATTAATTACACAACTCTCTAGATCTTGTCTGCGATATGACCTCGATGAAAGCGGACGTATAATACAACTAGCTCACACACACATTCTCTAGATCAAAGGATAATTTAATTTAAGAAGGGACAATCGAGACTATGGTATTCTTATCAAAAGTCAGAACTTTGCTCAGAATAAAGTAATTTAAGTGGAATTTTTAATATACTCATTTTTCATTATCTATTCCTAAACTAATATAGCAGGAACTGTCAGCTCTTTATGTATCTCTACAAAAACATATACTGATCTATATATTATTATGTTAAAAAAATCACATGGTGTGCGTTCATCCCACTTGCTTATTATCATAACTGCGTGTGTTTAGTTGTACTGGTTTAACCTATTTATTTACTTCACAACATGAACGAAAATAATCGTTTGACCTCGTATATGTATTTTAATCGTTTTTATTAGATAACATATCTATCACCAGTCTGGCACTGTCTGTTTTCATTTCTTTTCCCAAATTAGCTTTCAATGGAAGAATTATGATAACACACACGCACTCTTCCATTCATGCCGACCCTTGTTGATCTGTTTTCAAAAAATAAAATAATTGATCAATTTTTCTGGCGCACATTACATACACGGTTTTCATTCATACTGGGTTGTTTAGCCCGTAAATCAGTTACAACTCAATTAGTAAACAAACGCTCATTGGATATTAAGATAAAAATGAAATGTATTAACCTCACAACGATTGGTTTACAATTGAACTTTTTATGTTTGTTTCAGGTAGTGCACAAGGTGGGCGGGTCTAGATGAAAAACACGTGGTTGAAATAATGTGGTGTAGTGAATGTTAAATGCAATGCTGGAACTAATAATGGTTGTTGGCACTGTGTTGAGCAGACCGTTTCATACCTTGAACTCACGGCTACCATAAGTCAAATATAAGTATTAATACTGGTTATTAGCTCATGGAAGAATAGAGACGTATGTATTACAGCTCTCGTTTCAATAAAACATCGGCACCATAATACCCTTCTTATCGATAGCGCTTCTGATTAGGAATATTATGATCGTACTAGATAAAAGTCTTGGAGCGTAAAAGGATGTCAGCACTTGAAGTAGCCTATCGCTATAACGCTATCAAATACTAACACCTGGTACAAGCCTTAAGCATAGTATAGCTAATACAATACCTCAAGGATACGTTAGTTAGAATGGTAAATTCGGTGGAATAAGTCCACTGGGCAGTGATTAGTGAAAGAGTGCATGGTACATAATGTGCTGTTTTAGTGAAAATTTATTATTCTTAAACAATTCATTGGATGGATGTATATCCTAGTTAAGTTCACATATTACGTTTGTGTTAAGTAATACATTTATTACAGTAACGAAGGAAACAAAAATGTAAAAATCTCCTTCCTATTAAATTATAGAAAATTAGGGTGATTATTACAAGGATTTTATTCATTAATTGCATTGACGTGATACCTACGTTGATAAGAACTGTGATATATACCTGATCTTGCTCTCCGTGTTCTTCTACTCGAAGGATTGTACAGGCGGAATCGATAAAACGGCGACTAACTTGATGGCTTTACTATATTAGCAAAAACGTGAGTAGAAATGAAAGATTTCTTTTAGAGGGCCAAGAAAGTTGTCGAGCTCTTTAATTAGCAACGAAGAACACAAAGTTTTCTTTGTTAAAACATCGAACGTAATCACATTTCTAATTGTGTATCTCGTAATTAATAAAATTGAACAGGTGTTTAAACATTAAGTGAATTTCATTTTAAAATCCCATCCGGGTGACATGAGTGAAATTAAAAGTATTGAATATTATTCAGTGAAAATAATTCTGCAATGAATAACATACACCTTAATGGATCCTCGGATGGAAGTGGAAATCTTACGGACTTACAAAACTTATTTTTACTAACTTCCGAAGATGACTACCAGGAACCGGTCGGTGATTATGAAATATACTATGACGGGGACGTGGACAATCTGCGGAAACCATGGATAAAGGAACCGCATTTTATTCCAGTTGTTACCATATATGGTGCAGCATTTTTAATTGGACTCATCGGAAATTCGTTGGTGATATTTGCCATGTTAGGTGATCGTAAATCCCGAAGTGTAACGGCATCCTTCATGGTCAGCTTGGCAATAGCTGATTTACTTTACCTAATGGTTTGTGTACCTTTTGAGACATCAAGATATTTTATAGGACATTGGGAAATAGGTCCGTTTCTCTGTAAACTGTCAGGCTATGTGGAGATGTTATCTGCTTTTTCCTCGGTGTTGAATTTAACAGCAGTTTCAATAGAAAGGTAAGTTGTATTTTAATTCCAATATATGTGCATGTATGTCGCTTCCATTGACGTACATGTATACCACTTACCATGGTTCCATGCAACCTTCACATGTTTTTTTAATAAGCAACAAATTCTTTTGGACGACAAACATTAAGCCAAGCCCCCCCCCCCCCCCCCACACACGCCCTATAAGACTCCCCACGCCAACTTAACTTCGAAGTTTAAATATTATGTAATACTGAAATCCACTAAATTGTTTCGTTTCACCATTGGCATTAGACACGAGACGGGCTCTATATTTGAAAAGACACATGTTTTGTCGTAAATACCATAATATAAAACGTGTTTTATATCTCAATTATAACGACATACTTATCTTGCTTATTATTATTGTTGTGATAAAAACTATTATATGGACAAATGTTCTTTCACAATGATCAAATTATACATATGTAGGCCAGTAGGATCGGTGTTAAATTCTTAATCAGTAACGCCGACAAGATTTCTGATTTCAACAATGCGAGGTTCCGGACACATGGTCAAGCTGAAAATTTCACAGAAGCTTATATCGCTATATTGACATATTATTTCAGTGATTTTACGTACTATTTGTATTCCGACTTCTAGACATTGAACGACTATAGTTTGTACATTTGACAAATACGTATATGTTCTTATCAAGCTTATCCAGACATGGGCACGACACTTAATTACAACAAAAGTAACGATAGTTTGGACTTCGGTTTCCAACAACAAAACACTTTAGATGGTAGACTCTTTCAGAAATGATCATTGAGGGGCAGGAAAAGGTTCTTTCAAGACGCTGCATTTGATTTTTTAAAATATTTTAGTGACCGAGGGCCTGACCAGAAACAAAGTTAGCTCGTTTGAGTCGTACAAAAAAACCTAGGTCCCGTGTTCCCGTCGATGTGCATATGTGCAGATGCCGTTAACGTGTAGGCCCTACGTAAAATTACCTTAATAGCAAACTGTGTGGCGTATGCCAGTCTTTATTACCCCGGTTCGCACAGAAAAGTAGGACGTTAAACCCCATTTCAGTCATTATAGATATAATTGTTTTAAGCGGGGGGTGGGGGCCGGTTAGCACGTGCCTGCTGTATCGCAAAGTCTGTCATGCGTGCTGTATCATGAAGTCTGCCATTGAGTCAACTGGCATGGTTTCAAATCGACGGCTGTACGTGACAAGGAGTAGGGTCGCCTGTTCAACCAGCTCGTGGGTTTTCTCTGGGCCTTCCGGTTTCCTCCCACTGCTAAAGACCCCTATACACACAAGCGAATTATTAAAATAAAATTAAACCATATGTTAGTTCCAAAATGACTAGCCTGTGCGAGTGAACGTTAATATAATCCCAATCTCTCTCTCTCCCTCTCTCCCTCCCCCTCTCTTGTTTTATGTCACTGCCCCACCCCACCTGAATTTAAGAGAAGTGATTGAATTATATGGAACGGTTTATTACCTTAATACCCCTATTCTAATATAACTATAATACATGTGTAAAACATATGAACTAAATCGTTATTTTGAACATTTTTATTCCAGGCGAAGCAAAAAGTTTGCTATAGCCAAAAACATATAGACAGATATAAGTATAGTATGCATTGTAATTTATACATACATAGATAAAGAGAGAGAGAGAGAGAAATGGGGTTTAACGACCACTCGAACCAACTAGGTCATTTCGGGACCTACATATGGTTCAATTTTATTTCAATAATTCGCCTGCGCGTAGGGGTCCTTAGCAGTGGGAGGAAACCCGAGTACCCTGAGGAACCCACGAGGCTGGACAGGAGACCGTACTTATTGCCAAGTACAGCGGGGATTCGAAACCTCGCCAGTTGACTCTATGACAGGCCGTAGAATACAGCGCGCACGCTAACCATTCACCCCCCTTACATAGATACCAGTATAAAATATACTGTTATGTTATACAGACATTCCCCAACTATAACTAAATGAGATGAACTTCCTTTAGAATTAAGAAATTCAAAATCTATGGTAACTTTCAAATCCCAGATCAAGATGTTTCTGTTCCAACATCCCACGTGAAAGAAATAACCAGCGATTAATCTGAAACCAGCAGTTCATTAGGAACTCGAGTTTATGCACAAAATAAAAGTATTGCTATATAATCATTATATCATTATTTCAAAGTACGTACATAATCACGAGAACTATAACCCATTGTAGCTAATGCTATGTCACACAGGAATAAAATAACTCTCCTAAATCTATGAAATCTTTCATCGGTGATGTAAGTAGAATTTAATCGAATAAAACAGAAATTTAATTCTATCGAGGACACCATTCCATTTAGTTATTTTAGATTCCTGGCGGATTTGTGTTACTAGCGATTGAAACATCATTATCTGCACCACGAAGACGAGTATACACCATGAGCAGATTTTACTCCACAGTGGTGCTACGATGTACGTTTATTCCGGTTTCCAACTGTTAACGTTGTGACAATGGTATACATCATGATGGACATGGTACTACGGTACACGCTTTATTTGATCCCAACGGTCAGAAGATCTTTATCGTGCGGACAATGGTATACATCACGAGGAAAATGTGCCACAACGCTTATTTTGATTTCCAACTTTCAACGATATACACGGAACGTCGAACGACACGACACTTACCCTTGCAGGAACATTTGAACCTTTCGGCCTAAGCCGCCCGATAGACTTAATTGCCCCAAACATCCATCCTTTTAAGGGAAGGAAAGTAGGAGCCACACCGAGTAAGTCGATCTCTGCATTGGCCGATAAAGTTCATCGAGATTTTCCAACGTTCTTTCCCCTTGTCGGTGGTGCAAAAATGAAGGCAGTATACATTGGAGTACACGTAAAAGATCCTTTGGCAGTTGAAATTCGATATAAGAATAGGTATAGTGGCTCTGTCGGGCAAACTTTCATTTATAGCACACCGTATGGCATATGGCCGTCTTCATTAGCCAGGTCGGATCAAAACAGTAGGACGTTAAACCCAATTTCATTTCAGAGTGGGCGAATACAAATATCCGATCAGAAAGGTTGCACGCGTATTTTTTGTCTTTTAAGAATACGTGAGTCAATGTAGTCGACGGCCATATTATATATTATTGTATAGAATAAGATAACAAGCACTTAGTGTAGTTAAATTATCATACCATTTAAAAATAACATTATTATGTTTTACTTTGTATTTTGAATATACATTTTATTTTAAAAGTCTCTATTCTAGGAAATCGACCCAGTATCCTTCAAAATAACATGGCTTAAGTCCTCAATTATCAAATAACTGTAAACACAATCAATGTGGAGAGACTGTCTTTTATAACAGCAAAAAAGGATATCTTCATTTTCCTATATTCAAAACAGGTTATATTGATATCTGCATTTATCTTGAAAGATGCATTGGCGCTTTTGGGGATCTTGGTTTTTGCAAAAAAACCCCCAATTTTTGGTCTGTTGTGAATCAATTTTAAAGTTAAATCGATTGTGTTCAGATTTGACTGTGCTCAAAATTTGAGACAGATCGCCCGATCAAGAGCTGGAATATAGTGAGTCGTATACATTAAGGTCAATAATGGTTTTCGAAGAGCTTAACGGGCGATTTTATGGAACTATTTATAATTAATTACATTTACTTCCTTAAAATCGTATGTAAAAGGTTACTTGTGTTGGTTCTTTTAGCTTCTATGAAATATAATTATGAAAGCATTTTACAACGTGAACGATATATAATGATGGACATTAACTGTGGACTTTCAAATGTTAATGGTTTTTCATTAATATTTATTTGTATTCCCGGGTGATGACGGTCTTGACAGTCCTGTCGTGTAAAGAGGTTTTGTGGCTCTCATTATGATGTATTTTAATTTTCAAATACCAAAGCACACTTAGGATATAGCTGTATGTTTTTTTTTTCTATTTAAGTTAAGGACTGAGGTGAAGTGGAATTTAACGCCATACTGTATTGCACCGACTGAGCTAATGAAGACGGACATACGTAGGCTACGCCATACAGTGTGCTATGAGAGACATTTTGCCCGGACAGCGGCCTACTCTCATATGGAGGCAGTGTCTTTCTCACTTAATTAGACACCATGGCTCCATCTTTTGAAGTTAAGAATAGATTAATAAATGTAATCTAATGGTGCTAGTACGCGCCTACCCGACTAATGGTGACGAACATACGTCATAAAGTGTGCCATGGGAGACATCGACCCGGACAACGAGTACATGAGACCTCGATTGTAGGTAAAAACAATACCTCCACGAACCGCATTTTTCCTATTATTTATTCTCATACTAGTAAGGTATCACAGAAAATATTTAGATAGTAAGATTTCCAAATAAATTCGTACAGATTGCTTTTAAATCTATAAAGCGCTGTATCTATATGTGGCCATATTCTAGCCTTGATTTCATATCTAGTTTGACTGGCAAACATGGCACGGATATGAAGGTCTGATTATGTGGATCAAATTTGACTCATCTTAGTATCCCACCTGTTGATTCACTGATATCGAGAGACATTTTAACCTTTGACATATTCACAGGTATTCTTGTTGTTATGAGTATATATGTCAAAGTTCTTATTACATATGATCTGTAATGTTAACGTGATAGACTGGTGCCGTCTTGTTCATTTACTATTTATTTTCAAGAACACAGAAGTATACATATGGTTGTAATAATCTTACTAACTGGTATGTCACCTAGGGTAGGAAACGTCGAATCTAAGACTTGGTCTTAACTATATTAAATACATAGTTATAAAAGTTTATAAAGGAGTCGTTAGTCATATTCCTGAAGTAATGGCCCGACAAATCCTTCCCTGACCATTGCTGGATTGGCTTCTGATACTTTTATCACTTTAGTACAGCAACATGGCAGTCCTACGTTTAATCTGGGTCTTCCCTAAAACTTTTCACAGCGATTTAAGGTTTTAAAAACGGTGAAAGTATGTTCCGTTTTCAACCAGTGTTACATTTTATTCGATTTGATAGCCTCGTTTGTCATGCGATTTGTTTTACTGCAATATTCTGCTATGCACTGGTTAATTGGACGTAATGAAATCGTGAGGCGTGACGTAACGTTATGTAAACATATTTGGTCCAGTTGGGCGCGTTGTTTTACGAGTAATGCTTTTGTAACGCAGTTGGCGATTCGTTGTTAATCGGACTATTGACCAACTATAATTTAGAACAAGAATTTTCACTCTTTACAGTAGTGAGTAGTGGGATTAGCTCTAATCAAACGGAACACCATGAGGAGTATGGTCGTTAGTAGGCATGGCTATTATAATAAAAACGCACAAATCATTTTCTTAAATTTATGGTAGTTATTTGCATACTGCCTTTTAATATTACAATACAAACGCACGCATTTTCATTGTGGTAGTTACTTCCATGCTGGTTTTAACAGTTTATGGGTAAATGTATTTCTTTTTGTTTTTATAGTAAATAAATATTTGTTTAATTTTGAATCGGAATGAAATGAAATGTCTGATTTAAATGGTAGGAGTTAATGACACAACGGCCACTGTCTGACGTCAAACTATTATAAAAAAAATCCCGGTTGGTGTTGAAAAGTGGGACGCTAAACCCGATTTCATTTCTCTTCTGCTGACAAATGCTGCCCACTATACTACCACTACTACTAGCCCCTCCCCCCCATAACTACACACATGCGTTATTATTTAGTACCGCAACATATTATAGTAAGATTTAATTTTATGCAGTATTTGTTCTTCTGGAACTGTTACTTGATTTGGGCCAGGGGGTTTGACGGTCGAATCGTTAGCACTGGAGTAGGGTCGCCTGTCCAAATTCTTGGGTTTTCTGTGGCCCTACGTGCAAGTGGATTGTTGAAATAAAATTGAACCGTGTGTTAATCTCCCATATCTCTCTCTTTGATTGTGACCACGGGTAAATATTTATGGCGACAGTTAAACGGAATGTTCTTGTCTGAATGGAACATTCTCCAAACTATTCAGTCAAGGACAATATTTTAGGAATGTGGCCGTGGTCCAATTACCGCCTTAATTCGGTACAAATAGAACTAAACCGACCACGCATTATAATGACACAGATGATATACTCCCACATCTAGAGGCTCATTAGTGTTCATATCTTGTCTACAAGTATATAATTAGTATTCAATCATCACTGTTCATTTCGTTTCTTTAAGTATGTAATTAGTATTCAGTTCCTCTACTAACATGCTCGCTTTCCTTAAGTTCGTGTGTTTTGGATACGACATTCAAGGCAATGTAATTGTTTTCCGTGGTTTTCGTATCGCGGCTCACTTTTATTTTTGTTCGACATTGTCGAATTGTATGATCAATTTTACCCACCTACTGGGCTTATGAAGAAGGGCATAGGCCATACAGTGTGGTTGGAAGGAAATTTTGCCTGGACAATGACGCTACGGCTTACTCTTCAATCGAATTCCAAATACCAAGGATTCTGTTACGTGTACGCATATGTTGTCCCTTGTCAGCCCTCGGTCCTTTAGCACATTTCTCGAACGACACCGGGATCGAACATTGGACCTCCAGGTTAGCGAGCCAACGCCTTACTCACTCAGCCACCGCGGCTTCAAACATTGTGAGTATAAATCTGTGTAAGAATAAAGAACAACGAAAATGCCCGATAAGTAAACATAACTCGTTTTCGTCATGGTGCTTGCCACAGTTTTATAGCAACTGGGACGAATAGTTACTGGAGACAACAAATGGCGTTTTACACTCTCACTTATGTAAGTGACCAAAATTTTTTTCAAGTATTGAAATAATTAACATTCTTTGTCTGATAACTACCAACCATAGCTAGTCTACATGACTCCATCAGAATATTTAACATGGGGATATAAACGCCGACTATATTTCAGAGTAGTCAGTCTTTTACTCAGTTCCAAAGCCATAAGTAAGTCAAGGTCACACATGTAGGACATTGCGCGTATTTTAAGTGACATCCGATATTTCCGTACCTTTCTTTGCATGTTTTAAACTAAATAACAGCACATGCGCCCTACTGTCTCCGCGACACGGATTACAAATAGAAACCTTGCCCATACTCGCAATCTGAAACTATACGTTTATTTACTAAATTATGTTTTTATTTTATATTCACCTACCATACAAAAATATAAAATTGTTTGCGAATCTTGTAACCATCGTACATTCTGTTCGTTTACACATTTTTTTGTTAATAAAATGCAATTTTTCTTGGACAAGCTAAACATATCAGTGCGATATATGAGCAGAATTCCAAATTACTTAGACATGTTGACCCTATGTGCATAGGTTAATTAAAATCGCCTAGAGATGTTAATTGACTTCCCTCTCATCCTGCAGGCGAACAATGACCTTGAAAGTACCGATATGACCTTATAGTATCATCGTCATCAGTATAAGTGCAAGATCATAGTGTGCCCTCGAGAGCCATGATGACCCAATCTGTATGACGCTAGATCACTAACTAACGAGGTTCCGTGTCGGCCAAGAAAGTTCTTAAGGATTTCCTAATTTGGTTGCCTCTGTCAGTCGTAAGGATGGGACAAATATCGAGGTACACCGGTGAACTCGATGTTGTACATACGGAGAACCATTGACACCACGTTGTCTCGTCAACAGCTCACACAAAGAACATTGCATGGCGCGTGTCCCGTCCTAATTAACACGATTTGGGTAAGATATATTTCAAAACGCCAACTTCAAGTTTGTCAATGTCACGAGATGTAAACAGGACTAGCGTTAATCGCAAACCTAACCCTGGACCAAGCTCTAACGCATACCCTAACCTACATCTCAGAGACCTTTGCGAGATCTAACCAACGACTGGAACAGGCAACTAAGAATTTATCTGCGATATCACCTAAAGTGGAATCGGACGTAAAACCCTACGAACGAGTTAACCACGGGGACGATATATATACTATCCCATTTCATTTCTGTACGTATCCGTCTATAGTACGAATCTTGCTTTCTAATTAATAAGCTTCGTTTGCCGTAAACTGGGGGGTTGGGATGGCCAAGTCGACAAGAGTGCCGGTCACCT
Organism: Patella depressa; assembly: GCA_948474765.1. Lineage (NCBI taxonomy): Eukaryota > Metazoa > Mollusca > Gastropoda > Patellidae > Patella > Patella depressa. Next base: position 20,161,883 of record OX419716.1, read on the forward strand.
CTGGCTTGCGGCTGTGGTTTCGAGCCCTGGTGTGAGCGTATGTGGCATGGAGATAGGGGCGCCTTCTCAACCTCGTGGGTTTCCTCCGGGCACTCCGGTTTCCTCCCACTGCTAAAGACCCCTACGCGCAAGCGAATTATTGAAATAAAATTGAACCATATGTTAGTCCCGAAATGACCTAGTTTGTGTTGAGTGAACGTTAAACCCCATTTCTCTCTCTCTCTCTCTTGCCGTAAACTACTAGTACAAAAACGAAAACATAATTTGTTATTAGAATTCCTGAATTTACCTTTCCACAAAATAAAGTTAAACCGCTCGTCTTCAAGCAATGTCAGAGGTAATGGGGTTTTAATTACGGCGCAATTAATTGATAGTCTTTAAGAATATATTTTACGGAATGTTATAAGTACCTCTTCACTACATGGTGTACTAATTGACCTGCGATTGTTCATTAAATTTGTAGAAAATCACAATAATTGCAACACCCGAAAGTTTTGGATTATTTTAAATATTTGATTTTGATGTATAGAAGGGTCAACACTATATTACAATAATTACTGCCTAGTAGTATCGTCCTTGTCATCAATTCTATTTCAAAGTTGTTATTGAAAGTGTTAATATGTGGCGGGATTCATCGTCTGCTGTCTACATTCTTCTAGGTTGATTAAAACCAAACGTCATGACCCCCTGCAACTTAAATAAGTTCAGATAATCTAGTCAGTGGTTACTCCAACGCCATCAAATATTTTGTTCATTTACGTGCACGCAGGGAGCAATTTATTGTGTTTTATTATCATTTTCTTAAAAAAAAGCCCCACGACTATTCATTCACAAGACGACACGACTACTCAACTATGAATGTTCAGCAGCAGGACCAGTCACATAATTAATATTCTTTGCAGAATGGTTGTCCAATTTCAATGGCACCATAACTCCATGTGGTTCATACATATCTTATTACGATTGTGGTGGTTGAGTTTGCTAAATGGGAAAATAAATCGATACATATCGAACTCTTACTATCAAAATAATCTTCAGTGGCATCGACAGAAAAAGGATATTTAAATTATGGCAATTTTCTACGAATTTAATGGATAATAACAATTTTAGTAGGCAGATGCGTAGAAAAGGTTCAGTTAATTCATTCTGTTAAATATGTTCCAAGGTCATTGAATGAGGCCATAATTAACCCTTATCACTAATGAGCATGTTTGAAGATGTGCAGTTTAACCTTTTTTCTGTGAAAGTAGATTTCCGAAGGTGCAATTAGACAGATGGTGTGTTTACCTGAAGCTTCCGCGAGTCATTAAGGGTATCCTCAAGTACAACACGAAAAAGCATAGAATGAATTTCGTTGCACTTCCCGACATCTGTATTATCTAAAACAAAATCAAGGCATTACAGATGTTTGTTCACATAAAATCTACCGAACTGGTGATTTGTTTCAATTTTACAGGTCTTAAGTTTCCTCGCAGGTCCACAATGCATATATATATATATAAATTGTTCATTATCCCCTTTGAATCGTGTAGGATATGTTCCAACATATATGGCGGTGTCCCATTCTCGTTATGGAGAAACCATATGCACCTCGAAAAAAAACACACCGCAAGCTGCAGCTTGTGGGAACATATTTTTACGTACCCAAAACATCGTCTACGTCAGTTAGTAAAAAAAGCAACCACTTAGGAACTGCATCCAGTCGCTGTACGTGGAAGAAGTAGCGTTTTCGTTAGCCCAATATGTGCAGAAAAGTAGGACGTTTAAACCCATTTCATTCCGTGGAGGTTGGCTATCAAGGGTACAGCGAACATATTTTTTTGTGACACAAATGAAGCACCATAGGCGGATCAAGACTGGTATGAATGGATACAATTTAAATTGCAGTTCTTGGAACATGGGTTTCGGGGCAGGGGAAATGATCGAAACTTCCTTACAAAACCCCGTCTTGTATCTTGGATTATAAAACGTAAAGTAATCCGTCAAACGTTTTCTGCCAGGGTTCTGTCAACGAACAGAAACGAATCAGATCATATATCGCCTATCACTATTCATAATCATGTATTCTAATATTATTTACAACTTCCACCCGTGCTTAACACATGATAAGAGTTATGCAGGTATTTGGCGATTGGGTTATACAACAATATACGTTCAACCTTACAAGATACATTAATAGAACACAAGATACACCCCCACACTCGCAAAATAAATATTATGTAAATACAAATAATGGCGAGGGATATATAGTTTACCACAAACCACATGTCGTGTTGAACCTATTGACAGAATAGTACACCGGTGGTTTTCCGACCCGTCCTTCCGTTAGCTCCAATATTTATTTCCATGGCTTAGTTGCCACATTGTAACAAATTGACAATATGCTTTTAATACTGTTGAATTTCAAATCATGTGTTTGGTAAAGTAGTCTTTATGGTATTTGTGCAACACATGCTTCGGTTGTGATAATATCCATGAATAGATTTTATTCATGAAATATTATAAGAAAATGTTGCTACTAAAAAGCCTTTACTAAGAGGTAGAACACGCTTGCTATCTTTTAATATAAGATACACTACCTTAATTTAAAGACAATTGTAATTATGTCATCGGATGGCTTGGATTTCAAGAAGATTAGAACGATTCGGCAATTTAATGATTTAATTTAAAAATGGAGAAGCAAGGCTAAGACACCAATAACCAGCATCATGGTTACGATAATAAACAATTCACAAATCTAGTCTGCTCAGAATAAAATATTTAATGAACTTTTCAATATATTCATTTTGCATTTGTAGTGATATAGCAAGAGCGACAAGTTCTTAATCTTTATCTTACATGGTGTATCTTTAAGTGCATACGAGGATATCTGTTTATAAAATAGCGATAGCAGAATAGTCACTTTATTTGTTTAAGAGACGTAAAGATGATGCCGGAAGATCAATATTCAGCAAACAGTGGCCTGTTTCACGAAATTTTAACTAAGATAAAAATCCAAATTTTAGTAATTTGATTGAATAATATAAGATTGATTTTAGTTTTTAGCCAATCAAAATTGAAGTATCTACTAAAATTTGGATTTTATCTTTAGTTAAGATTTCTAGAAACAGGGCCCTGAAACTTTATGACCACAATGCAAGCTATATTGGATGGATTTCAATATCTTTAAGTGAGTACGAGTATATATAACATTCGAAATGAAAGAGCTGGTTTATAAAATAGCGATTGGAGAATTATTATTACTTTATTTGTTTGAGACACCTATACTTGATGCTGGGAGATAAGCATGCAACAACCTGGACCTAAACTTTATGGTATCAAGTGATTTAAAATGGTGTTCATTTGATACCAAACAATATAATGCAGGGTTGTCCGGACAGGCAATTCCGTATCCTGAGAACTGTTTGCTTGTGAAATAAATCTGGTAAAAATAAAAAAAAATCATCAGTGTGCGTGCGTTGACATCACATAGAATAGAAAACCAACAACACACATCCCTGGCATATTATCTGAATAGATGCACACCCACGTTACTATGTAATTTAATATACCATCATCAATAATCCCATTGTAAATATTTACAGATTATGTTGTACCTTTGTGATGATACATGGGTTTTAAACTTATTAGCGTATTTTGTTTGTCCTCGGTGGCATTTAATCAGAAATACAAAACTTTAAATTTTAATAACCATTTCGTAAATATTGAACAAGAAGATATTGAAGCAAGAATGTTCAAATATCGTTTATTGGAAATTATTTTAATTGTTCGTTTTCTATCAAATAAAAGTATTGCATTATTTCTGAGAGTCTTGGGTTTTCCGAAAATTGCATACTCTGTATTACTTCGTCACCGGTATTAAAGTAGTTCGTATAAAGTGACCCAATTACAAGTTTGTCAAGAGAGAAATTGGTACCTGCCATGCGCTGAAATTTATTTTCGTGCAATGGACAATCTGGAGCCCATTGCAACATATCAGAATAATACGATTTAATAATTGAAATCGATATGTATCATATTTATACTGATAATATTTACTTTCATTATTAGCCACAAACTAATGTGAAAACGGTAATACCAATTTAATAATCACAAAACTGATTATGTAGCGGTATATGATTGCCATAAATATTATATTCTGTCTGATTGCAGTGGTACAATCAAATCAAATGTCCATATTTTTTTGTCAAGATGGCTCGATTCATAAATCTAGATTGGCAACGTACCAATCGACGATATTAAAATGTCTAGGTTAAATTTATTTTGGAAAAAAAGATCGCTGAATGAATGTCTGACGCGTGGGTATAAATTAGGTTAACATATAAACCTTGTAACACACTTAACATCATTTAATACTCATCCTGGTAGAGACAGAAAACATCTCGTCTTTAACCTAGTAACCTTAGATGGATTAAACGTAAATCTAGTTAATATAACAAACGTCTCATATCCGTAACTTCTCAACCCATCCTCTTTTTTTCAACAGAACACGTACAAGATGCCTTTAGTCCTTACATATATATACAAAGCAATTCCGTTCTCTCGACATCAGGAAAACCGTATTGACCTGGCATATTTTCAGCAAATCATCTGTCTCGTTGTTCGCTTCCTTGAATAAAACAAAAAATAATATCTTCATCTCGAAGGGATTTTCAGCTGAAATATGTTTTCTATGCCATCAAAAGGAAAATAGAACGTTTGATGGGTAATAACATCAGTACACTTCTTCGCTTAATTTGAGATAATGTTTTGAGATGACCCATGTGGACCTTGGCCGGAACTGGCATGGTTACAGGAAATCATTTGTTCAGGTATTAGCCTTCTATAATTTAACCAAATTAATCTATTCATCGTGTAGTTGATGTATAGCATTCTCACGTTTCTACCTCTTTAATTTGGGATGATTTCTGAACTTTATCCGGAACCGCAACTATGCAAATGTAAACGTAAATATATTTATTCGAATTGACCGTTTAAAATGTATTAAAGACTCGGCTCAAAATATTAAGCACATCAGAAAGGGGAATCAAACCTGCATTGGTTACACATTAACCACAGAGGTTCAGGTAGTTGCACGACACGAGAATGAATGTTTCAAAGAAATAGCCAGATTTAGCACCTAAGTATGTTCGACGATTTCTTTTTTTAAAAAAAGAGGTGCAAATTCGTCTGCCTATGCTACCTTATGATGTCACATCTGGGTTTATGTGCAATCTTCTTGCTCGCTTCCATGAGGTAAAGGCGCTTCAAGTTCATTACCAGTCGAACACATTACATGTTATAGTCGTTTTCAAGTAGCTCAATTTTAAAATGCCAGGACATGGACTCTCATTGAGGAATTTAATGATACAATTAAGATGCCGGAAAAATAATAATTTGCGACGAAAGCACACACTCTCTCTCTCTCTCTCTTACTTCCGTAAAGAAAGAGAGAAAATAAAAAAGAGCCCAACACTTGACACTCAACGAAGAAGAAAATTTTTACCATCTTGATGACGAAAGTAGAGAGCTCTTCCCTCCCTTTAAGAAGTCTTGAGAGAATTCGTGGTCTACATTACATCTAATAATGGATATAACGAATGTCCTGATTTTAGTTAATGGTAATACAAGTAGATAATTAATAACCATTTCGATAAAAATATATATCTTGATGGTCACCAATTTATATTTCGAAGGAGTTCGACTAATTATTGAGATCAAATAACCAGACAGAAAACTTGTCACTTTCACAAATTAAAGAAGCACTGTCAATATTTGTTTAATGCGTGAAGAAATAAACAATTGTTTGTTACTATGGGTGATTGCAAAATAGCTTGGTAACGTTATACAAAACTAATGTATTTTTGCGACAGTTAAACCTTTTTCTTAGTTTTACTGAATTGATAGTGCTTATTATCTAAAATAAATTCGATCTGTCCAATAAGGACAGAGCGAGGACACGTTCAAGTCACAATATCGCTGGATACAAATTGGTTCAAATTCAGCTCTCAATTTGATCACCCCCCCCCTTAAAAAACGAAACAATTAAGCACCCTTATCGGTTCTTGCCCCTTTCTTCATAACCAACAAACCATACTAGTAACTTAGATTTACACATAGATATATAAATTATAAAGCCAATATACCGAACTCGAAACTTATATTTTCTAACATATATATTATGTATAGATACTATCTGGTACTTGAGAACTTTTGTAGAGATAGTAATTAGATATTTGCTTTTAATCTCTTGCGACCTAATAACCTTTTATTTTATTACCTTTTGATAAAAATATAAAAAGATTGTCTGTTTAGGTAAAGATACTTCAAATGATATCTGAGGTAAAGAAAAAATTCAAAACAAAGCTAATTCTGTTCTTTGACTTCCACGATTACCTTTCATGCACACCTGATAATTCTATTACAGAATCTAGTAGACGGGTATTAATATCAAAGAACATACGCTGTTACAATATGTTTGTGTAAATCCTTGGTGAAATAACTTTGTATCTTATGTTTCAACCGAGTTATCAGGAACGCTTGGTTCTTTGGGGTCATGTTTTCTTTCTTTTTTTAAAAAAAAAAAAAAAAAAAAGATATTGCAGACTTCGAAAACTGAAGAGTTGATTCCTATAGCACAATTCCTCGGAGAGGGCGTGGTTGAACAAAGAAACTATGATTGTGAGGTCTGAATTAAAGTTGTTGAAATGGCAGTGCCTCAAATACTTATTTATGCATACTAATATTATTCCCTAATCGCCCTGTTTCTGAGTATAGGGTAATCAGGATCACACGGTTGGTGTGTGGATCATCTATATTCTTTTATAGATTTTTCAAACTTTGAAAACAAAAGCGATTATACAGGAAAAGACGCGGTTGAAAGGTCTGTGATCTCGAGTTGGGAAATAAGATTATTAAAATAGCTAAACAGCACTAATTGTACTTCAAATAAGGCTTTATACCGTAAGAACTGTATACATCAAGAACATGGTTATTTTGGAATGATGGTTTCGTTTGAATACACCGGAACCTATCGACGTTTACCTAAATTGTTCGTTATTTTGAATTTCGTGATCTTTGAAGGTTGCTGCTTATTTCGAAATATATTTTGATCATAAGCCGATCAATTATGTTCAGGGATTTTCGCAAAATGTTTGATTTAGCCGAAGGCTATGACAATAAATGGCTTTATATTCGTTAGATAAATATCATTAATAAACGTAAACAGAACCGTGAGCTACCATTCGTGGAATTTGTGGTGACAAATAGGTATTGACCTTTTTCGTGTTATTGGTTATTACTCAGATAATCAAGACTTTTCCTTAAAGTTCGGGTTAACAACCGACATTTGCGCCGCCACCAACAATAATTAATATGAGTAGTACGTATTACCTACGTGATCGATCTAAATAGCGTATGACGAAATGCCAGGGTACTCCTATTAAGAATCATTAAGCAAGAATTACTAAAAGGGCATGCTATTATTTGTATACGGTTATTGTCCATTGTAAGATTAGCGGGTGGATCAAGACGTCGTGTGGTAATTATTCAAAACACCTATGGGTATCCGGAAATGAAACACGTTGCTCTCCGGGACAGAAACTCGCGAAACACACAAGAGGCTATCGAAATCAAATGTGGAATCTTAATTGTATTGATGTCGTCTCATTATGAATATTAAATTCTGGAGTATAGCCATCATTACGTCGACTTCAGACTTTCAATGGGTCTTATATATATTCTATGGACTTGTTTTGTGTCAAAATTGGGTGTTTTTTGAACAAGTAATCAAACGCTCGTCAGAAATATAGAAATATATTCACTGTTTTTACATTTCCTCTTAGAATATCTGTTTTGTTATTTTATGTAATGACAAAAAAAAAAGCACGATAAGAAAGTAAAATTTAGAGCTAATCCATTTGTTTTCAAGAAATATATTTATGTTTTGCACCCGTATTACCCTATTTATTTCCAATTGTTATTTAAAGCTAATCACCTGGTTACCAGTAAATAAAATAATGGAACTGTAGCAAATAATAACATGGATAAACGTTACATAAACTACAGGTCGCAAGCTCGGTTCTGAACCACAACAGCTTTTGTGTTGATGGTTAAGGGGCAACCATAGAAGGAAAGTATATTATTGATAACTCCCCGATTACACAGAACTTAACGGAAAGCTTTATAGTTGTGTAAATATTTGAAGAGTATTATTTTAAACAGTCTTACTGTCTCCATTTCATTACAACTCTATGAGTGCCGACTAGAAATAACACCATTGAACATTTATATTCTGCTCGACTTCCGTATAATCCTACTCATGTTAAACCCGATATGACTTAGTATAGATTGATAAGAACAAAACGCAATCTCTTGTTTTCGTATGGCAAACTTGGTACTGTATTTCTTATCAGAGAGAGCTTCGTAAGCAGTTAAAAATAAGAGGTTTTCGGAGCAACGTATATATAATATTTGATTAAAATGGAAATTCTGGGGGTTTTTTTTGCGCAGTGTTGGGTTATGATGACAAGAATTTTTCTATTTAATGGGCATTGAAAATCGCGTCCACAAAATGTAATACTTTGATCACCAAGTCTTGTTGATGGTAAGCTTAAAGTAACTATGCGCCATTGGCATTTGTCGCTAAAATATCAAATTTCTCACGGCTTAATGCAAGCTAATATGTACACAGATTATTTAATATTAAAACTAAGAAAACCAAATCAAAAAATACCAACGCTAGACATGCCCCTGCTTGAATTCAATCTGATTTTAAAAAGGCCTATCATTAAAATTTTAGTGGACAACAAAATGGCGGCGAATTTATTACATGGCGAGAAACATAGATCGATGAAATTTCAATTTCACATATCTTTGTAAATACTGAACGGAAATAAATCAGTTTTGGACTGATATTCCTATTAGAGATTCATGTTTCACGATATTGTAGTTCGTAACTGCTTAAAATGGCACATCGATTCTTCAAATTATGAATCAGTCGAGTCCCATTAAGAAAATTCCAAATCATCCATATATTGGTTATTGTAAGACTTACTCGTATTGTTATATCTTTTTAGTCATTAACTTTGACAAGACATCTTTTATGTTGTACCTTTGCAATTTACTATATTTGATCTTAACAACAGATTCCAGTATTCACTCAAATTACTGGGTTTAAATAAAACAGTGTATAACCTATCTATGCATCTACCAAAAGCTTATTTAGATAACCTACTATATATGAAATACTGGATCCTATCAACAGTATGACTCATCAAAAAGGACTATAAGTAAAGTCATCAGTAACATACTGGATATATTGGTAACTTTAATCTTGTTTATCCAGAGGAAATCTTAGGAGGTGTACACCGTTCCCGGCTTGTTCGCCCAGATTTAATTACTGTTAATGGGTATACAAATTATCCATGTCCACATTCAATTTGTAGTAATTTGACAGTGGTTATACACAAACAAAAAGCTTGTACAAACACACCGAAAAACGGATTTTTGTGTTGTATTGAAGACTACAATTAAAATAGTGCATGCTGAATATTCGTCAACATATTTTAAGATTAATGTATTGTCAAATTTCTTTTGATTTCAGTATGATGTGCCATCAAATTACTGCTTGTTTATTTGAATGAAATTGTATGCCAACGCAGGTCTCCTCATTGGCTTGTCATCTCACAATTTTCCAGTTGATAATGGGATCACTTTGATGCGATTTTATCCTTCTAAATAAAGCCGGAAGGCTTGCAGGGTCTTTTTAATGTGATCTTGATTGGTATTAATAGTTCTGTTTTTCAAAATTTAGCTGGCCTTGTACTCATTGATCAATTTATATTCTACTCCCATAACTAATCACATGAACAGGTCATACTGGGTATCATCGATACAAGGGACGCAGAGCGGAAATTGGCTCATGTAGCATGGATGGAGCTATCCTTTTTTGTTGTTCTTTTAGATCTGTCGGATAGTACTTTACAGTTAGCAAGAACACCACACCCCCGAGGACCTTGAGTGTAATATAATTTTTCGAACTTAAAGGGCCAATCCCGATAACTTTCTGGAGAATAAAACTGCTTAATTTTGTGTTAAAATCCCTTAAAACCCAATACCTAAGGCCGGCCAACTAACCTGATATTTGTGATACGCTTGTAAATAACTTAAACCCGACAGTCTTCATCTGGGAATATTGTACAGTATCTGTATAAAACCAGACTTTTTTCTATAAAAATAATATGTAGGTGAAATTTACCTATTGTTATCAAGTACAGTACATGGATCATTCACTGTATAGACCTCTCAAGAAACGGGAATCGATTATCAGGTCACCCAATGAAAAAATTGACCCGAAATCTTAAAAGGGTTACGTGTCCGGATAAGCAGTGTTGACGTTCACGTCCAAAACGACTCAATAATTTCAGCTGAAATTTTGAGACAAGGTAAATACACCATGCCTATATATTTTGGTCCATAAATTTCATAAATACTTGGACTTTAATTTTTGAGACTCTGTTCTTATCGGGATTGTCCCTTTAAGAAATTCTCACTTTTTATTATCTCCTGGGTATTAGTACAGGCCATCATCACGAAATCGAACAGAGGAAACAAAGTTATTCTTCTCTATTAGGATTTCTGATCTCTTGCTTGATCAAATCAAGTATTTAAGAAACATACGTTGATATGGTTAATAGTTTCTTCTGTCGTCAATAAAATGTTACAATAAGTGTTTATTGATATGTTTCCCAGACCAGAAGTTTCTCTAGGTAGCACGTTGTATCAGATCATTTGTCCCTTCAGATTTAAATGACATGATATCGGAATTCACGTTTTTATCACCTCACTTCAATAACCGGGCCTGATATAGTGTAATATGGCTGAAATTGTGTCGAAGAACAAATGCCACAGGTTGCTTTGTGTGCAGATCATTGTGTAGATGACACCTCGGTTTGTCTGTAGTCATTCTTATACTCATCAATGCCGAGTGTCAACTATTTCTCTACAGTGCTATATATGACAATAGTTATATTCACCAGTGACAGGATATATCTACCGTTCCGTATTGCATGATGTCATTTCTTTATACGTTTTTATGACAAATGGTCATAAAAAATGTATAGGGTAAGCTTGACAAAATTGCACATCTTTTAAAGTTACCTGCGTGACTACAAAAACTATATACACAATCATTTCTCTTCAATATATACATTGTTTGGGATATTTGATGCGACAATTTCAGGTAACGTAGGTATGTACCTACATGCATGTGTATAAATAAGTCTATAATTTCGAATTAAAAATGGAAATTTACAATTTAAATTTATTCCCACCAGTCGAGTACAGGGTCGCTCACAAATTTAGGAAGATGCTACAAAAATAGATGATTCCATTGTAAACAGCATACTCTAAGAGTGACACGGCTATGGCGTTTGGAATTATGAGATATGTACGGAAGGCAGCATTATAACCTATTTTTGCCATTCAACCTGTATTGTGAAAGTGTTGGGTGACCATGGTGTGGGCATCTCAACAATATATTGTCCCATTGATATGTCTCGTATATATATAATGGATGAAGTCATGTCCACAACACTAGCTAGCCACAAGTCCGTAAGCTGATTTCCCATAACGGAAATACATTATGTTAAGTAATGCCCACCTGTATCTACAATGGAAGTAATTGTTTACTCCCTCTGGAACACCCGATTATTATTCTGACACCACTTATTCTTAAACTAGTGACGGGTGGCAAGTTTTGTTAAACGGTGCGTAGAACTACAGGAACCGAAACCGTTATCTCCGCCAATACCGAAAATTAATTGCCAACAAATGATTACTCCCTGATGCTGACACTGGCACCATTAAAAAGTTGCTTCTGTATAGTGTATTTTGGTGCTAACAGGTGAGATCTGGTTGTGATGAAATGTTGATCACGATTTTAATTTTCCTATGAGTCTCTCATTTCACCCCGGCTGATTTTCTTATGATTGAATTTTCACTGAAGTAGAATATTAATGTATATTAAAATACAAATGTGACGCAATCCTTTGATCTTGGCGAAACGTTATTTCGACCCTGTTACCACCCTTTGTCGTGTATTTTGAACACAGTGAACAGTCCATTTGCTGATTACACTATTTTGCCTATAACGCTTTTTAGGACTTCGAATTTTGTCTTATGGTTTGGGTTGTTCGTACTTGGTTTTATTTTATTCGAAAAATAGTAGGACAACGTTCTAATTGTAAATCAATGTAATTTGTGCACCATCCATCGTGGGAACTCGACGACTTGAAACATTTACTGCGATTTCAGACTTGGACTAAGCTGTCGTGACAACGCTATGAATTTCTAACTCCTTTGATAACTGGCGAATTGGACTGGGATGGGGCTTTTCGAAGACATAGGGCTCCAGGTCCCGCGAAGTACCCCCCCCCCCCCACCACCCGTCTGGCAATATCAATTTATTAATTCATGTCCCACCATACACCATTAAACCACCCTTAATGAGTGTTGATTTTCAGGAACAATAATGTTGCGCAGCGATTAAAGCGCTGGTTCGCTACTTAACGGTCCGGGTTCGATCCCGTTATTGGTCAAGACAGTTCCACCGGGATTTTTCAGTGTGGTTTTCTTTTGCCAGTAATGCAAGGGTGGGGTTGGTGGGACGCAAGAACAAGGTCCTGTGTAAACGCTGGTGTGCATGCAAAAGAAACGTCTACAGTTAAAATGTAATTGCTGTCCTAGAAAACTTTCCGTAGACCTAATAGCAAGGTGCATGGCTTATGGTTCAATCCCGTTTCATTCATTCATATAACACTTAAGCGAGGCAAGCGAAAGTGAACGATATCATTAGACATTAATATAATTACCATCCTTTAATTCTGGGTCAAATTTAATTATGGCAGTATGTCGACATATTTACGATTATCGGACACGTGGGACCCACACTTAGCATACTTGATAACACTTTATTGTATGACGTAGGTAAATAAAGTTTTTAATAACTTACTTTTTCAGCAAAAATAATGCATTGTTCTAAAAGTTTAGAAAAAAATACTGTTAAACAATCTTTAAAAAAGATGTGAACCATTCCATATGTTGTTCGTTATATATGACGTATTGTTTTCTGAATTTATCAATCGCTGGGATGAAGCAAGCACATATCAAGACAGTACAATGTCGCCAACACGTATATAACCTATATTTTTCTATGTGATTGATGCCTATTTTCAATGATATAGCTTTAAACAAATATGTCATATATGTCTTCTTGTTAAGAAACCCGCTGAAGGTTATGAATCCACTGGTTGAGATGTCAAAATAGCTACGTGAAAATTGCCTTTTATGATTAAAATCAGGAAAATATACAATTTTAAATTGGATGTCTACATTATTTCATTTTAATATGATTCCCATAAAACACATTTATGTGTAATATAACACTGTTTTAATTAAATCACAAATACGTCAAGGCTGAAAAAATCATATTATAAAAGAGTGATATGTGAGCTGGTGGATTGTTACATATTTATATAAGAAATGAAATGAAATGGGGTTTAACGTCCTACTGTTTTGCTGCTCAACTGGGCTGATGGAGATGGGTGGTTGGATGACGGAATGGTTAGCATGTGCGCGCTGTATCTTAAGGTCTATCATTGAGTCAACTGGCGGGGTGTCGATTACATCGGTTGTACGCCACAAGGAATATGGTCGCATGTCCAACTTGGTTTTCTCCGGGTCCTCCCACCACTAAAGACCCACACGCACAGCGAATTATTAAAAAACCTGGGTTACTCCCAGCATGACCTAGTTTGTGTCAATTGGACGTTAAGCCCCATTTCTCTTAACATAAAATAAAATTCAACCACGTGTTAATCCCTAAATGACCTTTTTCGTGTCGATTGATCGCTAAACCCCATTTCTCTCTATGTATAAATATACATTTTAAACCCCGTATATCTTTATTTCACTGTAATCGGTTTATTAGAGAAGTCGTCAGATATAAATGGGTTTACAGCCAAACTACATAATTGATTTATTGTCATTTAATCAATCCTTTCACTTCTGTATGGTTCTATTGTCTCATTATGCCAAGAAGACTTTGTAAATTTATGAAAGATTAAGTTTTATTATAGCCAGATTACCCAATTGGCCTATAAAGTTCTTTTCATCTAACTGTTCATGAATTGACAATTGTCAAGCTATACCAGGAAGACTATGTAGATTGATGTCATGTTATGTGTTATATATATATACTTTAAACTTTTTAATGTAGGTTATCCAATATTATTTATAATCCATTGTCATGGAAATCTATTAGTCTAAGAATATATATATCATCGCATTTGCTATATTTTGTATACATTATTAATATATGAAGACGCCCATAGAAGGCATATAGCTAGCTTATATGATTTAATGTGTGTCAGCATAAAGTAAAGTGGAGATTTTTTTTTTTTTTTTACCTGGACGCTATTTTTATTTATTTATACATCTATATTGTAACACAAAGAGAAAAGTTATCAAGTTAAATAATCATTTGATCGCGATATTACCAGATAAAAATCAAATATTGTAAATAATTAAACATAACGATGGATTGAAGTAATATGTGAACGAAGAGTAAGAGTACTGGCTGGTACCTTCAATCTGGAAGGGCAATGAGCACCGTTATGACATGCGTGATACCGAATTTTACAATGCTGTATCTATATGTAATTGTAAATTCCATGCAGGAATGTATTGCAACCAGTGGTCATATATGATAATGACAGGAATGTAATTGAGCTGCACATTACAATTTTATATCCATTAGGTATAATAAACGATTAATCCATAGAAATACAGATGCCAGCTATAGGCCCACTTGGTAAGCCTTTATCTGAACGGCACATCGTTCATGTAAAAGAATTTAATATTCCTAAATAGTACCTCAAGATAACCTATCCCACATTCAATGGTGTCTTCGCTTTTGTAAACCGTTTCTATTGTAAAACCCAGACAGACAACAGGAAAGCCTAACCATAGGAGATGCTTTTAATCTCATTTCTTCGGTTTCTGAGTCAACAAAACGAGTGATAATACTATCATTTTGTCTGTCGTGCATATATGTAATACGTAAGTGATTATATAAGGGGGTATATACATTCGTTCAATAAACAAAATCAGGAAACTGAAAAACTTTACCCGTGACACTGTTGAATGACAGCTTATTATATTATCTCTCTTATTGAAAGAGATTCCATTATCCACTAGACTTTTCGTTGGCACCTTTCTATTAAGTCATCTATACCTGAAAAACCCGGTCTTTATAACTTATCGATATTCTGCAATAAGCAAAATTTCTATGGAATGCTTGAATTCGCTTAACCCTTTGACATTTCTAATTAGGTTTTGGGAGCTATTAATTTTTTCAATGAGTTGACCACTCTGTTGATCATTATGGTGAACTATGTCGTGAATAAATCGGTCATGTGTCAGTTTAAAGGATACTTTCTTCTTGGTTACAAATTGGTTTTTATATAATAGTATTTCAGAATGTGTGACTAATTTTGAAACTCGCGTGCTAAATCTATACTTTTGAAATTACAATCCGACGTTCCAAAAGTTCTAATAGTTAGCTCGAAAAGAAATGAAACATCAAAACATCTCTACATCCTGCTATTTCCAGATACTAAGCTTTCGAATTAATGTAAAGTTACCGCATGGCTGGCACTGGAATATCTATAGTGACAGATCCTGGCCATCCATTTCGGTGGTACGAATATCTATCTACACATTTCCAACCATTACGTAATATCAGCTTAACAGTAAGCCTGATAAAGAGAAATGAGAGGACCCTATTAGTAACAAATCTTGTGCACCTTGCTTTAAAGGGACGATATTTATTGCATGTTTTAAAGGCCGGGGTATCTGTGTGAGTATTGCAATCAATCTTCGTGCAATGCTATATCACACTGTATGACCATCTTCATTGGCCCAGTCGGATCAAAACAGTACGAAGTTACCCCATTTCATTTCTTACTGTTCTTTCACAACAAATAAAAGTCGACGATTACCACTTGTTACCTATTTTACTCAAGAGGATCGTCATAGACACCATTTAACATAAACATATTCTCTTGTAGACAGTAGTTGATTGTCGATGTCTTCATTGAGTAGAAGATTAACTTTATTAACGTTCATAGGTCATACACAACTCGACAATATTTGAGCGCCGTATATCCTTTTATCAAATACGTATGTCGAGTCTCACCGTAACGAAGTGGTTAGTGATATAGTACTTAGAAAGTCTTTATTGACTTAAAGATTGGAATTGGGCCAGGAACTCTGATTAATTTGATTCTTACAAGGTTGCTTTATTAACCATAACCTTGTCGTATCACATGTTGCTACCACCATTCACGGCTTTTATCTCCGTGATTAACTTAACACTAAACACTGATGTAATTATACATTCCTCTATCGGAACAAGCATCTTAAGCCAGTTGTATCCAGTTCGATAAATGAAGAACAGTGTTTCTAGAGATAATTCTTTTGCCAATCTGATGGTGAGCTTCTTATGCTTCAAGTGAACAGCTATCTTGAATAGCACTACTTGGTAGTTTGGGTGACAATGTTTGTTTGTTTTACAACCCCCTATCTGAATTAGAAAATGTAAGCCAGAAGACCATTGCTATAGAGACACTGAGACAGATGGGCGTATCAATTGCAACTGGTTATAAAGGAATCGGTTTAGATTTTACACTGAATATTTATTGTGTTTTGGACGATGTGTACAATACAGCAGAATAGAGGGTCCCTCTTTGAGACGTTGATTAAGGAAACCTGTATACTACCGTGGGAAAGGAGAACATCGATTAATGTACAATAGATTCTCAATAGTTTTGAAGGTCTCCAGGAATGCATTAACGAAATCACTGTAGTCCTAACAGTTTGCAATATATCCCCCTCTGATAAGTCATCAAAATCCCGAGCCCCGGTATAAAAAAAAATAAGCCCATTTTGTTTCCATAGAAACACAGCCGTTATAAATTCCCAGATGTATAAAAAACACATCTACTATAAAGAAAGTTAAATGGGACTTAACGTCCTACGTTTCTGCAATAATCGGAATAATAAAGGATGGGTCAACGATATCCAAAAAGTTTGTGCTTTGGAAACAAAAACTGGACGGACGAATCCCATGTCAGTATTGCTCCTTTAACTTTGTTCGGTGGGGGATAAAAAAGAAGCTTACTTGAAAACAATTTACTTTAGTAAAATCTATGAACATTGTTGTTTTGCAATATTATATCAATTATTTAGAAGGAAAAAAAATATTATGAGAAAAACAGGATGTATCGATTCATGCTCGTCAATAGAGTTAAAAAAAATATGCATAAATAATAATATATACATTTAAAAAACATATTAATGATCCTGCAAGTTTCTCTTCTTTATTTGTGGAATTTATTTTATACAATAAAAAAAACAGCATTTTTATAATTTTACAAATCTATTTATTTATTTTTTTTTATTTCTTTATTATCAATATCATTCGTTATATGGCATTGATTATTTTGATATTCCAAATATTATCATTATCTGGCGTCAATCGTACTAATATTCTAAATAAATGCCATATCTCTTTAGGATCCGTTCGACATTTTATAAGCTTTCTATTTCTCAAATTAAAAAAAAATCATTACATGATTACAAACTAATTAATGTTTCAGCCATATATTTTCTCATTTGGAAATTCCAAGTTCGTAAAAGCTTGGCACAAAGAAAATTTTATAACCGACACACCCCACAATGACTAGTCCTATTTTCAAACAGATTAGTGTTCTGGTCAACTCTAAATAATGAAATATTAATCCAATAGTCCATTGGAGCCACGGTAGTTTAGTGAGAAGGCGTTTGCTCGCTAAACAGCAGGTCTCAGGTTCGCTCCCTGTTTTGAGCAAGAAAATGCACTGGGATTTTTCAATATGGTTTGCCCTTGTCGATAGTGCAGCCTGGCAACATGAACTGTTGAGTAGCACAATCAAGTCCCGTGTACACGTTGGAGTGCCATATAAAAATAAACCTTGATAGTTGAAACTCGAAATAAGAGTAGGCAAAATGTCCCTCATCAAATGCTGCAAGAAAATCGGACGTTAAACCTCGTTTCATTTTAATAATATATTTTTAAATATTTTCCGTCACTTTTTGAAGATAATGATAAGAGCCCAACCGCTGGTTTAATGTACTCTAGACATTATCTATCACACTCACATGGTAATTCAAGTTGTTATTAAACCGCGAAGTTTATAAGAAAATGTCACGATTGTTTCTAATTATTGATGCTTCATTCAAACAAAAAAAAAATGGTATCATAGAAATTGTTTCAAGAATTCATATAATTTACACACGCGTTGATCAGTAACAAATTTAAATGCTTACTTTCTCATTAAATACGGAGACGAGGCGACCGAGAAAGTTCTTTGGATTTTCCGATCGATTTCCCCTTGTCAGTCGTTCAGGGCGGAGGGATTGGCTAGGACAGTATTCTAGTCATTCGTCCATTGCGCCGCCTCTATCCGTACAATATTTCCCCACACTACACTGTGTGACGTAATTTTGTCTTCATTAGAACATTCAGGACAGATTAGTAGGACGTAAAACCTCATTTGCATTTCATTTCTCTAATATTTTTCGACACATTAAAAGTCTACGTTCCTAAAAGGTTAAGAAAATGAGATTTATTTTACAGCCGTTTAAAACTAGTTGAATTAAACAATCAAAACCTCTTAAAGTTGAGGTAAAAAAATAAAAGCTATTAAGTGGAAATAAATAGTCTAGTCCTGTCTGGATTCATCTACATTTTTTTCGATTTAAGAAGAAAATACCCGTTAAGTTTTCCTTAAACGTATTGACCTGCCTGTTCAAATGTAACTGGTTTTAATGCAGCGCGCCTATCTAGCAGGTTTTTTTTTGTTGATTTATCAATTTTTCGGAACGTACATGCAAATTGTACAACTATAAATTTGTATTTTATTTTATATTAAGTCAAATTCTTCCTATTTACATACTTCCGATGATAGAAGTTCGTGTTATATAAGTTTCTATTAAGTTAATTCCTTCATATTTATATACTTCTTATGATGTAAAGTGAATTAATTTTTTATGAAGTTATTTTATTTCTATGTCTTTTAATTCGCAATTATTCGATAAAAAAGATTGCGTTTTACAAAATTTGACATTAAAGCTTTCCATTATTCTATTTTTTTCTTTCTGCACTGTTATAAGCTGGAAAATCATTTTGTTATCAAAATACCCCCCCCCCCCCCAAAAAAAAAAACAAACAAAACCCACCCCCAAAACATTCTAGATTTTGTGGAGATTGCTCGAAATGGCTTGTATACCCCTAACAGTAGTCATTTCTGCGATTAGTGTAATGGGAATTTTCACCAATGTAGTGATATTTGTAATCACGTCATGAAGACATAAATTCACTAAGGATTTCACATTTGCGCTTACCTACGGAAGATGTCCTCCCTCTTCCTTTTCGTCTCCAGAGGTTTGCCATTCTTTTACACTCTTTCGATATTGTGAAAGTTCAGATAAGCGTATATACGTCCACGTGTACCGAAAGAACATAGAGGGTAAACAGTTTGCATAAGATCCTATTTTAAAAATATTTCTTTGAATGCGCGTCAGTAAAGTTTAAGTGACTACCATTTTCTGAACATTTTACTTTGAATTAAATTGAAATGTGTTTTTGCCTGGACAAGTGATCAAAATATAAATAAGTTGGTAGTTGGTAATTGTACAACTTGCTCTAATTCAACTATGTCATTTGACTACAGCCTGGACGGCGGGGGGGGGGGGTGTCTTTGCTCAAAATTTATAGTTAAAATTTTTTTAAGCAATTCTGTTTATAATTAAGTTGCCGAAACCCGACGCTTTAAGTGTATGTGTTAGATTAGAGGATGTCACATATTTTTAGTTAGGTTTCATGGCCGACACATCTTCCAAGTATTGACAGGATATATATTACTTGTTAGGGATATTGAAGACCTTACCTTTTTATACTTTGACATATGTGGGACAAACTAGATATCGGGTGTTAATCAATACGAGAATCTTCACCACAAATACAGTTATGACTGTTATTAGCTATTTCTCTTAACAGTGACTAGAACTTAATTGTTATTCAGTTCTAAGTATCTTTCGACAGAAGATTCCTGATACTTCACTAGTAGAAAATCAATTTACATACACGAATGGTAATTAGAATGGATTCTGACTTATTTGCGCCGCGAAGTAGGGGCATTCGACACATTGAATAATTAATGACAAAACACTGAGAATTACTTTAAAAAATATATCTAGGGTAATAATGGCAACCCAGTGGACAAAAGGACTTGATTCTGCAAATAAATGTTAAAAATAAATTTCACAGGACGGACCAAGATGGCTGGCTATCTACGCAGCATAGCGATAAAACACCGAGAACTACTGTCAAAAAATATCTAGTAATGACAACTCTATGGACAAAAGGACTTTATCATGCTAATAAAAGTTAAAAATGAATTTCACAGGAAGGACCAAGATGGCAACTCACACAGCATAGCAGCCATCGAAAGACAGAAACAAAAATGACTCTCCATTGAGTTCCCTGAAAGTAATTATCAGGGGCTGGTTGCTCAAAGCTCTGTTAACTTTTAACGATCCGTTAACATGGAGTAAACGGATCGTTAACTTTAACGGAGAGAAAGGTTGTTGCTGGAAGCCCCCTTAACTTTAACGGATAATGAAATTGACTCTCCAGCAACAGAAATTTAACGGACCGTTAACAAACGACACGTGAAAGATAACGATCCATTAGTTTAACGGATCGTTAAAATAACTTAGTTTTGAGCAACCGGCCCCAGAACAGTAAATCCAGTATAAGGGATGGAGTAGTGGTTTATGCGATCTGTTTGGATAAAAGAAATATAGACCATTACCTTCATACACCCAGAAAAATAGCCTTATAGAATCAAGCATGGGTACTATACAAAGCCAAAAATTCCCATAACAGGAAAATGCATTGTAAAAAGAAACAGATCAAGCATGAGTACCATACCAAGCCACAAATTCCTATAACTGGAAAATACATTGTAAAAAGAAACGGATTTGTGATAATTTCAAAATTTACACCTATGCAAACTTGGTGAAAACCCATCAAGCGTCCCAAAAGAATAAATCGACGGTATACAAACATTAAGGAACGCATCAAATCTAATTATGTAATTGGCATATTAAGCATATTACGACAACACGAAGCATCTGGGGAATTGAGCAAATATGGTATTTATGTATAAAATGAGCGTTAATATATTTCAAAAACAATTAACCCCCAACATGGGGGAATAAAGGGCAAAACACAATTAGAAGTACCCTTTTAAATAAAAAGCCAATTCGATGACAAGTTTAGTCATAATAGATGTCCTTTGGTTTTGATACAATCTGTGCGTTGCTCCATGAAAGGATTATTATACTCATTACATACTATACTATAACTTAATATACTACATCGTTTTGACCTTTAAATATATATGAACGATTTGGTTGAATTGTTGATTAAAGGTAATCTAGTTTATCCTTCTACATAATGGACAAGTAACTGGCGTGTTAGTTAATGATGTCCCTTTTTTAGCAACTAGCGGTATCAATCACGAAGACATTATATCTAACTCTGAGATTCCCTAAGAAACAAAAACCTACAAAGATTGAACACAATCTGTACGGAATATGTGAAAAGGACAGAAAAACACTCGATTCAAAATGCTCTCAGCTATCTTCAAAGGGGGTTAATTTGACTTTGACGAACCCAAATATTGTGAGCATTTAGTTCGGAATAACGAAGTTAGCATCAACAAGAGATAATATTCTTTGAATCGATTTTATTTTTTGTGTTTTTTAAATGACCAAGATTGGGTGAAAGAAACCAGCATGGGGGTTTAAAAGTGCCAGAGATAAAGCCGAGGTTGAGATATTGACCAGTTACGATTCTATTCCGACCATTCATGATAGCCACTTCAAAGATAGCCAGCTTTAGAGGAGCTTTGCTGGTATCGGTAACATCGACTTTTCATTAAAATGAATTAGCAGTGTTCCCTTTTTCCATTTCGCAAGACTACTGAGATGATCGTTTCACGAGAACAATAAAATCTCCTCTTTTCGGAACATCACACACATAAATAAATGAGTGGACAGTTAACTAGGAGTATTAGATCAGTGACAAAGCCCGGAAAGCGTACGATTTACAAAGTGGCCTTATATGGACATTGTTGACGACAGTCAAAAGTAGTATAATTTGGTAGCAATATATGGAATATCTCGTGTTATCTGACCACGTTAGAATTATTAGAAATATCACGAAGCTTCTTTTTTCAAGAAAAAAAACCCAAAAAAAACAAATTGATTAAACTACAGACAGATCTATTTTCGTTTCGTTTTTTTATACTTATGATGTCGTGAAACCAAATTTTGAACTATAAAAAAACTAATTAAGATTTGGGGAAAAACCAAGTGTAAAATATAGATCTATTTTTAGTTTTGACACTTATGTTGCAAAACAAAATTTTGAACTATAAAAAGAACCGAATTAAGATCAGGTTTGGGAAAAACAATTGTATTTCTAAATTTCACCTCGAGCGCTTGAAACAGTTTTTACATGCGTTAAGAAAAATACTTGGTAATTCCATAGCAAGCTAATCTTTGTGAAAGATAATTAACACAAAATGTACATTGATGTTATGAATTGGGTTGATGGTGATATTAATTTTAACACGCTTCTTACATATACTGAGCGCCATAGAAAATGCATCACTTAGTTTTTCGTATAACAGAATGATCCTGTAAACATTTGGTTCAAAACCAAAAGTATGACCCAGATGGTTAATTCCATGCCACGTCGCTGCACAGCGTGCGTAAGAGCCAATGGAGGACACACGCGCTACTGACATCTGTGTCGTACTTTTGGTTTTGACCCCTCTGACTTTGTACCGTTGATTACAGATTAAACATCCATAAGTGTACAAATGTGTTGTTATTGATGTGGTCCCATTTGAATATTGTTCACAATAAGAAGCAAAATAAATAAGATATGTTTACAGGATCATTTTGTTATACGAAAAACTAAGTGATGCGTTTTCTATGGCGCTCAGTATATACTGATAAAGTGAATGTAATGAAAGGTCGCATACGTGAGATTGTCTTATTAACTGGAGTCTCTTCTGGTGTCATCATTCAACCCACGATAAATTCCCCATGCTAAAGATTTAATACACTTATACATTGTTAATATGAGTTCTTTCAGCGTCAAACTATGACTTTCCATTCCATGATTTTCTTATGATACAGATGACTGGAATCAGTCTGGAAATGACTATGATAAATAATATTTTATCTTATCCAGACACCATTTCTTTTTGGTCTCGTTGCCAAATGTGAAAATTACTACGGCATATTACCCTCGGCTACAAAATACGACCCTTTATCACAATACACGATGAGTGATGCAGTTAGACACTGATCATGAAGGCTTGTCATAATCCGGACATTAGCGTTTTTTTTAACTGCAATTTTTTATGATTTAATCCCCTATTATTTATTACCAATTCACATTGCTACAAAACATTGCAATGTTTCAATAATTGGCATATAATTATACATGCATTGGGTGTCCATACCATCACAAGGCTCGTAATATCAAGCCAGGTCGTCGTCAGACTCTTTAAAAAACCATAGTATCCAAGAATGCTCTTAGCTTGTTCATATAAAGTGGGTATACAGGTTTATATTTGTTATGCAATGTAAGGGATGGGATATAATATGAAGACATACGATGATACAACTAAAGTAGGTTGGAAGGAACACAGAATGGGAATTTGTTCAGGCAGTAGCAAGGCGTTGGGTCATTAGAATGACAGTTGCGGTCTTATATTGTCATTGTTGAGTTCAAGGGTAAAAAGGGTGTTTAAAAGTTAATTTGAAAAGTAAATATGATCAGAGTTGACCCCCTATTCAAATTAATGTGGTCGCACAGGATTCTGTGGTAGTCCATTAAGGAATTTTGCTTTGATATATTCGATCTGTAAAAATGACAAAATTCAAAAATAAAAAGATGTTAAAAAGAGAAGCTATCGCTATACAGCTTAATACGAGGGTAATTTTTAATTGCTACTGCCAAGAGATCTTTTACGTACATCCTTAAGTCTACACATGCCCTCGGTTTTTCGTACAATTCGAACGACTCTTCCCGTGTCATGCCCCCATTATGCACCACTGACAAGGGGAAAACCACGCCCCAAATCTCGATGAAATTCCTCAGCCAACACCAAGATCGAACCCACGACCTCATGGATAGCAAGCCCGTGTCTTACCGACTTCGTCACGTAAAACATTAGTGGAGTTATTAACCTAAAATACAAAATTAGGGTATTAATTCCTTATCATCAAAAAATTAAATAAACTATGTCAGAGATTAGTCTAATTAAATATACTGTAATTAGGTTTATATAATAGTACATGAATATAGATTGTGTTAGTTTGTATTTATAGCAGTTGATCGACAAGAACTTTGCATTATGTCTAGAAGCTGATGGACCTAAATGAAAGATTAATAAGTAGAAGTTCTAACTAACTCGAAAATAATCAATTTGGTAGATTGATAAATGGAAATTCTTATCGCTGACAGCCCTAACTATGTATTATTGAATGGGAATAAACCGTTCTGGCTTCTTGCAGATTTTGTAAATGAGATCAAATATAGGCACCAATTGCCAATAACGAGAAGGGATGATTAATGATAGGTCTTGTCCAGAATAAGAAATATAATAATGACAAACTGCTAAGACGTAATAAATAAGTCAAGAGGAAAGCACGATCAATGTCAACAAATTATCGAGGACTAGAAAAACCCCATTGTTTTCGTGTTTTCGAAATGGGAATTGGGTCGAGAATACTAACTACTCGGACGGATATGTCTTGAACCTTGCAGATAAACCGGCCTTAGAGGATACACCATGCCTTTGCATGTAGACGCATACGGAATATGGCACCAAAACTAGTATTGTGATTTTTCATTATTCATAAGTATGATTTATAAGCGATTGATATGAATTATTTTTCGGTTAAATGTCTCTCAGAGCAAATTTAGATCCGGCTTTACGACAATCGAACAAATCCCACTAATAGGCCAGTGCTTAACACAGGAGAATAGCAATCGCATGATGCGTACGCCAGTCTGCATTTTCCCCATGTAGCTATATCAAAACATATAATCATTTAAATATGATCGAAAAAAATGAAAGTATTGGTCAAAGATGGTATCATTTTACTGAATACGTTATTGCACAAATTGATCGGTTATATAGCTGCTTCCAACGAAGATTCGTTCACCAGCTATGAAAACCGCCAACATATCTTTGGTGGCAAAGGCATTATCGGTGACAATTAATTCGTGGCGTTTGCAGGCCTTGGCCATGGACTTAATGCATGCAAGTACCTGCTAAACCCAGACTTTGTCAGTCCTTTTACCTAAATAACAGATTGCCAAACAGTTTATTAACGGTGTGAGATAAAAGGAAGCTATTTTTGTATTTAAACACGCATTGCAGAAATATAATGAATGAGCTGGATTTCAAAGGCGTGATTAAAAGCGCATATTATGGCTTATACGTATTAATGACTTCATTACATTTCAACACTGGAGTTGATCAAAGAAAACTTTTGAATATTAGGTATCCAGCTGGAATCCGACATCCCGTCCACGGTATCAAATTGCTGTTTTGAAATTAAGATATAATATGTTAATTTATACACCCTTGGTCCAGTTGCAATATAACAATCATCTACATCATCTAGCTGTAATCCGACATTCCATTTGAGCTATCAAATTCGTGTTTTGTTCCGTGTTAATGTATGCACCTTGCACCCACTTGAGTCAAAAACAACTCTCAATCGAACAAGAAACTGCAATAATATGGGAAAATCTATTGATCTCCACCCATGGCACAGATGTTTGCATATTAACAATGGATGAGTCAATTGTCATGAAATATCTCTTATTTCTGTCAAGTCATGCGGTACGATGTTTGTAATTTTAGCTTACTGGGCTTCAATAAGTTTTTATATAGATGTGTCCTTATAAAATCAATGATGGTTTCTTTTTTTATCAAACTTTTTAGGACAGCGAGTAGTGCTATTTTATCGAATCTTGTTTAAATCGAACTGCGAAGTTATATACGTGTAATGTTTATGAATAATTAAAGTAGTCTTTAAAGCGCGAATTTCACATTTTCTAAGAAAGTAAAAACATAATTATTTCTATGTTGTTTGCTTAATAGGTTGTCAATTCACTATTATACGATCATAGGCACTATTCCCCACACTTAAAAACCATTGACCCCGGATATAATAACACAATTACCTCCCTTGTTTTTTCTAACCCCCCCCCCCCCCCCCCCATGGAATAGCTATCTTCACACGTTTGAATTTGAAGTTGAAAATGATATATTTGCTAATTTCTCAACTGGCAATGGTGAATTATTGGATTAATAGGATTATTCTTTAACAAGGTAGGGCTGTTTATGGATACCATCTATTTTAGGCCTTCATTTTAATACATTTTAAAAATATAACTTAAAAGTATGAAATTGTAGCTTGTAAGAGACGTCTATTGGTTAAAACCGCAGATATCTTTCTGTCATTAGTTGCTGTTTAGTCGTCTTGAAAGCTAATTCCTGGAATTTTACGTCAACTTTCACAAGGATGATATCGCAGACAAGAAAGCTGATTGGGGATCAACGGTCTTTAACTCATGAGACCCAAACTTGGATTTAAACTTTCAATAATTATAAATTCATTAGTTATCACTGTTGGAAGTTTGGACTAGAAATAGGCATTAACCGTCTCCGAGAATTGCCGATCGATAATTTGATTTACAGATGATAACCCCGACACATATTCTCGATTATCAAGTAACATACTAAATGCCTACGATACCCTCGATTATCAGACCTTTCGTTGGCAGGGTCCGGGAGTGACGGCAAATATTAGCTTGCACATCCATTTAATGGTGTAATTAATAAGTTGGCAACTGTTTAAATCCAAGCCATCCGAGCATCTACAGCTTTGATTAGGGGCTTGTTAGCTGAAGCCCATAAATAGACTTATAATAGGCATATCTACCTCTCAACTCTATAATCTATCTTCAATATCTGTTTTATAAATATAAGAAATCTGTTCATATTGGAAGAGGTAGCCGTATTACTGAGAAACTACCAGTTGCAATCTGATCAATACGATCGATTGTCGGTAAATATGTGAGGTTAGTTAAATGCATGATATTGACTAGAAAATATTATTGATATTGTCGACTTAATATAGCTAACAATTCAAAAAACGAAAGTGAAATCATTAAAGTGCATTAACGTTTTCAATTACTGTTTTATATTGTTTTATTTCCCCCGTGCATTTAATCGTAAACGGTAAATTCACACATACAAATTAATATCAACCCTTGTCGACCTTAGCCAAGATGTATGATTTATCTCAGTTGTATTTTTGTAACAAAACAAATACACCTGATGGTTAAAGGATGTGAAATGCCAGAATATAGGTCTTATCCATGCAATATTACCATTAACAAGCAGTTTCTATCGTTTAGAAGATATTTCTAGAATGTAGCATTATTGGAAATTCAGATTAGAAGCACTGTCATACTATTTAACTATGTATTCTCAATTTACAATAATCTATACCTGTGTGTCTGGCATGCTTTTACTTTTAAACATCAAAATCAGTCATTACATGTACAATTCTGTGTCTGGCAACGCTAATGTTCAATATGAATACCTTTCACGTTGTAAGTAATATGGAGGATTGGATGACCGAATGGTTAGCACGTGTGCGCTCTATCATAAAGCCTGTCGTTGAGTCAACTGACGTGGTTTCGAATCCCTGACTGTACCTGACGAGGACTAGGGTCGTTCGTCCAACCTCGTGAGCTTTCTTCGGGTCCGACTGCTAAATACCCCTACGTGCAAGCGAATTATTGAAATACAATTAAATCATATGTTAGTCCCGAAAGGACCTAGTTTATGTCGAGTGGACGTTAAACTCCATTTCTCTCTCCTCACTCTCTCCCTCTGTATGCAATATGTTTCTTAAAGTACATGTTATACCATGACGGAATGATTATGACGCCATCATTATCTTATAATTACCCGACTTGCCAAGTGTTGTTAGTGTATAATGACTTCCGTACATTGAGTGACAGTAACAGTACTTGGTGCCAGACATTAGATAATGATTACCATTTAATAACTTACAAGAGGTGATTACGTAAAACGTAGGTGTTTGTCCAGCAATCATATTTCCATGAAATATTGGTCCTGCATTTAATGGGTTAAAAGTTCTGGTTTCTAAGCGGACCTCAACAGGAAATATATTGGGAAAGCTACTACATGGGCACCAGAAGAATTCATTCCCTCGTTCTTGCTGATGTTGTTGAACAATTATTGCTTCATTTATACAAAGTGTGAACACAGTTCCCAAACTATAAAATGAAATGTAACAGGTACGACGATACTACATCGATCATGTTGCATGTCGATTGTACTGGAAATGGCTCAGTCGTAGGCTTTTTTCCGAAGAGCGTCGCTCCCATGAAGCAGTTCCAGGTCCAAATATTATACATATACATCTGCAGTGTTGAACAATAATGTTCAAACTATTATTTGGTATCGTTTCAGGTATATTGTTATTGTTCACCCTATATTATCACGGGCTTGGTGTACGCTGGGTAATACCAAGAAGATATTACCAGGCGTATGGTTTATGGCCTTGTTACTATCCTCACCTACATTCCATGTAATGGTAAGTAATTTGGTACCTACATAGGCTGGTAAATTATTGATGGTCTACTTAAAGGAAAAAGATCTTGCATGATGGCATTGTACATTACACTATTAATTTAACATGTTCTAAGTACTCGCTCTTTTTAAATAAAGGGGGAGTCACGCCAAGTCAGTGGTTCGCTAACCGGGGTTCCGTGTAAGTCGCATAGGACGTTTAGCCTGGCAAGGGACAGCGTATAACTTGTTCGGATGGGACGAAAGACCCTAGTTCCGTGTACACATTGGCGTGAAAGTCAAAGAATGCTTGACAGTTGGCCGTAGCGTCCCCATCCGAGTATAAGTTCCCCCATAGCACACTTTGTGGCGTTATTCCGTTATCATTTGCCATTAGGGGCAGGGCGGTAAGACGTTATACACTGTTTAAATTAAATGAAATAGCGTTTTACGTTCTACAGTATTGCACTGGCCGGGTTAAGAACCATATTGCTTATAATGTTCTTTTTTCTTTCAGAATACAGAGAGAAATGTATTTTATAACAATGATACCTCTGTCAGTATGATATACTGTGCCGATATTGGAATAGAAAAACCATATAGACTAGCATTTGCTGTGTACCAATTTTTAGTAATGTTTGTTGCCCCGACGGTTATATTGTTCTTTTGTTATGTTTTTGTTATTCATTCACTGTGGATCAGTTCCCGTCAACTTTTAACACTCACAAGACCAAATAATAGTAGCGCTGAAAGGTAAGTTTGATCCAATTGCATACACATGAAAGGCTTGAATTTCATTTCTTCCTTTCTTATTGCTGAAATTGTATTGCCACTTCTCGCGTAACTGCTTTGCAATAAAATACAATAGAAATTTAGAATTATAAGCATGAATTGTGTTCCTATTATAAATCAAACGCTCACAATAGTAATCCCTAACTAAAAATAACCAATTCAGACCTACTCGGGTTGCTAACTTCTCTATTCATCACATTTATCAGAATTTAAAGAAATTGTTTCCGTTACTGAAAATAATTAGAGCAACTGTAGCCAAATGAACGCCAAAAGCATCCGCGATTGCCCGAAGTTTTGAATATTTTTTTGAAAGAGTACAGGATACACTATACCCCTGAGCAATGGCTTTGCTGAATGGGTACCATCTGCAACCTGCTACTGATGAACCAGCTATGATAAATAATTGTACATGTTGTACGATGTAAACTCACGTCCCTTACCCCAAGCAAAATAGAGCAAATACTACATTCTTTGTTAACTTATATCTGAGGCTTAAAAATATCACAACTGAAAGAGGCAATTCCGTGATAAATGTTCAACTATTTTGCACAACACGCAATATATCTAATGTGTGACTGAATAAAGTATTTGCATAAACAATTGAATCAATTGAATGGGCTTTAAAGCCGGACTTATGTGTAAAAACCAGGCTATTGCATACCGGCATATGCCCAGTAATCAAATTCCAACGGGGTCTTCTACTTCCTCGATAATGTGCCCCTGGGGTTTGACCCCATCTTGATAACTAGAAGCTGTTCCTTGCTAGGCTTTCCCGCAAAGGAAACCAGGCATGAAAATTCGTGGAAGTTTCTCTGCTAAAACAGGGATATAACCCCAGACAGCCTGGTTATTATGCCACCGCGACTCCCATTTCGTTAATATAGCAAAGACCCATTGATAGATATCCTGGTACATTCGTTAAGTAACTAGCCTATAAACACTAAACCCTCTCGGCATTTCTTGCACCTGTAGCCTATGCAAATTCTTCTGTATGCTAGTAAGAAAATGTAGCATAGTACCTTATGACAGCCAAGCTACTATACATCTAATTATTCTCATATAGGGTTGTATTACTCGTGAGGTTTAGATCCTAAGCCCAGTCATTGAGTCAAGTGTGCGGTCGACCCCTAGTATGTACGTGACCAGGTAAAATATCATATGCCCATTATACAAGTTGGAGTTTTTATAAGCAACTTATTCTGATACTTCGATACGAAACTCACATAAAATCGTATTAATTTAGTTAGATGTCTAGCTTACAGATATTATAACCAAACATGTTTATAATACAAAATTAATTACCGTTGACATTTCATATTTACTGTTAGGGACAAAAATCATTGAAAACAGTGTGCAATGTCGATCCACGACCATTCAATAGATGTACAATTATAATGACATTTCTACATTGAAATAAATCCGCGACAAGTTATACTATACCAATTGAAATAATGGAGAAAAAAACTCCATTATTTTTTTTTAATAAAACGGAAATTATGTTTAATGAAATACACGGGAAATAGTGACTCAAATACGGAGTTGTTCTATTTACATACGGAGTTGTTCTATTTACATACGGATTTTATTATTATTTTATACAGTCTTGGCAAAAGAAAGAAAGTTGTTTTAAAGAACAAAATCAACTAATGTTTCAAACAATTTCGCCAAACCGGAAATCGTAGGCGACTCTTAAAAGCAATAATCGATATTTTCGATAATTATTTTTTTCAATGTGTTATGTTTCATCTTTATAAATCTCGTTTTAAACGGGCTACCTGAAGCTCAAATCATATCTTTGGGCAAACTTTTATCTTTATAACAATATAACAAATATGTACTTTAGATATATTTGTTGCGAAACAAAGAAATTCTCGATTTTCGATTCTTAATTAAGGAATATGCCTTCGGGTTTTGTCTGTATGTTATTTTTTACAATTCCTTCTATTATACTAAACGTAAAGGTACCTTTTTAAAAGAGTTCACATACTCCCTGGTAGAAACGAAATCTAGCTAGAACGACCATAATAAAGCACCGGGTTAAACATAAAATCCACTGGCAGATTCGTTTATCACGATTTTAGGGGTGCAGGTTAAAGATCAAAGTAAAAGGAATTAGTTCAGCGATGTTGTTAGCTAATACTGATCTCCACATGGTAGAATGCCAGCCATCTAATTTCATGAGTAATAGTGATATTTCGGGAACTGAATGCTGAACACGATCAACGGATATATTTCGCTTGCCAAGACTCGTCGTTTTCCGGTTTCATGGGAATATTGGGTCTTATAGTTTTATTAAATGCTCGTCATGTTTATATGTTTGTTTAATTTGAAGAATTACATGTATGTAAAATAGAAAGTCCATTTAGGCTAACATGCACATAAAACAGAAAGAACATTTTTTTAATTTGAAGAATTACATGTATGTATAATAGAAAGTCCATTTAGGCTAACATGCACATAAAACAGAAAGACCATTTAGTTTTTAAAAAAAACTCGCGATAAGCATGGTTCTATGAGCTAGCTAGACCAATTATCTAAATGTAATCAACTTTAGTATCAATCTCCCTACATTCTTCTACTTTCTAGAACACCTGGTACAATTTCTCATTCTATGAAAAATGAAAGAATAGTGGTTCAATGACGGTGGACATGCACCATGCAGTGTGCTATAAAGATCAGGGGGTTCTAACCTACGAATTTCACCTGTAACCGAGTACACTGGCGGACTGGAACCTTTTTGTTTCATTTCTGATGTTAAGCATAGGTATTCTCTAAAAGTTATGATCTAACATGCACGTAGATGTGGTAGATATGAAATTTTAAATACTTACGGGTGTGGCGCAAGACCGAGGCCATTTTTACTTTGCGCAGAACATTTTAATACATCTCATTATTTGGAAAGTTCACGTCATAAAGGAATCCATATCGTTCAGATTAAAACGGTAAAACGCACAAAAGGGCACCGGTTGCAGGTGCTATGATGATTTAATGTATCTAAGTGCAGTTGTTAAAGAGATGAATGGGATTTGGCTTTCAGATTTGAATCTTTTTATTTGCATTACTGGATTGATATTTTATCTATAAAGTTCTTCTGTTTTTTATTTGTATATTCATTTAATGATTATTTATTTAAGTACGTCTACATTAATTGAATTTGTCGATTGGAGAGAGAGAATCTTCTATGAAGACATCAAAATTACTTTGAATCTCCTAAAACGTATTGATTTATCTGAAATTCTGGAATTAGATTTATCACGTCTTAACTGGCTGAGATCTTTGCGTCAATTTGAATTTGTCTTTAGTACGTCCTAGACATCACCTTGAAAATAGTAAAGGAAAACAACCGACTTAAATGAAAAGAAAACAGACGATGAAACGAAGGAACAAATAGTATAGTACTGTTTGTTTTTTGTTTAATATCATATTTAAAAAAGTATAAAGAAACTAAACCCCCGTCAAATTGAGCTGAACAAACAACTCATCCATTATGCAAGAGCTAAATCGGCCTATCGCAAGTCTTTATTTAGGTTTCAGATGATATAGAAAGTATTAATTTAATCTTCATTTACACGACAACTTCAAAAAACCACCTCTGTAGACAATCGGATGGCTTGGATACAGCTTGGATTAAAACACTCGTCAAATTAAAATTAAATCAATAGATAGATGGCCAAGCTAACTTTTACCGTTAGACACTGTGGCGTCACTACCGGAGACTTCCTATAAAAGGCCTACCAAGCGAGGGTACCATAGCCCTTGAGGATGTTACTTGGTAATCGAGAATCTGTCAATCAAACGATCGGCAATTCTCCCAGACGATGTGCACACAGTTGATGCATATTTCTAGTTCAAACTTCCAACAGTCTCCATTCAGAATAAAGTAATTTGAATGAATTTTTCAAGAATTTCTTTTTTTTCGAATTAGTATAACAAGTATGACCAACACTTTATTAAACTCTTTACTAATGTATATTTAACCTATTTAAGTCACCAGGCAAAGACCCACCACGTTTGAAATTAGTAAGCCAGAAGTCATCTACACAAATGAAAGTTATAAAAGATAACCAATTTCTCTACTAATATACCAATAGCCCCACACCACACGACGCCCCATTCCGCCCCTAACCGAAAACTATGTCAATATTTTGGCTTTTTATAACAGTGAAAATTACCAACAGCATATACTTCCTTCTGAATGCAGCCACGAATAACTGTTCATTTCCAATTTGATCTATTTTTAAACTTAAACATAATGATTATAAAAGGTTATTAACATCCCAGAGTCATTATTTACTATAATTGTTTCATTGATGATAATCAATAGCATTATTTAATGTCTAGCTGTCTATTTATATCAACAGGCGTAACGGGCCTTCTTCCGGATGTTACCATGGTTTATCATGAGGTGCCATTGTATGTCTTATATTGATCCTGTTAATAAAAACATTTGGGAGTGTGGACGCATTTAATTATTTTAAAGACCAAGTTTTAAAACAGTTATCAGAATGTAATTCAGTTAATCATAAAGTCGATGTCTACTCTACCAAGCAAGGAGCTAAAAGTGTCGCTCACACACAGTTTTGAAGAAACATAGATAGTTTTGATGCACTATGATTTTTAAAGCGAACATTCTGTTGTTTGGATGCTAATTTTTAAAGCAAACATTCCCTTGTTTGGACGTTTACTAAAGAATCTTTGGCGTCAGCTAGTTTTATGAATTCAACCGCTTCACATTTAAACGGATGTTTCATTTATCCTTGATAAAAAAGATGATATTGCATGTCTGATTGCATATAAAAGGTCCAAAACCAGGAATAAAATTGCGAAATTAGTGTTATACAAAATGTTTCTAAAACGTCACCTCAGCACGTTCTTTGTCCGTATTCATCACAAATTCCTTGAGGCATATTCCAACCAAAATAAATGCATATATAAAGGTTCCATTATTTAAAACTATAATATTACGACATAGTCCTTATAATTAGTTTCCGATACATACACTCGCACTTCACAAATCGTAGACATCTGCCGTCTTCATTGGCTTAAAGGTTAAAGATGTATTTTGCTCTACTTTAAGTTATAAACCATCTGTCTATCGTGTGCTTTCAGCTGTTCGTTAATACGTATAGTGATCACATAATATCATTTTCATACTTACTGATCTCTGACATGAACGGTTCATTAACAAACCAATTACCCCATGTTTTCGCGGTGCTTTAGAACATGTGTCGAAAGGATACATTTATAAATTTAAATAATACATTATGCAAGAGCTACATCTTTCTATTGCAAGTATTTTTTCTGGCTTCAGATGTTATAATCAATTATTATTTAGAAATTTATGCACATGCCCAGCCTATAATTACTTCCCGCGACCACCGGGTGGCTGTGGTATTGAGTTGATTAGACAACGTCCGCCATAATTTTGATAAACGTTACTACATAGTAATTACTCACGCATACTGCCGATGAAGGACTCTTTTATTGTCGTAGCATTGGTACTTGACCATCGACACTATTGAGACTATTTGTTGTCAAAACTTCAAACATTCATAAATTCGACAAGAATAAAATAATTTGACGGACATTTTCAATATATTCAGCTTTCATTATTCTGTTTTGAACTATTATAGCAAGAACGACCAGGTCTATCTAAATCTTACACAATGCAACTAAATCTTACATAATTGAAGAATATGTTTGTTACAGAAGTTATTTAAGCTGTCATTGGACTTTAAGATTTTAATATGACATTTTTGTAATCACGAGAATATTGTCGTCATTCATTTTAGAAATTTTCAGTAGAGTGTGGACGTTTGAAGTTTGATAGTGCCTGGGAAAACTCCATTGCTTGTGACACCCCCCCCCACCCCGGCACGTGATAAGGTCTATTGAGAATTGTGAGATGGGAAAACATCGTATCCGAAATTTGCTTGCCATTCAGGATAGAAGATACCATAATTTCGCATGCTTTTTTGAAATTACGATAAAGTAAATCTTTTATATCAGCAGATTATGTTCACCGTCTTCCCCAGAGATTGAAGCCGGGAATAGATTAACAGTTCCAGAGACGCCGTCCATTTCTAGGCATTGTCATATCAGAACGAGACGAAGCTTGGTTCATAGAGCTACAAGGGAACACAGCGCTGAAGTGCTTCGCGCTAGAAAACAGGTAGGTCTACTTCAATACACACGGGCCCAAAGTCTCGCACTTTCAAGCTAAAATTTCTACCTGTGATAATCGAGATGCAAAGATCGAAGTTCCTTCAATGTCAAAGTTTCCATGGAGACTAGAGGTCACCATGCCACAACCTCTGATTGGACGCTACTGTTCACGTGTGTTTCAAGTAATCTAGCAACGTCAAGATGTTGTAAAACTTGCAGCCGCTGCTTCATGAATATGTAGGGAACGTAAATCAAGTGACAAAAGGCCGAACATCGCTTCTCTTATTCATTGAGCAATTTCCGACGAAGGGATGTTTTAACCCTAATCGGTGAGCTCATATAGTAGCATCAGTTAGTACCTGTTTAACTCTTGTGGAAATCGGTTAACGAGCAACTGACATACTTAACCACACAGGCTAATTAAAATACACTTGTAATCCCAAAATACAAACGTAATCGAGACACACCCGTTAATTAATCGAGTGTCGCTTTAAAGCAGCACCAATTGTTTAACATCTGAAGATAATTTGGTGGTTTTATTGTAAAAAAACTGCACACAAATAAAACACCCTGAAAGGTTAATGATGATCACTATTTAAAATTCTAAATCAGAAGCATTGAATCCATGAGCCAGCCACAAGGAGCCAGAGAGAGAGAGAGAGAGAGAGAGAGAGAGAGAGAGAGAGAGAGAAGGAAATGGGGTTTAACGTCCACTCGACACAAACTAGGTCATTTTGGGACTAACATATGGTTTCATTTTATTTCAATAATTGGCTTGCGCGTAGGGGTCTTTAGCAGTGGGATGAAACCGGAGAGCACGGTGGAAACCCACGAGGTTGAGAAGGTGCCCCTATCTTCATGCCACGTACGCTCACACCAGGGCTCGAAACCATAGCCGCAAGTCAGGGATGACCGGCCAGCTAGAGGTCGAAGCGCGGCACTTTAGACCACTAGCCCCCCCCCCCCCCCCCCCCACAAGGAACCAACGAAACAATAACTGTGTATTATGTATATTGTCTGCTGCTTTGTTTGTGCCTTTTAGTTCTATCTTTTGTGAGAACGACCAGGCAAACAATCAGTTGATATATACTTAACAAGCAACTATTTCAAACAGTTCTTCTTGTAAAATTACGCTTCCATAGTATTATTATTATAAATATTGCATCTAGAAAGTCACTGAGGTATGGGGACTTAATGAATAGGGTCGATCCTTGAGCTGGACGGGACAAACTGGACACATGATCGATAGCGAAGGGTTCGTATCACTATGGGTCGTCTGATGACGGTATCCACGCTGTTCAGAACGACAAACGGTGGACGCTTTCAAACAATTCATCTGAAATTCAAATGATTGTTACACGCTAGCTAATGATTTTATAGCAAAACAAGGTTCAGATAAATGTGTTATTTAACAGATAACAGCGCAATGACAGTACCAAACCAGAAGCACGCGTATTTTCTAATTTTAACTCCGAATATTTACCTAGTAAATAGATGAACTATAGCATTAAACTAGCAATCAAATTACAAACGATAACTAGACCTGCATGCAGGAATGGCGGGTTTCACTGGTGCCACGTCACTTTCGGTGCCACGTTACCCTTAAACATATGTCACTTCCGATACCAATGAAACCATCAAACAGGTTTCCACATAAGCATTGTAAACATCAAATAAAATGGACGAAGAATCAACCAAATCCAGCAATATCAATTCATTTTATATATATGTTACTTGTAAGTGATCCTGGCAAAATTTCATTACTTCCGGTGATAATGAAAATGTTCAATTAGTTTTATGAAATCAGAAATGGCATAAGGCATCATAATGGCGAAAATTGTATGTAAATCGAATGAGAATTGCCACTTTTATAGACCAAAAACCTTGAAAAGTGACTTGTAGAAAATCGTCTATTTCTCGGCAACCGTACCCGATAAAAACTATCTTTTGGTATCTATATGATCGTATGGGTTTAATCCATTTGTTGATTGGAATCAAATATCATAATTTGAAATATATTACAAATCAGACTCATTTGAAAAAAATGTCTATTTTGAAGGCTTAAAATACAGTTTTTGCCAAAATGACATTACTTCCGGTGATACTGAAAATGTTAAATTAGTTCTATGAAATCATAAATGACACAAGATATCATATGGTGAAAATTTTATGAAAATCGAATAATAACTGACACTTTTATAGACC
Source organism: Patella depressa (assembly GCA_948474765.1). NCBI lineage: Eukaryota > Metazoa > Mollusca > Gastropoda > Patellidae > Patella > Patella depressa. The sequence continues at coordinate 20,199,898 of OX419716.1, forward strand.
AAAAACCTTGAAAAGTGACTTAAGGAAAATCGCCCATTTCTCTGCAACCGTACAAGTTAGAAACCATTTTGTGGTATCTGTATGATCGTATGGGTTCAATCTATTTGATCAATAGAATCAAATATCACAATTTGAAAAAAATAACAAATACGACTCATTTGAATAAAATATTGTTTTTTGAAGGCTAAAATTTAAGTTTTGAGCAAATGACGTCATTTCCGGTGGCAGCGCAAGGGGTAAAATGGTTTGACATAGTCCACTATGGTATTAGGCATCCAATGGCGAAAGAAAATTGAAAATCGAATAATAATTGATTCTTTTACAGCCAAAATTACGTGAAAAGTGACTCATGCAAAATTGCCTATTTCTCGGCAACTGCTTATATTACAAACTAATTTTCACATACATTCTCTTCGTATGGATTATAGCTACAAGTTTATAAAAGTTACGTAAAAATATTTTAAAATCTGAAAAGCCTGAATGAGTTGTAAATAGGTCAATTTTACGCCTTTTTTCACCTCTTAATCCAATTTGCTAGAAAATGAAAAAGAAATTAAAAAAACTGCTTCCGACATTTTTTGCGCCTTTAAAGGACACACTCTTTGAGTCATATAATTTTTCAAAAAAATAATATTTGTTTTCAAAAAATGTACCTTACTGTCAAAATTGTAGTTTTTGGTAAAATTATGCCACTTCCGGTGCCGACAGATAATATTTTTGGTAATAAAAAAAATGACAATTGAGACAACGAAGCATATGAACTTTGTTTTATACAAATCGAACAATAAAAAATTAATCTAGGACTGAAAAACTGAATTAGCCAATGGAGGCCAAGGAAAACTACTGAGACAAAATTTTTTAACATTTTTGCGCAAGTCAGATGACTCTTTAATTCTGTGCACAACACGACTAAAAAATATTCATAAATAAAAAAGTTTTTTGTAAAATTTTAAATTTCCGAAATTTGGCGCCTAATATCTTCGAAGATTTGCCGAAAATCAAAAATCGTAAGTAGCGCAGCTATGTGCCCTGTCTCCAGCTATGCCAAAATGTATCGAAAGTTAAAATCCCATGATTATTGTTAAAATTACCGCAATATTTGTAAAAACGATAACTTCGGTGATTTCGGACATTTCGCATTGTCGCAGAACGTTCAAAATAGCTTTATCCTCTAAGTCACACCCACTTTCCCAGTAAAACCGAAGAAATCGTAACGATGCGACACGTAGTTGCTGAGATCTACTCAAAACAAAAGAAGAATAATAATAATAATAATAAGAATAATAATTTTAACAAAAACAATAGTGTTTCACACAAGCTTCGCAGTGTGAAACCCTAATTAGATATATATCTTTATGTGCAACAGTGACTGGTGTAGAGCTGCTATCATGTTTTTAGATTTTTTTTTAAGTTGAACATAAATATGGACATGTCGATGTCTCACAATATTTAGAAACTTAATACTCTAATAAAATGATGTTTATTTATTTTCAGGTTATAAAAATGCTGATAACTATCATTGTGGTATTTCTGGCCTGCTGGGGGCCAAAACTGATGTTTCGTGTGTTACAGAGGATGAATATAAATATATTTCACCATTCGATCTTTACAACTAAGGTGGGTACAAGTAAACTATGAGATATGTACATGTAAATAATACAAGCGCATTGACCGTGTATAAACAAACAGACGCATGCCATATCACTTGCATTCTGCACGGCAGGTTTTTTTGTGAAACTGAACCACAGATCTCTTTATGAATATGTTACACGTACATATGTGCAGGTGGTTTAGATATCAATGTGCACATAAGTGAAATAATGCAATATGTGATAATTTATTTATAATAACATGCAATCCCCTTATCATTCTAATGTTTGATTCTGTAAGCGTGTAACCGTTTAATTTTTTTCAATTTATCTTACATTATTCGATATAAGCTAAAAGTGCCAAAGATGTATACCAGAACTATATGGCGCCATATTTGCAGGATATAGAGAGATATCCCTATTATATTCTGAACACATCTGCCAATTCACTTTTGAGCCCGGTTCATGTCGAGATGGTAACATATCGTTGGATCTAGTTCACCTCTTGAAAAAACAAATTTGTATCGAATTCCAACTGCCAGGGTATATTTTACTTGCATGCTAGTGTGTACACGGTACCTTGGTTTTTCGTCCCATTCCAACGACTGCCCTGTACCAATGAACGGTTTTTGGGAGACGCCGCAAAATCCCGATGCACTTTCTAGGCTAAGGCGTGGATCGAACACGGGACCACCGGGTTAGCAAGCCAATTTCTTGCTGACTGAGCTGGGGGGGGGGGGGGCTGAATGGTTAGCACGTGCGCGCTGTATTATAAAGTCTGTCATCGAGTCAACTGGCGTGATTTCGATTCCCCGGTTCTATGTGGCAAGGAATAAGGTCGCCAGTCCAATCTCGTGGGGAGTGGACGTCAAACCACATCTCTCTCTCTCTCTCTCTCTCTGCTGACTGAGCCACCGTAGCTCCTTACCCCCATAGGGTATCACGCCTTAATCGACGAAACCCATTATCAAGAATGGGGTTTGTACCAATGAAGAGGTGATTAATATGATGGCATAAAATCAATACCGATATTAACTTGGATGAATATGAATAATAGTTTAACACGATGTATTTGGAAGAGTGCATATTTAACATAGATAAGAGACAATAAAACGATAATTTCTGAATTTTGCACACGTAGACAAAAGTCAATAATCAATAAAAACACGATATGATTAATGTAATACAAGAGAACTCTGTCGCTTTATCAAAGGTAACCTTGTAAATAGTTAGTTTCCTTGGCGGATTATATTATTACCAAACGTGGGTGGTACAGAAATACAATTATGATTTAATCTGTTCTTTTTTCTGTATTCTGTACAATGCTTCCTGTTGAAGCCAAGATCTCTTTGCTCTGTTAAGTTGATGAGATAATGATTTAATAACTAGACGAAAAGGTTACTTATCAAGATTATTGAATGCCAGCTTTACTGTCTTTCCTTTCAGTTATTAAATTAGAGGGTGACCATTTCAGTTAATGTCACGCAAATCCAATCGAACAATCCTTTACTACAAAACACTTACTTAGCGATGCCAGTCGTCTACTTGTAATGTCGGGTGATTTCAATGAAATTCGTTGTTATACTTAAAAATGTTTAAACCACAAAGTTTGCTTCGCGCTGATTAAAAAACGAAGTTCAACATAACCCATACGGGAATCTAGAACACATTCTTTGGTATCATTTTCCTATCTACCTGTAATACATGTTTTTGCTTTAAAGCCCCAATAACACTCTTGTTGTAACTGAATAATATGTCCAAATCTTCATTCTGGTCAACAAATCGTATTATTTTACAATATTCCAATTAATTGATGATATAAATTTCATCTTAACACACCTATTTTAAAAAAAATTGGAAAAATTCAACCAATTGATTTGAAAAGTCTAACGTAAACCTTTTCAAATGTGACTTGGATTTTAAAATATTTTCGAACTCTCTGGACAAGTAAAATAGGTTGTAATGGATAATTTACACAATAGGTAGGACATTTAAACATCTAGTACTTAGAATAAGGGTATTATTTATTTTCTGGCGCTTCCAAGCCAGCAAGAATGTTATTGTCCCTTTAAGTCAGTCCACACATCTAAGAGTTCTTGTTAAACTCTGTGTCCCTTTTCTCTTATTAGACAAAAATAGGTCATATTATGGCGGGGATATCCCGAAATATAGGAGTTTCAGTGGCGGCCATATTGATACTCTAATTATTCGAAAACCTAACTTTTTAATTTGTCCGATTTTCACTCGGAGGGACTAGCAGGGACTCGATCTAGAAAAAGTTAATTATTTTTTTTCCCCATCTTTATCCGACTATTTAAAAACTTATTTTTTTGCTTACATTCTTGATTTATATTGTACCGTCACGGATGCCACCACAAGTATTATTCCACGTTGTATATTTGAGGAATCCGACATATAGACATCAGCATTATAACTTATAACTATACCTCTCAACGAATCAGACCGAAAACGAATTTGATGTGCGTGTAGTAATCGTTTACACACCAGATATTAAACAACAAAAATATAAATTAAGCTATTGCCTACCGCGTATAAAAATGTGGTTAATCAATATATACATGTATTTAATCTTACTCGTATTCCACTGTCCGCCCAGTCGTTATAAAATACAGTAGGTTAATTATAAGTAATGCCTATCTAACGTACTCCTCGTATTACCAGGTAATGTAATATATACTATAATAGCATAAACACTTCACAGTTTTTGTGTTATTGAGTTACATGATGATTTATGCGTGTGTCGGTTGTCTTCCTTAGTTACGGAACAACAATTCCTTCTGTACTTCCTAGATGCAGCCATTATTACATCACGTTACGTAGTTATTAAACAATAAAATTAATGTAACGGAACGGTCACATGATAAATTGCACCCGCTCAAGGTCCTTCACGGTTTTGCCTGTCTTGGGGGAAAATAACCATAATGACTCATTGAGTAATGTACTGGTCAAATTAACCAAAATGTCTTAGGCTACCCGAGAGTTGCATAAGTATAACCGAGATTCAAAAAGTTTCCCACGTCTTTCAACCTGAATTAGCCATTTTTTTTCACTAAATATACCCGGACGGCCCCATTTAACCCATCTCAAAAGTATATATAAAGTAGTGACGGGTAAAAAAAGAAGCACAAAATACGGAATTTAGGCTACTTACTTTTATAAATTTGATTCAATACCATAAAGTGCACAGCGACTATTTTAGCCGTGTGAAATTCTTTGGTGCTTTATTCGATTAGATTCATGTTAATCATACCCATTATCAGACATCCAGTAATCTTTATTTTTATTGGCACACTCAACGTAACAAATGTCACAAGAATGTGTAGAAAACGATCACATGTGTGTGGCTTGTTTATTATCTTGTGTGAGCAATTCCAAGTGATAATCATGGTTCGAAGGAGATATTAGTTACAGGTGACACACTCGACCAATTATATATAAACTGTAAATTTCAAACAAAGAAGAATGCGTCACATGGTTTAAAATAGTTGATGTAACTGGTGACTCGGATGTCGACCATTTGATCTCTTTTTTGGCAAGGGGCTTAGGTGCAAAGTATTCTACATTCATAGTATGCCCATTCTTTTTAAATGATATTCATCTGTGATGTTTTTCGTCCTGGGAGGGATTCTTCTGATGACCTTTGGTTCTAGAGCACCCTTTACTTATACATACCTTCGGCTTTTGAAATATTAATTGAGCTCATTACAATGGTGGGTTATACTCTGTTTAGTTTTAAGTGTGAATAGTATTTTGGCCTTGTCGCCCCTATTTCAGACAGCACAAACCTTAATATGCAACATCCCTCTCTACATCAGAGCGAGGGTGGCAACGAGACCACTTAACAACTGCTTAAAACTATCTCGGCGGTCTTGAACAATCCCTTAGATTTGGTCGAGAATGATCTTAAAATGATTCTATTAGACTCTATATCGCAAAGGGCAAGGAGGTTGGGGCTACGAATTTCCACTTTCGTCCCAACGTTGCCACCCCATGTCTCCAAAAATGCAACTGGCTCTTCTGAGAAACATTTATCTGTTATATGACCATCAGTTGACGCTAACAAACGATAGTACAATCAGCAAGATAAAATGGTCATAGCTCAAAATTTGTATTCGACTTTGCGTGTGTATACATCTATTGTTTTCGAGAACACAGGTTGAACAAATGATATATCCCACGAGATAAAAGATATAGGATAACTTTGTTCATATTTCTGAGGCAATGCTCTGGAGACTAATCGAACGCAACACTGCAAGGTGTGATATATTTGTTGTACTACGATCTTACTTTAACTATAATCTGTTAGAAAAAAATATCAGCAATTCAAGAGACAATGCCCCAAAATGGTTTAATTCTTATTTTCGTACAAAATGATGTTCAGCAGAACTAATTTCGTTTTAAGACAACTCATCATTATACTAGAAGGTCGAATGATGGCCACCTGCTTTCTTTTGTTCCTGTAACTGATGACGTGGTGAACACGATTTCAGAATTGTTGCGTACTGTAACTTTAAGGTGTGCTGTTTGGTAGTGTAAGTGGTTTAAGGTCAGATCTATCTACAAGATGGCTAACATCAACACGGACATCTGCTTCACATATTGTTTCACATTTTACCTAATGATTCACAGGTTTACATCACTAGTAAGTGAAATGTCAAACTGTGTCATCATATGTACATTAAAAATCCATATAGTGAAGGAAATTCGGGTTGTCGTTGTCGAAGACTGCTGTCGTGCTAACCCAGAGACTATATTGATAAACTTAGGACCCGAAACAGATAAAGGACACTTCACGCATTTGTGATTCCTCTCATCTATTCAACTTAACATTCTCTTTAGTGGTGCATAACCAACGTTAACCTTCTTTACCTAGCTGTTGAAGTTAATCTTGAAACAAATCAATCTAGCATGGAACGAATAGTTAAAATTTTGTTATTTGAAGACGTCAAATAGAACCCACATAAAATATATTACCACGAAGAGAATGATTTAAATCTTCAGTGGCACTTGACTTTTAGGCAAATTGACGAGACCAGCTAATCAGATAATTTCATATTTACAGACTCTTGTTGTATATATTGACTTTTAATTATTGAACACTCGACTAGAAGTAAAGTATTGACGAATCAACCATTGTCATGTCAACATGAAACGCGGAATATAATTCGAGTGTTCGCTGTGACCGTTGTAATTGACTATACGGACATTATTTATTTTCAAATCCTCGACAGATGGAATTATTCTGTCTAATATTTTGAAAAGAAAAATTTCTAGGAGTTAACAGAAACCAGCGTTGATGAGGACATTGAATCCAAAGTGGGCATGAGGACATTATCGCGTTACAAAATAATAATTTTATCATTCCATGTCGTTTCAATTAAGGCTATATCATTGACTAAATAGATTTAGTTTTTCTAGAGCACACATAATTAGTGGGGAGCCACGGTGGTTCGGGGTTCGAAATCGAATTACTTAGGGCTGTGTCTCCTTGTCAGTGGTGGAGGACGGAATACATGTCAAGGAACATCACCTTCACAGTTCGAGTTCAACGAAGAGTGGTCGAAACGCTGCTGTAAAAACACAATTCACTCCTTAGCACAGTGGCATATGTCCGTGTATCTGCTAAATATTTCCCCCAAAAAACATAATTGGTATCAAATGTTCAAAATTTGTGCGCGTATCCTGCCTCATTCCTGTAATTAAACGGACAGATGATAAATACAGAATAATGTTGCCAATTATTCCCTGAAAACTGTTTTGGTCTTGGAATATTAGTCTATGGTTGCATACCTTGGACAAAGCTGTTGTTGTTATGGAAATGTAGAATTCATTCCTCGTTGAACTTCATTTTTGTATGTCAATCTTCAAATCCCGCTTGCAAAAACTCACCTTTACAAAATGCTGTAGCATAATTAACTATAGAACATACATCAAATGAACATCTGTATAGAATCGTGTATGCGTTAGGAGAATGTCTTGTTGCGTCATATTATGGACATATTATTATTGTTATTATGGTTTAATGCAAGTATAAGAGAACCAATTCATGATTTATATTAGCACACACGAGATCTAATATTACATTCTCAATACAACACGTTTTGTTGCTTCCAAAAATAAGTTTGTATATTAGAACACGTATTGCTTGTACGCACCCCACCTATGTCCATACCATGACTTAAAGGAGCTAAATCGCTAACATTTGGGACCTTGAAATTGACACAAGTGGGTCGCAACGCATATAATACTCCAATATAAATGTATATAAACTGTTTACATTCAATGATTTCCGTTTTTATTCTAATTTCAAATCAGTTATATTCGGCGAAATAAGCCAGCAGTGTCAATCGAATGCAAATTTCTAGCACTGGTGCCGAAACGCATTATAGTACACGATTCGTGTACCAATGGTAAAATATTTATTTTGTCTTAAATATTGGATATCAGAAGCCCATCTTTTTCTGTTAAGATCAAATCATCAATTTTGGTTTAAATTGACAAATAATTCGTGTTTTCAATGTTGAAGATTTTGGATGATATTGAGTTAGAGACTTAGCTACTTTAAATACAAGTCCTGGTTCATTTGGCGTCTTTTCATCTCATTTATACCTATTAAACTTATAAACTCCAATCTTTTAAAACAACAGAAGTCTGTTATCCGTTTATATATACATGTTCAATTTATATGACACTATACACCAAGTTTACATTTGTACCTGTTTTTTCAATTCACCCATAGCAAAATAAACTTTTTATGATAAACGATCTGCCACGAATGTAAAGAAAAAAAATAATGTAATAACTTCTTGTGCGGTAGTTTGAGAATTATAATTGAATCAAGCATCAATTTTTGCCCTAAAGATATATTTTACAAACAGATTTGCCCACATCCTATCTATCTTCACGTACAATGCGCTCATTTTATTCTAACCTTCGTTTATCTGTTTTAATCTACATGTAGACGTCATGATTATCGCTCGAGGGCACGGTTTAGTTTTATAAAAGTAAGAATAAAGAACTTTAAAAAAAAAAAAAAAAAAAAAATACTGAGTATACATCCCGATTCTGATAAATTACACTGGGTTTTTTATAATCCAGCTGTAGTTGCAATAATATCTTATTTTAGATATTCAGATTTCCAACAATAGATACTGAAATTTTATTTCACTAATCCAACATCCACCTAATAAAAGGAAATGAATAGAGTTCAACGCCCTCTCACTTACCCAAAGCACTGATAAACTCGGGATATAGTATAATTTACAGTAACGATGCGCCATTTGCATTTTCCACTAAAACAACAAATTTCAAAAGGCTTATATGTGCCCAGATTGGGTATTTAAAATTTAGTCGGGAATTAGGTTAGATTAAAGAGCTGACATTTCTCGCTATAATTGTTGAAAAATAAATAACGAAAACAGAATATATCATGCTAAAACTTTACTCTGAACCGAGATATTAGTGATTCAATTTTATGCCAGCCGTGGTCATCATTACCAACGTTAGTATTATAATAAACAATCGTCTTCGTCAGTCCTCGGGTGGTTGGATGGCCGAATGGTTAGCGTGCACGCGCTGTATCATACGGTCTGCCATTGAGTCAACTGGCGTGGTTTCAAATCCCCGGTTGTATATACTTGGCAAGGAGTAGGCTCGCCTGTCCAAACTCGTGGGTTTCCCCCGGTTTCCTCACACTGCTAAAGACCCCTACGCGCAAGCGAATTATTGAAATAAAATTAAACCATGCGTTAGTCGCGAAATGACCAAGTTTGTGTCGGGTGGACGTTAAATCACATTTCTCTCATCAGTCCTCTTTAGGAACAGAACAGTAGGACGCTAAACCCCATTTCATATATGAAAACAAGGTCTCAATTATCCATTTTTACGTTAAATTATCCACCACAAAATGTATTCAAATCCACTAAATATCTCAGGCTAATGATGGCATCGATACTTTATTATAGTCTGCATAAGTTAATTAATATCTAATTAATAATTTAGATAACATTGCAGGCCTAAAGAAAGTCCTGCAATAGGCATATTTAGCTTTGCATAGTGCATATTTAGCTCTTGCATAATACATATTTAGCTCTTGCATAGTGCACATTTAGGTCTTGCATAATGCATTTAATTTAATGAAGAACACCCAATCAAAATACTAGATAATTTACCGGTTTGGATTCCATCGGATTTTAAATAAAAATCCACAAATACACGGCGGTGCAGAACGGAGAGATTTTACAGGAACAGCGTCTAGTCGCCCCGTGTACACCAAGCGTGCACGTAACAAAATCTATATGACAGTTGGAATTCTATTGTTGTTCGGACGAAAGCCTCCGACATTGTATGACGTCTTCATTAGCCCGTTTGGAGCAGAAAAGTTGGACGTTAAACCCCATGTAACCTATTAGCTATTGTGCCATTTAATTAAAGTAACTTAAAGGTCCTATTAATAGACATGATATTGATATAAACTTTGCATGAAAGCATGACCTTATTAGGATTACAAATGGAATACCTACAGATACATGTTGTCATGGTAATTTACTTTTTAATACGGGGGTGTATTTGTTTAACTCTGTGTCTCGCGAGTATATTTAAATGTGAACCTATTGTAATATTTATAACTTTGTGTCTCAAATAAAACCGGTTTGGGTAAATATTTTATACCTTACAAAAACAATGTTTACAATTTCTCTTGAAAACAAATCTTGAAATCCAAATAACCTAATGAATATTGTAAATTGCTAAAGACAAAAAAGTACAGATAGGTTGCGTTTGCCTGTTTCTTCCCGGAGTCATAGCAACGAGCTGACTGTGGCTCTGACTGAATGATGACGACATATTCCTGGGTATGATCCCCATGTGGGTCGGGAAAGTTCTTCCATCCAGGCTTTCCATTGGCTGTGCTACACCAAACCATTAAAGATCCCCTGACAATTTGAAATCCAAATAAGTCCCTGTAGTGCCATTGTCGAGGCAAACTATTTCTCTGAATATATATATTGCATGGACTGCAAAATTAAGCATACATATATGCTTTATTCACCAACGTGATTGAATATTTCAGTTTTCATTTCCAAAGGGTTTTAATAATCACTATGGACGAGCGTAGTAAGTGTTAAGAGAATCCTGATCTCGCGGCCACATTTGTATAGTACATGTATAACTAGTTAACCACATGGCATTAAAAATCAAGCACAACCGCTTAGCATTATAAGTTCAATGTAGATACAAAAGAATGATGTATTTCTCAGTATTATTATAACAGCATTTACCACTTCTCAGTTATAAATAGATAACAACTATCTTGCATTATTAATAAGTAGATAGATATAAAAAATGACGTATTTCTCAGTATTATTACAACAACATCAACTACTTTTCATAGATTGATTATATTTAATACAAAATATATTGCAAATAGTTATAAACTTGACTGGTTTATTTGGTCTGTTTGCTGACATTGGCATTTCATTTAATACGGAATGAATTTGTGAGAGCTTAAATTCAAAATCGTTATTGACGGAATTCAATAAGAATTGATAAATGATACACTTGCTCTTTACAAACACTTAATTATTTCTACTTTATCTTTTCAGATTGTTTTGGAATGTCTCCCGTATATTCAATCGTGCCTCAATCCAATTATTTACGGGTTTATGTCGCGTAATTTCCGAAAAAGTATGCAGACGGCATGCAGGAGGTACGTCTGTAGAAAAACAAAACACCAGACCTGCTTAGGACGTCGCCTACTGGGATCCGATTACGAACTGGAGTCGCGTACGGCCAATGGAACAATTCAGACTAAGATATCACTAAGGACAAAGAGCAGTTCGTCAGAGGACTGACTAGAGAAACTGAAAAGAAGATTCAAAAGTTGTTTCTGTAGTTTTCTTTGATTACGTTACTGGGTGAATAGGTTCGATGTTATTAGAATACATATCTTCTCTGTGTATGCTCGAAACGTAAAAAAGAACAGTTTGCCAGTTTTAATGCATAACGTGCTACGGCTTTTAAAATAAAAACATGTAAAAAGTGTATAACGTCGTTTTGTTTGCCCAGTCTCTATCATAAATTGACGTCTATTATCGCTTTGTGTTAGAAAAGATCGTAATAGGAACAACTCGAAGTTAAAATGTGTTAGATCAATAGCTGTAAATGGCAAACGATATCTAATAATACATTTGAAAAAGATGAAGATTATCCTTGTAAAAAAACCCATTGATTTTAGAGGGTCAAATTATCTTTTGTAAATGTTTTGAGGTTGTGTTGCTCAGTGATTGAATTATTTAAACGATACTGTTAATAGAATATTGTGATAAGTTATAAAAGTGCCTAAATCATCCGGTGTTTATAATTTAAAATATGACCTTCTTCCAGTATATTACCATCGGATATACATAAGTACGTGTTGTCTTTGGCACAATTGGTTGTATTAAGTAATATATTAATCAGGTGTACATAGTTGGATATATGTAAATATAGAGAATTTGATTTCAGTCGTTTGGCGAATCTGTACATAATTTATAAAATATATATTTCAGAAAATCAGATTTGTTTCAGTTGCAATCTGCATTCCTCGAAATAAATCCGGTGTGTTTATGGGCTATTAGCGAACATCGCGATGGCAGAAAGTTTAACCCAGAGGTTATTAATGAATGAATACCCCACATGTGATAAAGCATACTTGCAGACAAATTACCAAACTATCTATAAGGGTAAATAATTCGATGAAAAGTCGTTGGATTTGCTTGTCCATGTCCTTATGTGACTTGGATTATAGCGCAATATAAATTTCATATTAAAATTTTAAATAAATACTTTAGATGTTGATTTAGTAAGGAAAAATGAAGGCTCTGTACATTTAATGGCCCGGCGTATAATTGTAGGCTTATGGAGTTTATTTAATTTCGTATTTATGCGTACCGATATAGATCACTTAAGGATACATTATACGAGATTAGATAACGAGTTGGCAGTTCTCACTTCAATAGTTAAAAACTAGCTGATGTAAAGACAATTTTCTGATCCACTATGAACTTAGAATTAAGCCAATGAAAGTTCTGCTTAGCCTCGGTCATCATTACTAACTTGTAGTCTCGGTTATCCATTTAATCGGTAAATCATGAAGTAAAAATTTATAGCATATCGAACTACAATCCAACAAAAATCTCATGCTAGCCTCGACATCGAGAGTTGATTATGGTCTGGATAATTTAATTAATGTCTAATTAATAGTTTTTAGAACATTTCAGGCCTAAAGGAAGACCTACAATAGACAGGTGTTGCTCTTGCATAATGTACGTTAAATAAGTATTATTCCGAATATTGTATAGAGTTCTTTAGCCGGTGTTTTGTTTTGTTACACAACGGATTACGGGGAATGACATTCTCATACAAAAGGGAAGTCCTCAAATCACATCTTTTTTTTTTAAAAAAAAATAATAAAAAAAAAAGACAACCCGAAAATGCTTTAGTATAAAGTTCCTCAGTTACATCTTGTTTTTTTTAAATATCCCTGCCAACATTTCCGACAAGTGAAGGAAAACAAAACAAGAACTCGTCTATCAATCGTGGGTCCTTAAAGTTCGTATTAGGAACTTGATGTGTGCATTTATGGTCTTCAAATTAGACGGTACAAAATAATTGGAGATACATGTTGTAAATTACTCCTTGTTCTATTATGTAGATTTATTTGTACATGTTTGTATATAATAATGTATAGTGTAAATGTCTCTTTTAAGTATATTTTAAATGTTACTTATTAGTGCTTAAATAAAGCTACATATTCGTTAAATAGTGTGTTATTAGTGGTCTGCAACCCCCCCCCCCCCAGGTTCCTCGATGTTGGTGGATTGCTTTCAGCGGAATAACAGGTAGTGTGCCAAAATCTTTATATTTCCGAAGACGAAAGCTAGTGGATTTACAAACATTTCTGTATAGTCGGTCCGATTATACGCAATATCTAGGTCCAACGGGCACTGACTAAAAGATCCCTAGGCAGTTGGTATTCGCGTGTTGCCCAGATACAATACTCCTTTACACACTTAAAAATCACAAACGAAGTCGTATTTGATGGGGTTGTGCAGTAAAGTAAGCCATTAAAATCCATTTCATTTCATTTTATGTTGTCTGGAGGGATCTAATCCAGCAGATAATTTTATTCCAGCTTGTAGCCTTATCCCTACATGGTGTTATGGCGGTTCGTCGATCATTTCATTCATTTGAATAACAGCTCATTTTTTATCACACCGTTTACTTCAATGACATGTGCTGGTATTGTTTAACCAAGAATGTCAAAACATCTGTATAACATTTCCGCTTACGTAATTGCCTGTTATGACATGAGGTCGAGGTTCTCGACTTCCGTACCGTGGCTGTTGAAACCGGTGTGGTTTCCAAGCATGGTATTTTAAGCAATATTGAACTGAATAGCCGTGTACTCTGGTAGATCACTATTTATAAGTTGCATCAATAATCTAACTTCATATTACCTACCTACTAAATATTAATCTGTCGACCACCTGCTAGATAAAATTTGTGTCAAGTAGCCGAAGGTTTGGTTCGCCCGGATTGGCGTTATGGAACCTTAATATAATACAATTTGATGTAAGTCGAAGCTGTAAAAATATGTGTATTTCACCATCATATGTTACAAGCTGTAGTATGTTGTCCCAGTTGTTGGTTTAATAACATTAATGCTTTTAAAGCTTGACATTTACCCTAACATGTTTATTTAAAAACGTTTACCCCGATATTTGTTACATTTCTTCACGTGTTCGTATTTTTCAGAGCGGGTGTCGTTGGCGATACGGATCATTTAAATACACCGATGGTCTGAAATAATAATAATCAAAATAGTTCGTATAAGAATACGCGAATGCATCCGTTGAACATAAATTTTATTTATCATTTGGCCCAAGCGAATGATCTGAAATTGTAATATACTCATAATAATGCAACCTTGTTTGGTTTGGTAATCTTTCCAAATATCAGCTAACAAAAAGATATAAAAATGTCTAGATAATCCGCATTTTTATACACAAGTACAAATTCGCCAAGGAATGTGTTTGTTTGGAAATGCCAGTTGCCACAACGTGATTAAGGTTCGACGCGTTCTTGATGTAGAAATACTCAATATAATGATAGTAAACTGGGGAATTACCGATGCAAGGCAATTAACAACCCCATGAAGCCAAAGGGACATCACTTTAAAGAAAAGAAGGTAAAAACAAACCTCAGTAACGGCGTTGATTCTTGAGCAGTACAAGAAGCTAATAGCGTCCGATCCTACATATGTTGCCGGATAATGTGTCCGGTCTTGGCGAGACGTTGCCATCCAAGCCTTGATATACTTATAGTTCGACCAACCAGTCTCGGTATGGTACCAAACCCTTCAGGTGACAACTCTGGTATTCATTCATACTCAATTGGATTGAAGCAATCTCAGTGTAAGATGCTAACCTTTGCATATACCATTGCATCTTCTACAGAATCGTTACTGCCAAGGGTTCTAGTACGTGTAAACATCAACATGCCATCAGCACAACGAAACAATTCTCCCTGTCAGACCCTCCGTCCTGAACCACTGACAATGCAAAGCCACGCCGATTGAACACTGGACCTCCTAGTTAGTATGCGCCGTTTCTTTTGTTTTCATAAAAATACAATTTTTCGGATGTTTGAGCGACCAGTTATTCAATGGATGCGAACCAAACTTCCCAAAGTTCAGATATTTCAAAATTAAATCTTACTTGGACATTTAATTATGTTAATATTTATAATTCTGCAAAAGATGCAAGGGAATTTTACATTATTATTACAGTATATAATAAATAAGTAATGCATTTATGTCTGCCATACGGTGGCTGATTTAGGACACGCAAGAAAAAAAAGAAGAAAAAAAATATCTCGAGCGCTCGAGATATTAACGTGTGGGGAACGGCGGGTTGGGGATTGGTTGGGTGTAGAAGCCTGATACGATAGCGCCACTTGCGCCAGAGGCAATGATCAGTTCCTACATGTGAAATCAATAACACCGAGCTTCTAAATAAGAATATATGTCAATCTCGCATAGCAATACTCTCGATTATTAATTCGCATAATGACATGCGATATTCTCCCCACTTGGAAGGGGGTAAATATAACGGGAAATATTTAGCGGAGGTCATGAGCAGCTATGGATGGACTGTAAAAATAAACAAATTAATCTTTATGGTGCAATTTTATCATTGAATATAATGCACAAAATCATACAGCTAAAACATCGGTTCAGACGTGTTCGGTTGTAATATCTCGAGCGCTCGACATAATATCTCGACCGCTCGACTAAGTATCTCGACCGCCCGAGATTTTTTTTTTTTGCGTGTCCTTAATCAGCCACGTGTAGCCACTCTAATTTCAACAACATGTACAAAAATATCGTAAATATAAACAAAATCTCGCCCTCGATAACAGATAATTTCCATTCTAGTGTTTCTTTTTTAAATATTTCTAAATGAAAATCACCTGGATTTATTTGGCAATATTTAATATTATAAACAGATTTTCACTATTAAATGGCACCAAGCAAGTGATTGTCATGTAATATAAGGGAGATAACCTGGTTGATGACGGTCTACATTGGGAGGCAGAGAACCATTAATTTCCCCATTGACTTCAATGTTAATTCTGGACTATTTGCCGACCCCTAACTTCCCCCAAATTTTCGTTGCGCGAAATGCTTTTCACTACAGACAGAGGAACAAATGTTCATGTCTTTGCACTAAAATTTGTATGAGGTTGATCACCAAAATTTTGAGATACACGAACTTCAAGAAGCATACTCAAAACATGTATCTAGTTGCCGTACATATCACCGTGGTCAACATCATAACGCCGTTATCCTTCCGCCTCAAAATCATGAATATTTACCAAAACCTTGCAGAAAATATTAATTCAAACCATGAATACTTACCAAAACCTTGCAGAAAATATTAATTCAACCCCTCATAGTCCATTCTAGACCAAAAAATCAACAAAAATAGGCATGCAAAAGGGGGGAAAAGAGACAGAGAGAGAACTGCTATAAATAGACGAACTACAATTTGTGGGTACCGAGAGGGTGAAATTTAGTGGTAGTCTGCCTTCTATATTGTGTTCCTCTTCTCCGTGTATTTAGCGAAACGGTCGTTTCTACCTACAGAATCGGGTAATGAACATTTTATTCACCACCCACACCGAGATACTCACCGCAAGGATTATTGTTACAGTAGACGTGGTATGCCAAATATGTTCTTATATTTTCAACAAAAAATAGTGATTGTGTGGCGAATCGCTCAAAATATATAAAATTACAGCAAAAATGCTAGAAATTATTTCTTTAGATTCTTCAATTATTCTGTTTTCAAAAGAGGAGTAACATTTCAAATAATTCGGAATGGCGTCGAAGAGTCTTAAATATATAAAACGAAGACTAAGTTTCTTTACATTCAGACCGGATTAACCATTACAACATACAATTCGAGGAGAAAGTAATTTTGAACATTAATGTCAACTAGGTACAACAATTTCATGTGTTATACTTTACTGTTTTCTCTTTGTAAGATGAAACTTTTTCGCCAATGATTCAAGTAGACGGCCCCTGGACTTACAGGCGAGTGTAATGCGATGTACGTTTATAGCTGGACTAGACACATCCGAGTCATAACAACGTAAATCGAAAATTTTACAGTTACTTTGGAATTTGATTTGAAACGGGAACGGAAAGATAACTCTTGATGGTTTAATCACACGTTGAACTGGGTCACTGATCACAAGTCTCTTAATATTTCCCATTTCGTTGAATGGCAGAACGCCTTCAAACACACACTGAGAAACACGTGGGCACTTGGCAATGTTTTGAAGAACATGTCGAGTTGCACAAACACCTACTACACGCCCCACCTATTAAGTCTATCGTCATTCCCCTCAAAAATATTTTTCCCGAAAATTCTTTGTCGGTTCAGGGCCAACAACAGAGTGAAGGAGAGGGACAATTAATAATATTACCGGTAATAGATACTACGTTCATGCATTTTGGAAAAAGAATTAAAACTGTTGATGATAATTTGCATTTTCTGTGGCTTAAATAAACTCAATATCAAACTGATCAATAAATATTGGCTTCCCCACAGCGTAACTGTTTGACTTAATATAATTACCATTTCATCAAGAGAACAGTGAGAAATAGGGTTTAACGTTCACTCGACACATGTCATTTCGGAACATAATGTTTTAATTTTATTTCAATAATTCGCTTACGCGTAGGAATCGCTAGCAGTGGGAGGAAACCGGAGGACCCGAAGAAAGTTTGGACAGGTGACCCTACTCCTTGTCACGTACAACCGAGGATTCGAAACCACGCTAGTTGACAGGCTTTATGATACAGAGCACGTAAAACAGTTTATCCGGATACGTAACCATTTTAAAATATCAGGTAATTTTTTTATTCAGATTGGTGACCTTATAATCTATTGTCATTCTTTTAGAGGTCTATACAGTGCATGTCCCACATGCTGTACTTGATAATTTCACCATCATTTATTTTTATAAAATAAAAGTCTGGTTTTATCCAGACACTGTATAATACCGCTTGGGTTGGGCCACCGGTCTCCTTTTCCAGGTGAAGATTGACGGGTTTAAGTTGTTTGTAAACGTATCACGTAGAGGATTTTAAAAACGAAATTAAGCAATTTTTTCTCCAAAATATAATCAAAATTTGCCCTTTAAAGCGGTACTAGCTTTGGTTAAAAGGGCCATGAGTAATCGATTTCTCACTATCTACGCGATACCGAATATTTCACAAGTCATCATAGCTTTGTAACTACTCATCTGAATTGAACAAGTGTTAAACTAATATTCCATCTAGAGATCAAACCTTCACAATAACGTAGTTGGCTATGGATTAAAATGTACATTAAACAGGAAGTGCCTGAAGAGTTCGAAATGTATACCGGAAATACCTGTCAACTATTGATCTTGTCTTAAAAAAGTATTTTATTCAGGATATCTTATTAGGACTGAGTGACTTAAAATTACAAGTCCAGCAGTTGCAAAACAACAAGACGGGTGAATATTTATTTATATACCCACGTACAACATGGGAAAGGGGGGTTGGGATGGCCTAGTGGTCTAGAGTGCCGAGCTTCGACCTCTAGCTGGCCGGTCACCTCTAGCTTGCGGCTGTGGTTTCGAGCCCTGGTGTGAGCGTATGTGGCATGGAGATAGGCAATCTGTTTCACAGATTATTACTTACGAATTATCTCTGTAACAGATGGCTGTCCAAATCACGTGCGTTGACTGCACGCGCCGTAGTCATTGGCTCAACGGCTCGTGCAATGTTTACTTAACACCAAACTGCTTCGGGCAACATGATGCATTTTACTCATTTTAATACCCATTTACACTAAATAGGAAATATTTTTTAACTACAAATACTTCAAACGTCTTTATTTATTTTTCTATTACCTCAAAAAAATGTTTGAGAATTTAATTTGTCGGAGTAAAAAAGTTAATATGCCGTACTCATTAAGCCTCGTCGATGTCATGCTTATCAGTGATTGTAGCGGCCAAGCGAATATTCACTGCGGGATCAGTTTGGGATATAGGGGCGCCCTCTCAACCTCGTGGTTTCCTCCGGGCACTCCTGTTTCCTTCCACTGCTAAAGACCCCTACGCGCAAGCGAATTATTCAAATAAAATCATATGTTAGTCCCAAAATGACCTAGTTTGTGTCGAGTGGACGTTAAACCCCATTTCTCTCTCACTACATGGGAATATAAATATAGAGAAATATTATCTCGTCGCCAGAACAGTGACTTCGGTAAAATGCCAAGGATCGTCTATAAGTCGTGTGAGCAGGCAGATTATGAACAGACAGAACACTTATCGTTTCGACATGTGTCAAAATATAATCGGCCCATTTCAAAGATCAAGACACTGGGAACATGTAAATCATTCGTATATAGATACACACCCTTTAGAAACTAGATTGCACACTTGGGCACAAATGATTATGTTTGGATCGGAATGAAAAGTGTCATTGCCTGTGCGTAAAAGGGAGCGTTTTTTGTGGTTGAATATTATTTGGCCAAGTCAAGTAAGTTGGGCCTTTCCCATAACTCATTTATTGATGTAAAAACATGAGCCGTGACGACGATTTAGGATTTATTAAAAAAAAATATGTATATGACCAATGAAGAAAGAAATTTTATAATCATTTTTTTTTAAAGAATGTTGGATATTGAACAGGCAAAGGAGATGGATTTTCTGAAATGGCAATTCTTAAATTAATTTCATGGGCGTCGATATCTTGATTTAGGACTAGTTATCTCCCATAAACTTTGTTTACGTGAAGTTGGGGTGCTGGAGTTTCGGCCCGGAACGTTCCAATTGAAGGAATTGCGATCGAGTGACGCCGAATTCTTTCCTGTCACAGTCCCGACAACGGACATGGGGTGAGTAGAATCGTGGCGAGATTAAAACCAGTGGATATGTTTCAGCGCATGCGTTCTATCCAAAATCCCATTGTCACTCGATTGTCACTATTTTTGGGTTTGACAGCATTCAATTCCGGAACGTCCAATCAATCATCTGATAATGTAAAACACTTGATAATCTAGTCAATGACCTATCCAGATAGAGACTAATCCAATTAGAAAGTTTTTAACTGATTGATCTTTTCGTTAAAAAGCCAATAACCAGAATTCGAAAAAGGTGTAAACTACCAACTTATAAAATCATGCAGGGTTGTTTTTTCTGTACGTAAGAATAAAGGGCATACAATATTCTCGCACCTGTTGGGGTTTTCGCCAAATTTCATTAAATGGGAATGTCTTTAGAAATTGCTGATATTGCTCATTGCGACACAAAGAAAAAATTACCGAATATAGATATAGAACACGTCTGACAGACCAATCTCTCCGTTCACAGTTTAAAGCTTTGGTGGATTTTGGTTAGAACCTGCTCTGTGGGATATATTGAAAATAGTTTAACAACATGCAAGCTTGCACAATGGACTTTGCTACTGCTGGACTATTATGGTGATCTATACTACTCAAAAGAAGTTAAGGGTCAAACTTTTTTTCTATCAGGTAATTGTCTATGAACATATTAGTAAAATTATTGGCTCACGATATCCTGAAGACAACCTGTGTACAACGCATATGCCATTTTCAAATAAAACGATTTTGACAGTCTCCTAAGTAACCATAAACTGAAGCTCAAATCAAGGCTCCACAAAACTGTTTGCATCGCCCAAACGCAGTAGGGTAGAACTTTTTGGAGTTGATTATGTCCTTGCACGTGCACTATGCATTTTCCATGAACAGTTTTGGCATAAAAAAACTTCCTTGACCGTTCTGCTCTCAGTTGAAATTTCAACATGGTCAGACGTCAGCTGAGTGAACTTGACAGAGGAAGAGACATTGCGTGGCTTCAACAGGGTTTAACACAGAGGAATGTTGCACTGAGAATCGGCTGTAGCCAGCGTTTCCAGGCAACCAATTCAAATCAGAATCCTCCACGGTCTGGTAGGCCAAAATCAACGCCGCAACGGCAAGACCGTCATGTCAATCAAATGGCCTTACGTCTGCGCAGGATGTCTGAGCGATGAAATGCAAGTGGTGTTCAGATATCGGTCCAGACCATAAAAAATCGTCTGCGAGCCCACAACATTTGATCTCGACGACATGCGGTTCGACCACCTCTTCTTCAACGTCATAGGACAGCACGTTGTGACTGGGGCATACGGCATAGAGACGGCGACAATGGGGGTGGGTACTCTTCACTGATGAGTCCCGATTTGCATTACAGTTCAATGATAGCAGACCTTGCGTTTATAGGCGACAAGGAGAAAGATTTGCTGATGTTAACGCCAGACAACGCCAGGTACGGTAAATTATTTTACTAACAGATGAAAGTATTACAGATTACCTTGGTTCATAAAATATATTGATATGTTTATATCCCCTAAATCATACGAGTGACACGCTTAAAATTATTAGCAATTTTTGTTACTACCCCCTCCTAATTTACTTCTCTATCTCCAGAGTTCTGGGCGCTCTTTTAGTCACTAAGAATTATGTTCAACGATGAAGTCTACATACCTTTTTGTATAAACAATAAAATTAACAGGATACTGAAACAAGTCAAAGGCTTATATAAATAAAATCCGCTTCCCAAAAGCAGGATACATAAATAATAAAACCATACATTAAATATCCATAAGATTACAAGAAGAAACAATCAATGTTTAGCTAGCACCAGGGCCAAGACGAGGTCGATACTCAACTGCTGAGTTTAAGTTGGTTACGTCAAATTCGTGGGCTGATATTGTAACATGTAACCGACGTTGATGGGCGGACAGATATACAATGGACTTCAATAAGACTGTAACATCCATAATGAAATTATTCGACAGGGTGTAGATATTTGAGTTGATAATTATTAAATTTGGATAATTTAATACAATCGTGAACAGCCCATACAATATTTACGTGAATTGATTTTTCTGAACTCGAGTTACCATAGTGTAAGATGCGAATATCTTGTTTTTCGGGTGGGAGAGGTTTTATAGTTATTTGCCGTTCATTTAAATAATTTGGACAGCGTAGAAGGAAGTGGAAACTATCTTCAATGTTATGACCGCATGTACATGATGGTTTATTATAAAGAATTTGTGAAAATTAAGATTACTTTAATAACAGCGAAGTTTGTTCATTCCTGCTACCATTGTAGAAATGTGGTGGTACTCAGGTCTGAGGATGATAATTTACCTTTTAAAAGCCTTAATGAGATCTGATAAGTTATTACAGTATCTGATTACAGAAGTCAAGAACGAACATTGTATAGTACGATACTGATTTTCATTTTTAACATGATACGGATTGATATTGCGGGTTTTAGTATGTACGAGTATATTAAGTATTGTTGATCACCTCGTAAAACACAAACATTGTACGGACCAATGACCCGAGTTTAGAAAAAAACTACCAAGGTGTTTATGATATGGCTCGTGTACAGATGCATCTCCAAAGAGTAAATTGAATAGTGTGAGTTGGGAGTTTTCTTGAGAAGATGGTTACACTGAAAGTTTCGTTTGGGTTGAACAAGACATGATAATGTACAGTGCCGGGCTGGTTGGACGAAGGTCTACAAAAGTACGCAGGAAAATTGACAACCGCAAACCCATTTTCCAAGCATTTCAGACCAAAGCTGAAGAAGAGCACTATCATTAGATGAATTACACGGTTCTCGGTATAATGAGGCCAAACTCATAAAGTTCTTTCCTTGTAGACACTTCTTTTTTTGTGTGTTGTTAGCACTATCATTAGATGAATTACACGGTTCTCGGTATAATGAGGCCAAACTCATAAAGTTCTTTCCTTGTAGACACTTCTTTTTTTGTGTGTTGTTTGTCGGTCATTTTGTTCTTATCTTTTCTTTCTCCTGTCCTGTCCTCCCTTCTTTCTTTTCTTTTCTTTCCTGTTCCTCATTTCTCTTTTTAGGCTTAGGCCCACCTGTCACTATTTTGCCGAGATTTCGTCTAATGGTTTGGATGCAGCTATGGCGGGTGCGGCGCGAGTCAGGGTAAGCTTACTCTTCCGGACATCTGTTACAACTGTTTGTCGTGTATTTGGTACACGGTGTCCAATCCATTTGCTGATTATAGTATTTTGCCTTTACGTTTTATAGGACTTCGAATTTTGTCTAATGGCTTGGATTGTTCGTTCTGGGTTTTATTTTGTTTCACAATAACGTAGTTGGCTATGGATTAGAAATTTACAGTAAACAGGAAGTGCCTGAACATTCAGAAATGTATACCGGAAAAACCTGTCAACTTATTGATCTTGTCTTGTTTTAATAACAATATTTTATTCATGATGTTTGATTGGGATTGGGTAACTTAAAATAACACGTCTTGTAGTTACAAAACAACAAGACGGATGAATATTTATTTATATACCCACGTAATACATGGGAATTGGAACAGTGTGGAGGATTATCTCATCGTCAGAACGGTGACTCCGGTAAAAGGCCAAGGATCACCTTTTCCTCCACAAAACGTTTTCAGATGCGCTGTACAATACAATTCACTAAAACATGTAATGAATATATATATGTATACGAAAACAAACAAAATACATTTTTAGAAAAGTATAGAAGTAAAACACAGAGTACCGTAAAATAAAATCTGATATCACAAATGGGTTTAAAAGGAATTATAAGTTAAAGGCTGTCTTAAAGTTCCAATTTCATATTTTCTAAGAAAGTCAAAACATAGTTATTTCTATGTCTTTTGCTCAAAAGGTTGTCAACTCACTATTATACGATCATGGGCAAAATTTCACAGGCATTAAAATGGCTGACACAGGCTGATTGAGGAAATAGTAACACAATTACCTCCCTTGTTTTCCCTTTCCTCTCTCCATGGACGGCCATCTTCAAACGTTTGAATTTGAAAATGATATTTTTGCCAATTTCTCAACTGGCATTAGTGGATTAATAGGATTATTCTTTAACAAGGTAGGACTGTTTATAGGTACAATCTATTTTAGGGCTTTATTTTAATACATTTTAAAAATATAACTTAAAACTATGCTATTTAAGAAGTGTCTTATTAGTGAATAAATTTGTGCTGTGTCTTATATTAAAAGATAAAGAACTCCATAATTTGGGTGTCTGGATGGTAAAATATCGATCTCTAAAATATAAAAATCTTTCCGATTTATTCACAAGTAAAAAATGATCAGAAGAAGAGCGCAGCGTGCGTATCGGTGTGTACATTTCTAAAAGTGAAGATGAATAAGGTGACTTGTCATTTAGGTTGCATGAATGGACAAATGCTAAACAGGACACTCGACGTTCTAACATGTACCGGCCCATTTCAAAGTATGGGCTACTGGTATCAAATATTTAAATGACAATATTGGTGCCAGTCATTATCACATATGTGATAGAACTGATTAAACACTTTCCAAATATAATATTAACACAGACATCATCGCTACCATCGAGGAGTAATAAAGGATTCATGATTCGGAAGTGACGAACGCCAAAGGAAAATACGAGTTATGCCTCTATAAAACTAACTGAAGTGAGTAGTGATAACAGATACATGGGCGAATATCTGCTCACTAATAATTCCCTCGAAGACCTAAAGTTACTGTGTGACACTGTGAGAGAATATCTTACAATTCATAAAAAGAATTGACTGCCACTAGATATGAGAACAGGAAAGAAAAACAGATTAAAAGTCGGTGCATTACCATGTTTTTATAAGGTAGGGGAGACCGGGCACATTGAACCACCATGGATATATCCTTTATAAATAATACTATACAACCCAACACTATACAGAAGTGAGATAATTTCTTAGACCCATTTCTCCATCAATAAGCCACATGCTGTCAATTATTTTCTTAGGCAGTGGATTTTTCAAAAAAGCGCTTATAAGAGAAAAATTTTCCATACATGATAACTTCTTAGCCTAGGAAATTCTTGTACTTAAGTTCATATATGTCTAATCTATACAATCCAGATAAACCCGGGTTTTATCCATATAAGAGGGCATATTGATTTTTAAAAAAAAAAATTGATCATGAAATAAAGAGATCTTCTAATAAAACATTTGATATGAAATGAGGACAAACATGTATGTGAACAAAGTGGTTCAATGTGCCCCGGTCTCCCCTATAGAATGAATAAAAAAAGGGGCTGTACGGAGTATTTCTATTTTTCCCGTGTTCTCCTATCTTATGACGCTTAATTACTTTATTGTATCGTCAGACAACCTCTTGCGGTCCCAGTCCCATATAACCACTTTTTGTCTTCAAAGGAATTATTAGTGAGCAGAAATTCGGCCGTTTATCTGTCATCACTCGTCACTTCAGTCATTCACATAGAGAGATAACTCGTGTTTTCCTTTGGCGTTCGTCACTTCCGATTCACGAATCCTTTATTACTCCTCTATGGTAGCGATGATCTCTGTGTTAACATTATATTTGGAAAGTGTTTAATCAGTTCTATCACATATGTGATAATGACTGGCACCAATATTGTCCTTTAAGACACAATGAACATTTCAAAACATGTTTCCGAAGTCGGGTTGTTAAAACACGAATGAGTACAATTCGAAAAAGTAAAAATATTTCTTTAAGCATAAAGAGTAAAAAGCACACAATAATCTCCGCACATATTGAGGGTTGTCCACTCGTTTTATTCAAATTTCATAGGAATGGGTTACGGATATTCAGAAATTGCTGATATATTGCTCATTGCGGCACAAATAAAAAATTAACCGAATATACATAAAGATAGAACGTGTTTGACAGACATATCTCTCAGTTCACAGTTTAATTAAGTTTAAAGCTGGGAGAAAAGATCATGTGGGATATTTTAAAAATGATTTGGTTGAGAACCGACTCCATGGTATATTTTAAAAATAATTTAGGAGCATTCATGTTCGCACAAGCGGCTTTGCTGTTACTATGCTTTTGGTGTCCTACAAGTTACCGTACATAATATTTGGAACTTTTACGGCGTCTCTAAATAGAATCACGTCAAATTCCTATGATCTCATAAACATATCTAAATTCTAAGACGCACATCAATTATTGCTCATGTCATCAAAATCGTCTTCTGTATTAGAGGTAACTTCACATTAGGTCATATTTAGTGAAATTGAGAGTTGTGGAATAAAAACTAACAATAGGATTAATATGATAACCGATACTTTAATCCGATTATACCCAATTATCCCTAGCCTCCGAGGTACCCCCGGATTTACCGGTCCAACAATTGGTCTTCGACAATTATGTACTTATGGCTCTTTGCGGGCGCTTAGCCGGTGCATTTGGGGTATAAATTTTATCAGCCAATTCACCTCATAGACTGGAAACATTTTCATCACATAGGGATGGAATTGGATTGGTTAACAGACGGTTTAATTGCTTCTTTTAAACAAATTACCAATTTGATTCTATCAAAATGGCGAACGCTGTTGAAGTAAAAATTTCGAAAGAAAGTCTCTGAACACCATTAATTGACAGCCGATAGCTTTCACCCTACGCTAGTTGGAGAATTTTGTAATTCAAAAACGCCGATATGCGAATACACCATAACAGATGACCAACATGTTAAGCGCCATTGGCCAATTTAGATGCCCCCCCCCTCCTTGTACCTCAACCTACGTTAATGAACAAAAATCTATGACTCTTTGTTTGATTCATTAAGCGTATTTTTAATGTAAAGGAAATAAATACCATTCGCTAAAATGGATATACACGAAATAATACATCCGCTAAATAATGGGTATATATACCAAAAGGAATACAATGCGTTACTTCTAATGCCCTGCGATTGGCTAACCCTTTCCGACGGATTTTACTGATAGGTCACGAACACATTATCCTAATAATAAGTTTTTGTCTCATCAACAGATGATTAGGGACTGTCGGCGTGTTATGAACGCCAGACATCAAGGAAACTTATGATAAGAAAATATACATAATTGATGAGTCGCTGTTTTTGCCTATACACTTCGCAGCTTTTGTGAGACAAATAGGTCACCGAACTGTTAAATAGAACAATGCAAATGAAATGAAAATACGTTTTTGAACTTTAAAGAAGATAAATCAATAGCTCAGTATTTAACCAAATAATTTTAATTAATTAAAAACGAATTAGAATTCAAAATTGATGTTATCTTGCCGTAAAACTACAGGGCCCTGTTTCACGAAATTTTAACTTAAGATAAAATCCAATTTTAGTAGATACTTCAATTTTGATTGGCTAAGCACTAAAATCAATCTAATATTATCCAATCAAATTACTAAAATTGGGATCTTATCTTAGTTAAAATTTCGTGAAATAGGCCCCAGGATCTTAAGACACAATTACCATTTTAAAATCAGTACTTGAGTCGTGTACCCTATGGATTCGGGTGCCATGTTGTAATTAACAAATAAAAACATCCTACAGTATAATGTGGAAGTAAATAGTAAAGGCTGATCCACAAACGACAAAATAATGATTGTTTAGCTAGTTTCGTATCCATCTCATGCAAAATGAGGGCAGAGTATTCTGCCTAGCAGCCGCTGGTTGTCTATTTCAAGGTTACACAAAATAGAGCCACGCGCCTTTAATTCTGAGATAGAAATGACTAGAATTTTGTGAAGGCTAGTTACCTTGGATCATCCTTGACATAGAGATCTATATAAGAGATAAATTATCAAACCACACGTTTCATTCAATGACATATTTAATTAAATAGATATATGCCCCCCCCCCCCCCATCCCGGCTAATAATTTTAGAAAATAAAAAACCCGAATTTGTGATATATTTGGAAGATCAATTTCGCATTCGGTGATCAGTTACCACATTCCAACTCTGTCATAGACTTGCATTGTAGAGTCTGGGCGATTTTGTACCTAGCCCATACTGCTGTAACCTACTGTAAAAAGTTAACACGTGAACCACTTGACAAGAGCTTTTAACGATCATCTAAGTTTGTGGGTATGGGTTCAGCGCGGCGAGAATATTCATTCGCTTTGAAACGCATACTCCGTTTGAGACACCTCCGTCTCTGTTGGGATAAGCTGGTGATTTGACGACGAACAACATCTGGTCACCTCTATTTAGCCTCAAAGCATCGTGGCTGTCTGCTTCGATGATCTCAACGTCGGCCGACCTCGTTTTTACCATATAGCATGTTATGTAAAACTATGGTAGCTTTCACAACACAGTCAACATTTTCGGGTGACAGAGAAAGTTTTTGGTGAATTATCCCCCAACGACTTGTCAGTACACCGAACGCGTTTTCTGAGATTCTCCTCGCTCGCGATAATCTGTAATTGTAAATCCGCTTTGCATCATCCAAATCACAACCTAGGTACGGACGAACGCATTAAATTGCTCATGAGCTGGAAACCTTCATCTCCGATTAGTACATGAGGGCAGGGTTGATCATCCACGATCAATGATTTATCATCCGGTATACCAAGCGTTTTGTTCTGCATCCTTTGACACAATGCACTTTTTCTACAAATGTCAGCATCACTATTTGACCCGTAGGAACCAATGTCCACATATGTAAAGCGTAACCGATTATCAACGAGGGCCATAAGTACGATTGAGAAAGTTTTCTTTTAATCGAACTATGTGCTTCCTGAACAAGCAGGCGCCTGAATCAATACGTGCTTACCGTCTAAACACCAAGACAATTAGGGAACTGCCATCATTCACGAAATCTATTTTCTGTTTGCCGCCAAATTCTTGAGTTGGTCCGGATAGACGAAATTATCGTAGTTGATTCCAAATCGCCTCGCATACTACACGTACGATCATAGACACGGTGGCAACCTACACGCGGTAACTGAATGCTATCGTCTTGTATAAATCGGCCGTTGCCAAGAACCTAAAAGGAAAACAAATTAATTATTAATACAGGTCTATATTTCTGTTGCGGTATAGAAGTAGAAACTCGGCGGAAGAATGTGCGTGATGGCTGTTCAAAATATCGAATGAAAATGAAATGTCGGAACGGGGATGCGGCTATTGAAGTGTTGTCTTGATTTACGAATGCATTGTGTTAATATAATCCTATAATTATAATTTTATATACATGTATATAGTAATTTACTTTCTTCAAGCAAATGGCCAGTTGTTCTCTTGGGTTGGTGGCCTTCCAGTTAGTGTCCTGTTTGCAAATATCTCTAAACCATTGCTCCTCTGTCATTCGGAAATACTATTGGAATTTTTCCGGATGAAAATATAGTTCCTCTACGAGGTGATGGTATTTTCCAAACTCACGTCGCCTCATTCTCCTCCTTCGTTGTTGTATGTTCAAATACAGTACCAAGATCCCGTATGTGTCTGATACCGTCTGAGCCATGATAGTAAATGACAAAATTTATCTCCCACAGACATACAAGCCATCACGAAAGCCGTCGACGGTTTTCCGCGTTCGGGTTCGCGCCCTATTTGAACGGTGAAACTGCTCAAAAGTCGCGTTCGGGTTGGCGATGGACGCGTTCGAGTTTGCTCGTTGTATAAACAGGGCTTAATACTGCCAGGCTGCAATTTTAGCAATCTATTTCTCAAAATATCGTGGCGAAAACATTCGTTCACTATGAGTCGAACTCGCACTGTTCGTTTGAGACTTCTCTGGTAGGACACAATAGTATGGAAGCGTATAGGGGTCAATAGCGCGATAGATACCGCAATATTAAGTTGATAATAAGTCAACATATTGTGATATGCAACTCAAACTGCAATGTGAGTGTGAATCTACTTCCACTTGATCGTATGGAAGCGTATAGGGGTCAATAGCGCGATAGATACCGCAATATTAAGTTGATAAGTCAACATATTGTGATTTTTCTGACGATTTTATCTCTGAAAAGGAAATTTTTGCCGAGTTAATTGAATATCTCGCTAATTTGCATGTCTTCATTTTGTTTTAGATGTAGCGCCCCATTACAATAAATGTTTTCACCTCATTAACCTTTTTTAAAATCCGGTACCGTGGATTTTTTTTTATGTGGTCTTCTTAATAAGATCTTAAATAACCAATATGAATACATTTTGACGTGAAATACCATATTTTCTAAAATTTAAAAAATACAAATGTCACAAACACGCCATGCTTAAATTTGCCGGGTAGCAACAACATCCATGCAATATTCGCATAGAATCCCCGAAACGGACTTTAAGCACTTGCCAACAATAATATTTCAAGTAGAATATAAATAGGAAATAAACGAGACTCACTTAATGAATTATTAATAAAACAAGGATATATAGCTGGTTTACATTATGGATTATAGAACCAAAATACAATATTCAGTATATTGGATGAGTGGCTTGGGCATGTCTTGATATACATATCTATATCAGATCATTTCAAATGGGCGATTGTTTCATCTACGTTCAAGCAAATTACTGAAATAAACCCTCTTGTGTCGAGTCGACGTATAATCTCATTTTCTGTATCTCTTTCATCTTGAAACATTTTGTGGCATATTTCAAATTCATTATTGGCTCTGTTTGCAATGTCACATCACATTATATTACGGTGTAGTTTTCTGTCCGAGGCAAAAACCATCGCCTGAAATAATTTCTTATCAATTTTTATATTAGGGAAAATGCAACTCACACATCGGGGTTCATCAGATTTATTTGCAGCATAAGCATAAATTATAGTGTTTCAAAATATGGTATTATGTACCTGCCCCTTTCCAAGAACACTTATTACACATTGCACAGAAATGACTGTTTTATTATCTAATAATGTACGCCCATATCGTCACTCATGTCCGTCAAGGCTTGTAGCATTCCATTCTAGACTCCAAGCACAAACATCCTAAGTGTATAACGGATTTCTTCCTAATTTGATGTGAAGCATTGAGGTCATTCCTTGGATGAAAGCTATCAAGATAGATTTCTCGACAGATGTTTTTTTTTCAAATTTGATGTGCAGTTTTAGAGCCTTGAGGTGACGAACACTGCAGAATGGAGTCATCAAAAGGTGATGAAAATAAATGTAAAAGGAGCTAAATCGCTTATATTTGGGACTTTGAAATGGACACAAATGGGTCGCAACGCATATAATAATGTAATATGAATATGTTTAAACTGATTTACATTCAATCGTTTCAGTTTATACCCTTATTTCAAATCAGTTATGTTTGGCGAAATACGCCAGAAGTAGCAATCAATGTCAATCTCTAGTTAATCCAGTCCACACCGATAGCATTTATTGCGCATGCTCTCAAGATCAGAACATGACGTGGCGCATATGTCTAGCCTGGTTCTTCGAGTCCCTTGTTATTAATGGCGCTGAAACACATTAAGGTATACGATTCGTGTACCAATGGTAAAATGTTTATTTTTATACGCCCACATTTTTATGTGGACGTATATTGTCGTCGCCCCTGTCCGTCCGTCCGTCCACATTTTTTTGTCAACAGTCTACAGGTCACAATTTTTATCCGATTTCAATTAAACTTACAATATAGGTTTATCACCATAAGATCTCGGTTCCTTTCGATATTGGCATGTATCGGACTGTAACTTCATGGGTTATGGCCCCTGATTGTACGAAAAATCACGTTTTTTTAGCTTGTGAACAGCGTAGAGGTCACAATTTTGAACCGATTTGGATGAAACTTGACATGTGTGTTTATAACCCAAAGATCTTGGTTCCTTTCGATATTTGCGCCCATCGGATCGAAACTTCCTGAATTATGGCCCCTGATTGTCCGAAAAATCGCCCTTTTTAACTTGTGGTCCCTCTGGAGGTCACAATTGTTATCCGATTTAAAAAATCGTTTGATTATATCACCGTTGCATGGTTATGAAGGTTGAGTTCGAATTTCGTGAAAATCGGACCAAAATTGACGGACAAAATGGCCGCCGTTTGTACGCGAATAGTGTGATAATATGTTATATCAAGGTTGTGGACCTTATAGAGGTCACAATTTTGAACCGATTTTGATGAAACTTGACATGTATGTTTATAACCCAAAGATCTTGGTTCCTTTCGATATTTGCGTCCATCGGATCGTAACTTCCTGAATTATGGCCCCTGATTGTCTAAAAAATTGCCCTTTTTAGCTTGTGGTCCCTCTGGAGTTCAAAATTGTTATCGGATTTAAAAAACCGTTTGATTATATCACCGTTCCATGGTTATGAAGGTTGAGTTCGAATTTCGTGAAAATCGGACCAAAATTGACGGACAAAATGGCCGCCGTTTGTAAGCGAATAGTGTGAAAATATGTTATATCAAGGTTGTGGACCTTATAGAGGTCACAGTTTTGAACCAATTTTGATGAAACTTGACATGTATGTTTATAACCCAAAGATCTTGGTTACTTTCGATATTTGCGCCCATCGGATTGTAACTTCCTGAATTATGGCCCCTGTTTGTCCGAAAAATTGCCCTTTTTAGCTTGTGGTCCCTCTGAAGGTCAAAATTGTTATCGGATTTAAAAAACCGTTTGATTATATCACCGTTCCATGGTTACGAAGGTTGAGTTAGAATTTCATGAAAATCGGACCAAAATTGACGGACAAAATGGCCGCCGTTTGTACGCGAATAGTGTGAAAATATGTTATATCAAGGTTGTGGACCTTATAGAGGTCACAAATCTATAACCCAAAGATCTTGGTTCCTTTCGATATTTGCGCCCATCGGATCGTAACTTCCTCAATTAATGGCCCCTGATTGTCCAAAAAATCGCCCTTTTTAGCTTGTGGTCCCTCTGGATGTCAAAATTGTTATCGGATTTAAAAAACCGTTTGATTATATCACGATTCCATGGTTATGAAGGTTGAGTTTGAATTTGGGAAAATCGGACCAAAATTGACGGACAAAATGGCCGCCGTTTGTATGCGAATAGTGTGAAAATATGTTATATAAAGGTTGTGGACCTTATAGAGGTCATAATTTTGAACCGATTTTGATGAAACTTGACATGTATGTTTATAACCCAAAGATCTTGGTTCCTTTCGATATTTGCAACCATTGGATCATAACTTCCTGAATTATGTTAGCTTTTGGTCCCTCTGGAGGTCAAAATTATTATCCGATTTAAAAAAACGTTTGACTATATCACCGTTACATGGTAATGAAGAGAGAGTTTGAATTACGTGAAAATCGGACTAGAATTGACGGACAAAATGGCCGTCGTTTGTAGACGAATAGTGTGAAAACATGTTATATCAAGGTTGTGGACCCTATAGAGGTCACAATTTTGAACCGATTTTGATGAAACTTGACATGTATGTTTATAACCCAAAGATCTTGGTTCCTTTCGATATCTGTGCCCATCGGGTCATTACTTCCTGAATTATGTCCCCTGATTGTACGAAAAATCACCCTTTTTAGCTTGTGGTCCCTCTGGAGGTCACAATTATTATCTGATTTAAAAAAAACCGTTTGATTATAAAAACCAAACAAATTCTAATGATTTTCTGATAATTCCTTAATATGCGACAACTCTTGTTGACTGCCCGGACGATTTGGCTGCTGTGTGGGCGTATGTTTCGTTGCCTGGCAATCTATTTTTATTTTAAATATTGGATATCAGAAGCCCATCTTCTCCCGGCAAGGTCACATCATCTATTTTGATTTAAATTGACAAATAATTCGTCTTTTCAATCTCGAAGAATTTGGATGACATCGGGTTATACACTTAGCTACTTTAATCCTATTTCAAAGGGGACAATATCATATCTATCGAATCCTCTCCTCAACCACAATGTTATGCCTGAACACATATCGTCCTATAGGCCTACAAGTAAACATGGCATTAAATATTTTGAATTTTAGACAGACCACTTAGCAGTTGGACCGGACATTTTTTTTTTATGTTTGATAAGATAATAAAGCCAGGACACAAGAGAATAAAAGATTGCCTTTCGGTGAACGGTGGAGTGTAGGCTAATTTGCAAATACAGAATGAGAAATGTGCACATTGTCCAATACGACTTTTAGACAATGAATTGAAATTGGGGTTAACGCACTACTTTTCTGACATTTCAAATCAATACCCAAGTCGTCATTAGCCCAGTCGGAGTAGAACGTTAGACCCCATTTCATTTAATTTCATAATCAATATTCCAAACTTTTTAATCTCAACAACCGTAAGGCATTACCAAAATAAAAAACTATTTGAAACTAATTTCGACATAAAATAGAAAGAACTCTTCACAACATGAGAATTTACATTTTGCCAGTGTTGAAGGGAAATCGTGGCTTCTATGTAGTTGAACCAAATAGAATATTATTTCTTGCTTATATTTTGTCCCTATTCATACACAGTTGAGGTCGGCAAATTGTTTTTGTAGACATTTTCAGAGTAGAACAAAACATGCTGGTCTATATGAAAGCAATCGAACATAGACAGTCTAAATTTGGACACAGAATGACTTCAATCAGACCTCTTTTTTTAGCCTCAACTACGATTTAGTATTGTCAGATAATCAGAAATTGTTTCTGCTCTGTGAACATACCCTATCTTTTCGTGTAGGCCGTGATCGTGGATTTTAATCAAATATATATTTTTAGATGCATGCGTTATTGGTATATTCTTTTCCATTCCATTGCGGATCCAGGAATCTTTGATGGGGAGGGGGGATTCTTTCCTCTCCCACCTTGAAAACTTTTGAGAAACACATGATGTCTATCGTCATTTTGACGTATAACTGGAGTAACCAAAGGTCATTTTGACAAAATTCAGAAACTGGCATAATTCGTACTGATATGCAATAAAATCAGTTCGATACGATTTTGACAGGAAACTTTAAGGAAAAAAAAAGACAAAAAACATAAATCGGGACTGTGTCAAACAGCAATATAAAATTCAACACATAAACTACTCGTTTACTTTTATACAATACGCTTTTCAGAAGTCCATCTGAGGATAAAGCGCGCGACTGCGACACTTTTCTTGTTTTACAATTTGTTTATGTAGCTGAGCTATACCCTCCGTATCCGCATTCTTTTTTTACGTGGGCAAGGGAATTCTGTTCCTTTGATTCGACATTACTTGACACTCTGTCGTAAGAATTACTTCAATTTTCAACTAATAGTGGCAGCTATGTTGCGTGAGTAGCGCATATTTATATGTGTTGTAACATTGTGACAGTCACACGTTTTGGACTTCTTTTCTTTTTAATAACAACTTATTGAATTTCTAAATTCAGAAGTATGTTGCTTAAGAGTGCGAGTTCAGATTTGTAACGTCGGCCAGGGAGTAGTCTCTGTGCATGAGCAGAACAGTAGGACGTTAAACCACATTTCATTCATTTCCTCTGCGCATTGACAGTTGTATATCGGGTCTTCTCTCTACTCCCGCTTCCCCCGGTGACTGGTATTGATGCTCTCTAATGACGCGTTTTCGATGTCCCGGTGTATCTTACTAAACTGTTGAAGTTGTACTTCAGATTATCTTTTACTGAACCGTACAAGTTGTACTGCTCCCAACGTTTTAAATTCCATATCCCTATACTATAAAATCGTGATTTTCAACATTCCCAGTGTAAAATTAAATGTTGTGGTTGTAATTGATTTGTTGATATTTAACTCGGAAATGAAAACAATATTCCCACGTGTAATCTTAATTGATATTATTAACATTCAGCATCTAAAACGAGATTTACAATCGCCCAGTGT
This sequence comes from Patella depressa, assembly GCA_948474765.1. Lineage (NCBI taxonomy): Eukaryota > Metazoa > Mollusca > Gastropoda > Patellidae > Patella > Patella depressa. The sequence goes on from OX419716.1 coordinate 20,235,710, forward strand.
GTGTCATTGCTTCGTAACATATCTACATCTTAAAGTAGCTAAGTCGTACACGTTGAAAACACGAACTATTAATCAATTCAAATCAACATTAGTGTTGTTATCTTACCTTGGAAAGGTAGGCTTCTGATATCCAATATTTAAGACAAAGTAAACGTTTACCATTGGTACACGAATCGTGTACCACAGTAAGTTTCAGAGTCCTTTGTAACAAGTGACCAGAATGAACAAGGCTAAACAAATTCCACAACTCAGTCAAGCGACGAGAGCATAACTTATCTAGAGAGCATGCGCAATAGACTAGAATAGCCAGACACTAGAAATTTCTATTGGGTTGAGGCTCATGCCGTATTTCGCTGGACATAACTGATTTCATATACAATCAGTTCATATTATTATATGCGTTGCGACCCATTTGGGTCAATTTCTATTAGCGATTTAGCTCCTTTAAATGCCTTAAAATGTTTAATCATATAACAAGAGAATAGAGTGGCAAAGTAACAACACACAGTCACCTCACATAATATGAGCTCATCAAGTGTAAACACGCTCGTATTTGTGTATGATACCTGTCTCAACTTACCGTACTATGTAATCATTTTTGTCCATGGTGATACTGCCACTTTAAATCATACCAAGATTGCTCTTTCAAAAATATTCAATTTGCAACGAAATGTCTTTTAGGAAAAAAAGAGAAGTGTGTCGATGATCAATATCTCTGCACTTTGTCTCCACAACGTGCAGCTTTTTTCTTTCAGAAATATCAATCATATATCTGTCAGTTTACAGCTAAGAATGGTATCCAAATGACGTTGATGCCGCCTTTGTCTGTGAGGCTTATGAATAATAAAATATCAAATTTACATGGGTTAAAACCCGACAAGAAATAATTTCTCTCGGGTACATGTATAAAATATGACACCATCGACCCCAAACGGCATATTCAAAGTCCATAAATACACAATGATAAATCTGGTGAATGGTAAATAAATTGCACCACTGGAAGTAGTCAGTTTCATAGATCTTGACATATGATTAATTTGAAAATGAAAATATAGATGTCGGAAGAACAAAGCTTTATAATGGTAGCAACAAAACAGCGTGCTCAAGATTATATCAGGCGGGTACATCAACGCTGGATATTTTTTTTTAAAAAAGTAAATATTAAACCCATTACATATTATCGATAGGCAGCATAATTTTATACAACAAGACAGTTAAATTCCTGACACATCCCTCATTATTATCTATATTAAACCAAAATTGCTCAATATTGTCATTCAGACAATCTGTGCTATCATTTAGAACGTTGATTTCTCGATTACAGACTAGTTCCCTTTTAAATATAGGTTTAAGCAGTTTAATCGACTATTAACAAAAGGTTAACGCTGCTTCAAGCTATATATTGTCGAACTAATTGGGATAGATTTCGAGATTTAACCTAGTTAAAACATAACTCACTGCTAATATTCTAACGGGAGATAATATAGTAGGCAAGCAATAGGTGACACTCAAAGCTAGAGTCCAGGCACACAGCTAAATGGTTGGGCACCATCGAGCAACTTGAATTATGAGTACTGGTTGCGCATGTTACTTGAATATTGTAAATCGACCCTTGTTCATTCTGTCGTTTGATCCTCTAACATTCCTGCTGGGGAAATCTGCCATCTTGGTATGTGGACGATAGCTTACCCCTTGAAAAGGACAAATTTAAAGCTTTTAGTTATTCATGTTTTGTTAACGTCTACCATAAACCTAAACCCACATCCATTATCATAAATCTCATCCGTCAGCACCCTTTCTGATGGTTTATTGTCCCTTAAAACATAGTTAAAGGTATATTACCGATATTTTACAGGCGCTGTATAGTTTTCATTGATGTTCTGAAAAATAAAGCAAATCTTAAACCAAGGTGCGAGGAACAGCCGAAGGCGAATTTAAGTTTTAATTTTTAAAACAATTTAAATCCCTAAACCAAAGATGTCTGAAAGCGCAGTAGATTTATTGACACATAAATCGAAGAAACTACTGCGAAAAATTAAGCGATTTGATTGTTATTCGATTTGGCTAACACCGGTTTTCCCACGCTCTTTATGGGAATATCTAAATCCACTTTATCTTTATACGCCCACACTCAAGTGACTGTTAGTGGCTCGTAGGGTAGAACTGGCCTCGTTCTACGTTCAGAGTTATCAATTCTTGTCGAAGGCGAAACAGGGCAGTGCATGTTCACAATAACAATAAATGTTTTTACAACCAGAAAATCCGAGGTGAGCAGCTGACCAGGCAAAATTTAGTGCCCTCTCAGCACACTGTATGGCTTATCTGAGTATTCATTAGCACAGTTGGGGTATGTTAAACTAATTATGTACGTCGTACAAAGCGATATGTGGGAAATTTTGCTCTTTCCTGGGCCCTCAGGCTTTTTTCAGATTTTAGCTTTCAAGGGTTCTCTTATTTGCATACCAATGTGTACACAGGACTTCAGTCTTTTGACTCATCCGGACTAGACACTTGCCTTAGCTGACCCTCCATCCCGGGGAACTTTCTCGGCCAACAACGGAAGCGAAACCGAGACCTGGTAAGCCACCCAACATCTTAAACAACTTACCGAGCGATACCGTAGCTCGGTTCAAGATAGAAAGAACCATTTACTATCGAATTTGGCGTGGTATCAAACACTTTTGTCGCCCCGACCGCCTTTAGTAATAATCACTAACACCTTGTCACGACTCTGGAACTCTACAAATGAATAAATGCCAATATTTCATTGTCCATTAGTCTTCTTTGATAGATATACAACTGATATAATGCTTTCGGCAGATAAGTAATTATATTATTACAATCATGTTATTAGCTTATTTGGTCATCTAGGGACGTACTCGAGAGATCGCGGTTAAATTCGTGATAGTTAATGGAAAAGCGTAATACACGTTTCAGTTAAAAGCTAAATGATCTGGGAAAAGGGAGAATTGGATACATTTTGGTTACGGGCTAGGGTTGTCGTGTGAATTGTGTTTGTACAAAAGTATGATTATTTATTTCTAGTACACAATGAAACAATGGATGAATGATATGGGGTTTAATGTCCAACGCTGTTTCCTGCCAGGCCCGAACCGAAGTCCTGCGCCACTGGGGAACCTTTTATTGGCCAACACCGGTCCTTCTGGTTAGCAAGTCACCGGAGAGATATTGAAATAACAATAAAGCTATGCAATATTGCATGAAAACCGAAGCAAAAGTGGTGATTGACAAATCTGTTAAAGGTTTTAGCTTCCAATTTCCATACAACAATCCATATACTCTGCAATGAAACCCAAGACAGATATGTTCTTTTAGCGTACACGACAACATAATATACACAGCACAATTGTTTTCGTCAGATCCAGATAAGTGGAGCCCCCCCCCCCCCCCCGCGTACCACCAAAAAAGGAATCCAAACCTAGACTGGAAAACTCCGATCAACGTATTTTCTTTTCGTCCTGGTTAGAGAAAAATCCACTGTTTTTAAAATATGTATAGTACCGCCCCAATTAGTTCCTTTCGGAACGCTCCCTTACGGATACAGACTCCATATTGCTCGTGCCGCCTTTACCAGGCAACTTGGCACAAATAAATAGACGTCAAACCGCATTTCATTTCAAGATAGATATGAGGGAAAATGCTCATGGAAATAGAGATCAGAATATAGTGACAAGTATCAATATTGATTGTAATGTACACGAACCTGTAGAGCAGTAAGTAATGTCTAATGACAAAATACTTTACTTTGTGTCATTTTGTTCTTGTTCCAAATATTGGAAAGGTGGGGAATCGTGTAAAACACTCGTTGGAATAAACCAGACATTCGTGTTGTCTGATTTTTTCTTCTTTTTTTTTTTAAAAAAACACAACCATGAATGGTATAATTAGAAATATATATTTTGCAATGAATATATTTATATTTAATTAATGGTCACGGAATATTTACTAGTCATTATCACGGCGTTCGTTTATCACTTCACATTATTGAAACACAAAAACAGATTCCACATTGCATATATATAATTATTTATATTAAAGCAATTATGAACCCGCATAACACTCGTTTTATTAGTAAAAAAATATACCTAAATGAGATAAAAGCAGAACAAGTAAATAATAATAAAATGGAGATTATGTTTCAAAACACATAATCTGTAAATAACAAAGTAGCCCATTAAGTACTAGTTTCGGTGAAACTGATTTTTTTTTTGAATATGTAAATGTCATATGGCGGAAGCTGATGTGTGAAGTTCCCTGAAACAACCTCGCACAATAATTGAATAAGCCGACAAATATATATCCCCTGAAGGCTTCGAATGTTATCTTTTATGAATTCTTTTGGGAACTGAACTTTAGGACGTACACCCCATTTCATTTTATTTCTTTTGTGAACTGCTGATGCTTCAGGTAAGTGGGTTAATGGTAAAATAACGCAAGTGTACTCCGCAATCAAATGGTATATGATGTGATACAAATAGTTGGCATACTCTACTATGTACCCATCACGACTCTGTGGCATAAACAAAATGACCAGAAAAGGCTTGCAGTTTCTTGTTGTGTCTCAAGAGTTGACATCTCCGTATGTTGCTGTATTGCATCGGGAATCGCGTTGGATCATGTTAGGGTGTTCTCGGATCGCGTTGGTAATGTTTGATCGTGTGGGTATGGACACATTAATCATTATCAAGCGTTCTGTTTCCATAGTTTAAGCGAGCGCTAGCTATGTATGATAAAAGTAAGGGTAGACATATTTCTTCAGATTGGATACTGTTCTAAAGCTACACATATTTTAAGGAGTGTAATGGCATTTACAATAATTGAGACAAGAAGTTATCCATCACGTTTGATAATTAATATGCACTATGGTCGCGTATGCCATGCAATCGACAATTGTACACTAAATCGTGAATTCTATCTTCAATTCCCGTGCCTTGACCAATATATATATAGTGGTGTATGTGGCGTTAATTTTATGTCTTCCTTAATTATGAGGCTTTTTGTACGTAACCATTAAACCACGAACCACTTATTGGTAATGCGTGTGAAACGTGTATAAAACGAAAACAACAGTTTGTATTCCGCTAATTATAACTTAATAGCATAATAAATTGTACAAAAATCATGAACTTTTTATTGATGGGAAAAGTCTACTTAATGTCACCATCGATAACAGTAGTGTTACAGATAGTCTTGTGCAAATGAATCTTAAATGAAGACAGTGTATGGATAAGGACAAAGCCATTAACCTGTAACTAGGTACATTCACGTTGGCATCTACCTGTTTTTTTCTGAAATGATAAAGATGTCATTTATAAGTGACATAATCATTCATCCCGTCTATAAAGAGTGAAAGGGTATTCTGCTGTAGGTAGCATAGTTCGGTGTAGTTTGCTGGCTATCAGGAGCGGTATTGATTTTTAAACCTAGATGACGTTATGTTCGCTTAATGTAATTGTTGGTACAAAAACCACAGATGGGAAACTGATAGCAGAACAAGATGTCGATCTTAAGTAATGTGAGTACAATGCTTCAAAGTTAATATTTAATAATATATTACATGCTGTAATTTTATACCCTAATTTGTATCTTCTACTAGTGAATTATATGTTATTTTCCTTTTGCCAGACTTACATGAAACGCCGTTTAACGCATGGACACACTTGGCATGGGTCATTTTGAGATTATAAGGAATATAAATACAATGGTAGATTTGCGATGCTCTTATCTCTTTGTGCACACGTCTAATGCGACACGGGAAAACACTTTCCCTGCTGGACATAATAGTCTAATGGTTGGTAACCAGGCATAACATGATTTTTTGTTATGATGTGATCGATTTGAACACACTCTCGTATCAGAATTATAAAGAAGTCAAACATACATATAAATATCTCCAAAAAGAACCTAGAGCGAAAGTGTCAGGTGTCTTGCTGCCTGCAACTTGTTATGACGGAGACATGGGACATAATTGTTAGGAAAGGCACCTGGCGTTTTTGTACCGACATCAGAAAGCTATAACGCACATTTGTAAGAAAGATCGACCAAACATAAATGAGTTATACAGTGGGAAGCATCCATATAGATCTCACAAAGAAATAGTTATTTTCTATTAGCAGATCTTTTCTCCTGACTGAAATACTTCAATAATTAACTTGTCAGAAGTAAGGAATTTAACATGCTTGTTCAGGTCAATTAAGCAATTTATATGAAAATAGGTATACTGCAGTAGTTGTAATAGAATTCTGTATAGAAAACATGTTTAAATTGCCGGTGTGTTTCACTCAAGAGCTTTTTCAAATATCACGCAAGCTTTAATAAATGGGCTACAAGTTATTGCCATCACGTCTATGATGGAGTTCTGTCTTATATAAATGGGTTTATAATTTATTGCCTGGTGTCTTTATTAATAGCTTCACAGAAATGGCGATACAGCCGGAAAACATGCAATTGGAGGTATATGTTAATGAATCACACATTTACAGAAAGGGCGATACAATCGAAAAACATGCAATTGGAGGTATATGCTAATGAATCACATATTCACGTCAGATAAAGGGGCGACTGTTTGCATTTACACCAACGAAAATATAAAGTGGTATTAGAGCCATGGGCAAGTCTCTAACGGCTTGACACAACAGTTACATCAGGAGGTTTTAATTAGATTTTGTTGAAACTTTAGTGGGTTTTAAGAGGTGTTAGCGAAATATACTCGCATATACCTTGCTCTGATTAGCCCAATGCTTTGGTTTTAATGGATCTTCAAGGTTATGGTATGGGAATTGCCTACTGAATCCATACATTTCGCTATTTGGAGTTCCTACAATATGGAGCTGAATAGTTCTTAGTGTATGGTATTGTGGTCGCCCCTGTCCGTAGGGATGTCTACATGTTGTTCTGGGCCCTTTAGAGGTCAGAAATTTTATCCATTTTGATACATAAATATATGGTTATATCCCAAAGAGCTTGGTTCCTTTTGATAGTGTTGCATGACGGACAGTTACACTGTGGCTATCTGCTTTTTTGGCAACCGCTTGTCTTTAAAGTGTTGGGAACGTTCCATCTATTAATGTCTCAACACCAACCCGAAGTGCAATTAGTTAATCAATATATTAAAGCATTAGGAATTATACTAGAAAGATCAATAACATGATTGGCTTGATGCTAGTAATTTCATTACAAGAAACACTGTTAAAAGGCACTTCAAAGGGCAGTAAAGTCCGTTTTATTTTTGTAAGATTAAAGGAGCTAAATCGCTATTATTTAGCAACTAGATATGAAGCCCACCTTTTCACGGCGAGAAAACATCAACGTTGATTTAAATTGACCAATAAGTATTGTTTGCAATATCGAAGACTGTGGATGGTATTAGGTTGTCTCCTTTAAGTCAAAGGTTCAGCTTGGACTTAAGTCAAACCATATCATCTATTCAGTACAGTAATTACACAGACGCGAATACTACAGGTAGCCAAGGGTTTGCAAAGAATGGTCGACATTGCCACCCCCATTGCACAAACCATCGTCCAATATGTACAAAGCCAGATAGTTATTTCTCCCCTACTGTCATTTACAAACGTATACTAGACATACGGCATACACAACATTGTTTTACCACAATGAATAAAAGAAACTGCAACCAACGGGCAAAGTATAATACTTCCAGACTATTTCCTCGCAGGTGTATACAATTATATGCGGTCGAGTTAAATGAGATCTGTAGACACATTTTCTGCGGAAGCTACTGGTAATTGAGGAAACCGCATGAGGTTATTTACACCTTTAGGGAACTTTTACAACCTGAAAAGACTCCAATAGAAATACTGCAAAATATTGTAATTAACAATCTTCAGCCATGAGTAGACACATACAGTTTGTTGCATTCAAAATAAATTGGTACTTTTAAATCGGATATCCATGGGTCTATCTGGCTGTTGAAATATTAATTGAATATGTGTTCGAATGAACCATTGCTACAATACACTATCGATGTATCGAGTTCTGTAGTGTAAGACCGACAAAAATCTATAAACAAAAATTCAATAATCCTATTATTTGAACCGGATATCATGTCTGTGGTACAGAGGCAAGTGCTCGTGGTTAGCAGTCGGCATTGACTCAATAAACTGGATTACACTGTTCTATTTCCCGTGGCTTATTCACTGTAGACCTTGACATCTGGGTATCTTCTAGCGTCTGCTTACAGAACATTGTGAGGCAAAATTATACACATCCAACAACTATTTTTGTCTGATACCCCCTCCACATCTTTAACTATGAACATTTCTAAATATATTTCAGTAGACGTATATTGTCGACGCCCATGCCCGTCCGTCCACAACTTGTTTGTGGGCTCTACTTAGGTCACCCTTTTTATCCGATTTTGATAAAACCTGAAAAATGGGTTTGTCTCTCGATATTTCATATATTAGCATCTTTATCCCGATTTTGATGAATCATAACAAGTATGTTGACAACCCAAAGATCTCGGTTCCTACCAATATTCGCGTAAATCAGGTCGTAACTTCCTGGATTATTGCCCCTTTTTGTACAAGGTCACACCTTCTACTCTATCTGATTGCAAAAGTCGATTTAATTATCACGTTTACACCCCCATGATGGTTGAGTTCGAATCTCGAGAACATCGGACCGAAACTGCCAGATAAAATGGCAAATACATGTAGTGTAATAGAATGCATAACCATGGTTGTAGTTCCCAACCTTTAGTGTACCATGCCCCACGTATTTGTATAAGAGAGAGGGAGGGGAAATTTGTGACAACTGATATGGTTGATCTTACAATGATAGACTGGCAAGGGGGCTTCTCCCAGAGTTGGCACTCGACGCTCCTAACTTAGGATATCAGGCAAGGACCGACAAAGTTTTAGTTCTCTCTTTTCCACAACATAATCACAATACAATCACCCTGGCAAATAAAATTAATGTTTAAATACATAAAACTGAAGTTGAATGATGGATCTTAAAAGTCATTGAGTATCCAGGGGCGGATCGAGAGCGCGCCGCAAAATGAGGGCACTGACCGCGGAGACGGGGCACGCCGCTGAGAGGGGGGTGGGGCCCCCAAGAAAATTATCCGTCATTTCCTTGCCTCTCTAGCCAATTCAAGAGCTATTTGGCTGATATTTTCGTCTAAACATTCGGAAATCGTAGAAAAAGAGCCTCAAAATCGAACAAAAAAGCTAGTTGAAAGGCACTTTCAGTAGTAAAAAAAGGGCACGCGCTCCTCATTCAATCCGCCTCTGGTATCAGTTTACAAATTGAGAGATAAAGGGATTAAAAATCAGTAATTAACACAGGTTAATCAGAAAATTGATAACTCTTAAGAGATGGTGCCATGTACACCATAATATGTATGGGGAGGAGACAGCCGTTTTCGACTTATTTGTACCATAAGTTGTTTTGGTGTAAAAGTAATATTGAGATTTTTTCTTATTGAATTTATTTTCAAATTGCCCTGTGAATAGGTCATAACTTTTATCCGTTTTTGATGAAACTTAACATATCATGTTTACACCTCAACGATCTCGGGTTTTTTTGATATTCGCGCATCTAGGGGTCACAGTTTGTATGGGATTTAACAAAACGTTTAAATCTATCACCATAATGCCAGATGAATTCGAATTTCGTGAAAATCAGACGGAAGCAGTCCGACATAATTTTCGGTCCCCGTACTCAAATAGTGTAAAGGGATGCAATACCAAGGTTGTGAAACCTCCCGGGGTCACAGCCATCATCTGATTTTGATGAACCTTAAACTATATGTTAACATCCCAAAGACACCGGTTCATTTCGATACTTTCGCTATCAGACTGTTACTGGATTATGACCAATTATTGTCCGAAAAAATCGCCCTTTTAGCTTATTCTCTGTCAGTATTTTGCGAAATGTGGACGTATGTTGGTTGCAACAGTTTATTATTTGTAAACCCACTTTACTGGACGTTTATTTTATTTGTGTATATTATATATAAATAAATATAAAATATGTCATACTGTCGCATCGGAGATTGTGAACACTCGAGTATTTAGCGGATTCTTTAAAAAGTTGGTGGGAAATATTGAGGACATAAGAGGATGCCCCCGTCCCGGAGTTAACAGTTATCCTAAATACGATATAGACTTCAGTTGTTAACAATTTAATTTCAAGTTTGAGGTCATGAAAGGGTAAACTATTATTGACAGTCAGCGTTTCGTATTTACACCGCTTTTCAAAAAAACACTCGTGGACATGTATCAAATCTGGTGTGAAAAGGGGTTGGGTGGTCTAATAGTGTAAGGACCAGGGTCTCCTGATTAACACGGTTATCTACAAGTCCCCATGTTACCCCACTGGGAAATACCACAATCATCATGCAAATTATTGACATAAAACAAAACCATGTTTGTCCCAAAATAACATTTTTTTTTGTCGAGTGACTCCATCTATCCATCCGTTGCCGAAAAACCATGTGATCGCGATAGATGCAATACGTTTTAACAAACATGTAAACACGAAAGAGATATGAATTGTTGAAGGCAACCCCAATAAAAATTTTTGTCAACATCCAAGTTTCGTTTCCGGATTGGCTGCTGTAGAGACACTCCTGCTGTGTGGGCATATTTCCATACACACCGTAATATAGAATGAGGTGTATTTTCAGGTATACAATTAGATCCCCGAGTCGTTGCACCCCCTCGTTTCCTTTAGTTACTGAAGCTTCAAAACCGCAATTGTTTTTATTGCTGTATCCCACTGTCTAGTGGAGCAAGGGTGGTTCAGCGAGTAAGTAGTTGGCTCGCTAACCTGAAGGTGTTCGATCTCTGCGTTGGCCGAGATAGTTCGCCGGAATTTTCTGGCGAGGTTCCGCTTTGTCAGTGATGGAAGACAGAGGGATTAAGTATAGTCGTTCGGATAGTCCGAAAAACGGTGGTTCCGTGTACACATTGGCATGTACCTAAAAGACCCCTTTGCAGTTCGAACTCGATTTAAGAGTGCCTACTATCGGTTTAGGGACCCAGTCATATTGGTTTTCGCATGCAGTGCCATATGTCATACTTTGTCTCTGTACAGTTCGTACGACCTGAATTTTCGTTCGCTACCTGTTTTTGAATAAAATCTGTTATTCATGACAGTCAAATATAGACTGGGTTTGAAAAATATAAGTGAATCCAGGCACCAAACCACATTTCCCCGCACTTGTTTTAGATCTAAATATGATAACTGAAGATCGAAGTGCAGTTTTCAAGAAATAAGTTAATGCAATGAGAAGTTTAAACTATAGACATTTATCTGCTTCAGGTCGTTGTGTTGTTGCTCGTATGTAGTCTTATTACGTAAAAACATGTATGAAGCAATCCAATATATCAAGAATCAAACTATATCGCTATTGATGATGTAATTACAAGTGTTTCAATTGCTTTAGGGCAAACTATATTGATGTTAAGGATTTCTCTGGAATGAATGTTTGTGTTTTTGTGATTGATCTCTGGCGTTAAACCTTTTATTTAAAATTAAAGACTTTTTGTCTGTCAAGCGCAAGTAGAATTTATTGCCATTGCCCGAAGGTCCAATTTACAGTTATCCGTCGAACGCAGAATGTATGCCTTAATTAAATTGAACATTGTTAATTATTCGTCGCTACTATTTATTCCTTTCTTTTCAAAGTAATAGCTTGGTTGACATATATTTCATTATCTTTAGAATGTTGTTATACACAGCGCAAACTTATATGGAATTTAATTTTTTGCTTTTTAATGCGCGTTCCGGCTATGCTCCTTCAGTCGTTAAAATAATATTAGGTTACATAATTAATATCTATCAGTATCAAATATAAGATACCTTAAAATCTTTAATTGTGTTGATAAAATAATTAGGAATATTTGGAAATATCGAATCTTGATATTAAATGAAGTCTAACAAAAACTCGCACTTAAGTACACAATGTCACTTTACTAAAAAATCAATTATCTATTGTTTATTCAAATTGATACATTATCCCATTTTATATTTGCTTTAGATAAGTATTGATTCATAAATAATTTTGTAGCGTAAATACGTCATGTATATGTCAGGAATCAAATGTATAAACAACCTTTTGTTAGGCATCCAGACGTCTCGATTACCAACGGCAACTATATAGCAATATACTTAAAAGCATCCCCCCCCCTTTTTTTTAGAAATATGTCTTGACTGTGGGAAGCAAAGGTGGCTCAATAAGGCGCTGGCTCACTAGCAAGTTTGTCTTGGGTTCGCTCCCGAATGGCCATGGTGTACCATCGGTTTCGAAGCATAAAAGTATAAAAAAAAATATAAAGTAAACCACAAGGGTAATAGTCACCTGCGTCCCTCTTGCAAATCTGTGTCAGGTAATTCGTAAACATACTCCGCCTCGTGTGGTGGGTCAATACAGACACATAGTACTATTATATTGGGACATTAAATATAAAGGACAATGTTGATGACAGATGTCCACCAGCGTTACATATGCGAAAGCACTGGATAAACATGTTCCAAATATAATTTTAACGCAGAGATCTTTGCGACGGATGATTATCCCTCGTACTGGCTGAAGTAGAGTCCGATGACAGCTGCACAGGCGATATTTAGCTAAGGGTTGTTATATGAGATTATGAGGGGATATCAGTTTGAAACCAATTATTTGTAAAAAGACTTGGAAAACTTGACTGTCACGAGATCAGTGCATTACCTTGTGGAGCCAGGATAGCGGTGCTGCATTCCGCACATAAATAATTCCAACTGTCAATGGATCTTTTACGTACATGTCCATATGTATATGGGGGGACCTCGTTTTTGTCCAATCCGAACGACTATAGGTAGCTACTTGCCAGAACCACTGTATTGCATCATTGACAAGGGGAAAATATCCCGATGAATTTTCGCGGCTTTGGGACCTCAAATTTAGCGAGCCAACGTCTTACTGGGTAACGAATAATATCGATACTGAAAAAGATCACTTAAAAATTAGTGCCTCTATCTCGTTCATAAGTTTGCTTTGCAACGGGTAGGGTTAACTCAGGAACGTCGATTATCGACAGGATTCCCCCCCCCCACACACACACACTAAATTGCAGAAAATAAGACATCCCGGATAACTACTGCATAATAGGTTCAGAAATTGCAGACTTACTAAACCGTCTCCATCCTTACATTATTTTTTTCGTCTCAACTACTGTAAACAGTCTGTTATCTAGGATAAACAAAGAACAACTAGAACGCCTTCGTTGGCTTCGTATCAATGGGCATATTGAATTTAATTTATTTGTTTTAACTAGGTATCTGGGCCCTGTTTCACGTAATTTTAACTTAAGATAAAATCCAATGTTAGTAGATACTTCAATTTTGATTGGCTAAGCACTAAAATCAATCTAATATTATCCAATCAAATTACTAAAATTGGGATCTTATCTTAGTTAAAAATTTCGTGAAATAGGCCCCTGTTTAGTAATGTGTTGCAAATATTAATAATATTGCTTGAATTGTAGAGAAATGGCCTTTTTATACGCCCACATTTTCATGTGGACGTATATTGTCGTCGCCCCTGTTCGTCCGTCCGTCCACAAATGAAACTTAAAATATAGGTTTATCACCTTAAGATCTCGGTTCCTTTCGATATTGGCTTGTATCGGACTGTAACTTCTTGGGTTATGGCCCCTGATTGTACTAAAAATCACGTTTTTATACGCCCACATTGAAATGTGGTCGTATATTGTCGTCGCCCCCGTCCGTCCGTCGGTCCGTCCGTCCGTCCGTCCGTCGGTCCGGCGTCCACAATTGCTTGTGGACGCTCTAGAGGCTAAAGTTAATATCCGATTGAGTTTAAATTTATACACAGTGTTTAAGGTCATGAAACGAAGAAGCCTATTGTTTTTCAGCGATTTCCGATAATTAGTGCCAGAGTTATGGCCCTTGATCACTTCAAAAAATCTTGTGAACGCCCTGAAAGCCAAAGTTAATATCCGATTGACTTTAAATTTATACACAGTGTTTAAGGTCATAAGACGAAGAAGCCTATCGATTTTCAGCGATTTCCGATAATTAGTGCCAGAGTTATGGCCCTTGATCACTTCAAAAAATCTTGTGGACGCTCTAAAAGCCAAAGTTAATATCCGATAGACTTTATATTTATACACAGTGTTTAAGGTCATAAGACGAAGAAGCCTATTGATTTTCAGCGATTTCGGATAATTAGTGCCAGAGTTATGGCCCTTGATCACTTCAAAAAATCTTGTGGATGCTCTAAAAGCCAAAGTTAATATCCGATTGACTTTAGATTTATACACAGTGTTTAAGGTCATAAGACGAAGAAGCCTATTGATTTTCAGCAATTTCCGATAATTAGTGCCAGAGTTATGGCCCTTGATCACTTCAAAAAATCTTGTGAACGCCCTGAAAGCCAAAGTTAATATCCGATTGACTTTAAATTTATACACAGTGTTTAAGGTCATAAGACGAAGAAGCCTATTGATTTTCAGCGATTTCCGATAATTAGTGCCAAAGTTATCTCCCTTGATCACTTCAAAAAATCTTGTGGACGCTCTAAAAGCCAAAGTTAATATCCGATTGACTTTAAATTTATACACATTGTTTAAGGTCATAAGACGAAGAAGCCTATCGATTTGCATCAATTTCCGATAATTAGTGCCAGAGTTATGGCCCTTGATCAGATCAAAAAATCCTGTGGATGCTCTAGAGGCCAAAGTTAATATCCGATTGACTTTAAATTTACACACACTGTTTAAGGTCCTGAGACGAAAAAGCTTACTGATTTTCATCGATTTGAAATAATTACTTCCAGAGTTATCTCCCTTGATCACTTCGAAAAACCTTGTGGCGCTGTAGATGCCAAACTTATAAATCATCCAATTGACTTCAGATTGATACACAGAGTTTAAGGTGTTCAAACGAACAAGTATTTTGATTTTCAATGAATTTTGATAACTGAACAGCTAAATCCATGATGTTAAATGTTTCCTATGCTAATTGTTACCTTGGGGCAAAACTTTATAAAAAGCAAACAAATTCTAATGATTTTCAGATAATTACATAATGAGTTGTTACTCAGATTTTAGTGTATTACAAATGTTTTATTACCCAAAAAAAAGTAAAAATATGCGACAACCCTTGTTGACTGCCCGGACGATTTAGCTGCTGTGGGCGTATGTTTCGTTGCCTGGCAACCTATCTTTTAGCTTGTGAACAGTGTAGAGGTCACAATTTTGAACCGATTTGGATGAAATTTGAAATGCATGTTTATAACCCAAGGATCTTCGTTCCTTTCGATATTTGCGCCAATCGGATCGTAACGTCCTGAATTATGGCCCCTGATTGTCCGAAAAATCGCCCTTTTTAGCTTGTGGTCCCTCTGGAGGTCAAAATTGTTATTCGATTTAAAAAACCGTTTGATTATATCACCGTTCCATGGTTATGAAGGTTGAATTCGAATTTCGTGAAAATCGGACCAAAATTGACGGACAAAATGGCCGCCGTTTGTACGCGAATAGTGTGAAAATAATATGTTATATCAAGGTTGTGGACCCTATAGAGGTCACAATTTTGAACTGATTTTGATGAAACTTGAAATACATGTTTATAACCTGATAATATTGGTTCCATTGCATATTTGCCCATATCGGATCGTAACTTCCTGAATTATGGCCCCTGATTGTACGAAAAATCATCCTTTTTAGCTTGTGGTCATAATTATTATCTGATTTAAAAAAACGTTTGATTATATCACAGTTACACCGTAGTTATGGGTGAGTTTGAATTGTGATTTTCTGATGATTACTTAAAATGCAACAACTCTTGTTGACTGCCCGGACGATTTGGCTGCTGTGTGGGCGTATGTTTCGTTGCCTGGCAACCTATTTTTTTTTTCATGCGCATACAGGTAGTGTCATGGAATAACGTTATACAAATACATTGTTAGCGTGAAAGAGGCAATTTTTTTAACAGTTTTATTTTCAGATTAGGTGTAAAGCATTGTTGGTCATGAACCGTATCGATATTCGCCGCTCTGCCATATTAGGCTACCACAGCCATTCACTTGATTTGATATTTGATGTTTATATCTTGCAGTTTCTATGCAGTTTGTCTCGTCCGCGGAATTGTCTTGCGGTGTGATATTCCTCCACTTACTATTAGTCCAAAGCAATAACTTAGTTTGTGTTCACTGGACACTAATTCAGAGAACGCTCCTTAATGATAATAAATGCGATATTCCTGCAGTACACTAATAGAATAATGACGATGCACTGAATTTTAATACACAATTTTGCTATTATCGAGGAGAGACAGTTATATCTAAAGGTCACCCTTGTTTACATTAGGCTTTATAAACCGTCAACTCACAGTAAATCCTTGAATAATGTCGTGTCATTTATTCAAATATATATAATATAAACCGATGGCGACAATTTCCTTTGCTCTTGGGAGTTATTTATGTACATATAGAATAACCTGCAATCTTGGGATTCAATTCAGACGCGATTTCTAGGTTCTATTATGTACAGTTAGGTTATTCTATACTTGACAATTCTTGATTAAACCAAAGATGTTATTTTAATCTTTATGGCGCATTTTAAGCAAAACACATAATTTTCGGTACCCGCGAAAACGTTGGGGGTTTTGCGTATTATACTAATACTTTTCGTTATATTTTCGTTTCTTTTCAAATTAACCAGAAATGTTTTTTTAAAAAAGCTGATGTAGAGGAAAATACAACTGTGGGATCAAGAAGTTCCATTAATTTATGATCACGATATTTCAGCATTCTAGGAAATATGAAGTCTGATAATTGTCAACGAAAAGTATAATACCACACGCCTGGCAATAAACAGATCAAGGTTTTCTTTCTCAAGGATGTTTACGGGTAAAAAAACTATAAATCATAACAGACTATCAACCAGTTCCATGTCTCTTTCGGCGACCAAGAGTGTCACGTTGATAATTAAGCCAATGTTTAATGAAAACGGACTCTACTCAAACTGTAGACTATAACGCACAAACGGTAAACAGAAAATAAAATAGCGATTGATCTGACATACAAGACTTTAGTATACCGGGTGAAGGAAATCTCTAACAGCGACCCCAAATCCAACGTTGAGCTACGGAGTAAATAGCGACGTCCAGAAATACACCAGTGTGTTTTACAATACCAATATTAATAATATTTTATTATAACAATTTAGCAATGGGTCGCAGGTACCTCTCTCTATAAGAAATGACTGATTCTTCTAAATTGTTTTCGTATTCTTTTGAGTCGGCACATATCCAGTAGGAAAACAAATACTAGCTCAATATCACATTGGTCACTGTTGGACTTTCGATTGAAGGACCTGGTTCTCACTACTATGGTGGCCTACAGTCTGAATAGCATTTTGTTCTAAATAGGCTACAAAAAAAAAAAAAAAAAAAAAATAATATTTTAAATTGTCAGAAATTTTTTTTTAAAACTGCATTGGCCTAGCGTCTTAATAGGCGCTCAGTGTGAGTTATCTCCCTTTCGAAAGTAATAATCGTCGTAAAGTGTACCAGTTCATGAAAAAAAGTAGAAATCCGAAAAGAGCTAAGAATTGTGAGATTGTCATTAAGCGAGGAGTTTTTGAAAATGGGGTGGGGTTAGGGGTATGGCCTTGTCAGGAATGAATGCTCAGTTTGTCGGCAAGCTTCGCGCCGTCTGTCGGGTTTTGAATATTTTTAATAATATGGAAGCGGAAAGAAAGCAGTCCAGTCATTGATGAACACGTACGCCATCTGAATAGAACTAGCACGTACATATGGCCTTTCTCAGTTCTTGAGTACTGTGTTCCTGTATACTAGCATCCAACTCCTTGCACCGGACGAGCCCAGTGATAAAAGTGAGCAGGTGAAAATTTCCTTTAATAATTATTGATAAGTTTGTAATGATATTGTACCTTGTAGTCACATATAATATACATGTACGATGGCTCAATAGGCCGTAAATAATTCGATATTGAGCCCTTTTCTTTGGAAATAAATATTCATGGGTGAATGTAAAGTGCCACTGGCAAGAGTTATACAAAGATAATCTGCTCAACAACGCTTATTTTACTTATAAAGTTCCAAAACCACTATGACGTAGATGTTAAATATCATTAAATAAGCTTTTTATTACATTAAGTAATATTTGAATCCAATTTTACTTAATTGTTATTAAATTTGATAAGTTTCTCGTAATCAATTTCAAGTTCAATTGATGACTTTTTACCAGTTTTTATGCTGCAACTGACATAATTTACTACCCACTCCAAATTACTAGAAAGTACTCGCAATGCCTGGAAATCACGTCTACGGCCGACTGGTTTTCAAAATTCCCTGGGCGCTCGCAGGCGGAGGGCTTTGTCGCCCGCCACGGGAAAATATGCTGGCTCCCCTAAACAAGTTCGGCCTCGTACGCCTATGACCAGTTTCATTTTATCGACCTTTATCTTCCCCAAGGAGATTTATTTATCCGTTTGACGCCATTTGCATTTGTTGACTATTTAGACTCGAATAACAAGACACGAGGACGGACTCCGACACTCTGCGTTACACGCCTAACACTCGCAGTTCATAATAATAATAATTTTCGTATTTTTTAATTTTTGCGCTAAGCCACCATTTTCTGTAAACGACTATTTGGCGATGACCAATTTGATTGGCGTTTACATGTGAATAACGTTGTGACCTCGATGTTGACCCTGATTTGAAATTTTCCACCAATCTCGGAGTCTTTGCGTTTACGCTTGCCGTCGTCCTATTTCTTGCTGTATTATCAAATTCAATGTTCAATGTGAAAGCAGAGACGATGCCCTTCAAAAAAGATAACCGGTCAAAGTCGTAGGTCAAGGTCATGTTATAGAAAACTGAACTCAAACTTTTCAAAGTCAGTTTTTGGACTTTTGACCTTGGGATACGACCTTTACAACATACTATATTTTAAAGGCTACTATCGCGTCTTGGACCACCGACCTTGACCTTGGTCCTGTCACACACTGGTGATTCAGAAAACGGCCAAACGTAGAGGATCCGTGTTCAAAAGGAAGTCAATGGGCGTGGTCAATATGAATGGTCGTGGTAACCTCCACTAGTCAACGCAAACCAACCACGACCTTAACTTTGACCAAACTTCCTATCGATCTCGGGTCCTTTACCCTTATGCTTGTCACGGCCCTATTTCTTACTGTATTACCAAGGCCAATATTCGAGGTGTAAGCAGAGAATGTGCCTATCGGAAGAGGTCAATATCGTTGGTCAAGGTCATGTTACAGAAAACATAACTCAAACTTTTTAAAGCCAGTTTTTGGACATTTGACTTTGACTTGCGACCTTCATCCAGTAACCACATTCAAAGGCCATCATCTTGGCTTGAACCATCGACATGTACCTTGGTCCTGTCGCAAGAAATAGGGCCATGGCAAACATAAACGCAAAGGCCCCGAGCTCGATGGGAATTTTGGGTTCAAGGTGAAAGTCGAGGTCGCGGTTGGTTAGCCTTGATTTTTGGAAGTTACCACGACCTTTTCATATTGACCAGGCCCATAGACCTCCTTTTGAACATCGGCCCTTTCATATTATTAAAATAAATTCAAAACCCGACAGACGGCGCGAAGCTTGCTGACAAACTGAGCATTCATTCCTGACAAGGCCATACCCCTAACCCCACCCCATTTTCAAAAACTCCTCGCTTAATGACAGATCTCACAATTCTTAGCTCTTTTCAGATTGTGGTTGTGATGGTCGTACCCCAAGATCAACTGTCCAAAAACTGACTTTGAAAAGTTTGAGTTCAGTTTTCTGTAACTTGACCTTGACCCACGACTTTGACCCAGTTACCTCTTTTGAAGGACATCGTCTCTGCTTTCATCTCGAACATCAACTTTGATAATACAGCAAAAAAAGGGCCATATCAGGGCATCGTCTCTGCTTTCGTCTCGAACATGAACTTTGATAATACAGCAAGAAAAAGGGCCATATCAAACATAAACGCAAAGGCCCAAGCTTGATGGGAATTTGGGGGTCAAAGTCGGGGTCAAGGTTGGTAAGCCCTGATGACTCGAGGTCACAATGTCCTTTCATATTGACCAGGCCCATAGACTTCCGTTTAAACACGGGCCCTCTACGTTTGGTCGTTTTCTGAATTATCAGTGTGTAACAGGACCAAGGTCAAGGTCGGTTGTCCAAGTCCAGATTGTGGTCTTGAAAATATTGTATAATGTGGAGGTCGTACCCCAAGGTCAAGTGCCCAAAAATTGACTTTGAAAAGTTTGAGTTCAATTTTCTGTAACATGACCTACGACTTTGACCCGGTTAACTTTTTCGAAGGGCATGGTCTCTGCTTTCACCTCAAACATTGAATTTGATAATACAGCAAGAAATAGGGAGACGGCAAGCATAAACGCAAAGACCCCGAGATTGATGGAAAATTTCAAGTCAGGTTCAGCATCAAGGTCACAACGTTATTCACACGTAAACGCGAATCCAAATGGTCTTTTAAAGAATGGTGGCTTAAAAAATTAAAATAGTCTAAGTCCGTCTGAGTGTCTTGTTATTCGAGTCTAAATAGTCAACAAATGCTAATGGCGTCGAACGGATAAATATATCTCCTTGGAGAAGCTAAAGGTTGGTAAAATGAAAAGTTGATCGATTTGGTGTGATGTAATCGCTATCCCACTTGAACATACCCTGAAAATTTCAAGCCTCTACGACCTCGGGAACTAGTACAGGTGCAAAAGTGCAATAGCGCCGCAGTTTTTCTAATTTAGGCTTGTTTACACCACTGATCTATCAGTGGTTTACACTTTACGACGAATATTACTTTAGGAAAGGAGATAACTCACACTGAGCGTCTGGTTAATCAAGACACTGTTAAGACGCTAGGCAAATGTAGTTTATTTTTTTATTTCGGCCTATTTAAAAAAAAAAAAATTTTTGTTTTTTTTCTAGCCTATTTAGAAAAAAATGCTATTCAGACTGTAGGCCACCATACACTACTCGGGGCTAGCGCCTTAAAAAAAAAACTCAGAAAGTAGTTGGTATGCCCTCTGATATTAGAATTGTTAGGATGCTAAAAGCTAAGATAGCATATCTGAATTTAAAGTAGCTAAGTCTCGTAATAATATCATCCAAAGTCTTTGACATTGAAAACACGGTTTATTAGTCAATTTCAATATCTAATCAACATTTTACTATTGGTACACGAATCGTGTACCATGATGCGTTTCAGCACCACTTGTAACAAGGGACTCGGAGAACGAGGCTAGACAATCCACCAAACCAAATGAGTCATACCAAACGGTGAGAGCATGCACAATAGAATGGAATCACCAGGCGCTCGAGATTTCTATTCGATTGGGACTTACGGCGTATTTCGCCAAACAGAACTGATTGAATTTAGAGAGTAAAAACACAAACGATTGAATGTAAATCAGTTTATATACATTCAGATTATATGCGTTGCGACCCATGTGTGTCGATTTCTAGATCTCAAATATTAGCGATTTAGCTCGCTCCTTAAACAGGGATCCCTAGTTACTTGACCTTGGTTTTCAGCTCCCGTGATTCTCTTAAGGATTGGACTATCGACATTTGCCTCGGAGACAAAAAAGTTCATTTGCTTGAAAACAATATAAGGACTTAGTGAAGATGACAATGGTAATGTAAATCTTAAAGACAATTATGCGAAGCTAAAACGATGACCGCAATTTAGTTTTGATTGAGAGCGACGAGCGGGATAGGTAACAGATTCGGGACAAACTGATTTTAAAAATAAAGCATTCCCACCCACCCCGCACCGCCACACCCCACACACTCCGTTCTTGCACACCTTACGTGCTTACTATGCAACCGATGTAAGGTTACAACACACCCATAATTAATACTCAACTCAACGCCGTCTTCGAAGGGTCATTTTATCAAAATGCTATCAAAATGCTAGTTTACCACTTCTCCACACGCATCATCTATTCAGTTCAGAAATTCATTTTAAAATCTCTATAATTTAAATGGGCCACTTTAAACCTTTGGGGCATAATTGCGTCGTTTTCAATGAGTTAATTGAAAAATATCAATATTAACAAGCAATCGTTAAACGTTAAATTTGAGAATCGTTTTGACTTTAATTAAAATATGTTTGCTGTATTAGACCATTGGTATATTTGGGAGCAATTCTGGGAAGGACAGACAAGGAGAAGATGAGTATGATAGGCTATGGGCCCCTAAATTATACATCGCTACGACTTTAACTAAAATAAGTTTGTTGTGTTGGTATATTTGGGATAGATTCGGGTGGGGGGGGGGGCAGAGAAGGCGTCTGTGAGTATGAAAGGCTCTGGGCCCCCACAGGCCTTAGTGTTTTCGGGAAGCTTATAGGTCCCTTTTTAGTAACGAAGGTGTGTCGTTTTTGGTAAACTATTGAGATTGTCACACGCCAAATTTATGCATGCGCCAAAAACATCAAAAAATAACTGGGACGCCCCCCCCCCCCTGTCCCTCCCTGTGTCGACCATGCTTAATAAAATATTCGACATCAATATTACATGTAGGAGCAATACAATAATGTTACTTATGAAGTCACAAGCAATGAATTCTCAAGCAATAAATTATTATTTAACACATATCTCATAGCGTGATAATATTACACGGTAATAGAATATGTTTAATTATGTCTCTATTATATTGCTGTCAATAAATCAAACGATGTAGTTATTGATAAAATCGTAAAATGACGCTTCATTATTGATAAGCTACAATGGGACAAACGTTTTCTTAAAGTACATCCGAGACATTGCGTATTTTATAATTGAGGACAATGATATAACAATAAAACATGGTATCATCATTCAGTTCAATTCGATTGATACAAATTAATGTATTATAAGGTTGACCCGAGCAACGCATCAAAATAACTAGCGTTGCCATGACGATCGAAACGGTAGCATATTCTGGCAAGCGCACTGTCCCGCTATTACTAAAATAGCACTTGAGTTGGGTCAGTACAAAGGCACGAGTGTGAATCGGTGAAGACTTTGTCTGGACTCAAGATGTATTTTTACCTATCGGTGAACACGATTAAGAATACAAGGTTTTACGGACGTTATGGTAAAGTCAGTGTTCTTGTATTAATCTTGCTCAGCTGTTGTTCTTCAGCGGAAACATTTCATTGAAGTGACTTTTCCTTGAACCTGTAATGTGGGATCTAATATCAACTTACAGCTTTAGTCCCATGAGTATGTGTTTTTTAAAGTTGTCGTGAAGAGGGGTTGATTAGTGAGTTGATTTTGAACCAATGTAGATATTGTAAAATCAATAGTTGAAAGCAGTTTAATTTCCCGTTTACTTTATCTCTTCTGGGATGATTGACCTGAACACAATTATTCTATCAATTGTCACTTAATCACTATAGAAGAGAGGTTTGTTATGGTGACTTACAGTAATGGGTTTTATCTGGTGGAGTACAACAGAAATTGCTAGCTGTGTGAATTTTCAGCAGGAATGAGATGTCTACTAATATAGGAAGTCGAATCTACTGGGTACAAAGCAATCCTGCGGCGACCAAGTTATATATTTATTTCGCTTCTCCTTTACTAGTCTTATTTTCTACATTACGGATAGACTAATACTGTGTGTATTCAGAACACCTTACATCGGTTTGTTATGCACGCAAGACTCCATCGAGTTTATAAATAGATCAGTGAATGATAATTTGATGTGACAGAAAGTGTTGTGTTTTCATAGGCTATTTAACTAATAAAAGAAGCAACAGTAACACATTAACTTTGGAAAATAAAACGAAAGAAAGTGAAAAAAATATACATCGGATATTAATCAAATTGATTAATTATAGGGACGTTCTTGTATTACTCAGAATGTATGGAAATTCCGAGTATACTTTCCTTGACAGGCGAGGATGTAAAATGTACATTGGCAATTAGACTAAATTGTCCGAGAAAATTACAAATACATATTGCTCAACTACCATTAGGGCGTTAAATCCCATTTCAGGATACAGAGTTGTTGTTATTTTCAAGTATGGTGTTTACCAAAGTTTTATTTAGTTCATTTTCAGATAATATTAATATTGTCTATGATGTGTTCAGACAGATCACCAAAATCAAAGAGCAGTTTGCGTATAAATATTTAACAACACTGCTGGTGAAACGGAATGTCTAATAGATGAAAACTATGCATATCAGCCGTCTCAGATTTTACCCCAACGTCACGTTACAGTGATTAAGCACAAAAAATTAACCCCTTTAGTTGTCGTTATTAGAATCTGATAAGCATTTGGGTATGTTTAAAAACAATATCCCTTGACACTATTGGGATTAAGAAATATGAACTGTGCTTAATGACATTATCTTAATCTTACGTTAGTAGTGTGTAGTGATTCCCCATGGATTTATGTGACAGAATGGAAGTTCATTTACATGTTACAATGTTATCGATTTGTATCTACCAGCGAGTATTTATTTAGATTAGAATTAGTGTTCTCATTTCATTGCAATGTTTTCAAATAACTTGAATATTGTTAAATTATTTTTTTTCAGAATGAATTACCAAGCCGACGAAGCAACTCCGGAAAGACTAATAAAAGATGCCTATTGACAATGCTGTCCTATCGATCAGAGTGTTGTAAAAGTAACCATTGAAATTTAAGTCTTCGAGTCATTGTTCACAAATCGTTGCATGGGTTTATATCGGTTATGTCTATTATGTACACTGCATGTACAGCTAGACGGCTCTGATGAATTTTCTACAGAACAGTAGCCTACAGGAAGGATGTTGTATGTAACTTTTGTTTACCGACGTGGATTTATATTGATTACGGTGATAAGCCTTTGAAATATGTTTATTATGTGTCCTGTTTCCCGTTGAAACTGAACGGAAATTATTTCTTTATCAACATGTGCTTTAGGGATCAACAGCCAAACATTTGGTGAATATACACGTGTGTGCGTATTGCTCGGAAACGGTTTCATTAAAATGTCGTAAATATAATGAGGATGGCAGTCACAATGACGAACAATACGACATCAGGGCAATTGATTCTAACAGCTTTAAGACCAAATTGTGAAACTATTCCAGCCATATTAACTGGAAGTAATACAAATTCTACGTCTTCTGAACACAACGAGACCGACAGGGGTGCCGTTGTATATATTATCGCAGTGCTTGTGTTTTATTCTTTTGGTGTGTTAGTTATGATTGTACAGTACCTTAAAACCGAGAAAAAAGAACTCGAAGAAGAAGCAGCCTTGGACAGCTTTTTCCGTGGTATGCCGGATAAACGTGTTGAACGTGAACACCGCGTAAACAGGATGGCCATACATGCCTTCCATACACTTACATCAATGTCATATGACGATGATGACCCCGAACTTGATTTTCAGAGGAAAAGTCCAATGTTGGTTACTGATTTGTGACCGTAACTGTGTTATGATTTTGTATATATTTCTCATTTGTAACTGTCTTTTTTCACCAAAGACATTCATGTAATGAAAACATCATACGTGTTCATCAAAATGCACCATATATTCCAAAGTAATTCTACCAATTAAAAACAGAATAACCCTATAACACATCTATATCGATATAATTGAATTATGTTCGTTTGTATATCAAATATTTTTACGATCAATATAAAGTCATTAAATGGCTGTAATGCTACCTACTCTTCCCAGTACTGGTGATACGCTTTGCCACTGGGCGCAACCGTGCAAGACACAACTTGTTACACTTCGTGCACAATTTCTATTAGCTTGGCGTAAAGGTATGTTCCAGCATTGTTCAAGTA
The DNA here is from genome assembly GCA_948474765.1 of Patella depressa. NCBI lineage: Eukaryota > Metazoa > Mollusca > Gastropoda > Patellidae > Patella > Patella depressa. The sequence continues at coordinate 20,261,541 of OX419716.1, forward strand.
CTTTACCAGTAGAGTTCAATACTTCTAACATCAGTGTATTGCAAGAAGTCGAGGCTATGAAAATAAATAATGAAAATATGGAACTCTATGTGCTATTTACTTCTAAAACAACTTCTAAAACAGTCATTGATCCACCAAAAAAAATATTTAATAACTAAATAAAGAAACTAAAATAATCCCCGGGGAGGCCATGCTACCAAGTTGTCATGATTTAGCAATTCGTACAGTATATGCATTTCGGTAATAATTGATTGTACTGCACTGTTATTCTCTATATCAACGTATAAAGAAAATATGCCGGAATAATTGATTGTACTGCACTGTTATGTTATTATTCCGGCACCATTCTTTGTATCGACAACCACAGTGCTTGCTGTAGTCTCTATCACCCCAAAAAATATTCTAAAAATATAAGCCTGGATGCGTTGTCAACTTTTGAGAACACTCGACAAATCTCGACAGATTCCGGAACCTACATCTAGTTTCGGCTGTATGACGAATTCCGCCATATTGGAACTACTTTAAAGGTCCAGGATGAAACATGGCTGCGCCAATGACGTCTTAAGTTTGTTTGTAATAGCGCCAAGTTTTCCTATAAAAGTAAACCGGTAGCCGCATCGCAAATATATGGTCGTAGGTACATATCACTTACTGTCATACATCCGAGACTAGATGTAGGTTCCGGAATCTGTCGAAATTTGCCGAGTGCTTTTATGTTATCATAGACAAAGTGGAGGTAACTAGTCCTAAACAAGATGTTGACGCCCATGAAATTAATTTAAGAATGCCATTTCGAAAAATTAATTTGATTCCATTGGCAGTTCAATATCCAAACACTTTTTAATATAAATTTTTTCTATTCGTGGGCCATGTATATGTTTTTTTTTGTTGTTTTTTTTTTAAAAAATCCTAATTCGTCGTCACTATTGCTTTATATTAATGCTATAATTATAGGATTTATTGTGGGAATGGCCGCAACTCTAATTCGTCGTCACTATTGCTTTATATTAATGCTATAATTATGGGATTTATTGTGGGAATGGCCGCAACTATTACTTGACTTGACCAAAGATACTGGCTAATCAACCACCTTAAAAACCCAAGTCCTGCTTACGTATGGGTAATGGACTTTTCTTCAATTAATATTGACAACGGTTCCAGGTCCTCAGTACCTTTAAGACTAGGTGATTGAAACTAAGAAGATCCTTCCACAATCACAACCTAACGTCATTGCTATTTCTCTTTAACAAACTTTCTAGTTATTATTTATGTTTTATAATTTAAATAATTTCTAATTTATATCAACCATATTTCAGATTTATTCATTATTGATCCCTTATATGATGTAAAAAAAGAGAATTTAAAAAAACCTACGAAATGATATGAAAAATGTACTTGTAGTAAAAAAAGACCCAGGATTCGTTTATAAATTGCTTTATTTTCTTATATCCGTGTTGCTTTATTATTATTATACTGCATGGAATATCACTGAAAACATCTAGATTCATTTGGACCACCCTACCGACATATCATATTCCTTTAATCATGACGAGTGTTCCAATTTTGTGATTGCTGTAGGCTGATGATACTCTTTGCAAATTAAAAATTTAATCCCGGAGAATTATTCCATAAATATATTATTCTCGTAACCTATATTGATAAAAAGAGAGAGGGTTTATCGCTCGGTCGACACAAACCAGGTCATTTAAGCACTAACACACGGTTCAGTTTTTATTTCGACAATTCCTTTGCACTTAGGGGTCTTTAGCAGAAGGAGGAAACCTGAGGACCCAGAGTAAATCTAAAAGGTTGGATAGGCGACACTACTCCTAGTATGTACAACCGGAAAATCGAAATCATGCGAGTTGCCTCAATGACAGACCTTTTGATGTAATGTAGCACGCATGCGCTAACCATTCGGTAATTCAAAATCCCCACCCCATACTTATAAAACCGATGAAGCGAAATCCGGAAGCATTCATAATAAATAAATATAATTTTGAAATAATATTTACACCATTCAGGTGCCCGAGTGATTTACTTACAGAGAAATTAAAAATAAATTTGAATTTTTGAGTGATTCCACCATTGTGCATATTTATTTAGTTAAATAATACTTTATTAAATGTCAGATCACGGTAACGAATCAATAATTTATTTAATATAACAGATGATGAAGTAATTGGAAATGTAAGATATCGAATCTGGATATTAAATCAAATAACCTGTGCGACATTTAATATCACTCCACATTAAATCAATATACTATTGTTTATGTAAATTGATTTATTAAGCCATTTTACATGTTAGTTCAGTAAGCATTGATTCATTAATATTTCTTTATGGTAAATACTTTATGTAAAAGTTGCCATGCATAACATATATTAATAACCGTTTTATTAGTTATCCAACTAGCCCAGGAGGGATAAGCAATCAATATTATTCTTAAAATTCGCAACGCCGTCATTCCGTGTAGCCATTTTCGTTTCCAGTTTCACAGGCGGCGATAAATTAGCGGTTGAGAATCTTGTAGCAAAGCAAATAACGAGATTTACTTAGACAGCCATGCGTTGTATACTGAACGATTGCACAGTATGTGAAAGAACTGGCTACAGACGCCCCAAATATAATTTTAACATTGCCTCCATAAATGCGTTATGAAGATTTCAAGAAAGGGAAGTGACGACGCAAAAGGAAACACGACCAAAAGTAGTTGAACGAGATTATGTGTGACAATTAAAAAAAATAATTAACTTTCACGAGATTAGAGAAAACAAGAAAAATAGAAATGGTCCCTTTCTTGAAATCTTCATAACGCATTTATCGTTGCAATAATCTCTGCGATTCAGCCAGGAACCCCCACAGCCTCAGGTCTGTGCAGACCTATTTTATTTGTTTTAGACTCTGGGACGATATGTGACAATTCAAAACAATAATTAACTTTCACGACATAAGAGTAAAATAGAAAAGTTCCCATTCTATATTGAAATCTTCTTAACGCATCTATCGTTGCAATAATCTCTGAGATTCAGCCATAGAACCCACAGCCCCAGGTCTGCGCAAGAGTACTTTATTTGTTTTAGAATTACAAAATTCTACTTTAGAATAGTGTTGAATTATTATAAATTTGTGTGAGGTGTGGCGAGAAATGATTCACGGTGAAAAAAAAAAGGTAAGGATTCCAAAATAGCCTTAGAACAAAGGTGGGGGTAGAGCAGTATTTTCATATTGCAACTCAATAAGGGCGATCATCAACGGTAACACAGCGTCCGATGAGAGACCGTTCCTAAAGGAACTAAACGTTGTCTCTTGCCAGGCCTTCACAAGGCTGACCAGGCCAGCAAATCCGGGTGAACTTTCATGGTCAACACCGGGATCGAACACGGCACTTCCAAGTTATCGAGCCAATGTCTTAATCACTGAGACCCCCAGGGCAGTTGAAACCCTACTCTTCAGTACTCTCTACTATAGAACCACTTTAAGGTATACCGAAATTAAAAAAGTCATACCGTGCGTCCCCAAAATGCTTCAAATTTCCATCAACGGATCTTTCAAAATAAAATTATGTGTAGAGCCTAAAAAATATGGCGTGACAAAATTGTGATAAATTTCAGTTCACTTAATTAAATTGCTAGACAACACAATGATATCCAATCGTGCATGAAAGAAAGAAGAATATGTCTATTCGTGCATGAGTAAAGACACGACATGAAACGTCAAATATAACTAATTTTATTCCTGTCTAAAATAAAAAGCCATGAAACAACAGTACTCTTCAATATCGAAAGTCAAATATTGCAAATCTTCCGTGAAACATGTTGATAATAAAAATGTGTATTTTTAGAAGGAACTTTCATCTAAACTTCAAATTATGTTAACCCTCTTGGATGTCAATGGAAAAACGTATACTCATGTTGTATTATAAACAATGATATGCTTATATCATACTTGTTTGGTGACCACTGAATTGTGGATCTGTTTTGGCAAATAAAGTGTATTCAAGAGACTCTAAACTTCCCCAACCCCTCCTCGGGTTTTAAAACACGTATTGATCAAAATGATAACACAGAGACAATTACACTCAGACGATCGGATCAATTTGACACTCACATAACCCGCAGATGAATTTATCGACGTCCAAAAACAGACATTTATGTCATGTGAACACTCAACTTGTAATTATCACCAGAAAGATTTAACACAAGACAATAAAGTTTTTTATACTTTTAATACGGATAATATTGGCAGTTTATGGTCACGGCTACATTATTCAACAATTTAAAATTTTGCATTGCCGTACACTGATGGCAAATGCAGCGAATTATTAGTTCAAATAATTAATTTTGAGTGATTTAAAATATAATTAACTCTGGGAAACAGAAGCTAATTATTTAAACCTGAAAAACAGGAATCGAAATTGTATTATTTCAAAAGTTTTGTGTGCGCAATTGCCATCTATGTGTACAAATATAGCCGTGCCGAATGAACGCGTGTGAAAGTAATCTTTGTCTTTATAAAAAAAATCAACCTCTCGTTGCACCTGAAAAATACAAAAAGAATCAGCAGTAATATGAACAAAACAAATACATATAATGTCTTATGGGAGGAGGGTGGGTTTTTATCGATGAACTGCTTGTGTTGAGGTGACGAACGCTTCTTGAAATGTGCCGGGTCAGGAAGAATAGTGAAGGGACATAACTCCGATTAGGAGATTTAGATTACCCACAGTTCATCTACTGTGATAATATAATCTATTCATAAGGAATAGATATATTTATCACCAGAAAGATTTAACACAAGACAATAAAGTTTTTTATACTTTTAATACGGATAATATTGGCAGTTTATGGTCACGGCTACATTATTCAACAATTTAAAATTTTGCATTGCCGTACACTGATGGCAAATGCAGCGAATTATTAGTTCAAATAATTAATTTTGAGTGATTTAAAATATAATTAACTCTGGGAAACAGAAGCTAATTATTTAAACCTGAAAAACAGGAATCGAAATTGTATTATTTCAAAAGTTTTGTGTGCGCAATTGCCAATGAACAAGGTCTGGGAGGACAAATCCCAACCTGTTCACCGCCATACCAAGGCGGCAGCACACAAACGTAACTGCTGCCATGACCAACCGCCTAACCATTATCAACAAAATTCCAACCTAGTATATGTACATCGCTCAATGTCTTCAGTATACACTATGGAGAACCATTATAAGACAACATTTATTAAGCATTCGTCCCTCTGAAGGATCATTATTCAAAAAAAAAAAAAAAAAAAAAAAAAAAAAAAAAAAAAAAATACCATTACAAGACAATGTCAACAGTATACATTATAGCAGTGTCTCCACAACATTCATCTTCAGTGTTTCTAACGGAACATTATTATTATTAGACAATATCTCCGGTGCACATTATGGAAAACCATTAAACAGTCATCTCCAGTATTTCTGAAGGATCATTATCATTATCGCTCAATGTCTCCATTGCACATTATGGAGAACCATTAAAGTCATCTTCAGTATTTATGAAGGATCATTATCAGTCAATATCATTATCGCTCAATGTCCCCACTGCACATTATGGAGAACCATTAAACAGTCATCTTCAGTATTTCTGAAGGAATATTCATTACAGTCATCTTCAGTATTTCTGAAGGATCATTATCAGTCAATATCATTATCATTATCGCTCAATGTCCCCACTGCACATTGTGGAGAACCATTAAACAGTCATCTTCAGTATTTCTGAAGGAATATTCATTATCAGTATTGCTCAATGCCTCCATTGCACATTATGGAGAACCGTTACAGTCATCTACAGTATTTCTGAAGGATCATTATCAATCATTATCATTATCGCTAATGTCTCCACTGCACATTATGGAGAACCATTAAACAGTCATCTTCAGTATTTCTGAAGGAATATCATTCATTATCATTATTGTTCAATGTCTCCATTGCACATTATGGAGAACCGTTACAGTCATCTTCAGTATTTCTGAAGGATCATTATCAATCATTATCATTGTCGCTCAATGTCCCCACTGCACATTATGGAGAACCATTAAACAGTCATCTTCAGTATTTCTGAAGGAATATTCATTATCATTATCATTATTGCTCAATGTCTCCATTGCACATTATGGAGAACCGTTACAGTCATCTTCAGTATTTCTGAAGGATCATTATCAGTCATTATCATTATCATTATCGCTCAATATCTCCACTGCACATTATGGAGAACCATTAAACAGTCATCTTCAGTATTTCTGAAGGAATATTCATTATCATTATCATTATTGCTCAATGTCTCCATTGCACATTATGGAGAACCATTAAACAGTCATCCTCAGTATTTCTGAAGAAATATCATTCATTATCATTATTGTTCAATGTCTCCATTGCACATTATGGAGAACCGTTACAGTCATCTTCAGTATGTCTGAAGGATCATTATCAATCATTATCATTATCGCTCAATGTCCCCACTGCACATTATGGAGAACCATTAAACAGTCATCTTCAGTATTTCTGAAGGAATATTCATTATCATTATCATTATTGCTCAATGTCTCCATTGCACATTATGGAGAACCGTTACAGTCATCTTTAGTATTTCTGAAGGATCATTATCAGTCATTATCATTATCATTATCGCTCAATGTCTCCACTGCACATTATGGAGAACCATTAAACAGTCATCTTCAGTATTTCTGAAGGAATATTCATTATCATTATCATTATTGCTCAATGTCTCCATTGCACATTATGGAGAACCATTAAACAGTCATCTTCAGTATTTCCGAAGGAATATCATTATGAAGAACCATTAAACAGTCATCTTCAGTATTTCTGAAGGAATATCGACCATTATCATTATAGCATAATGTCTCCAGTGCAAATTATGGAGAATCATAATTAAAATCATCATGAGGGTATCTCTGAAGGATCATTATCATTATAGAACAAATCTCTCCATTGCACATTATGGAGAACCATTAAAACGGGTATCTTCAGTATTTCTAAAGGACCATTATCAATCATTATCATGATCATTATAGCACAAAGTCCCCGGTGCAAATCATGGAGAACCATTATAAAAGAGTCATCTTCAGGGTATCCCTGAAAGATCATTATTAATCATTATTACAGCCAACTATCTCCGATGCCAATTCTGGAGAACCAATATAAATAAATAAAAACTTTAAAGGCATTCAATTTCTGTGTGTATTTGACTTTTGTTATCATTGTTAGCTTTCCGTCATAGTATAGGTATTTACCATATCAACCGATGGGAAATATTCCAACCTTCCTTGGATTGTGTTCAGGGAAATAGAGTTCCCCAAACCGAAAGGTGAACACCATTGGCTTTGAACAAGGTGTCATTGTTCCGGGTGATATCGGGGTACTGTATATATCTACCCCAAGTCCAGGGTTTACTTAGCGGCGTAGCTGTTAATTCGTCTACATCGTTCCACAGCAACATGATTTTCAGAATTTCGCCATTTGCGACGGGGTAGAATTTGAGACCATATCAATATAACTGAAGGATACATATATTATTTATGAATATCAGTAAATGAGACAGTATTCGCTAATATCAAGTAATGGAGAGATCCCAATATCATTTTCCCCACAATGAACTATTTTAAATTTGGGCCTTCTGGACTTCCCTTTGTACTAGAGAAATCGTCTCTTATAATTGAAGAGCCGACACACCACACGGGCACTGGATTACCGCCTGAAATAGCGAAGGGCCAATTTAACAGATTTCGAGGCATTGCTAAATGTAGCCGGATATGTGAACGATAAGCAGGCGATTTCCATCTGCATCGCGTCCTAAGAATGTCCAGCTATAACACAAGCTGTGGCCATCCCTATGTGCAATGAGTGAGACCTAAAACGTTTTGCATCCATCCCAGTAATTTCAAATATTTTACCAATATCGCTGTAAACTGATAACGGGTCAAACACCTGCCGACAAAATGACAAAATAACGGACCCCGCGAGTGACCAATCAAAGACAAAAAGTGGCCCACATTTGTACCGGGCAAATAGTAGAATTAAAGTTACATTATCGGAGATAAGATAAAGAGATGGCAGTTCCCACTATAATAGTTAAAAACTAGATAGTGTAAAGGTAATTTGCTGAAAATTTCAATCAAATTGATCCACCATTAGCCGAGAAAAAAGCGTTTGAAATATTCACATAGCCTCGGTCATCATTACTCAAATCATTAATATAAACAGCATAGTCTCGATTATCCACTTGGTTGATTTAATTATCAACGGCCATTAAGCGGCATATAGGAATTTAATCCGCCAACAACGAAGGCTAGCCTTGACATCAAGAGTTTATTATGGTCTGGATATGTTAATTAATGTCTAATTGATTATTTAGATAACATTTCAGGCCTAAGGAAAGACCAGTAATAAGCAGGTTTTGATCTTGCATAATGCTATTTTAATATCAGGTATTGTAATCGTGGTACCTTTAAAAAAAAATTGGTCCGTTTAGATTTTCGGAAGTTTACCCACAGCAAGCTATTTTATTTGTCAATCGAAACTTCCATTATGAAAACTGTACGTCATTTTCTTTCGATAATGAAAAACCCAAAGAACGCTAATGTGTATGCTGCTCGGAAAAAGCACAAACTAACGGCAGGACATAATGAATTTTCTATAAAATAGAAATTGAAAGCCTCGTATCGATGGGGTTTCTAAACTTTTTCATCCCTTCCAGAACCCTAGTCACTAAATAACTCTTAGTTACATCAACACAACCAAGTGTTTTACATTGAAAACTTATCAAGGAAACGTAAGATCAAGCAGTTTTATAGACAAAGGCGCGGAGAGATAGATCCGCTATAAGCTTCATCAAGTGATCTAATTCTGGAGGCCAAGTTTGTTGAAAATCATTTATAACGATTTTTATTTTTCCTTAAACCAGTTGCCAAAGTCATGAGTATTTGCAGACGACGAATTGTGTAATAGTCTATTCACTTCACAAATCACATTGTAAATCATGTTTAGTGTGTAGTCCGGAATTGGTGGTGGGTTCACGTCCGCTGCCGGTGCCATGCTTCTGAATAAAGTCCACTGCTTTCGGGAAATAGAATCAGATTTGGCATTAGAACAATTAGATAATGACGATTACGAAAAATAATGTTATTTATTAAAGCATACAAAACAAAGGGTCTCAACAGTTGAATAATCCGTTTAGATTAAGATGTGCAGTTATTGTAAATAGTTACCAGTGACATGTTATCAAAATTAAATGTTATTTTATTATTGGTAAACTTTTTCCCCCATACAGAAATAGCAATAAAAATTGGAATCAACTCTAAAAACGTTATATCAGACATAATCGCACTATTCTTCCAACAGAGTGGCCAATGAAAATATGCCCAATGTCCGGCAAGATACACTCCGCAACCAAAGTCGTATCACCCCGCTTTGCCAGTGAAGAGCTGCAAGACTTCACTGCTTTGGCAGATTAATTATGGATACCTGGCCATTGAAATCTATTAAAAACCCAAGCCAAATCAGCAGGTCTTGTTTAAGATCATCATGAATTATAATTTGAGTTTTGTTTGTTGGTACACGGATAACAGATTTTACGATGTCAACCTCAAGGTATACAAAAGTGAGTGTTAGGAAAATAACATCTAATTTTAGTTTGGAAATTAGCTTGAATGGAATACTTCAGCTTACCAAGTTTAAGTAAAATTGAAATAGATTGAATCGAATATCTCGATGGTTTGTTTAACCTACTTGTAGATATATATATATTTTTTTTTTTTATATATATTTTTTTTTATATATATTTACTTTTAATACGGGTTTAATGATTTTTGAAAAGTCAATGTAGTCACCCTTCGAAATCCGATTCTAGTCCTCGGAGACACATTCGATCCCATCGAGCCATGGATAGAGTCTAACAAAGGAGGATGCCTATGCTCAATTGGACTTCGCCTTCTGTATCCGTCTCACTAGAGGCCCCCATATAGCAAATATTTATATTACCTTGTGAACACTCCTTCTGGTCATCCGAAGAATCGGAATATTGGTCGAATGTAGTGTCCCTCTTTACAGATGCGACAGTATTTGTTCTGACGTTATTTGTTGATCGTTCCTGTGGCCGGTCAGAGACGGTGGCTGACCTCTTTCTTACCTTGCTATGCTCCATAATGAAGCTTTCAACGAATCAAACTCCGCGTGAAGAATAAAGAAAAACAATACATTGAATGATAAAATTAAGAAAAACAAAGTAAGTCTAGCGTTTTTAATTGAAAATGTAGAAACGCGTGTTAAAAAATGAACGAGAAATTGTTCGACTTCGTTAAAAAAAATGAACGAAAAATTGTTCCGACTTCACTGAAAAGTGATTTGGAGCATTTGATTTAAATCGGTCAACATCGACAATTACAAGCATTGGACCCAATGTAACATAATTGATTACTAAAAAGCAATGCCCTTGGCAAATAGTAAATAAAATATTAACATGACAAAATATAGAAAACAAACCTTATTCTGCTTTTTATCGATGAACTGCTTGTGTTGAGGTGACGAACGCTTCTTGAAATGTGCCGGGTCAGGAAGAATAGTGAAGGGACATAACTCCGATTAGGAGATTTAGATTACCCACAGTTCATCTACTGTGATAATATAATCTATTCATAAGGAATAGATATATATGTTATTTAACACATATTTCATAGCGTGATAATATTACACGGTAACAGGATATTCATATTTTTTCCCCGATTATATCACTGCCAATTAATCATACAATATAGTCATTGAAAAAGTCGTCAAATGATACATCATTATTGATTTAAAACAACAATAATAAAATAAAACAAGCCAAAAGTGGGGCCGATGTCCCCCGCCGCAATCCAAAATAAATAGCTTTTTCAATTAATTTCACAATTTTGTTTGGAAAACTATATATACGAGCAATCAAACTGAATATCTATACTTAATCCAAGCTTAAAATGTTCACAATCGAACTTAGTCAACGTTTTGAAGTACCTGGCAGTGAAAGTTATAATCAAAGTTATTTTGTCCCAAAACATCGACCAATGAAACTGCTTAGCCCTGCTGAACTTTGTGGAAAATGTTAATTATTGAACGCAGTCATCAGATCTTAGTCTCAACTTCACGTAACTATGTCTGAATGGAAATTGGAATCTTTTGAAATTCACTGCCTGTATCTCTCAAGTCTGCCCCATCACTAAATGCCGTATAAAGACTGATCCGTCCGACATTTCGTAGTAACAAGATCCGTTATAGACATTTTAACCAACCCGACCACTCTATATTATCAATGAGACTGACTATGTTATAGACAATTTACCACCATACCAAGAGCTCTACTTTTAGTACGCACATTAGGTACTGGATACAATGCCAATGCAGATAGTATTGGGATTTTATCTAGCCCGGCATGTAGGAACGTTAATTTCATGAAGTTATTACCAAAGTTTCTTCGTCGAAAACGCAGTAATGGACATCGTCACTACACTCACTCAAGCTCAACTTTATTTGACATGATGCTCTGTTGGAAATTATCCAAAAACCACTAGGGCCACACCATATCCGTACTAAATTATATTCTAATCCACTTTCTATTTTGAAATTACGTAAATCTGAATGTTTGGATTCAATTGTACCGAACCTGCATCCACTGAATACATTATTGCATCCATTGTTATTGACATTGTCCCATCGTCGTTTGGACGTTGCGGCTTGGCCGGCCTGATGTGTCTAACACCACCAACAGTTCATTTCTACAACTGAATTGTCAATAAAGGCCTTGATGATATCGGATTTAGCCAAATATTACACAGCACACACCCCTCCTTACTTCAAAACTCCTAGGATTTCCTATACTTATACTAAACCCATTGCATCCAAAATATTTAATTACAGAAACGCATTATCCGACATCAATAACCCTCTATCCTGTTCTTGTTCTACGTCGTCCCTCCTTGACCAGCTAGTTGGATGCGTGATCACCGGTGATTTGAACATAGTCCAGGATTATAAGCTACGTGAGAGTTTGTCGGAAGGATCCAAATACCCGGAACCGCAACCATTTACATGGGATCAAAATTTCAAATTTATAACGGATGCAATAGAGGACTACGCCAGACATGGGCCATGAGGGAAGATGTTATCTCTGATACTCTCTTAAATTGGACAAAGTCTATCAGTTGTTTACTAAAACGAAGAACTCACATGCAACATTTGTTAGTTGACACTAGCCCTTAATCTGTTTTCAATGATGTGAGCACCCTTGAAAATCCCAACGCCCTGCATGACAAGTATGTCGTTGTTCCGACTGACAAAGCGTCCAATAACATAGTGTTTATATGTTAACGATATTATCATGACTGTTTGTTCAAAGAACTTAGATTCGGGAAATCATTCGACGGTGCTACTTATAAACGCTCTACTCTTAGTAAGGATGAAATTATATATATATCAGATCTGTACTCACTTAATCTTTAAGTGGCATTTAGCGATCGGGAAAACACATTAACAGACACAGTTTTTATGGGATACAATCACTAGTTTTATTCTAAAAGTGATTGTATCCCATAAAAACTGTGTTCTGTACTCACTTCATTTGCTACTCCGTGTGGAGATACAGATATTCCCTTGTCATATTGGATACCCAAACTACATCCGTTAACACTGTTCATCACGTGCATTTTGCATGTGCATTTTGTACACAGTGAACAGTCCATTTGCTGATTACACTATTTTCCTTATGCCGTTTTTTAGAACTTCGAATTTTGTACAATGGTAGGGTTGTCCGTACTTGGTTTTATTTTATTTCTAAAAGATAAAATTATTTTATAATCGTTTTGAACAAACATATTATTATTTTTTATTATCTCCAAGTTTTTCATATTTATATTAACCCAAGGATCATTAATACATTATCAATTCCAGCATTCAATTCTACACAAAATAAATCTATAGCACTACTAAAATTCTTAGTTCGAAAGACAGCTATAATCCACTTTTGGGCAGAAGCCTTTAAATGAAATGTTGTTTTATGCCCTTCTTTTCCGCACCGAATGGGCAAAAGTAGACAGGCTATGGACATTTTGCCCACTCAAAGTTAAATAAGAACCACCAAGGCCTCCTTTACGTGTGGGGGTTGGGATGGCCTAGTGGTCTAGAGTGCCGCGCTTCGAACTCTAGCGGGCCGGTCACCTCTGGCTTGCGGCTGTGGTTTCGAGCCCTGGTGTGAGCGTATGTGGCATGGAGATAGGGGCGCCTTCTCAACCTCGTGGGTTTCCTCCGGGCACTCCAGTTTCCTCCCACTGTTAAAGACCCCTACGCGCAAGCGAATTATTGAAATAAAATTAAACCATATGTTAGTCCCGAAATGACCTAGTTTGTGTTGAGTGGACGTTAATCCCCATTTCTCTCTCTCTCTCTCCTTTACGTGTACATAGGATCACACCTTGCATTATTAATGTTTTTTGTGTTTAACAGATACCGACAGCGTTCCGATCAAAGGGAGACAACACGTATTGGCTTGATGGACGCACTGATTAATCCTTCACAATTCCTGGGCAATGCCATTTGTTTGAAAATCCCAACATATCACAATTTATACATGGTGATTTTTGTTTTGCGTGTAGTGCGGTCCTCCTGCACTTACTATATATAGGATACAATTGGTACACTTTTCAGCTAGGTACACTGAAAAATAATTCTGTAAAAAAAGCAGAAAAATTCTGGCAGAATTATTTTGTTTACGCCTGACTTCCGATCTTCGTCGATCCCGAAAGACTACGCACACTTCAGCACTGGCAAGTGGAAAAACAACGTCCGGATCAAACCCAATGTGACAGTTTGGATTGACTCCCTTTGTGTATTTGCCTCTGGGCACTTGCGCATGTCCGAAACCATTATTTACTATGACGACAAACTACATGGGGATACTCGATTCACAGTTCCGGAATTGAATTCCAAAACCGGTGTCAATCGAGTGAAAAGGAGAATTTCGTATTAAAGCGCATGCGTCGACTGTATAAAAAGTATCCTAACCAATCATGACTGCTGAAACATATTTTTTACCTAGGAATACGTCACGATTCTACTCACTCCACCTCAGCTGTCGGGACTGGCAGAACTGTGACAGGACTGAATTCCGCGTCACTCGATTGTAATTCTGTCGATTCGGGACGTTCTGGACTGTGAATCGAGCACCGCCCATGTATCTATTTTCACAGGTGTGCAGTGCCGGACAGGTGGACCAAAGGCCACCTGCCAGGTCATTGATCAAGGCCCACAAAATGTGCTAGTGTCCGAGGGGGGTATGGGGGAGGGTCTCCCCCACCCCCAGAACAATTTTGAAAATTGACAACCGCAAACCCATTATACACATTTTAATGCAGCATGCCGACATTTCTCTCGTGTGGACTATTGTTCACTAAACTATAACAGTTTGGATTGACTCCCGTTGTGTATTTGCCTCTGGGCACTTGCGCATGTCCGAAACCATTATTTACTATGACGACAAACTATCTATTTTCGCAGGTGTGCAGTGGTGGACCAAAGGCCACCTGCCAGGTCATTGACCAAGGCCCACAAACGTACGCGCCGAAAACGTGCTAGTGTCCGAGGGGGTATGGGAGAGGGTCTCCCCCACCCCCAGGACAATTTTGAAAATTGACAACCGCAAACCCATTATCCACATTTTAATGCATCATGCCGACATTTCTCTCGTGTGGACTAATTGTTCACTAAACTATAACACGTTTCATTTTATTTCAAACTTTATTTTCATCATTTGAGATAAGATAAACTGTTGGATGTGTCCTAGATAAAAAAAATTCATCTGTCAACTCCCTGTGACAGATGAAATTTCTTTCCATTTCAATCAGCGTTGTAAGTGCGATCGTGATCCACAATGGCTAATATTATGCAAAATTGACAATATTTTTCATCAAAACAACGATTGATTATTGTTATTTATAATATTTCTGCCACACTCAATTATAATTAAGCATATAATTGAAGTTGAAGATAAAAATAAAATAATACAGATTTTATCGTCGTCTACGAAGATGATGTTAAAAATTACGTAGATAATTATGAAGTATGAACATAGCAATATAATAATACATAAGTTGACCATTACAATAAAGAACCCACTTTTGTGTGACTTAAACTGCAGTACTTTTTTAAAGTTAAGATATTTTTCCTACTTGCATTAGAAGCACCGAAAACTCTAAATAACAAATGAATAAATGAATACTGTTCATAAATAAATTATGACTAATTTGGGCGTAAAAATACAGATGTTTATTTACTTTCGACACACGTGGTTGCTGTTTTCTTGGTAAATGTTTCTAATAATAATGAAATATAGGGTGCCCCACCATAAATATCTCCAAATAGATCAACAATTACACCCCGATATTTATATATATCCAACCCTTAAATAATAATAATAATAAATTCTCTTATATAGCGCTAAATTATGTCAGCTGGTCATTTCTAAGCGCTTCACAGTGATGTCAACTAATTGTTTTTGTACAAATATTTGGTAAACAGATGCCTCTTTAGTGTTGTCTTAAAACTTGAAAATAGGACTGTCGAGCGTATCTGTTGAGGAAGCTCATTCCATGGATATGCATCATGAACTGGTAAAGAGTATTTTCCAAACAATTTATTATATGTCGGAACCGAAATCAATGTTTTATCTGCAGAAGATCGCAAGTTCTGTCGCAAGGGCGTATTGAATGAAAAAGGTTCACGCATATACTGTCAGAATTTTATAGTCAATTCTAGCTTCAATAGGCAACCAATGGAGTTGCACAAGTTTATTGGTGATGTGATCAGATTTTTTAGAACGAGTGACTAAATGAGCTGCATTATTCTGAGAGACTTGTAGGCGTTTTAAACAATATTTTGGTGCTTCTGCTAGCAGTCTGTTTGCATAATCCAGTTGAGCACTAGGGGTGAAACTACTTTTGCGCAAGGTTGTCGCTCAAATATTTTCGTATTTGAGATATGGGTTTCATCTGCATGTAAGCTTTTCTTATAGTCAGGTTGATTTTGCGGGGAGGATGACATTGTTTCATCCATTATATATCCCAGATTTTTAGCTTTCTTCGTTGGATAGATGATACAGCTTCCAATTTTTAAACCAGGAATTTCTCTAATGTTTTTTATCTGAGATTTAGGATACACCATTAGTCAAAATTCGAAGTCCTATAAAAATAGTGTATTCAGCAAATGTTCACCGTGTACAAAATACACGACAAACAGTGGTAACGGGTGTCCGGAAGAGTAAGCTTACCCTGCTCTGATCTTAGTGGTGTTAATATTAGTTATGTTATTTCTCTTACTGAACACCTGAAAGGGCTGATCTGGGGGAAAGGGACGGAAGTGGTTCTCAGCAGCCAGTTTTGGTTTGATGTATGGACGGGCCTCAGTTGAGGAAAGAAGGACAGAGCCCCCCCCCCCCCTTTATATTCTAAGAATTTGTTATTTAAATAAACATGCATTATGCAAGAGCTAAATCTGCCTGTTGTAGGTCTTTCTTTAGCCATGAACTGTTTTCTAACGTATTAATTAAACATTAATGGCATCAGATTTCTCCGATTTTAAATAGATTAAAACGGTTCAGCGATACTTTGATTTAATGAAATATTGAAGTGCGAGACATAGCTTCGAACAACCAGTACGGTGGTTGAAATTATTGCACATGTCTTTTCAGACCTTCAAAGGGTAATATATTGGCCCGCAATAGAGTAATTTGAATGACATTTTCAAATTATTCATTTTCATTATATATTTTCAAACTATTACAGCAAGAATGGCTAGATTTTTATCTAAATCTTACATTATGTATCTTCAATGAAAGGGTGCAAGACTACGGTATACAAAGTTTACAATACAGACGTAAACCAACATATGATGATTATTTAAGGATGCACATTGTTATAGAGCTAAACACGAGAATTATTGGAAATATCACAGAAACAAATCATGCCAAACGATATCTATGTATACTAATGGTTGTATATGCGTTCCGTCGCCATGGTCAACACTGAACCCACCCCACACCACACCATGATCTTGGTCACAATAAGAACTATATGAAGCACAAACTATGGGGATTTATCATCATAATTTATGTAAAGAAGCCAGTATTATGTAGTTGTATATTGTATAAAATATGTAGTTCTATAAATTACAGTTTGTCCACATTTTAATGCATCATGCCGACATTTCTGTCGTGTGGACTATTGTTCACTAAACTATAATATGTAACACATTTATGCTGACGAATATTAATATTTTAGTCATAGTTTATTTTTCGGAGAGTCTGTGTCATCTTAATTTATCAACCATATTCGTTGGTGTACATGTAAAAGAAGCCTCGACAGTTGAAATACTATAAAAAAGAAGGTGTGAAAACTCCTCTCTCTCTCTGGCTATAATCTCCATGCCGTATGCCCGTTTTCAATATCCTGGTCGGTACAGAAAATTGGGACATAAAACCCGTTTTATTTTATTTCAAACTTTATTTTCATCATTTGGGATATGATAAATCGTTGGATGTGTCCGTTCTTAAGACACTAGAGATATATATACTCAAAATTAACCAAAAAGTTAATCTACAGCGAGAAACCTATTCTGTGTGTTTGTGCTGGATTCTCACTATCACGATTCGAGATAAGTTTGAAATCGTGGTTTTAATTGAGGTCAATCGTGTTGATCGTATCGAAACGTATCCGAGCATGTCTTCGCGTAGGATAGAGGTGGCAAATCTTTTATCAGATCCATGTGCCAATATTTTCAGTTTGAAACACAAGTACATATATTTATAGCATATTATTCCCTCTCGCTCTTCTTCTCCCTCGCTCTCTCTGGGTCAACAAGGACTGATTATAATCCCACGGATTGTTGATTCCACACTATTGGTTTCCAGAAGCTCATTTCAATATGCATTTATGTTAAATTTTAACCCTTCGGAAATCCTGCACACGTCACTGATTGTTTTTTGCACCATTGATATGTGTGACATAATCAATTTATTTTAAAATAGTTGATTTAAACATGTGATATATAGTAAGCATATAATATAGATCACAATGACAACAGCTGATAACAAATTGTTTACTTTTAAATTTATCAGAAAGTAACATTATAATTAAATCTATCCATCATCAATGTCAGTGAATTATAAGAATTTTACATGTTTGATATAGATGAACGCTAATGTCTCGATTTTCCAAATTGGTTCTGCTGTCACGTTGGGTTTGGCGAAATGTATATCTTTTAATTCTTTTAATTAGTTGACAATTGAATTTTGGTTCATTTTGCAATAGGTCTAAATCTATTAATAAATTTGAAAATAATCAAGTAGACCAAACTAAATGGAAGAGGTTTCACAATTTAGAATTTTATCTTCAATTAATGTACTTTTGCTAATTCATTGGGAAAAGAATTACAATTTTTTGTTATTTTAGTTTTAAATTAGATGAAATGTGGTCGAATTCGGCGTTTTCTGCTGTTTTGTTTTTGTGGAGAATTTAACATGACAGACGAGTATAACCACTCGCTAAAAAAAGCTTGCGCTGTCCTTCTCCAAAATTGGGCATATAGATATCAATCACACCCGTCATTGCAATTGAAAATGCGGGGAGTGTACGTGCGTTTATATTATATTAGCTATATTAGTAACAAATAGTTATTTTATCAAAAATAAATTTTTTTCCCCATAAACGTGATGTGTACACCTGAATTATATTAATTCAAGCATAGCTATCTAATCATTAACGTGCACTGTGTGTAACACCCGGAAAAGTTTATTCATCCGTAACAAAGTCGCAAAATATGAATATAAAGAAACCGAATATTAATTTATAACGGGTACCTGTTCTCCATGACTGGTAAATTCCTCACCAAAAATGAATAACATAGAATGACAATGCATATTACAATAGAAGATGATGAGTTTATTTTAATTCCTTATCACGTTTCTAAGAGGTTTATAAATTAGCGGAAATTGGTTAAGTTTCGGTCAAATGACAAAGGCCTATGAAAACTGCGTGTTATATTAGAACGTGACCTTATACACATGTAGGCGATTTCGAAATGTCTTGTCATTGATACTTGTGTCGATCCCATGATGGAACGAAACAAGAGGGATTCCCCATCCGCTATACTGTACTCCAGGCCCCAAGTTCACAAAGCATTCTCCAGACTTAAGTTAAGAATTTACTCAACTTTTAATCACATCAAAACAACAAAAGTTTTATAAAAGGTTAAATTTTAGTTAAAATAAGGCGAACAATTTTGAGCTAATTCTTTAAGTCTGCGAATACTTTGTGAACTCGGTGCTTGGGTTTAGGCGAAGTATAGAAATATAAAATTAAATATATAATATTTTAAACCCCAATAATACAATACTATGATGGTGGTTTGTTGTCAGAATGCCAGAGAACTGTTACCCTGTTGATTACTCAGAAATATCTAGCCGTTTAAAGATACAATAAGCCAATGTACAAAACATATTGTTATACGTACATCTAAATAAAATAGGCCCCTCATGAAAAATGGCCTATGGTGAACAAAAAAATAACAGAATTAGCATTACTTGATAAGTCTATGAATGGACATAAAGACGGAGAAGTGGAATCATTAGACACCAAAGGAAAGTGATCATACTTAAGTTGACCGATTTGACTAATGTGTTAATTTTTTCATTTATCGGAACTTTAATGGTCATTTATAGTTGCAATGTAATGGTTTCTAAAAGGAAAGAAAAATACATATATGTTTTTTATTGTTATTATTATGTCGAATTGATTTATGTTGTAAAATGGCAGATTCATCATCAACCCGAGGGTATTTACAATTCTTTAGACCAATATACATAAGATCAACTGGTTGGTAAAAAATTTGTTTAAATTATACAAAATTTGAAACTAAACTGTTTACATTATATGTTATTAATGGTTTTAATGGAATGTTGTGAATATGTCTAATTAAAGTAGCCAAATCTCTAACTATTTCCATAATATTCCAAATTGAAAAATAATATTCCAAATTAAAAACACGAATTAGAATTTATTATATTGGTCCGTATTGATGTTGTTATCTTGGGCATTGTAAAATCAGTACATGAGTCATGTATTCTAAGGTTTCGGTTACCATTTGTAATGGGCAAAAAAAAACATATCGTAGGTGATAAGTAATGAGTGATTCACAAAGAACAATATATTTGTTAAAAATATAATGGACTGTTGTTGAATTTGGAGTATTCACGTATTTCACCGAACATAACTGATTATAAATTAAAATAATTCTTTTAAAACAATAAACATAAATCACTTTATATAGATTCATATTACATTTTAGTTAAAATATGTTCTTACAGGCCCATGTAATATATTTAATAGAAAAGAGACATGCGTCCTTTAAGTCAACCTTTGGAATGTAATTGATAATTAGGTTAGAATTATGTCAGGTTGAAGGCAGCATGGATCAAAATTAAACACAGCCATTTGCTTGGTAAGTGTGATAAGGCGCCGTGCCCTGTATGATTACCGGTATTTATGAACGTCTATGCGCGCACGTCTGGAGTCAAGAATTTTTTGAACATTTTCATCCCGATAATATTTTACTTATTACACAAAACGGATATCAGAGTTTTACCTGAAGAATGTATTTCAACCCACTTCCGTGTGGTATTTACGGCTCTAGCAGTCAAGTGATGTGCGCGTCATCTTGTTGAAGATAACAATGATATTACTTCCCAATGTTAAAAATGTTAAAAAGATAAGACGTCAAAGTTTAATCGAAACCAAAACCTTATAATCAATATAAGGTAAAAAAAATAATTGTATAATTTCCAAGGAACTCAATATAAACATTTTCCCATTGTTTAGCCAATATACCTTAAATTATTGGAGGCTCAAAATGCTTTCCCTTTATAATATCTTTGACTATTTAAACTTCTTTAATTATAGACCCAAGTGAGTCAATCCGTAAAAGAAACAGAGGAGTGGGTCGATTTGATTATACTATTATTGTATAAATTAAATAAAAATAACTATTTATTGACATAATTTATGCTT
This sequence comes from Patella depressa, assembly GCA_948474765.1. NCBI lineage: Eukaryota > Metazoa > Mollusca > Gastropoda > Patellidae > Patella > Patella depressa. The sequence goes on from OX419716.1 coordinate 20,282,672, forward strand.
ACCAATTACTAAATGTCAGTTATACAACTTTTTAATTTTAATGTAGGTGAAATGAAGTATTGAATCGGGTCGGTTGTCTTTTACGAAGGGAAAGACCTGAAGGAGCTTTTTCTCTTAAATGTTACTGGTGGGACAAGACCTTGAGGTTCTAATTCTCGTTAATATGGGTGAAATAGAGTATTGAATCGATTTCTGATGGGAAAAATTATATACGATTAAAAATAGTTGTTGGAAAGATTTAGCTCATATCTCGCATTGGCTGTATCAATGCATTTTGGTATCGCGACGGTTTGAATAGTTATATCCTTAAACGACAGTTTCTGGGTTTACGGCAGTGATACTGGGAAAGGCGCCTTGACAACTCATTCTGGTTCTACGGGGATATAAATCGATTCGTTGAGGATTTCCTGGTGCGTCACAAATATTGATATAGTGAATGCGACAGGGAATGAATTTACCTCATAGAAAGTTACGTTGGTCATGACACATAACAGTCTTTATAAGCCCTATTTTTTTTTAACAAACCTGGCTAATGGATATGGACATATGCCATGCAGTGCAATTTGAAGTGAAATTTGCATGGCCATAGGCACAACAACTGTCAAGGAGGTTTGCTTGCCCACCAACGTGTACACATGACCACGGCGTTCTTCTCGTCCGAACGACTATACACTTTCTTGCCAAGCCCTCCGTGCTACATCATCCGTAAGGAGATCTCCTTCGGGATAATCCCGTGGAATATTCTCGGTGAACACCAGGATCGGTCAACTAAAATGAAAATCAATCGGGATTTGGTGAAGTAAAAACGCTAGATATTTTTTCTATATAAAGTTTTGTTAGCTCTGATATGGTGGTGTTCGACAAGGCGAATACTTATCGCTGTTTTCATTTGCCACAAGATACATGTATATCGAGATCAGAATCTATTCTCGCGATCTCCTAGGCAAAAGCTGTCTGTCATATCACTTTGGTGGGAACGGACATCGAATATTCCGATTTACAAAAACAAAACTTAATGTAAATATAAAACTATTTATGTTGCTATATGCAGATGATACATTCTAGCTGCGAGTAAAGCTAAATTACTAAAAAAAAGGTCGGAAAATTCAGTGAATATTGAACAGACCAAAATTTTGCAATGGAAAAACTATCCCATAATTTAATATTTGATGCTACGATGTAAAAGTAGAAATATGTATTTTTTAATTTGAATATGAAATTATTCACAGAAAAGGCTGCAAATGAAGTATCAAAACATGGACAAATGTAAAATATTCCCATTAAATGTCAAACAGATGTTATTGTTATTTTGTTATGTCATACATTGGTATATTATATATGTGGAATTTATTCAAACTACATTAGTATGTAATGTCATTGAGCATCTATTTCAACAAGACTGTTATTATCATCGTGTGTAATAATAATATTAGTGTTTGGTCATTTCCCTTAAAGACAAATTATAGTCTCTGTAAGTCAATTAGATGAAGGCTAATTAATGTCCTACATTAATGTACAAACACTTTACATATTATCTTAAACTGCTAATTGCATAGTTAAGAAAATAGAGTGTGACATTTGAGCACATATTTAAACAGTGGGAACATTGTTGTGTCTAAACATCGGTGTATATGTAAATTTTACTTTGTTAAACTGAAGTCTCGTTTGGCATGAGTTTACCATCAATGACGGTCCAGTTTGTAAAGATGACACAAAGGGCGTTTAACCCACAAAGCCATGTTCAAAATGTGAACGACTGTTTTCTTTCTTATAACTAACTTTTTTAAGACCGACGTCCTTTTCGGAAGTGGCATGAAAAAGAACATCATAGTTAGGCTACGTGATTGTTATGTTATGCAAGTTCAAATACATTTATTTGAAATGGAAGGGGACATAATATACTATACATGGTACGGGGGGTGGCCGAATGGTTAGCGAGCGTGCGAGAGCTGTATCGTACGGCCTGCCATTGAGCCAACTGGCGTGGTTTCGTATCCCCGGTTGTACGTGGCAAGGAGTAGGGTCGCCTGTCCAGCCTCGTGGGTTTTCTCCAAGTACTTCGGTTTCATCCACGTGCAAGCGAATTATTGAAAAAAATTAAACCATATGTTAGTCACGAAATGACCTAGTTTGTGTCAAGTGGACGTTAAACCCCATTTATCTCTCTCTCTCCCTCTCTCTCTCTCTCTACAAGGTACATAAATATAAACAGCATAAATTCTCTGTCTGCTTGAGCTTGCTACGAAGAACTATTCCAAATCCTAAAGCAATAATAAGGGAAACGTAGCTGGACCTGCCCACGCCCACACACTTTCGAAAATAGTTCGGTGGTAGCGGACGTCCGATAAAGCTATGTCACACATATTTACGTTTCCACAGCATTGGGATCCCGGTTACCACACGCTAATCCTGGCTTTTAATTCCTCTATTAGAAGTCTGTTTGAGTTAATTTTAGAACAGGGTCGAGCTAATTAACTTCCTAATTTAAGTAGGTTGTATAGTGAGTGTCCTTGGATTTTATGTTACAGCATGTAAACAAGCTGTGGTGTTGAGATGGGCTAGTGGTCTAGAGTGCTTCGACCTTTAGCTGGACGATCACTTCTGGCTTGCGGATGTGGTTTCTATCCCTGGTGTGAGCGTATGTGGCATGGAGATAGGGGCGCCTTCTCAACCTCGTGGGTTTCCTCTGGGCCCTCTGGTTTCCTCCCACTGCTAAAGACCCCTACACGAAAGCGAATTATTGAAATAAGATTAAACCATGTTAGTCACGAAATGGCCTAGTTTGAAGTTAAACCCCATCTATCTCTCTCTCTTTCTCTCTCTCTCACTCTATCCCTCTCTCTAAACAAGCTATAATACAGCAAAGCTTTTTATTGTACAACAAACTTTGTATCATATATAGTAAACCTTTTATAATACAAAATGCGCAATGTAAGAGATAAATCTGCCTATCACAGGCCTTTATGTTATATGAATTATTGTTTAGGTGTTTATAAAATAAAGAGCCCATAATCAACTGGCCTAGATTTAAATTGGGTTGAACGCCAATGTGATTATAAACAATCCAGACTACACCTTCCAGCTCCCATAACTTCACTCAATATACCTATTATGAGACTTTCATATTCTTTTTTGATTTGTTTTACTGGACATAACGTTCACTTTAATTTAGAAAAAAATTGACCCCGCATTTTCAGCATCTTAATCCTTACTACATACTCCGCGCAGTGTTGCGTTTGATTAGAGGTAATCCAACTACACACTGCTATTATGAGTGGATATTGTTGTTTTAAATTTTGATTTGTCAGTAGTCGGACTACCAACCAATCACTAGCTGCCAATAATGGACCAAATATGTTTACATAACGTTACGTCATGACTCACGATTTTATTATGCCTAATTAACCCGTGCATAGCAGAATACTGCAGTAAAACTAATTGCGTGACAAACGAAGCTATCAAGTCGAATGAAATGTAAACAATACTGTTTGGAAACGAACATACTTTCACCGTTTTTCAAGAAACTATGGTGTTCTATTTCGGCCACGTCGTGCGTCGCGCGTCGCCTTTTTTCAAACGCGCGACGCAAACTGCACTTCGCGCGTCTTGCGTCGTGCGTCGCGCGTCGCCTTTTTCAATGTTAAGCTATAGGAAGAAAAAAAGCGACGCGAAGTTTTTAACAAGACGTCGCCCTTAAAAAGGCGACGCGTCGCGCGTCGCGTCGCCTTTTCTAAGGTGATGAAGTGCGCATGTACCAGGAGAATTCATTTACAGTTTATTTGCCGTTTGGTATTTTATCTTCAATACAATAATTTATTTTGGACACGAGGAACTGCCATTACTATCCTTTTTTGCATTTCTATAAAACCCAGATTATGTGTTATATTTTAAATATCTGTTCTAAACATAAAATTTTAAACTCTGTTGCGAAAGAGTGGCCTCGTATCCTCTACTGTGAAAGAGTGACCTGCTCTCTGCAGATAGAGTAATACACTATAGTTAAACACACGGTGACTGAGTACTGATAACGATGTGGGTGTGGTTTCCGTTATTTACATCAGTTGTTTTATAGGTTTTCAAGACAGAATTAATACGAGAATTGTTTTATTGTAGATATTCCACGACGAATATATTAGCTACCCCAAAGAAATCAGGTTAAGATCGAGTTTGAAAGAATCCAAGATTAGGTTCACTTCTGCACTAGTTATAGTCAAACAGGCAGCTACTAGCAGGGCTTTCACAAGCCTATGTTGCGCCCCAGGGCAAACGTTTCAATGACGCCCCCCCCACCCAGCTATTGCATACTGTAACTGCTTTGTTCAATGTCTTCGCTCAGTTGAATTATGATGATTTTAAAATATCATCTTTTATACATTTAACACCTTATCTAAATAACTATTTATTAAATTTATTAAATTTTTTATATCTATTTCCCGTCAACTCTCCGTTTGATCGAAAAACACTATAATATGTCTTGATGTTATCTCAGCCTCCAAGGTGGGCACTTAGTTAATTGCCCGACACCCTCCAAGCAGAGTCGCCCCCGGGCGTATGCAGCTCCTCTCAGTACCCCCACCCACCTGCTAATATATTGGTCTTCGGGTATTCTCATATTAATTCTGTCTGTATAAATGTCAAGGAATGTTCATACTATAAGTAATACAACACAAGAGAACCTATAAAACAACTGATGTAAATAGCGGAAACCATACCCACATCGTTATCAGTACCCTGTCATCGTTTGTTTAACTGTAACAGTCTACTATCTGCAGACAGCACGAGGTCATTCATTCACACCAGAATTTAAGTTTAGAACAGAGTTTTAAAATATAATCTGGAAATGTATTGTTGTATGAAGGATAGTAATGGCAGTTCTTGTGTCCAAAATAAATTACTGTATATAAGATAAAATACCAAATGGCAAATAAACTTCAAATGAATTCTCCTGGTACATGCGCATTTCATCACCTTAGAAGTCGCGTCGCCTTTTTAAAGGGACAATAACATTCTTGCTGGCTTGGTAGCTCCAGAAAATAAATAATACCCTTATTCTAAGTACTAGATGTTTAAGTGCCCTACCTGTTGTGTAAATTATCCATTACAACCTATTTACTTGTCCAGAGGGTTCGAAAATATTTTAAAATGAAAGTCACACTTGAAAAGGTTTACGTTAGACTTTTCAAATCAATTGTTTGAATTTTTCTAGTTTTTCAAAATAGGTGTGTTAAGATGAAATTTATATCATCATTTAATTGGAATATTGTAAAATAATACAATTTGTTGACCAGAATGAAGATTGGGATACATTATTCAGTTTCAACAAGAGTGTTATTGGGGCTTTAAGGGCGACGTCGTGTTAAAAACTTCGCGTCGCTTTTTTCTCCCTATACCTTAACATTGAAAAACTCGACGCGCGAAGTGCAGTTTGCGTCGTGCGTCGCCTTTATTCAAAGGCGACGCGCGACGCACGACGTGGCCGAAATAGAACACCATAAGAAACAGACGCTATTCCAGCGATGGTCAGAGAGGGATTTCTCGGGCCATTGCTTCAGGAATATGTCCTTTACTAAGCCTCAGTCATGATTAGATAGCAAGGGCGCAGTTCACAGTAGTTTGGAAGTATGAAAGTGACAAGAGTTCCAAACATCAATGGTTGATCGATATGTGGGAATAAAACAGTTATAAACAATATGGTTTGACATTTGTGAAATTTAATCTCGGTATAACCTTGAATAGTTCTCAACTTTATAAAATAAATTCAATATATACCCCTTTAAAGTTCGCGTGACCTTTAAACTATTATATCGTTAACACATGACACAATTACATGGAATACACGTTACTTAAAAGATTTATTTCAGCGACGTTTCGACGAGGGTTATCCCGTCTTTATCAAGCAAAAACGACAACCGTAGCACAAATGAAGATATATATACAAAATATGAAACAAAGGAAAACATTTATATACAACGAGAGATAATGATTTGGAACCATCAAAGGGATAGGAGGCCATAAGGGTGGGTAAAAGTTAACTATTACCAAGAAAACATAATAATGAAGACCGCTGATTGGGGGTGACTAAATCCCTTAAGTAAATTGCATTCCTTATAATTGTGTCATGTGTTATTCTTACCCAGCAACTAAATGCCACTTAAAGTTCCAATTTCACATTTTCTAAGAAAGTCAAAACATAATTATTTCTATGTCTTTTGCTCAAAAGGTTGTCAACTCACTATTATACGGTCCTGGGCAAAATTTTTTGGGCATTATAAAGGGTGACACAGGGTGATTGAGGAAATAGTTACTCAATTACCTCCCTTGTTTTCCCATTCCTCTCCATGGACGGCCATCTTCAAACGTTTGAATTTGAAGTTGAAAATGATATTTTTGCCAATTTCTCAACTGGCAGTACTGAATTATAGGATTAATAGGATTATTCTTTAACAAGGTAGGACTGTTTATAGGTTCAATCTATTTTTGGGCTTTATTTTAATACATTTTAAAAATATAACTTAAAAAAATGCTATTGGAGCTTTAAACAACTAGTATGTCGTTACTTTTAGTTTATAAAAAAAAAATCAGGAAGTACTCTCCCTAGTTAAAATTTTCATTTCTGAAATGAGTAAATGTCATGTAAATTACACTTATATTCAATAAAGAGACGCATACATGTATTTACAGTGTGGTGTGTCATGATTACTTATCGAGTTAACCAATAAGGGTTAATGTTATCACCAAAGTAGGTAAGGGACGCAAAATATCCTCTAAATTCCCCACCCACACAATTTCGTGACCCACAATTTTCAAGAAAGGGTGACATTGGATCACATAGTGTTTTTTCTATGCTCATCGACGTTGCGAAATGATGTATATGGTCCACTGCTCATCCCTTTCATTTTGGTTTTAGCGTTTAACCCTTAACACGAGTATAATCTGATTAAAATACAGATCTATATTTCGCTTCATTTTTTATTATACTTTCGATGACCTACACTACTTAAAGATCTGACAAGTTGTAGAGGGAAGTCACGTCAGGGGTCATACGATCGCCTTTTGACACTATGACGTCAGACATTTGTTTAACCAATCAGCATTGTTATTACTAGTGGATTACCTACAGTTCCGTGCTAAACACGCCTAAAGCTCACCGTAACAGACAATTTCATTGGTTAATACCTCACACTATTCAGAACACATCAATGATAACAACTTTTCCAGATCCTAGTGTACTAAAGACAATTAAACCGAAATTTTGAACTATAAAAACGAAACCAAAATAGGATCTGTGTGTTAATCAGATTGACACGGGTATTACGTTGGAGATCGTGATCGGTTGCAATAAAATAACATTCGATTTTCCCATTGTAGTTACAACAGAGCAAGTTTAATGTAGCAATATTGTTATCAATTTCTTAATTCGTCTTTACACTGTCATATGACCACCTACAAAATCAATGAATCTTATAGACCTGGATATCAATCTCAAATACATATTCGAACATATAGTATGAATAAAAACAGATTAAAGATGCATTATTCTTGTTATAATAGTTCGAACATAGATAATTTATAATGAATAATTTGAAAATGTCATTCAAATTACTCTATTGCGACCAAAGATATTAGCCTTTAATGGTTTGACAAGATGTGTGTAATGATTGTAACTACCGTACTGGTTGTCGAAGCTGAGTCTCGCTCCCCCATTTTCAACTTAAATCAAAATAAGGCTGAACCGTTCTTATCTATTTAATATCCTAGTAATCCGAAGCCATCGAAAATTGATGTGGCCTGGATTAGTTCACTAATTTCTAATTAATAAGTTAGAAATCATTTCAGGCCTAAAGAAAGACCTGCAATAGGAAGATTTAGCTTTTGCATAATGTATGTTTAATAAAGACGAATTATTCTGGTTTGCGTACACGTATTGCCACTTTAAAAATTGATTTCCTTATCCACAAGACCTCTCCCCAAAGTCATCTACCATCGCCAATACTGTAACCACTTGCATTCCTTTCTATTTATGTGAACATATATGGATTTCAAACTATCTAAAGTACGTCGTATTTTAACTCTCCCTTTCAGTGTGCCATTTACATAATGCTCTACATGTATACATGAACATTACATGCAATTTAAAATATTTGAACGTGGTATGCTAAAAAATACACAATATGCATAAGGGTGTTTTATGTCATTTATCTCTATATCAAAATATTTGGGATCGTTCGTCAATTCAAACATACAGCTTGTGGTTTCTATATTTTTAGGGCAAATTTAAATAGACACCAAGGTTAGTTTGTAACTTTATTCATGAATAAACGTTTGTGAACATTGTAAATGTAGGGCGGCAGACACAATGACCTTGTCATAATTTAATTGTGATATCGGGGGAAAGGCAGGTGTTTAAAGCATGAATCATAGTATTCTCAAATACCGATTAAGTGATTTATTATGTTTAAACAACCGTTACAATAAAGCGAATATGTTAAGCTAAACCATTACAAGTGTATCGTCTTATCTTTGGATAATTATTGATATGGGCGTGTTACTTTGGGGTGGGGCAAGTTGCAATCAAAGCACGTAATAGATTACCTGTATGACCATATATGGTAAATGTACATACGATTTTAAATTGGCAAGACCCGCTATTCAAAACGTACTGCAATACACATAGCTAGCCAACAATGCAAGCCTCGACCCACCGTCTTAACATGGACGTCACGCATGCCCCCCCCACCTCAATTGTATTTCTGTATATGTATATAGAATTGTAGTTAACAAGGTGGTTGTCAAATATGCATCCTCATAAACTAAAGTAACGTGATCAAGTTTTGTTTCATTTGGATCCTCCTCATAAAAATTCCACTACTAAACTCACTTTGTCGTGTTGTTCATAACTAAAAAAATATGAATACGGCAGACTTTGACTTAAAGGGGCTAAATCAATAATATTTGGGACCTAGAAATTTACACAAATGGGTCGCAATGCATATAATAATGTAATATCAATGTATAATTGATTTACATTAAATCGTTTCTGTTTTACTGTAATTTCTAATCACTTATGTTCTGCGAAAAACACCAGAAGTCTTAATCGATTTACAATCGTGGCATCTAGTTATTCCAGCCTACACCTATAGTATTTTTTACATAAGCACTCCAGAAAACTTCCCTGCTAACGCCGGATCTCCTACCATAGAATCAAGTAACGCCTATATATCGTGAAAATGCAAGTTTATATTTGGACGCCGGGGGTAAACCCTGCGCGTTGAACCAGAAGGCCTATGTTATTAAGTGGTGTGATTTCGATTCCTCGCTTGTATATGGCAAGTAGTATGGTGGCATGTTCAACCTCGTGGGTTTTCTGCGGGTATGCATATATCCTCCCAATGCTAACGACCCCTACGTGCATGTGAATTATCGACATGAAATTGAACTATACGTCAGTCCCGAAAAGACCTAGTTTGGGTCCAGTGGACGTTAAACCCCAATTCTTGCTCTTTATTTGGGTGCCGCAAAGTGTAACATTGTACCTCACTTTAGCTCAGCGATATAAAAGGAAGTGCACGTTTCCGGATTCGGGTGTCACCCGTACTATGATGTATACACATTTGTAGGGGTAGAGCCTATTAGTACTAAACAAAAGTTTGAATTTGATTGAATCTGATTATTTAGCTAACCAATAAGGAAGCAAGTATTGCCTGAATTGTGTCTACATCATCGCTACGGAAGTTCCCCTTCCGGATTAGGGTGAAATATTTTGAGCAATTATTAAACAGTATTGTCTGAGAAAGTTTGTATAATTAAATTAGTTTTTTTTTTTGTTGCAAATTTGATTGTCTGAAACGGATAACGTGTTTTGTAACGCGAAATGAATGCGTGATTTAATGTCAAGTTTCACGGATTTACTATTGATGACACATAAAATAATCTATGGATGTTACATTACTTGACAGAATACCCTGCTTCGTGGCAAAACATAAGTCACTATTATAAAAAACGAAGCTAGTTGCTAGTCGGTAGTAACTATCGTAACATAAACAGAAACAATAATACGAAATGTGCGCTCTAAAAATTATGGGTTCGGTATTTTACCATAAGAAAAATATACATTTTGGATATTCCCAAAGTATTAATGTGAAAAGGCTTTGCATTGGTCTATGAACTGTCCCTTAATATTAATTGCGATTTCCAAATATACATTGAAATAATTGACGAAATACCTATAAGATATTTTTGAAGTTGATATAGGATGGGTCAGTGGTTATTATGTATAAATAATTGTTCTCCCGTTACATAATTCTATTAATAATATAATATGCGTATATCAGTTACGGTTGAACGGTATCCGGTCGTCTTGAACAGCTCGATTGGCGCAGAAAAGTAGAACGCTAAAACCCATTTTATTTCATTTTATCAGTATCCGAAATTGCATATCTTTATCTATTAAATAGTTCTCTTTATGCAGCTTGATAAATAAATTCCGATTTATTGGATTGTTATTTTTCACCCTGCTGTTTTACCTCATACGTTATAATCATAGTGATTAAATCGAATAAAGAATTCGGACTCGTTCGAATATACGTCCATACTTTATAAATATCAATCGAAGATAAATTCTCTGTATGGTGGTGGAAGTGCTGTGTTTATATACATTTATTTATATCTGAGGGATGGGGTGATGGTGTATTTTAATATTTTGGAGTAGAGATAATAAGCATATCTAATAGCTATAGCAGGAAGATGTGTAATGTGTTTTTTTTTTTAATTTGTTTTTTTTTATTTACTGGCGTGGGTGTACGCGAATATATATATATAAAGTACTATTCGTGCGCGTTATATAGCTATAGTAGATTAATGTGTACTGCGGGGTTAGGTTCCTTTTTTAGAGAGTTGGGTTATTTATCGAATCTACGTGGTGCATGTATATCTATGTATATTTAATTTACATTTTAGGCTATATTTCACTATTCGCCTATTATAAAGTTCAAAGTAAACATATGTTGTATGTACATGTAATCTCCACTCCACCTAAAAGTATGGAGCGAATCCCAACTCTTTGAATACTAGTTTATCCTATTTTTGACCAAATTTATCAACATAATCAGATTCATCACTATATATTCTACCAAATATATAGTAAATCTATATTGTAAGTAGGAAGTAGGAAATATGTAATATAATATTATATCGTTGCTTTCATATAAACTTGTTATTTTACGAAACAGGATAAATATAATATTTATATGTCAGTGATGTATTTCCAGTTTTATTTCAATCATTAAAATAAAAGATCATATTTAAACGAATATCACCCCATTATATACTTTCCATGCCACATTCGACACAAATCCGCCCCCCCCCCCAATAATGATTTCTTAGGAGTGTTCTTAGCCGAACACATCCTTAGCCCCTCCAAAAAATTCCGTAGACCCCCCCACCCCTCAAATTTTATGAGATGGCTGCGGGCCCGCACAAATCATGTATTACATTTCAGTTAACATTTTACCATTTCACAATATTGTTCCCGCCCCTCCCCTTAATCTTGTGCCGAACCCCATTTAACGGCCCCCTATGAATCAAGCGTTACATACAAGGGATTAACATAAGGGACTTTACGCAATCTTTATAGAGGTTGACGGTTTAAGACACATTTTCAGTAGAACGACGATGGTGCCATCATCGTTTATATTGAGCATGTGGTATTCTTGTCTTTATCAAAAAACGTTTATGTTGATGAACCACTAATTGTTAGTCCAAATATACGTTTTAGTGCGTAATAATAAGAAACAATGAGCTCCCCTTGATGAACCCCATAATAGTAACACATTAATTGATTTACGAAACCTTCAGGGTAATTAGTTGCACATTTCTCAATTTCTGTTATTTAATTATTGCTAATCATCCCACTAGCCTTTGGCGGTCGTTTACACCAAAATATAAGTTTTAATAACTCTAAGTTAATTTATATTTGGAAGCTGATTTGAGTCACATAACAACTTACACTCAACTGTCAATTTTTTAAGAGTTAGTACTTTTACAAGTACTGTTGGAGATGCTGTAACTCAACTGTCAATATGTGGTTCCACGTCTTTTTTATTGTAAATATATATATATAAATGTTACTCATCCTAAAACCCTATACTTCTATTTATAAACTGACGTAAACAAACAAACCCAAGGATAAAGGATAATTATAGAAAAGAAATATGTATCACATCTTAAAATCCGGAACATTTATTGATATGCGTATTGAATGTTATCAATTTCATATCTTGGATTAACAATGCTCGTACTGACGTTAAATTATGCTTCATTGACATGCGGTTGAAGGAGTGAGTATTACGCCTACACTGTCGAGTGTCACCTGTGCGGATATATATATAGGTCGAACAAGTCATTTTAATCATATCTTAAGACGCGAAACAACTCTAACGTACTCTACGCTTGCATTATTAGTGTGCGAATTCACAGGTGTTTTTACACTTTATTTTACTATTAGACAACACTTATAACAGTTTATTTAAAAAATTTAAAGTTAAAAATGGATTTATCAATTGCCTTAGGGGTTGTGATTATGGTATGTTATGCTATTTTTAAAGTTATTATTACCTTTTCTCGGTGCTGTCTTTTTAAAACTGGCGATATTTATTGTACCTTTCTCTGCTGTACATTTATAAAAAAATTCTTTTATTACCAATGATCTATTCTAAACTATAAAACATCATAAATGTAAAATACTTATATATTATCAACGCGTTTGACCATACAACAACGTTATTGAATGTTTTGAACTGCTAGTAACATGGAACTATCAATCCTTTTTTAGAAGCTTGATATAACATAATTGTCGTATTTGTAACAAAGTTTTATTATTCTAAAGTTGGTTTTATGTTTTTAAACTTGGTTTTATTATTCTAAACTTGATTATTGGTAACCTGTATGTTAGTTATGATAATATATGTAGGTGAAATGAATGGCATAGTAGACTTAGGGTTTTAAAAAAAACCCATTAAACATTCATGGCTGTAAAAAAAATACCTGTTAGGTGTTAAACATGATATCTAATTAAACTTCACATATATCAAAGAGTAAAGACCTTTATTTGTTTCTTTCAGGTTGTGAGTGTGACCGGAACTACAGGTTTGTAGATTCATAACATTTTCCTCGAGAACAAAAATACAGTCTGTGCATTTATATATATATATATATAAATATATATATTACATACATTTAACCTATATAATATACATATTATATTATATGCATATTATATGATATAAAATGTGCAGTAAAATGTGTTGGATATATGGGGAGTTACAGATCCTATAAATATTACGCATACCTAAACATACAAGACATTTTTACAGCTTACAGCTAACCGTTTCTCTTGGATTCTAAAATCCGGGGTTATTTCGTATACCAATATAATATGCTACCAGAAACTCGCAGTCAGGTTTTTGATCACAAACAAGTTGTTGAAGACCAAATTTGCCCGTTCATTAAAATACAATACTGTCAAAGGCCGGTTTGTTATTGCGATTTTTAGTCCTAGCCGGTCGTTAACTATTGTCTCGTCTCATGGTGGGAGTGGGGCATTGGACTTAAACATAGATTTCATTTCTATATGCGACGAAGCTCTACAATTATAATGTCGCTAACTTACTAATAACAAAAACTAACATATGCATTTTGCAGGAACGAAATCTGCACATTTTAGGCCTGTCTTTATGCCAAAATGTTATAGACTCTGGCTTACCAAGACCATAATCACCAGATACTTTAAAGTTTCAATACATTTAAATACGATTTAACGTACAAATGGATAATCGAGACTTTTTTATCGAAACAACGGTAGCGATCAGAATCGAGGGTACACTGTTCTTGTAACGGCGATAACTCGACCCAGAATGAAATAATTTGACTGAAATTTTAACATATCACTGCCTTTTCATTGCCCATGTTTTATTATATAGGAATCGGTTGGTGAGGATCGAACCTGCATTAAAAGTTTAATTATTATTGTAGCTAATCACTACTACACACTATTTTCGTTTTTGTCCTTTGTTTTTAAGATTGTTTTTTTTTTTACAGACGATAAAGTGTGTGGTGGGAAACCCGCGGAGATTTTCTTTCTTGTTGACAGTTCTTCTAGTGTATGGAGGGAAGATTATAATCGCCAAAAAAAGTTTGTGGCCGATGTCATTGACAAATTTGTGATTTCAGAAAACCATACTCGAGTAGGCCTTGCTGTTTTTTCAAATACATATCGATTATGGTTTCCCATCGATCGATATTTAGATAAAGAAAGAATGAAAAGACAAGTAATGCAACTTCCATACCTTACCGGGGATACAAATACACACATTGCTTTAAAGTATATGCGTGAACGAGGTTTTAATCCCAATCTTGTGCGAAAAGATGTAGCACGTATCGGAATAATTTTAACCGATGGAAAATCTAGATATACGGATAAAACTCTTTTGGAAGCTCAGCGCTGTAAAGACGATGGAATAGTTTTGTTTACGATTGGTATTGGAGATAAAATTGATATGAAAGAGTTAAATTCTGTGGGAACCAACCCATCATACGTGTTTCAGGTGGCTGGTTTCGATGTGTTGTATGAGATTCGCCAGAAATTGGCCTTTAAGGCATGTACAGGTAAGAGAAATTGAACTAAAATCTGTTAATTTATTTCTCTTTTTTGTGGATGGGTGGGATGGGGGATACAAGTTTTGTCATGGCATCGATCTGTCCTATCGGTGATTAGAGCGGAAAAACATTCAAGTACACATTGTCATGAATTATTCACGATTGAGCAAGGGCTGAATGAAAAAGCACCATGCTAGTGTATATTATTTTCTTATTCGGTTTGTGCCTTGTTTTCATCAATCATAAAGATTAACAAGGGTCGACGGATATTTCTTTCTTATGTCAGAAATGAAAACATTTACGATACACTAAAATGTGATTACAAGTAACAATTCATTTGGCTTCTAGCTCAGCTTTATTCTAACATGTAAGATATACAAAACTTGTAATATCAATTGCCATAATCATCGCAGCAAATGATGCATAGATTTCTTGTCTCATGACCTTTTAAAAACACTGTATAGATATTTACTTTGACCAGGCTGGTTGACGACAAGATTTTTCAAAATGATCAAGGGCCTTTAACACTGTGCATAAAATTAATGTCAATCAGCATTAACTTAAGCCGGACGGGAGCGACGACAATATACGACCACATTTCAATGAGGGTATATAAAAATGGGTTATCTCCAGTTGTACCTAATTATAACCAGCGTGACGTGAAACCGTGCAGATGTATCAGTTATTGGCTGATTTGACAAGGTATAATATGTCGAATAGATAAAAGATAATTCTGTACAAATCAAATTGGGTAGCTACATGCATGTTAATCTATCTTTGGGTATATTAGTTTACAAGCTACAGCGAATGGGGCGAATGAATTAAACTATGACGAAATATAGAGGAACATCCCACTTAAAATTCAACGCATGCTTAAACAATTTGGAATCTCACTCAAAATCCCACCTACGCAATCACATACATATAAATATATTCATTATATTCACCGGATTTAAATCAGTGTTAACACTGCTTACACGTGCGATCCAAAAAAAAGAGAAACTTAGACTATACAGCAGACTATTTATGAAGTGCCGTGGAACCGTTTTTTGCTTCGCAGTGAAATGAACTGAATGTTTCTCGTACTAAACACTGACAGAGAGATTTATCCGAAATATAGTTGAGATTAATCAACAATCTTTGTACTTTGATACAGAATCTATATATTATATTTTCATGGATTATTTAACTGTTTTAGTCGTCAGTAAAAATAAGCGGATAGCCAATTAACCTTTGAACATTGACGTGGCTGATATTAAATGACACATATGCAGAGGATATATATATTATTTAGTTTAACATCAGTGTTAGGCCTATCCAATGGAAACTTATAAGTATATAGACGATGTGTTGTTACTAATGTCTCGACTATAAATTAGTATAGCGGTATTAGCTGAATAACGCCATGTTGCACTACATTCTACTTATCGTGCTTTATGTTAATGTTTTATTTGTTCGAATTTCAGTTGAAGCCCCACAAAAAGACGAACCAAGTAAGTGTTTTCGTTTTTGTTTCTTCTCTTGTGTGTAGATACGATGGAAAATTCCATATTGATTTGGACCCAAATTCTACCTTTGTTTAATATAAGTCCGTAATCTGTCGAAGGATAAACGAAATAACTTTGGTCGTTTTTATGAATGGAATAATCTATGTCTGAAATATTTGGCAACGGCTTGTCAATATAAAATAAGGAAAATTGACCAGACTTGCGGTTATGGACTGCTAGAAATGCCTTTACGTGAATTCTTACATGTTTCTTTTGTTTCAAATGGGAATTTATAGCGTAAGTTAGAAAGAAAACAGCACTGTACGTTCTGCATATATAAAGAATACTTAGTGGGATATATCTATAAATATCCGCAATATAAAACCCATCCTTCTAGACAGGTAAATTTAAAGAACATAACTCGACTAGATCTCAGTAATGGCGTTATCTATAGATGTACTGTTGAAAGCTTAAAATCCTATGTGCTTATTTTTAACTCATTATCAAAAAGTTATGGGCGTTTGACGTGTGCACTGTCATAATTTTAATGTTTCTGTCTGTACTCTCTGCCGCAACCCAACTCCGAAATGTAAGTACGGAACCCCGGTAGCCACCCCCCCCCCCGGCCGACCATTCCAACAACCGGGGGCACATTCTTGGTTTATGACTTTTGAAATAGACCAGAATGAAAAGCCATTCAATGTGTCTGTTTCTACCTATAAATACATTTTTTTTCGCCGTCGCATCATATTGCGCAAGTCTGGTACTGCCACTCCCCACGCATTCCTCGTGAATTAAATCAAAGCGTTATCACGTCCTTTTCTAATAATAAATATCACTTTAGCTATATCAATTACAGATACGTGTAAGTTGATGCAAATTAAATTGGGTGTATTAAGTACAGTATCTGGAGTAGTGAAAGTATAGTTTTCTAGTAAAAGTTAAATTAAAGATGCGTTGTATACGAGCTAAGCCTGCCTTCCTTTTGGTCACAAATGTTACATAAATTCATTTATTACATATTTAGTAACATGCCAAGATCACAATCAAATCAGTAAACCATCGGATGCTAGTGATTTTATGGGATTCAAACAAGATCGTCGTTACTTTGTTTACTATCGTACAACGGTAGCAATGACGCCCGAGACTCGGCTATTCTCCAGATAGTCATAACTTCGCACAGATTTTTTTTCAATATGTTTATTTTTCACTATCTATTTTGAAATTATTATATATAGCGAGATCTTACATAACGTACCTTTAAAGTTTCAATAAACTTTTATGTTGATGACTAAGTCGAGGTGATCTGTTTTATTAATTTCGGATGGCAGAGGTCTAAAATACGCCACACAACCCGGCAATTGTTAATACGGAAGATATTTAAGTTACATGGATATGCTAAAGTGGGAACGAGCCAAATAGTTAAACAGTTCCCTGGTCCTTGACGTCATTATGGTGTTTTATCGTTTGACTCTTATTTGTCGTACATGTGAGTGAGATTTAGTGATTGAGCACAATAAAAATTACAGCACAATTTATATGGAAAGCAATCAGTGGTTGATACACACTTGCCGAAGTCCTGCTAGTATAGTGATTGCTTTCTCTTGTGGTTTTGTTCTACTGCACGGTACACACATCTTTAATACATGTACTTGAATAATAGTACCAATTGAAAGGTCCCGTACGAACGTTTCGACAGTAATTGGCCGATTCCTTGATATCACAAGATTGCATTGTTCTCCGCCTTGTCTCACGATTATCAAAGCGGGAGGGGGCTATTGAACATTCAGTCAGGCCACCTTTGCCTGTCCTAATAAAATGGTTTTACACAGTTGAATTTACTAATGATCCTTTCTCTCCTCTTGTAGGTTGTGGGAAAATGAAGAAAGCCGATGTTATGTTTCTCTATGATTCGGGTACTTTGGGATCTTCGAAGGTCGCACAAATAAATCGATTCATAGAGGATGTTGTCCCACATTTCAACATGGCATCCGGAAATATCAGAACAGGAATTTTAACTACGAATTGTTACCGTGGCGACTTCAACCTGGACCAATACAGGGACAAGACAGAATTTATTACACAGCTTCGGAATTTAGATATTCCTGATTTAAGCTCAGTGGTTCGACGGTTGAGACTTCACAGTTATAACCCCGAAAACGGCGGCCGACCAAGCGTTAGAAAAATGGCGGTTCTCTTTTTAGACGACAAATTACGCGTGCCAAAGAAAGTGATGTCTGAGGTAAATAGGGCGAAATTCAATGATATTGAAATCTTCGTGGTCACAGTTGGAGACAAGTATGACCCAAAAGAAGTAGAAGATATCTGTACGCCACCCATGAACAACCATATGATAAATTTCGAAAGCTACGACTCACTGGCTGACGTCAAAAATGTCACGAGACCAAACTTTATCAACATGTTTTGTAACGGTGAGTCGCCTCCCCTTAGAACGACAACTACAACTACTACAACAACAACAACACATTTGGCATTAGATCGGCCAAGGGCGAGTGCCAGTTGTGACTATTCTGTGTGTAGTGGAGCTAAAACACTTATATCTATAAATAGTTTAGTTCTTGTGCTTTTAGTGTTGTTGTTAAAAAATGGAGTAGTATGATATCTTATATAATGCTTCCAGTGCTTACAATCGGTGGTGGGTTTTACATATAATACTATAGCATGCCTTTACTTGCTTCTTTTAGTATATGGACTTCCTAGCATCATCCACAAAATATTTAGGTATAATGGCAACGTTTAAATCCACAGGCTATTGCGGTATTGCTTTATTTGAACGATCAAAGTGCGCTAACGCAGATAAGGTATCATGTGTATGTCGTAATATTGCTTAGCTTATCCATGTAACACTTACAGACCGTGAGCTCAGGGGGTCAACCTAGCTAAAAATTGTACAAATTTTCCCCCCTATGTTATCAATTCATGTATGTCTGGTATCATCAAAATGTAAGTCTGCCGGGTTTCTGGCGGTAAGGGTGGTATTCCACGCCCAAAATGCGATACCCCTCAACTAGTCTAGATTGTGTTTGTGATACCTGAAGATGTACGGTACACTGCTGTGAGAATTTCATGTGGTACACTTTTGAGCTAATCTAGACTAGTTACGGGCATGTCATTTTGGGTGTGGAACGCCACACCCACCACCAGAAACCCGACAGACTTACATTTTGATGATACCCGATATACATGCATTGATACCATAAAGAAGAAAATTGGTACATTTTTCAGCTAGGTTAACCCACTGAGCTCCTGCTCTATTAGTCTTCCTGCTTTGAACTCCCCTCATCAGTATTTCATTATATTAAATTCATTGTTAAAATCACTCTTTAACTGAATTGTAGTCGGACATTGCTGTTGTCGAAGTTCCGTTGTTTACATTTCATATCTATCCTATTCCGTTTTTGTTTATATATAGAATAAACATCATCATAATATGCATTTGATACCCATTATGCACATCTGGTTTCATACAAAAGACTAACATTTACATTTATATATATATCGCACTACCTACCCCATAATCACATCACTCTATGTTATGAAGCATAATCCCATCTAGGTGTTTCTAGTTCTATGTTAAAACTAACTTACGTTATTTTAAATATGAATATTGAAATGAACCTTCATTTTTTTGCGTTCCGTCGCCTAGAAAAGGCAATATTGATAATCATGGACAGGAGACAATTTCGAAAAGCCCCTAAAACTATTTCCATTTCGAAAAGTCAATCTAAATGACATATCCTAAACGTATGCCATGTAATACAACATGTTTTTCTCGAGAGTTGATCCTTGTAAAACGACCCCGTTACGTATGTTTCCAAAATTTAATTTTAACATATTCGACTTAACCTAATAAGTTTTAGTGATTATAATTATTGTTTGTTTTTCATATTTCAGATTTGGTGGATCCCAAGCCATAAATGATTGGACCAAGAGATATAGTGTTAATTCAGGAATGCTAAATACCTTAAAGATTCTAGTTCATGAACTTCAAGTAAAATGAGACTGCTTATTATTCTATTAGCAATGCCTACGACCAATACATTAAGGGTAAAAGATTGGATGATATCAGTTCCATTAGACACGTTCACACTTTCATTATTCCTTACAAACAACGATCCGGGATATTTAAGACGTCTTTCAACAAACCTATATGTTAAGGCTTGACTCTTTGGACACCGTGTGACTACCAGACTGTTCAGGCATGGGTAAAATATGCCTTAATAGAAAAGTGGTTTGCAGCCCTGTGCCTTGCGTGACATTCCTTCCATGAATAGAGTTGCTGGTACACAGCAGTGTTATACTGTGTGAAATTGTGGAATTAGCAATTGTTTTATCGTTAGACAAGTTTCCGGAATACTACTGCTTTCGTACATTAACCATTGTTAGTCATTTATATACAGAAATTTAAATTATGATCATCTATCCTGGCAGATAATGAAATTCAAATATGCAGAGATTTTACTATAATTTAAATTTACAAACAATGTACAGATCATGTTGAAGTAGCTCGTGGTAGGTTGAAGGGAGCTCATGG
This sequence comes from Patella depressa, assembly GCA_948474765.1. Taxonomy (NCBI): domain Eukaryota; kingdom Metazoa; phylum Mollusca; class Gastropoda; family Patellidae; genus Patella; species Patella depressa. Next base: position 20,303,366 of record OX419716.1, read on the forward strand.
CTATATCGTTACAATATATGGTCTTCCGATTTGTCACTCCGGCTTTAGATTTTAAATGAATCGAAATAATATAATTTTCGAGCTATCTAGATAGCGTAAAAAGCGTTTTAATATCGTCTCCAGAGCTTGACAGCTACTATGTTATTTTGGAAACCAATAACGTTAGAATGGGGGGGGGGGTAATCATTTGGCAGACCCCTCGTTTGATCACATTGATCAGTTAGGCTTGCGATGGAAACAGTTTACATAATTATGCTTGTATCCTCAACAATGTCACAAATCTTGTTTTAAGACTGATCCGTTTAAATATTTTGTGTAAACGTTCTAGGTTGTGATTGAAAGCAAAATTAGCATGCAGTTAAATTGTCTCTCTGGATTAAAAAAAACTGTAGTGTTATTTGTCGCTATGTATTTGATTTATTTATTCTTTTAATGTTTAACCAACTTTGAAACTTATTTTTTAATACGATCTACTGGACACTTAATAAACTACATTTAAAAGATTTTAAATAGGTGCACAGAGTGCTGCGGTTTGACAAACACGGGCTTATAAATGGACGATTACACACATACATGTTGTATATTCCTGTAAGCTATTTTTACTTATATTTGTTTCACTTTAAATAACACTTATATTCATATTTAACACAGAAAACCCAATTTATGATTATTAAAAACATGCAAAATGTAGGCCTATAGAATATTTCAAATATTTTCACTACAGTGATATTATTGCTGCTGATCAATATGTATATTTTTGCATATCGGAACATATATATATATATTATGTATATACATATATATATTTCCCGACATGGCGAATTATGCTGCATGTTATTGTTGAGTTTTCAAGGATTATTTATTTTATTTATACTTTATAATTATTCTTCTGTGTATAATTTGTATTATTTATGTAATTTGTGTATCATGTTTTTAAATACTCCCATATTACATTTACATAGTTATGAAAAATATTTTAAAACTTTTTTATTAATATATCATCTTTTTTATTTATTTATAACAGTAATGCATATTTTCTTTGCAATTTAAGAAACAATGTTTAAAATACCAATTAAAACTCAACATAATAACGAAAGTTAAACATAGGATGCAGGACATTCTCAATGCCAGGATTTACTTAGTTTATCGCAAACAGAACATTTTCCAATTAACAACGTGGGAAACGACTTCTCATATTGCCTGTCGCTTGTGATATTTACGTTGGGTAATATTTCTATTCAGTTTTGCTAAATCTTGATTATTTTCGACGATAAAAATAGATTGTGCTTATTATTTAATCGCATGGTGCGTACTAAATGTGGTAAGTAACCAAATGTTCTCTTTAATGACCTATAGAAGAGGTGTCGTTAGTCATATTAGTACAGTCACGAGGTATATCAGTCCATGGCCAACAAATTTGTCATAAAGATCCAATAGAACCCTTCATCGTTTCCCCTGCCACTAAGAACACATTGTTTAATTCAACGGACATTGATCTTATCGCATTGTCGTAACGGAAGAATGCGGTTTGAGTGTCTTTATATTGACATGTGAGTAACCATCCGTCAAGTTGATGAACGTGTATTAGAATTAAAGGATCGTGTTGTGGGCTTAGTGGATAGGTGATGCAATAGATTTGAATGCGCAATAAATCCCACTATAAATCCCACAGCGGAACACCCCCTGAATGTAATAAGAAGTTTTGAAATCACAGTTTGTATAAATGATCTAAAAGCGAAGTAAGAGCAAATCACTAGATAATCTGATTAAAACACAGATCCAATTTCGTTTCGTTTTTTATAGTTCAAAATTTCGTTTTTACTTGTCTTTACTACTCTTGGATCTGCAGAACTTGTTATTAAAGTCGTGTTCTGCCTGAAATGAGGGGTCAGCCAATCAAATGGTCTGTGGAATCGACCGTTTGACCTTTTCATGCGTAGAACCGTGACCAGCGGATAGAAATCAAAAGAAAACAAAAGTAGATTTTAAAAAGCATGGCGGTAGCTAATTGTTTAATGGAATGACTGACGTTATCGGGTCAAAATATCCCGTGCTTGATACCTGACGTCATAGAACGTGAGCTCCCACTATAACGTGTTAGATCTACATGAGTGTAGGCTATCGAAAGTATAAAAAAACGAAACGAAATATAGATCTATGTTTTAATTAGATTGATCACTAGATATTTTAATCAGAATATTGTAAAATAGGCTGTGTTGTCATTCCGAAGCAGTGTTTTGACACATTCCCATTGTTTTAACAATGTTCAAATACTCAACAATATTGTTAGAATTATGGCTTGTCATATGATCACGAAATGCAATCAGGTATTCTAAAATAGTGATATTATCCTTGTTTTTGCAAGACAGCTATAATATATTTACATATTAGCTTGTATTAAGTCATATGTAATTAATTATTTTTTATTTATACATTTGTATGAGCTATGCAATATTATAATGTTCTATGATGTTTATGATCTGATATAAAATACGTTATACACTAAAATATGAAATTTCTCAATGGTACTGGTACTCGGATTAATTTACTTAAAATTGAATTACGAGAACAAAATATTTAACTGACAACAGAATATTGTAGTTTTAAGTGATTCTATTGTGAGAAATTGACGCATCGAGGCTTTAATTTATTATTTAATTTATTGAAAATTTGTTTAGAGGCCTTGCAATAAAATAATCTATGATGTTTTGATAAGTCATGTCACGAATTTGTTATTTATATAACCAGTGTTTATAAGCTATGTAATATAAAGTTTTATAATGAATTATAACTATTCTGTATAAGCTATGCAATATAAAGTTATATAACGAATTAGTTATTTATTCAACCATTGTTTTTAAGCTATGGAATACAAAGTTATATAAGGCATTTGTTATTTATTTAACCATTGTTTATAAGCTATGCAGTATAAAGTTGTTTATGTTTTGATATAAAATGATAATCTAAACTTCTTTTCTACGTCTCTATATCAATTAAGCTTTGTCTACATTGATTGATGTAATATAGGTGGATCAGTGTGCAGGGTGCTGGTTCACTAGCTATACGGGTCGGAGATCTTTTCCGATTTTGGCCGAGAAACATCCCCGGAAATTTCCCCCTTGTCGATTAGTGTTGCAGAAAGGAAGCCCTGGAAAGGGAATGAAATAAAATGATATGGTGTTTAACATCCTATCGTTCTTGTGCAATCGACCTAAGGAAGATGGACATACGCCATACAGTGTGTTACGAGGGTAAACTTTGCCAGGGCAGCGGCGCTACGACCTGCACTTATATCGAAAACTAACTGCCAGACGATATGTACGCACAGGCCATTTTGTACACGCGACCTCGTTTTTTTTAGTCCTAGCCGAACGACTAGACAGCTGTCCTGGTCAAACACTCCTTCGACCTCCACTGACAAGGGGAATTCACACTGGAAAGCCCTGTCACGGGGAAACAGGAAATTCCCGATTAATTTTCTAGGTCAATACTGGGAGAATCCTATTCATTGAGCCACAACGGCCCCGATCTGACAAAACGAATACCCAGATGTCCGGCGTACAAGCTGTCGTGCACATACAAGAACTCTTGATAGATGTGAGTAGACGGGGTACGACTATCTGGGCATAATGTTCCTCATAGCACAGTCTACATGGCATATCCCGTTTCTAAATTGGGCGGCTCATACTGAAAAGGTGAATGTTAAAACCCATTTCATTTCATCAAACAGGTAGAATAGACATGTTTGTTACAGGAATGGCCAATCCGTGGTATTTAGTCTCTATAAAAACAAACATCTTATTGACCAAAGTTTCACTGCCTACTATCGTATTTTACTTTTATGGACTTTTGCATTTAATAACGATGTCTGATAGCCTCCTTGGGATATTTTATACACCTTTCATTTAATGAATAGCCATTATCTCCATTACATAGTCGTCATATCTGATTGTCCCGTTTTTTTCCGTCATGGTAACCATGTTTCATTGTTGTGAGCACTGAATTCCAAATCCTATCTCCGAAACAATCGACGGAGTTATACTTTATAGTTCATAAAATACTTGAAAATGGACTTGAACAGAAAGTTTTATAAATAAAAAGCATGCTACCTCTAACACCTATCCCTCCCTGCCATCATTAATCGACCCCAACTTTGGAATGACCTCTTTGATGGGAGTATTACAGGAATTGATCTTTAATCTACTCAAATGTTCTATCGTAATATATGTTTTCCATAGGAACATATATTATACGAACTTGAAATAGTTAACAAACATGTCAATGGAATTGCTGTTTAATTACAATAAGAGTTGTGTACCCTTAATCACGCGGACACGGCTCACCAAATATTTCTACGCTATCTTTAATAATTTCTCCCTATTTCATGGCAATTTTTGTTGATTGTTTGGTGTAGAATCAAAGGGTTTGAAAATACACTTTCTGCCAGGTTTTGGTGAATATTCATATTTTAAGACGGAAGGATATAAGAGTTGAGAGGTTGATTAGGTTGAAATGTAAGGCCGAAAATTGCACGTTTATATGCCTCTACATCCAGCGTGTGTATCTCAAGTTTTTCATTAAGGACCCAATTCGCGCTTTTGGACCATCTGTGGCAAAAAGCGTTCCACCCAACGAAAAGTTGGGGGAAAAGTTAGAAATTACGAGACGAGAATAAACATTAAAGTCAATGGGGAAATCATTAGTGATCTGTGGCTTGTCTCTGTATGACACGGTTGGGACTGATATGCTTTAGTTTTGAAAATATGAAAATTCAATTCTCAGAAAAAATAAAAAAATCAAAGTTAGGAGGAAAATTGTGATTTCATTGCTAATTTCTCAATTTTCAGTTCTTAATTAATTTCTATCGGTTAAAAAAAAGATATTTGAATGCCCAATTTTGGCTTATTACAGTATTGTACTTTCACGAAATTTTATCTAAAAATCAGGAATATTCACAGCAAATCTTGAGATTCACCGTGAGTTTGCACACAGGAACTCATTTATCAAAAGACAGCAATAACTGCTTACCTTGGCAAACTGCTTCTGGTCTTCCAGCAGTAACCATTTCAGGAAATACTCATTCTACAAATCAGTATTTCTCTAGGAACTTTGATTTTTTGGAATGATATTGCTATAGTTAACAATGTTTTTTTTCCACTAAAATGTTTAATTGAGCTCAGGTAATAAGATTTTCAATGTCAGCTACTGACCTAATTGTGATTTTTTTTAAAATAATGTTCATGGATCGACTGTTTCGTTTAACGGGGACAGACCATGACACAACACAGTTCTATGGATAGCAATCGCTATATTATATACACGCGACGTTTCGACAAGTATTCACTCGTCTTTATCATGCGTACCCATCCCCAACACTCCCATACTGTATCTCTATAATTATGTATAACTAACAGATGGTTTAATTTCATTTCAATAATTCGTTTGCGCGTAGGGGTCTTGAGTGTTGGGAGGAAACCGGAGTATCCAGAGAAAACCCACGAGGTTGGACAGGCGACCCATTCCTTGCCACGTACAACCGGGGATTCGACACCACACCAGGGTACGTAACTAACGTACGAAAATTAAATGGTAGCTGGCTTATTTTCCCACGTATACAGTGAATGGCCATTTTGCTCAGTAATCCCAGCCAGAATTTGGCTATTTTTTTTTAAATTTGCGTTAAAGTTTTAAATTTTTCTTTAGAACTGAAACAAATTAATTATTAGTCAATAACCAGGCTAAAAACATTGACAGAATTGATTGTGTATATCTGAATGGACCCGACCGAAGCACAAAATTGTGCCAATATGGCGACTTGCATGAACAACCATTCGCAAAAGCTGTAATTTAAGACGATGTCAAATCTAGAGTTTAGAAAAGCGATAGTATGTTATGGATGTGCAGATTATATATTGTCCTAAAGGCTGCAAGAAGACTATTGTTTACAATATAAAATTGGTCATAATGATGGTGTTGACATTTGTTTGTTGGTGTGACCTCGTGGCCTGTGACGTTTAGATAGCGTCATATGGATATCATGGATATTCACTGTGTCACAGTCACTTCTCTGCAGGTAGGGTGAGTGTGTCGTTCAGATTGCCACGCCAGTTGACCCAATGACAGGCCGTATGATACAGCGTGCGTACGCTAACCATTCGGCCATCCCCCCACGCCATTACATTTTCGGGTTAATAGGATAATTGGTGTAAAATAATTCTACCGAAATTCAAGGACAGGGGTTTTCAGGCCATATCCATGTTTATTAGTTACTCGTAGGCTCCGTAAATATTGAACTGTCAGTAAAAATTCATGTTAATAAGTTATTATTAGTGAATATTAATCTTATCAGTAAAGACTCATATGTTATTATCATTACATATTCAACTAGACATGCGAAGCAGCAATGACGGGTTTCACCGGTGCCACATTACCTTTGAACTTATGTCACTTTCGGTGCCACGTTACCCTTGAACACATATCACTTGTGGTACCAATGGAAACGATAAACAGATTTCCACATAAACATTGCACACATCAAATAAAATGGGAGCAGAATCAACCAAATCCAGCAATATCAATTCATGTTATACATTTGTAAGTGATCCTGACAAAATTAGATTACTTCTGGGGAACATGAAAATATTCAATTAATTTAACGTAATCAGAAATGGCATGAGGCATCACATGGTAAAAATGTTATGTAAATCGAATGATAATTGCAACTTTTATAGATCAAAAACCTTAAAAAGTGACTTGTAGAAAATCGTCTATTTCTCGGCAACCGTTCAAGTTTGAAATCATTTTTTGGTATCTGTATGATCGTATGGGTCCAATCTATGTGTTGATCGGAGTCAAGTATCAAAATTTTAAAAACATTACAAATCAGACTCATGTGAATAAAATATCTGTTTTGAAGGCTAAAAATTCCGTTTATGCCAAATGACATCACTTCCGGTGATACTGAACACGTTAAATTAGTTCTATGAAATCATAAATGGCATAAGAAATCATATGGTGAAAATTTTATGAAAATCGAATAATAACTGACTTTTTAATAGACCAAAAACCTTGAAAAGTGACTTGTGGAAAATCGTCAATTTCTGCAACCGTGAAAGGTAGAAACCATTTTGTGGTATCTATATGATCGTATGGGTTCATTGTTTTTGTTGATGGGAACCAAACTTCATAATTTTAAAAATATTTCAAATAATATTCGTTTGAAAAGAAAATTTATTTTTAAGGCTAAAAATTCAGTTAATGTCTAAATGACGTCACTCCCGGAGACAGTGAAAGTGTTAAATGGTTTGGCAACGGTCGGACAAGTAGTTTCCGAGATACAATCAAATTGGAGGAAGAAAAATAATAATAAGAAGAAGAATAATTAGATCTGCTAAGCAGTAATTAAAGCTTTCATATTCACAGTCACTTTCTGTCACATGTCATGGGTCATATGAATAATAATAATAAGAAGAAGAAAAAATAAATCATTAAAATCGGTCACAATCTAGTGAAAAAACACAAACACAATTTTATGGATAGCAATCACTAGCAACTTTAATAAGGCAACGTTTCAACACGTGTCCTCTTGTCGTTATCAAGCACAACGTAAGCGATAATATTATCAATGTTAGTCCTATCACTAAATGCCTTATAAACAATACAATCTAGTGAAGTTAATGTCATTTTTAACTCGTAAACAACTTTGTCGGCACGGAAAACATCAAAAGCAAAATTTGAATTTTTGAAATAGTCAAATACCAAAAATTCGATCCGTATCCCGGCTATCCTGAAATGTATTAATTTCAGAAATACGAGACGCATTGAACATAGTATGCCCTATTGTATTTGTTTACAAGTCCGCAAATGTCGATTTTTCACTATTTTTCACATTCACCTCAAAATGGCGACCATCAGTTGACCTAAATCAAAATTATGCTCTGAACGTTTTTTAGGCATTTCTTCAAGGATTCAGAAAATAAAACTCCCATGTCTGTAAGTGTAATGTCACAAAAGCCTTAGGGACTTTTCACGTTTCAAGATGGTGGCACTTCTGGTTCGATCGACAAATTCCATATTTTGTGTACGAATCAGTAATAATAATATAATAATAATAATAACAATTTATTAAACTTGTATAGCGCCAGAATCCAGCTGGAAACAGCTGCTCTATGGCGCTTTTACATACAATAGACATGTAAAAGTATAATTAGTAAACTTATAAGATACCATAACGTATAAAAGACAAGTAAAAGTAATTCTGTTAATTTATAAAGAAAAAAAACCCCCAAAAACAACAACATATATAAGACATGTAAAAGTATCTCGGTAAAATTATAAAAATATTTTCTCACAAGGCTAAAACATGTTCAGAGCTAAGTAAACTTATAATCAATTAAAAGCCTTAATAAATAATTCTGTTTTAAGATTCTTTTTAAAAATACTGAAAGTTGGGCTAGTTTTTGTGGTGATGGACAAATCATTCCAACGTTTAGGGGCTGCCACTGAGAAAGAACGTTCACTAAAAAGAGACTTGGATTTTGGAACGTTGATCAGGAGGTGTTGGTTTACTGAACGTAGTTGGCGTGAGGGTTCGTACTTTGATAAAATATTATGAAGATAGACTGGTGATCCTGGACAATTAAAAGATAAATAAGTGAGACAGAGAACTTTGAAATCAATCCTATAGGGAATAGGGAGCCAGTGAAGATGCTTCAAAACTGGGGTTATAGGGTAACGTGATCGGGTTAATGACACAATTCTTGCTGCTTTATTTTGTATAAGTTTTAAGGGGTATAGTGTTTTAGCAGGAAGGGCAACTAACAGAGAGTTACAATAATCTAAACGTGAGGTTATCAGAGAATTTACTAGCATTTTACAGGTTTCAACGTTCAGGTATGATCGAATTCTAACGATCTTATATAGGTTAAAATTACAGGCTTTACATAGTGACAAAATATGAGACTGCATATTTAATGATGAGTCAAACATGACCCCAAGGTTGCGGACACTGTGTGTCGGTCCAACAATTAAAGTCTCCAATTTTCACAGAATCACAGTTTATATTCAAAATACTTTTACGTTTTGAAAGACGAATGACTTCGGTTTTATTATCATTCAACTTAAACAGATTTTGTTTCATCCACAATCTTATGTCTGCGATACATTTTTCAAGTTTAAGAATATTTTGTTCTTCATCGGAACCGTTCAGTGCAATGTATAGCTGAGTGTCATCAGCGTATAAATGGTAACTTATTCCATGCTGCCGAATGATGTCACCTAGAGGTCAAGTGTATGCCGTAAAAAGTAAGGGTCCAAGGACGGAGCCTTGCGGGACGCCATATTTGAGTGTCTGTGGGTCAGACTTGCAATCGTTAATAACTACCATTTGTTTGCGACTTTCCAAATAAGACGAAAACCAAGACAGAGCAGATCCATCAATGCCAAAACGACGTTTAAGACGGTTCAAGAGTATCGAAATGTCAATTGTGTCGAAGGCTGCACTGAGATCTAGTAGTACCAGAAACACACAGCCATTGTTGTCCATTCCTTTAACAATGTCATTGTGTACTCGTACGAGTGCAGTTTCTGTGCTGTGACATTTCTTGTAAGCCGATTGAAATGGTTCATCAAGTTTGTTGATTTCAATGTGAGACTTGAACCTTGCAGCGACCACCTTCTCTATGACTTTCGAAAGAAATGACAGGTTGGAGACAGGGCGGTAGTTTGTTAAGTTCTCTGGATCAAGAGTTGCCTTTTTTAGTAAGGGCCTGACAAGAGCATTCTTAAGGGATGCAGAAACATTTGCATCTTCTAGTGAGCGATTCACAATATGTGTAACAACAGGACAGAGAGCAGATGAGCAAAGTTTTAATAACCATGTGGGTATTGGGTCCAAATCACATGACTTACTTGCAGATTTTGAAATAATTTTAGACACTTCAGACACTGTTGTCGGCTCAAAACTTGTCAGTAAAGCGCCTATAGATGGGTCATTGTAGTTTGAGACTGTGGACACTGAATCTTCCAAATCAGATCGTATTTTAGTAACCTTTTCACAGAAAAACGACGAGAACTGCTCCGACAGGGTTTTAGCACATTTTACTGGGGGGATCAATTTTTTTTCCATTGGTTTAGAAATACTATCTATGATCTTGAAAATTTGCTTAGGATTATTTTTATTTAGTTCTATCTTGTTTTTAATAAATACAGTTTAGCCTGTTTAATTAATTTATTAGTATTAGTTCTATGATGGTTATATATTTGCCTATGAATTTCGAGTTTAGTTTTCCGCCATTTATTTTCTGCTGATCGTTCGGCTTGCTTTGAGTTTAATATTTCATCAGTAGACCACTTTTTGTTAGGTCGAATAGTTAGTGTTTTGGATTTCAAAGGGGCGTGTTGATTTAATACATCACTAAGAATTGAGTTATAGAGAAGCACTTTTGTTTCAATATTATGAGCCTCCTGTATCTTGGATATTAATTTGGATGATACAATGTCATTCTCAAATTGATTAACGTCGATATCTTTTACTTTACGGAAAGTTATTTTTTCTTTGATGGGGTCAGGCTTTTCCAATAATAAATTCGCAAATATAGTATAATGGTCTGAAATCGCATGGTCAATCACTTGTAAGCTGTCAACTAAATTTTCGTGGAGTCTTGTAATCAGCAAATCTAGTGTATGACCTTTTCTATGAGTCGGGTCATTAATATGTTGGTGTAAGTTGCAGGAAATTAATAAGTCTATAAACTGTTTGGATTTTAAGTCATTGGTGTTGTCAATATGGAGATTGAAATCTCCCACGATGACCAAGTGTCCTTTTGCTGTGAGAATCTCATGAAAAAATTTGGTGATTTCAGTTAAAAAAGTGTCAACAGTTACCTTATTACGAGATGATTTTGGGGGACGATATACGCTTATGAGACGAATGACATTGCTTTGGCATTCAATACGTGTCTGGAGTACTTCGAAACTTGTAAAATCCGGACTGGGAATAACGGAAACTTGAATTCTTTTTTTATGTAATACCGCTATTCCACCTCCCCTCTTGCATTCCCTATTTAGTAGCACAGAAGAGTAATTTTCCGGGGTAAGTTCATAAACACTAACAGAATCTGATGAGTTGAACCAACTTTCAGTGATGACAAAGATGTCAAAATCATGGTCGGTCACATAATCACATAATCGCATAATTCCGATGTCTTATTTCTTGCCGAGCGTACATTCAGTAAGCCAAACTTGAAAGTGTCACTGTAAGTTACACTAGGGATCAGAACTAAATTATTAAAATCCACTGCATTGCACCTTGGGCGCTTGTCTTCTTTAGACCCAGTTGCGAGGATCACAGGTATTTGATTCTGATGAGTGTCATTTAGATAAGTAGTAGGTTTAGACTTCTTTTTCCTTCTCAGTGGTTTATGCCTAAGAATTGATTTTGGGATTGCTTTTAAAAATTGTTTACCTTTAAGTACAGGCTTAAAGTTACTCAGTTCTAAAAGCTGGTCTCTACTATATTGAAGTGTAGGAGGTGAGTTATTACTCACACACATACTTTATACTAGTCTAGTACAGTAACACAAATCACTAAAACTTCATGCTTCAATGATCCTTATATAACTATATGTATATTCTTTAGATGTCAATAATTCCAAAAACTCTTTCTGGTATGAGAAAAAAACTCTAACACTAGATGAACAATGTCCTTATACACAGATATATCAAAAAATTTCACTTAAAAAAGTAAATAAAACAGGATGAATAAGCACAAATAGACAGAGCCAAAGAGGAGCAACCAGCAGGGCTCAACTCTTTCACAACTCAACTCTTTCACAATTACTTGTCTAGAATCGAATTTTTTTTTTAGGTCATTCTGACCTATATTTCGTTGATTTTTCTGAAAACTTTGATCCTTAATTTCATCAAGGTGAGATAATTTAGAAAGTTTATAATCATATTTTTGAAGTCACATCAATTAGATCTATCTACATGCTAAATTTCAAGAAAATCGTACAGCTATTAAAGAAGTTGTCAAATTGGTCATAACTTCCGGTTCTAAATCACAGCGACGAATTTTCGAACTTTGAAATTCTAAAACTGTAGATTTGAAGATATTGTTTCAAGGCACTCAAAGAAAAAAGATTTAGTAAAATAGGTCAAATAGTCACAAAGTTACAGTATTGAAGGTCAAATGCATTCGTTCGTAAAATTCGGTGATTTCGGATTCGTAAAACGTTTTGAAAATATATTAAATCAACAGCCACCACCTATTTATGGAGGGATAGGTAAAAGTTTCAGGAAGATCCTATGATAAGATTCGGAGAAAAATCCGATTTGTGGATAAAACACAAAAACAATAATAGAAAACTAGATCTGCTACTGTCCCATGCAGATATGAAAGCTTTCATATTCATCGTCACGTAGCATGCATTATATCAAGTATCTTCAAAGAACAATGCACAAGAAAATTTTTTATCAAAATCGGTAAAATTAAATCGCAAAGTTACAAGTCTAAATATAGTGAGAAACATTGCACCCGAGCAAAAAAATAATCTGAAAACTAAAGGGAAATAACTGAGACTTGTGTTGCTGTAATCGGAATGACTTCCCACTCCAAAGGTTTCAGTAAAAGGAAATGAAAATGGTAGAAAAACATCGAATAATCAAATGACATAACGGAACTAATACTTTTTGAATCAGATTGACCTCGACTGTTTGAATATGTACGTTAAATATATAAATTTGGACAATAAAAGATAAAATTATCAAAATCGGTCAAAAATTCACATGGAGAAACATTGCACCCGGGCAAAAAAATAATCTGTAAGCTAAAGGGAAATAACTGAAACTTGTATAGCGGTAATCGGGTTACCAAAATTAGGGATATATTATATAATTATGGTTACCAATATGTTTGGTAATAAGTAGGAAATAGTGACAACTGCTTAAGCATGTTTTAAACAAAGGGCCATAGACTGCAATATACAAGAAGGTCGCTCGGCAATAAAAAAGAAACTGTTCAAAGCAAGATTTCTATGCAGAAATTAAATAATTGCTAGAACCAGAGAAATATTTATCCACTATAATAAATAAATAACATAGCGAAAATGAAATGAAATGAAATGCGGTTTAGCGTCCTTCTGTTCTACTCCTAATGAACTAATGAAGACGGGCATACACATAAAGTGTACAATGAGGGAAATTTTACCCGGGCAGCGGCGTTACGGCCTACTCTTATATCAAATTCCAACTGACAAAGGGGATCTCTTACGTGCAAACCAATGTGTAAACGGGAACTCGGTTTTTCATCTCATCAGAACGACTAGACAGCTGTCCTTGTCAGGTCGCCCGCCCTGCATCACTGACAAGGAGAAACAACGCCGGAAAATCGGTATGAATTGTCTTGTGCAATGCAGGGATCAAACATCCAATCTCCAGGCTAGCAAACCTGCGTTTTACGCACTTAGCCACAACACCACAGAGTAGCTTTAAGCAGATTATACTAATTAGTCATTTCGGGACTAACACATGGTTGAATTTTTTCAATAACTTGCTTGCGCATAGGGGTCTTTAGCCGTGAGAGGAATACGGAGGACATGGAGAAAACCCACGAGGTTGGACAGGCGACCATACTCCTTGTCACGTACAACCGAGAAATCGAAACCACGCTAGTTGACCCAATGACAGACGTTACGATACAGCGCGCACGTGCTAAACAACCAGCCATCCAACCTCCCTTAAATCGGCAAATTACTGACTTATAGCGCGAAACATTTCAACCGGGCGAAATTTTAATTTGCACGGTACCTTTAATTATCAACCGATTATTACAAAACTTTTCAAAATAAGCCCCTCATGATCAGCTTAATCGTTTGCAATAAACGTTTAGCCTGAATTGAAAGTTCTGCACCATTCCGCCACCCAACCTCCCTAAAATCATCAAATTGCTGACTTATAGTGAAAAAAATTACAACCGGGCAAAATTTTCTGTTTTATCACTTTAATTTTTACAGTACATTGGATTACCACCGGATTATTACAAAACTTTAAAAATTGACCAGCTTAATCGTTTGCAATAAACGTTTGGTCTGAATTGAAAGTTCTGCACTGAATTGTGCCACTTTAATAAACAAATTTGCCAAAAACTGACTGAGTAATATTTCAACAAGGAATCGCCTTGTAGAGAACGTTTCGTTACCAACCGATTTTGATAGAACTTTCAAAATAAGCAACTGACGTCGCGATCAACATTTGACCTGATAGAAATTTCTAAGGTAGTTCATAAAAAATCAAGGAAATCTGACCTATATTTTATCGATGGCAAAAAAAGCACTAGAATCGACAATAGTCCTAAATGGTTATAATTGAAAATTTTTCCATAGTATAAAGCATATAATAGAATGCAATATTCAAAGTGGCAATATTTGAACAACGGGTGTTTTACTGTTAACCAAAATATGCGATTGGTGCTTCTAAAGTGAAAATAACTTATTTTAGTAAAAAAACATTTAGCGGTAGAATTTATGTGCGAGGTACTTTGTCTACATGACGTCATTTTTTGATACCATTGAAAACAAAGTGCTCCGACGCGGCTATTTATAACGAATTTTCGCTTCCTCCCTAGTAATTAAAAGTCCAACGCCGGTTATTATTGTTTAGTTTTTGGTAGTTGCCTTAAGACTTATGATTCCTTTTTTTGTCCGATTGGGGGGGAACTGTTTTTTGTAATCCTTTTTTTCAACTCGTGTAGGTCCTCAATTTCTGCAAGGGGAGATAAATTAGAAAATTTCTAATGATATCGTTGACGCTACATGTAGATCAACAAGATCTACTTACATTCCCAATTTCATGAAAATCGAACTAATGTTCAAGAAGTTGTCATGTTGGTTTTACTTCCGGGATAGGATGTCAATAACGTAATATTCGAATTTAAAAAATCGAAAATAGCAGATTTAAAGTAAAATGTTATAAGGTATTCAAAGAAAAAAATTAAAGTGGCAATAACACTCTTGCTGTAACTGAATAATATGCCCCAATCTTCATTCTGGTCTACAAATTGTACTATTTTACATTATTCCAATCAATTGATGACACAAATTTCATCTTAAAAGACCTAATTAAAAAATTGGAAAAATTCAACTATTAGCTAGACTTGTAAAATCTGTCTACTGACAGGAAACGGAGAAATCCCATTGCCGCGCATGCGTAAGATGTCACCTTACTACTGACAGCTCGCTTCCGGCTATGATATGTTAGATCATGACTGACAGTTTAACTTATAGAAAGCATAAACTGCTACGATGCATCCCAAACGATGATTCCATTCTTTCAGGTAAGTTTGGGGAGTTGGGATGGCCAAGTGGTCTAGAGTGTCGCGCTTTGACCTCTAGTTGGCCGGTCACCTCTGGCTTGCGGCCGTGGTTTCGAGCCCTGGTGTGAGCGTATGTGGCATGGAGATAGGGTCGCCTTCTCAACCTCGTGGGTATCCTCCGGTTTCCACCCACTGCCAAAAGACCCCTACGTGCAAGCAAATTATTGAAATAAAATGAAACCATATGTTAGTCCCAAAATGACCCAGTTTGTGTCGAGTGGACGTTAAACCCGATTTCTCTTCTCTCTCTTTTTTCAGGTAAGTTTAAATTACTTACTTATACTCTCAAGCCTTCTAAACCGGGGACAAATTGCGAAGCGAATGTTTGGAATTTCGGTACTTGGTTTGTAATAATACTTTGTCACGAGTAAACGGGTTATCACCGGGTTTGCCTAGTTTTTACAATTGTCATTTGAATTCTGGAAAACCTTTGCATTTTGGTTTTACACTACAGTTATTTCGAAAGCAGTCGATACGAGATCAGTTAAAACTGGATTGATATCTACCGTTTTTGTGTTGGACATGCCAGGTGGAATCATTAGATTCAATACTATACCTGGTGTTGACACCCCCCACCTACTTTAGCAGCTATGGCAGAAGCTACTAATGCAAAACAACCTATGTAAGTAACAGCACCATCTACACCAAGGACAATTAGATCTAGGTGGAAGTTGAAATTACTTGTAACATGTCATGAAACCAGCCCGCCATCCACCCCACTGAGTCCATAAAAAAGGCAAAACTGCCATAACAAGGGAGTGAGTTGAAAGACTTCTTTTAATAGTCGAAATATATTTACACAGAAACGAAAACAGCATACTGGTATAGAGGAATATATACAAAGAAATATTATCATAAAAAAATTTTGCAAACTCACAATGGATTATTTTTTACACACATTCTTATTAATATATGAAAAACCCAAAATATAAGCTCAAGAGGAACAGTTATTTTCTTATAATTAATTGTATAAATATATAAGCTGCTGATTTACATGTTAATAGAAATACAAAAATATGTATGATCATTTCTGACAATAATCATATTAAAACAGTATATGAGTTGGGGGATAATTATTTACAAATTGCATACAGATTCAGAGATCATGGATACAGATGGCACACGGGCGATAAAGTCAAACTTTACCACAATCTCGAAACCAGAAAAATTTTTGAAGAAATTTCTCTGGTGAATCGAGGTAGCCATTTTCCCGGAAGTGACGAATCACATGACTGTCACGTGAGATGTAATTCCTATGGTCGACGATTTTGCTTTTTCTCGCGAAATTTCTCGCTTATTGGCGTCGTACGCCCCTGATTTCACCCTGAAACCACAACAGAGGGATATTCTGAACTATATGTGGAATAGTCCGACAGTTAATCTCTTGATAAGTCTTCCAACAGGCTACGGAAAAAGCATTTTTTACCATTTAGGTGGCCTACTTCTTCACCGAAAAAACTGCTTATCGAGGGGAGGCACTGTTACTGTAGAATCAAGTTTTGTTTTTGATTGTGAACCGACATCATCAAAAGAGATAACACTAGTCATTGTGCCTCTGAATTTGATCCAGAAAGATCAATTACTCTCATTAAAAGCTCGGAAAATAAATGCATGCAAATTGGACATTTTCGGAACTGTTATGACAAGTGCCGCCGCAGCACCAACGTCAACTACTACTAGTACTAGTCAGAGGAGTGAATCGTTGTCCACTTTATTACGATCACCACGACCAAGTGCAAGAACGAGTGAGGCGAGACAGAGTGATGATGACGACAACAATGATGAACCTGGATACGATGGCTTCGATGTGGTAAGTTTTGCTTTCGGCTTTGCATTATTTGCAGTTACAAAGTTTTACAAATGTGTTCCATCTTTGTTTTTGTAGTTTTTTTGTGATTTGTCTACGTAGTAAAAAATAAAACTGCACGTGCCTTGGTCAAAATAAGCATTATAATTACAATCAACAATAAATACTGAGGCCTGATCTATGTGTAAGTCTTATCGCTACACTCATAATATCTCTCAAAACTTCTTTGGTTCCGAGATTGGTAGATCATCGTCATTCTTTATTTCTTCCATGAATGTGTATGAGATTTCCATTCATTTTCAGGAAGTAAATTGTACAGCCTCACTGGATGAGATAACAAGCGGAAAGTATGAGGTCATTCTTGCGCATCCCGAGGCCATTTTCTCATCTAGATTTGGCAGATCAATGATCCGGAACAGGGAGTTCCAAAAACGAGTGAAGCTGGTCGTCGTTGATGAATGCCATACTATTCATCAATGGTAAGATACACATGTAAAATATAGATGATAACTATCGCATGAGCCATATGATGTTGTCAAAGTTATTAAGTTACATTGTTGGAATGGCACATTGACCAGTATGGGACCGTCCATAAATTATATATATTATGCGCTGACACCTAACTGAGAGATGATAAATACACAATATACATACACCTGTACCCTAGGACCTAGGTAGGCGTATGTATATCATTTTAAGCAGCTGTCAATGCATATATCTTATGTATCAAAGTTTACCTTTGTGGACGGCCCCTAATTATGATTATGATGTCATAAATTTCAGGAATTTTCTGTTATATTCATTCATATATCATTCATTGGTCACATAATCAGTAAATTAGGTTTAACACAAATTATTTAATCATTGATCATTGTTCTAACTTTCTGTGATTTTTCTTCTTTTTCAGGGGTGATGACTTCAGACAAGCATTTGACCAACTCCATACTCTACCAGCGTTCTTTAATGGTGCTCTTTTCATTGGGTTGAGTTCATCTATACCACGTTCCCTGTGGGCTTAACTCCCACAACAGTTAGGAATCAGTGAATGGAAGGAATTCCAAACAAGTCCAAATATGCCTAACATTTACTATGAACTTCAGAAAAAAACCTGGAGCTCTGGATATAGCTGCATGTGTGGAAAGTGTATTTGTATGTGAATGATGAACTGAAGGACAGAGGTGAGGAATACCCTGTTACATTGCTATACATGCCTCTTGATTGGTGCTCAAAAGCAATTAACTATGCTAAGGACATTTTTGGTGGATCCGACCTGTACAAGGATACTTGGTCATGCCTGTCGGCTGACCAAAATGAAGCAGTGAAAGAGGAAATAATAAAAGAACTGAACAGGACAATCCTAGACTGCGACTCATCATGTGCAGCAATACAATCAGTATGGGGTTTGACTCGCCTTGTGTTGTTGTAGTGAGACATGGCAAACCCCCATGAAACATGGTGGATCTAGTACAACAGGTCGGAAGAGCTGGCCGAAAGGGTAAGCCATCGCGATCAGTGGTGTATTGTAATCCTAGTGATCTTGCGTCTAATGTAGTTGGAATGACTGATGACATTCGTAAGGGCTGCAAGTCTGGTACTTGTTTGAGGAAATCTATACTACTGTCTGTTCCAAACAACACTACAACTTGAAAATTCCTTGCTATTTCTATAGGTTTTTAAATAAAATGATTAAAACTTAACTTACAAAATTAATATCTTCTACGAATCAGTCTTTTAAGTCAAGTCACATGACGTATTGGATAGTCACTCAGACCACATCAATTCACCATTAAGCGAAGCCATATATATTTACATTACGCTCCGCAAAAGAGAGAGGCATACTTATATCGAACAACATACATAAATAAAATGACGAACCCCCGCCTCAACTAAAACAAAGTACGGGCGATGACAATACAATATATCCTAAGTTCTGGAATAATAGAATAATACAAATTATAGAAATTTAACACAAACAAACAAAATTACAAAAATAGTAAATTTTACATAATCAAATTATCTCCCTTGGATCAACCCTACATTCACACAATTAATATCTTCTACGAATCAGTCTTTTAAGTCAAGTCACATGACGTATTGGATAGTCACTCAGACCACATCAATTCACCATTAAGCGAAGCCATATATATTTACATTACGCTCCGCAAAAGAGAGAGGCATACTTATATCGAACAACATACATAAATAAAATGACGAACCCCCGCCTCAACTAAAACAAAGTACGGGCGATGACAATACAATATATCCTAAGTTCTGGAATAATAGAATAATACAAATTATAGAAATTTAACACAAACAAACAAAATTACAAAAATAGTAAATTTTACATAATCAAATTATCTCCCTTGGATCAACCCTACATTCACACAATAATTAAAATACAAAAAGGATTATAATTTCCGGCACGATTAAGACACAATAAAAATACGAATAGGCACTCCTTCGGGAAAACATCCCAAACAAATATAGACAATAAAATCATGAAAATAATCTACTGCCGATTCTTGCCGATGAAATCAAAATGCTCTCCTATGCTAAACAATGGGATAATCACATCACATAAAATTACTCGGCAATATTAAACATAATTAGGCACATATAAAATTTACATTGGTAATGATTCCAAATTAATCATAGAACAAGATTAAATAAAGATAAGTTCACCAAATACTCGTGCCTATAAAAATGTAAGGAATTACGAAGAGTACAAATAAGATGAAAATATTAACATCTAGCCGTTCCGGCCACAATATAGACTAAAGTTAGGTATAATAAGACATCAATTAATAGGCTAAAACATATTTCTATATTGATGTAAAGTCCATGTTGATATAAACTAAAAGTAGGTATAATATAAGATCAATTAATAAAACATATTTCTATATTGAAGTAAGGGTCTATGTTGATATAGACTAAGGGTGGATATTTTATGACATATTTCTACACTGAAGCAAGAGTCCATGTTGATATAGACCAAGAGTATGTATATTATGACATAGTTAATAAAAATTATTTCATTGATGTAGAGTCTAAGGATCATTGATACTAAGGATCAAATAATATTAGATTTCTATATTGAAATAAAGCTATGTTGATATATCAGTTTTCTATACTGTTGTAGAGTTTATGTTGATATAGACTAAAGTTAGATACAATATAAATCAAATAATAAACATTAGTGTTATGTATATTATAGTATGTAGACATTTATTAAGATCAAATATTAATCATTAGATTTTTGTATTAAAGTTAAGTCTAGGTTAATATATAAATCAAATTTCTATATTGGAGTATGTTCATGTAGACAAAAAGTGGGTATGTTAAGAGATCAAGTGATATTGTCAAAAAGTAAACATCACATTTTTATATTGAGGTAGGGTCCTTGTTGATATAGACAGGGGTTACATATACTATAAGATCAAATAATAGGGTTTCAATAATACATTGAATTGAATGAAATTAGTTATAAGATAGATATACATCAACTTACTTTATAAAGATGTTAAATTAACATATCATAGTATTAAAAGTTCAGTTCAGAGGAAGAATCATGTTTTGTAGAATGTCTTTGGGGTTGAGGTTGTCCGACCAGAATCTACCAAGGACTGCTGTCTCTTGTTTATTAGTGTATTTATGTCAACTAGTGGTTGAATCACAAGTCGTTCGTCCCTATTTACATTTCCAGCTTCCATCTGTTGATTACCTGCATTATGATATTCTAATACCTGTGTATTCTGTTTATATCTAAATTCTTCCAGATGATTTTCATGAGATGTGAATGTTTTTATCACCAGCTAAAGATATTATGTAAATCCTAAAATTATTTGAAACGATTTACGTTAGACTATTCAAACGTGATTTGGATTTAAAAAATACTTTCGAACCCTTTGGACAAGTAAAATAGGATTTAATGGATAAATAACACATCAGGTAAGACACTTACACATCTAGTACACATACACATAAGGCTATTTTTCTATTTCAAGTCAGCCAGAATGTTATTGTCCCTTTAAGTGATATAGATCACAAAATCACAAAGTTACGGCTGACATGGCCAATTTTTTCATCAGTTAATTTCGGCGATTTTGGTTTCGCAAAACGTTTTGAAAATATATTGATTCCAAGGCCACCACCCAATCTTGGAAGGAGGCTAACCAGAAATGTACTGATTTCCCAAATTTGAGACGAAATCGCGAAACTGCCATCTATTTGATTATTTTCAAGCTGTTAATCGGAATTATTCACGCGAAAACAACTTTGTCGGCACGAAAAAACATCAGAGGCGAAATTTGAAATTTTGTAATTTTCAAATACCAAAAATTCGACAATGAGCCAGGCTATCCCCAAATGTATCAATTCCATAAATAGGAAACGAATTCAACAAACTACGGTCTATTCTGTTTATTTACATGCCCGTTAATGTCGAGTTTTCACTATTTCTCATATTCAATTCAAAATGGTGACTATCAATTGACTTAAATCAAAATTCTAACGAGGTCGTTTTATAAGCATTACTTCAAGGATTCAGAAAATATAAACTCCCGTGTCTGTAGTAAAATAGCAAAAAAGCCTTTTGGATTTTTCACATTTCAAGATGGTGGCATTTCCGGATTGAGCTACAAACTCCATTTTTCATTTTTTGTGAACGATTCGGTAGTCTCGTAGCTAGTACCTAAAAAAAAAATTCAAGTTGATCTGCCCTATATTTCGTCGATTTTTTCGAAAATTTCGATCCTTAATTTCCCCAAGGGTAGATAATTTAAGTCGCAGCGGAAGGATCTACTTACATCCAAAATTCCATAAAAATCGTGTTGTCAAATTGGTCATAACTTCCGGAACGAAATCACAGCGACGAATTTTCGAAATTCGAAAATTTGAAATTGCAGGTGAAATTAATTGGCTTTCGTCAAGGTTTTCAAAGAAAAAAAAAATAATAAAATAAGTCTATCAACCAAGTTACGACTATGCATTGTTAGTTCTTTCGTTCGTAAAATTCGGTGATTTCGAATTCGTAAAACGTTTTGAAAATATATTTAATCAACAGCCACCACCCATTTTTTTTTGGGGGGGGGGATCAAAGTTTCAGAAACATCCTATGCTTAGATTCTGTGAAATCCAATTTGAAGGGAAAACACACACACAAAAAAATAACCTTAACAGAAACAATAAGCTTTCATATGAAATATGAAAGCTTAATAATATTAATCTTAACAGAAACAATAAGCTTTCATATGTAATACACATGAAAGCTTAATAATAAGAATAATCCGAACAAAAACAATAGTGTTTCACACAAGCTACACAGTGTGAAACCCTATCTATCAGCAAAAACGGGGGGTTGGGATGGCCTAGTGGTCTAGAGTGCCGCGCTTCGAACTCTAGCGGGCAGGTCACCTCTGGCTTGCGGCTGTGGTTTCGAGCCCTGGTGTGAGCGTATGTGGCATGGAGATAGGGGCGCCTTCTCAACCTCGTGGGTTTCCTCCGGGCACTCCGGTTTCCTCCCACTGCTAAAGACCCCTACGCGCAAGCGAAGTATTGAAATGAAATTAAACCATATGTTAGTCCCGAAATGACCTAGTTTGTGTTGAGTGGACGTTAAACCACATTTCTCTCTCTCTCTCTCTATCAGCAAAAACTAATGTTAATGAGTTATTATCAGTAAATATTAAACTTGTGTGTTAATGAGTTATTATCAGTACATATTAAACTATCAGTAAATATCGAAGTAAAAATAATGTCTGGGGACTAATTTAACTGTGAACAGTCATGTCAATAAACCTTTATTACCTAATTTACTCGTTTGTCTTTGATAACGAGTGTAATTTAGTTTGCATCTCGTTTATTGTAAGTGGGAAATAAGTCTTACAAAAGAAAATTTTCAAATTCGTTTTTATACTGGAGAGTTTTACAGGATGAAGGAAAATATCACTTGATTTAAAAAGTTCTGGTACTTTTTCTCTTTTACCATCATACCACAAATATTGTCCTTCTAAATGGACTGAGCTATTTCTTACTTCTAAGCCGTTCACTACCATTGGTATTGCTATTTCTAAAAAAACTTTAAATCCACCAAAAACATCCAGGAGAAATATAGCATCATTCTTATATTTTCTGGGAATATAGACAATGTCTGATGCTCCAGAGATAGCGTCATCTTTATGTACATTATTTTCAAGAAGCGTATGCACAAATTTATCCACAACTGGTTTAAGATGAGGATCTGCAGACACGTTGTAGAGATATCGCCACGCTTTATTCATTGCAGATTGTCCAACTGGTTTTTGCCACCAATGCCAAGGATTAGTTTTACCTTTGAAAAGAAAACGATCTTCAAAATGGAACCATATCTTGTCCAATGGCAATTTTAGAATATTCCAAGAATTCAGTAATGTATCATCTGCAACCATAAAGTATCCCTGGACATCAAAATTCATTTTCATGGCGGAGCTTAAACATTTGTACGAACAATGTCCGTTATCGACAACAGATTCAACAAAAGTGAATTTATTAGCAAATTGCTTAGATGCTTTAATAAAACGTTCCATATTTGGGCCACAATAGACTATATGTCTAAATGTCACACCATATATTAACTGCAAGTAAGGTATATTATCATAATGGGGAAAATTAAACACAATTACTAGCAGTAAATCTGGAAATGTCACAGAAGCCAGGCTAGAGCTTTTAATTTGGTAAGAAGTGTCTTTACAAAATGAAGTCATTCCCAAAAGTTGATTCCATTTGGATTGTTGTAGTATTTTTGATTTCCAAATAATCGTCTTTTCTGCGGGTATATATACAGCTGAATTGAAATGTTTAATGACATTCTTATCAGAAAACGGTTTTCTGATCGGCTCTCTGTAACCACAATTTTCAAGTTCGTGTGTCCAGGCCTGGACCAGTTGGTGGTCTTCTTGCTGCCAATATCCACCTTGTGCTAAATTACCACTCAACAAGTTAACACACTGGAAAAACGTTAGTGCAACGGGACATTTCCAATCAATTAGAAAGTCAATTAAGTTATTTGGATCAAAATGGGATCTCCTTGAATCTTCTCGAAGTGCATATGACCTATTATTTCTAGTTTGATACACATCTGGGGGGTGAAAACCGACAAACTCCCCGATTTCCCACAACAAACGCTGTGCCCAATATCCCCTTATAATGTCAGAATGTAGATAATGCGTCGTGATGGGAAGAACCATGGCCCACAAGGCTTCGTACTGGAAGAGGGTAGTCTGGCTATTTATCGCAGCAAATACACCAGGTGGAATGACAACAGGTGGGGCTGCATTGTCAAATGAAATATTTAATGATGTCTTTGTGGGGTTTAAAGTCATTCGAAACACGGGGTCAATGTCTGGGTCACCGTTACTTAGGATCTGTAATACACTTGGTTTCTTGAAGGAAGACACTAAATACCTATTTGTCCCATTTTCACTTATTTTCTTCATTGGATAGCCTCTCGGCCATAATGTTGATTGTCCAAAATAGTTAAACTGATTAAATACGATTTTCCCATCATATTGCAATCCGTATTCAAAAATCTCCCTTTTAACAAGGTCATCTAAATCTGATAATAAGTTTATTGTATCATCTAAATCATAAATAGTAACAGCACCTTTGGTAATGGCAAACAGATAACCAATTGTTTTACGAGAATAACTTTCTGTTGGAATTAACTTCGATATTTTAAACTGGTGTTGCTCAGCTAAACTCAGATAAACACAGTCTGCCAATCTAAACAAAATTAAAGAAAGAAATTAATTATAGTGCACATAAGGTCACCAGGCAATATAAACACTCTACGGCAATCTCATCGGACACCCAAAGACGCTTTTCTGGTCCGACAACCTCGTGGGTTTCCTCCGGTTTCCTCCCACTGCTAAAGACCCCTACGCGCAAGCGAATTGTTGAAATAAAATTAAACCATATGTTAGTCCCGAAATGACCTAGTTCTGGTCCGAATGGGCTTATGTAGACGGGGCCGAGGTAGGAACATATAACATACCAAACAATTACAATCCTGATTAATGTAGAAAGTCTCTGTACAAACGGAGTCGGGTTAAGGTTAAAGGTTTCAAATTCAAGACAATAACTGGTCCACTCTGTTCACATAATAATAGGCACTTACTTCCAGTCTTTTGGTGTATTACTATTTGCTACTACAAGTAGTTTCCACTTTGGTAAAGTACTCATATGTTTTATAGCATCTGTAGGCTCAACACTCGTTGTTACAACTATCCAATTACTTGAGTTTTCCATTCTACGATATTTTGGGCTATGAATAAAAGGAGACATTCTTCAGCATAAATATTATGAACGTTTGTTCATTTAGAAAAAAATAAATACTATCCTAAATAAAAGATAAGAGTAAACCAGCCCATCTCATCAAATAATAGAGATGGGGTTCAAAGATACATTCCCGTGTACAAACTGGATGATGTGATGATTTATTTGACCTAAATCATTCAAATCCTTCTCAAATCATTGCAATTGTCAAAAAATACCCTTCCTATAGAAATCAATCAAAAGAGGTCACGTTTGTGTCACGTGACTTACCTCTCTTGGTACCGCGCAACAGGTGCGATGTCGGAAGGAAATTTATTGCATACACAAGGCGACGTTGACTTTGATCGCAGACTATTTACTACAGACATTGAAGCATAATAAAATTCTCGGATTATCCAGTGTCCACACCCTTTTCCGTGGTTTTTATCTCAGAAAGTGTTGTGCGTGTAACTCGTATAAAGTTTATCAACATGTACATCAAGGGCTCAATCTCCGCGTGCAAACTTTGACCTCACGCGTGTATTCATAATCGCCAGGCTATCGATTAGTGAAACCCTTACATTTTTGTCTTGTATGCGCCCCGTGAGTCTTTTCATGGAATCCAGTACTTTCCTAGTAAGATTGAACATATCTACTTCCCAAATATACCAAAATTGCCATACTTTTATTGGAAATAACCACCCGATAAATACTTTTCTGGAAACGTTTCTAGGAACAAACATATGGTTATACATATTGTTAGTGAAACCCTTACATTTTTGTCTTGTATGCGCCCCATGAGTCTTTTCATGGAATCCAGTACTTTCCTAGTAAGATTGAACATATCTACTTCCCAAATATACCAAAATTGCCATACTTTTATTGGAAATAACCACCCGATAAATACTTTTCTGGAAACGTTTCTAGGAACAAACATATGGTTATACACGCGGAAATTCGAAACCACACTAAAGTAACTAGTGTCAATGTGATTGACCATGTGATCTGAAGCACAGATAGGCCAATATAATTAACAATATTTAATTAGATCTATTTAGATTTTAAGTGACATTTAACGATTGAGAAACGCATTAACAGAGCATAATTTTTATTTCCAAAGCACGACGTTTCGTAATGAAACAATAACGATACTATAAGATGATAGTTGTCGAAACGTCGTGCTTTTAAAATAAAACCAGCGATCGTTTCCATTAATAATTACGTTCTGTTAAAAGTTCAGTTCCATTCAAGTGATAATCCCAACATTATTGTTTTATTTCCAAAACACGACGTGTCGACAAGAAACCAACCTCTTGTCGTTATCATACTGAATGAAACAAAAACTATACCGATAAGATCATAGTTATCGAAACGTCGTGCATTTAGAATAAAACTTTTGATTGTTTTCCTTAACAATTGTGTTCTGGGACAAAGTGCTCTATAAGTTCCTCACCAAATTGAACTATCATTTAGGTATATAGAACTTATTGTACCCAGCTGTTTTTGATAATATTGTATCACAGGCACTTGAAGGGATTAAAATAAAACTTCTTACTACTGCTTGACTATATAGTATAGTATAATAGAATGTATTTCAGATGCCATCTTTGTTATGTTTTGTTGACGATACATTGTCTGTTATCACCTCACAATACTCACTAGTTCTAAGACTTTCCATCGTTTTAATTGCCAACGAGACTTTATTTGATCATTATACACCCTCCATTGTAGTTAATTAATTGGTCATTTTACAGCGTTATTAATTACAAATAAAACTTGAAGCGTGGTCACTTGGCTATTCGTATGTTGAACGGACCGGAAGTACGACGAAATGAACCTATCGTTAATCGATATGTGCCTAGGAACTGGATGATCAAGACTGCGCCTAAATAACACGCGGTCTGACATGCCTGCCTCACTCGGCATGCCTCGACAGATTCCGAAATGTAGACTCGGCTGTATGACGAATTCCGCCATATTGGAACTACTTTAAAGGTCCCGGATGAAACATGGCTGCGCCCATACCGAACACAAATTAGCGACCTATTCGGCTAGCGACCTATTCGACCGATCCAGCTGGCAACTTGTTCGTTGGCAACCTATTCAGAATAAAGACAGCAGTCGCCCAAACTTATCTATTTTTATCAACAAATAAAATCCAACGTTTCGTCTATCAAATGAAGGTAAAATATATTATTTTCTATCCATTCCGTTAGCTCAGAATAGAAGTGTAATTTCGCCATATATATTCTGAAAGGTAATTGAATAAGTTTTCTAAATATTATTAGTTACACTTGGCACAATCATATCAAAGGGGCGCTCTCTGTCCTGAACGTCGCCATTTTTTCAATATTTTAAAGTGAAAGAACGGTAATATTCCGAGTCAAAATTCGGACCATCCAGCTATATATAATCGGAAAGGTAATTTTAGGCGACTGTTGTCTTTATTCTGAATAGGTTTTCAACGAACAGGTAACCAGCTGGATCGGTCGAATAGGTCGCTAGCCGATAGGTCGCCAATTTGTGTTTGGTTGCGCCCACGGTGTCAAGTTTTCCTGTTAAAGTAAATTGGTAGCCGCATCGCAAATGTGTGGGCGTAGGTACATATCACTTACTGTCATACAGCCGAAATTAGATGTAGGTTCCGGAACCGGAATCTGTTGAGGACTGCCGGGTGATGCCTGCCTCGCTCAACAGCGGCCTAGCTTCGTGAGCTCTATCATTTACCGTGTTTTCATTTACCGTATTTGTCGGGTGAAAATGGTAGGCTTTTGAAGTCATAAATTGGCACTACACACGGGTTTTTTTACACTGATTTTTGATATTCTAAATTTATTAGTCAATTTAAAAAAATAGCGGTTTCTGAAAAATTGATGAAACAAATATTTTTTTTGGGGGGGGGGGGGGATAAAATTGGATGCTTGAAAAATCTAATAAATTTAAAATATCTAAATTCAGTGTTAAAAAACGGTGTCTAGTACCAATTTATGGCTCCCTTTGAAGGCATTCATTGTTAGTTGATATTATACTTTGGTTTGAACGCGAGTCTATAACATTGCGTTGTTTTTGTTTAACCTTTTACTTCTCATTGTTATTTAATTTTTGTAAATGCCTTCATCATGAACTCTTTTATAGTAAACCCAAATTTACTCAATGGCATATAGTCTGCGATATCACTTTTGTGGAAGCGGACGTTAAAACAACCAGATTATAGACTAGACTCAATGTTATTGTGCTTGATAACGATAAGAGGATACTTGCCGAAACGTCGTGCTTTTACAAAAAAAACCCAGTGATTGTTTCTCATAAAAATTGTGTTTGGTTAACAGCATTGTTAAAACTAAGATTATACGAAATCGCTGAATTGGAATTAAACTAAATCAGAGCTGAGTATAAACGCAATGCGCTTTCCGCCCCAGTTAATTCTACGGAAGCGTAATAGGGCCATTAATTTATTCTCGTCTAAATTTTAAAGCCTGTAAGTCAATAACTTGAAAATTCCGAGTAGTAAAATGCCATACAAGAAAGATAATACGCCCACACAACAACCTTGACACACATATAGGCTACCAGAAATGTAACGGATATGTAACGGATAAAAGCCTGGACCAAATATACATCACAGTCGGTTATAACTTCGTTAATACTTCGGGGGAGGGGGGGGGACGTTACACGGGGGCAAATGTCCAGGGTGGGAAGATCCAGGGGTAGATGTTCTAAGGAGGGGGAATGTCCAGGGGGTGAAAGTCCCGGGGTAGATGTCCTTGTGTCTCGGTCTATAACCGTGCCGTCCATTGCCTAAAGCAAAACGCTTATTTTATAATATAACAGTAACTTGAAAAAACAGTCACTAAGATAGCAGAAAATGGGACTCGAACCCTCGACATCATTGATGGCAGACCAAGGCGTAGCTTATCGGCCACCCGATGCATTATTTTACACGTCCAGGGTTCTAAAGGGTGGGGGTTGGGATGGCCTAGTGGTCTAGAGTGCCGCGCTTCGACCTCTAGCTGGCCGGTCACCTCTGGCTTGCGGCTATGGTTTCGATACCTAAATCATGTCAATCTACGTGTCATCGCCGATAATCTGCTTAAAACGATACGTTAGTCCCCAAATGACCTAGTGTGTGTCAAATGGACGTTAAACCCCATTTCTCTCTCTCTCTAAAAGGAGGGTCGCGGGGGGGGGGGCAGACATGTCCTAGGGCGCAGATGTTCCAGAGGAAAAATGTCGGGGGGAGGGGGTAAAACTCGGGGGGTAGATGTCCTAGGGGGTGAGGGTAGATGTCCCAGGGGGCAGATGTCCGGTGAGTAAAAGTCCGGGGGGAGATGTCCTAGGAGGTAAGATGTCTTCAGTAGGAAATGTCCTGGGAGTAAAAGTCCTAAAAAGGAGGGGGGTTATTTTTGTACTTCAAAAAGGTTTTCTATAGGCTCAATACTGTTAAAATGAATGAATGAATGAATGAATGAATGAATAAATGGTGTTTTACGGCACGTCGACACCATAATGCGCGGGGAGTAATTTCGCTGCAGGAGGGGGGGGAACCTGCGTGATCGAATAGGCTACTCCCGCACCTTGTCATTGAGGTCTATAACCGTGCCGTCCATTGACTAAAGCATTGCATGACATACTATATCATTAGATCAAAACACTTATTTTATAATATAACAGTATCTTGAAAATTCAAGTTAGTAACTTGAAAATTCAATTTAGTATCTTGAAAATTCAAGTAACTTGAAAAATTGAAAATAGAATATAAAAAAAAATATGTGGCCCTATTACGCTTCCGTAGTTTATAGAAGGAAAAGAAGAAAAACATTTTACGAGGCACACATTATATATGTGTACGATGACTGGCCTTTAAGTCATGTGACATGTACATCATGTCTGATAAATCATTTACATTCGGAGAAAATACATGTAAATAAAGATGTATATCCCCTAAACCTGGCATACAGTGCGCCCTACCAGCATTTTTATTAAAAAAAATACATAAATTGGTATTGTTATTTTCTGTGTATGAAACGCAAAAGCATACATATTATTACATACTCTAGCCAACGTAATTTTAGGCTAAAACTTGATATGATGAAATGGTGTCGATTTAAAAAAAAACAAACCCAAATACATGTACTTACATTATCCAAACAGATGTCTTCTTTGGCATGAAATATCCATGAAAGCCATTCATATATAAAATCCATATTACCAGAAACGACAGTGTTGTCAGAAATAACAGCAACTTTTTCGAAATAAACAACCCTGCCATCTTAGTTTGCACGTCTTCGTCATGGAACGTTAACCGCCACACTTGTCAGCTTAAATTGTTATTAAATCCCGATCTACGTCGTCATTGACCAATAAAACTGTACCCGAGATCATACGCCAATTTCTATAGATCAGCGCATTGTAATTGCTGTTTTAACCCCGTATTATGCACTGAATATTGTAACAGAGTGAGTGAGTTCAAGTTAGTCAATATGCCGACCTTCCACTGACCATGCTTATAATATAAAATCTATCAGTGACAGCTGATTCATTGTGTAGTTTTTATATGATATATTTAATATCAATAATATATGTATATGCATGCTTTAATTAACTTTACACGACATCTAAGTTTGTTATAAATTAGCTGTAATTGTTTAGACAAAAGTGTGGAGCTTGGAAGCTCACCGAAGAAGGGTCTCTCTGTTGAGAGAGACGCACAGCCAGGCGCATGGACTCACCCTAGTTCAACCGCTGCCTTGGCATCGGAGCAGAATTGTAGATTCCATATGGTTAGATGTGTTCCTGTCAAAGTAATAGTTCCAGTATAGTCTTATAGTTTCTGTAGTGTTGATGTAGACCTATCTATGTATGTATTTGATATTCTGTTTCCCGTTGTAAATAAAATCATACATTTCTGAAACCGATTGCTGTCATCACTTACAAATAGTGTTACAGTAATTAGATTTGGTGTCATCGACCAACGAGACCCTTGGGTGTGTTCCCGTGTTACAGAAGAAAATCCCGCGTGGCAAACAAAATAAGTTTCATCGCTAGACATCAGATGAGTTGGTGAAAAACAAAATTTACAAATGCAGGACTGAAACGTTTATTTGTAAACCGTGGGTGGCAGACACGGTTTCATAAGAAAAGAACATGAAGAAAGAACCGAGAAATCATAAAAAACACTTTCAGATCAATGGCGACGGAACTGCGGGGAACAGAAAAAGTCTGTGATTGTTGTTTTACGGTGAGTCATTTTGTTTTTAAAAGAATGTAAATTATAATTGTTTGTTTTTGAACACATATTTTGGCTTTTAAAATGAATAGTAACAAAGTAATAAAAGGTTTATATTTATAAGGAAAATATTTTGTGATTGTTTGGCTGGAATTGGGTTAAGTTTCTAATGAGGAAATTATTGAATAGACGGTTGAATAGATTTTTCATCGTCCATCGCTATATTTGCGGTGAAGATATTAACTCACAAACATTCACATAGTATTCACGGTTTTATCTCCTATGGATTTTTTTTTTGTATATATGTGTGTTTTGTATTTACCCCGATGTAACGGGAGAGTTTTTAAAGAGTTTTTGCCTCGTAAATTCGAGAGATTTGTATTCTTATTAAGAAGAATCGGTATACCTTCAAGGAAGAAGGGTTGCGCTTAAGTTAGAAGCGTATATGTGTTTTTTGTGTTGTGTATTGTTTAAGATATAGAGAGATAAACCGTTTTTCATTTTATAGATTCTTTAAAAATATCTTATTTAAGATTTGTAAAATGTGTTCAAAACATGCATTATCATTTATCTCAAGTCAAAAACAAAATGACAAAATCCTATGTTCAATTTTTTATATATACGTACCTTCTCTGTTTTATAATATACTTGCTATCTTTTCTTAAATCATATTTGATTGTATGAATTTCTATTTTGTAATGGTTATAATTTTTTTAGTTTGTTCAAACTTTTAACATGGGGAGGAATTGTAACAGAGTGAGTGAGTTCAAGTTAGTCAATATGCCGACCTTCCACTGACCATGCTTATAATATAAAATCTATCAGTGACAGCTGATTCATTGTGTAGTTTTTTATATGATATATTTAATATCAATAATATATGTATATGCATGCTTTAATTAACTTTACACGACATCTAAGTTTGTTATAAATTAGCTGTAATTGTTTAGACAAAAGTGTGGAGCTTGGAAGCTCACCGAAGAAGGGTCTCTCTGTTGAGAGAGACGCACAGCCAGGCGCATGGACTCACCCTAGTTCAACCGCTGCCTTGGCATCGGAGCAGAATTGTAGATTCCATATGGTTAGATGTGTTCCTGTCAAAGTAATAGTTCCAGTATAGTCTTATAGTTTCTGTAGTGTTGATGTAGACCTATCTATGTATGTATTTGATATTCTGTTTCCCGTTGTAAATAAAATCATACATTTCTGAAACCGATTGCTGTCATCACTTACAAATAGTGTTACAATATGTGTAGCAAACACACCCACCACACCCCCTGCAACGCAGTATACATGAATCACCATTTTCTGTGTTTTGTGTTAATATTTCAGATATTAAAACCATGACATTTAGTCCCGGGCATTTCGTCGCGGGAGAGGCATCTCGTTTACAGTCCATTATACATTTTGTATCATACTTTTTTTTTCTGACACTATTTATTCAATAAATATTTTACATAATATAAAATTACACTATATGATTGTGGGATCTGAAAACAAGCCGGGGCTTATATAAATTCATCTCCCGAGGATATTATTTACAATAAAATATAAATACATTGAATAAGATTATAATCATAAAAAACAAATTGGTATAGAATTACAAAGTAAATGGTTTTACTCTCATTTGATTAATTTAAAACGTTTTATTGGATACAATATAAATCAGTAAAGGTACGTAATGTAGTAGAAATGTGGTGTGGTTAGCGAAATGATTATCCGATGTTCATAGCACGGAAAGGGTAAGCGAAACTATGGTTGTGGTAGTAGGAGAAAGAAAAATATTATTGAGATGGGAGGCGTCTGGCTTTAATATTAAGAAAACGATTTGAGTTACGACAAGTATTCCCAACCTATCACGAGGCACTAATTGTCATATGATTAGTGTTTAGATGAGTTTAAATGAGTTTAAATATCTATGCTTCATCAAAGGTAAGTCCATTACCGAACAGTAGGTGGTAAGTAATAAGACAATAACAAGTAAGTATGCGGTAGGTATTAAAAGTATCACCCAACAGTGAGTGGAAGGCAAAAAAGCAGTAAGTGTAACCAGCATGAAACGATATGTAACATATATCTAGAAGGCGAGTAGAATCACATATATACCCAGTAAGAATGACCAAACAGGGGACGGGTAAGTGGAATTTGTGGAGCACGGTTATTGTTTACTTAAATCTATTGGATTGGTTTATGAATAACTGAACTGTAGTGAAAATGTCCATGTTTGTCGACGAAGCGAGAAGGTTGTTTCCGTATAACAGCGTTCTAATCTCCCGGTGAGTACTTGGTAGTAATAGTATAGTTTCTTGTCTTGTTCTAGTAAAATTAGTGCAATATAATAAAAAATGTTCGCTGTCCTCAATAGTGTGACCGCAACTACAGGATGGATTGTTTGAAATGTGCATTAAAAACTTGTGATAGTTTAGAGTACTTTTTTGGCATCTTAGTCTTGTGTGAATGATTTGCAATCTTCTGTCTCCTAGCTAGATAGTAATGATTTGGGATCGATTCGTCGTTTTTTCGTAAATGATCTTTGAAGTGTTTCAATGATGAACTTTTCTTTATGTCGTCTGTTAGATTATTCCAGGATGAAATTGTAGAAGGGAGAAAGGACTGTTTATATATCGATGTTGATGCGAATATGTTTCGGTAGTGAGATTGGTTACGTGTAGCGTGAGAATTTAATGTAGAGACTTGGGGTGGTACGAGCAGTGAAAGGTAGTCGGGAGTTTGCTTATTGATCATCTTGTAGAAAACAATTAGTTTATGTCTGGAGCGTCGTTCTTTTAACGAAATAAAACCGGATTCTTTGTATATAACGTTATGTGACGTTCCTCTAACAAGTCCAGTTACTGTTCGTAGGGCATCAAGTTGGAGTTTCTCAAGCGCATAAGTCTCGTGACCTGTCCAATTGTCCCATAGGTCGTCTGCATAGTCAAACAGAGGAAGGATGTAAGACTTGTATATTATTTCGAGTGACTTTCTAGATAATCTGTATTTAAAACTTCGAAAATGGTCAATTGTTTTGTTAATTTTGGATATGATGTAGGTTAAGTGATTTGTCCAGGTGCATGATTTTTCAAGATAGACGCCTAAATGTTTGCGAGAAGAAACTTCAGACAGGGCAGTGTTGTTGAAAGTCAATTGAAAGGATGAAGGGTGTTTTTTTTCTGGAGAAAGTAATGCTAGTGGTTTTAGTGGGGTTAAATGCTACTTTCCAGGTAGAAGCCCATTTGCTAATGGTTGAAAGATCGGTATTTAGAATCCCTTTAGACGAGACGAGGTCTTCAATGACAAGATATAGGGAAGTGTCGTCTGCGAAAAGTCGTATATTTGATTCTATATCATTAACAAGATCGTTTATGTAGGCAACGAATAGTAAAGGACCGAGAACTGATCCCTGCGGTACTCCTGTATGAACAATTGACGAGTTCGAAGATACTCCATCGATTACTACGCGCTGTTGTCTATTTGATAAATAACTTTCTAGAAGCGAGTGGATATTCCCACGAATAGCAATAGCATGAAGTTTGGAAAGGAGACCTCGATGCCAGACTTTATCAAAGGCTTTGCTTATGTCGAAGTATACTGATCGGACTTCTTTGCCCTCGTCAAGAGCTTTACATATTTGGTCATATAGATCTAAAAGTTGGTAAACTGTGGAATCGTTCTTAATGAAACCAGATTGGAGTGGTGTTAGTATCTTAAAATCAAGAAAGAAGTTGTATATATATTTGTAGAGGCATCTTTCGAAAATTTTACCAATGCAGCTTAATAAGGAAATGGGACGGTAGTTATTAATGGACGATGGTGGACCATTCTTTAATATCGGCGTGATATGCGATTCTTTCCATTGATCAGGAAATACAGAGTTTTCTAAGAGAAAGTTAAACAGATTTGTGAGTGGATTTGCCAAACTGGAGCAACATGATTTAAGGACTTTGTGACTTATACAATCTGGCCCTGAAGCTTTATCAATAGAAAGTGACGCGATAAAATCTTGGATTTCTGATTTTTTGAATATCGGCGTGTCTAGCTCAAAGTCGTTTACCGGAATGTATGGTGGGTTGTCGCTTGGGTTTTCTACGTTAGACTGCGCAATAAAGTAATCATTTAGGGCATTAGCCTTTTCAACTGCGTCGTACAAGAGTTTGCCTTGTTCGTCTACAAGAGGGGGGATAAGACTTTTGTTCCTCTTAGAACTTAGAATATTTGTTTTTACTAGTTTCCACCATTTCTTTTCAGTAAAATGGTCTTCACTGATTTCTTGGTCTAGTTTTTGATAGAACTCCTTTTTTACTCTTCTAACTTCGCCAGTCACATAGTTCCGCTGGTGTCTAAAATTTGCCCAATCTATCGGCCTATTTGATCGCTTAGCTTTTTTGTGGAGACGATTTCGCTTCCGTATAATACGGCGAATGTGACCATTCATCCACAGACAATCTTTTGGGCGCACAGTTATTTGTTTATGTGGTACATATAAATCAATACCTGATAAAATGACGCTAGAAATATTGTTTACTAAGATATTTGGGACTAGGCCCTTCTCAACGTGTAATTGATTCCAGTTAAAATTATTATAAAACCGATTTATATTTACAATGTCCATACATTCATAGTTCCAGATTATACGAGAATATGCACGATCGTGCGGTTTGTCTCTACATATTTGAATCTCGATTGGGCAGTGTCGAGAACATTTGAGGAGGCGATATGATCTGGACAGGAAACGAGACATAGATCAAGAAGGCTTGATGAGTCAGGCGTTATACGTGTTGGGCTTGTGATGAGTTGTTGTAGATTTAATCTATTGGCCAAATCGAATATCTTACCAGTAGGATAACGTAATGTATCATAGTTAAAATCACCAAGAATAATACAATTCTTATTATCTTCCTTTGCTAAAGAAAAGCTTTCTTCTATGGCAGCCCAGTGTGCCACCGGAGAATTGGGCTTACGATAAAAAGAACCTATAAGAAAATTTCCAGTATTTAATCTTAATTTCTGTCCAGATTGCTTCGACGCCATTTACGTGAAGATCGTGTCTTGGAATGAAATAAATGGAAGACCTGATGTAAATGGCCACGCCACCATAACCGTCGTCCCTGTTTAAGAGAATAGGCGAATGAAAACCTTGCAATGATATTTTTTCCGTGTTTGTGTTTTTACCTATCCAGGTTTCTGACAGTGTGATGATGTCAACACCCTCAAATTCAACCAAAAGATTGTCAACTTTATTTTCAAGACTACGAATATTCAGGTGAATAATTTTAATGTATCTTGGTCCTGGATTCTGATGGATGTCACCGCATATTATAAGCAGAAGTAGCATAGAACGAGAAGTGGAGAATGAGGGGTTACCACAACGCGGAGTTCGCATACCCAGGGTGATCAAGTCACCTCTGAAATTGACGTAATGATTTCGCTTACCACTGAATAAGAAGAGTTTGATAAAAGTAATAAAAGTAGCAACATGATTTTATCCACTTTTCTTACGTTTTTACTGAACATGTAAATTTTGAGAGTATGATTGAATGAAATTAAGTACTTATCATTTATATGTAACAATGTTTTGAAAGTAGGCGGTACATACAGATACATCGACAATGTAAATCAACATATATACAAAACTTATAGAAGCATAAAAGCTTTGACGGAAGCAAATGTATATGTAAACAATGTTTAAAATGTATGTGGGGTATAATACAAGATGGGCATATTTCAAGTAATAAACATGAAACGTAGAAAACATATATACATTAGAGGTAGAGAGTAATATCTCGATTGTGTCTTGGATGAGCATCGGATCGTGATCAATATTCATATAATAGTGGGTAGTTTCAGTATAAGCCAGAATGGGTCATGGGTCACAATTATCTGAGTGTCAAAGTTAGATGTGACCAGGGATATATGCATTATGGTAATGATTGTTATATTATAGTCAAACATGCATAATAGTAATTCTAGGTATGCGGAGATGAATACCATATAGTAGTGTTAGGTATGTGGGGATACATGTATACTGATAGTGGTAAGTATGTAATGTAGGGACAACATAACTAGTAATTGTAGTTTTGGAGGGATATATTATAGTAATGGTAGGTATGTAAAGGTACACACATTATAGTTTGTAGGGACACACACAATATAGTAATGGTAGGTATGTAGGCATACAGACACCGTAGTAATGGTGGGTATGTAGGGATACACAAGTCATAGTAATGGTGGGTATGTAGGAATACACACATCATAATAATGGTGGGTATGTAGGAATACACACATCATAATAATGGTGGGTATGTAGGGATACACACATCATAATAATGGTGGGTATGTAGGGATACACACATCATAGTAATGGTGGGTATGTAAGGATATACATATTATAGTAATGGTAGGTATGTAGGGATACACACTTCATAGTAATGGTGAGTGTGTAGGGATACACACATCATAGTAATGGTAGGTATGTAAGGATAATCACATCAAAGTAATGGCGGGTATGTAGGGATATACACATCGTGGTAATGGTGTGTATGTAGGGATACACACTTCATAGTAATGGTGGGTATGTAAGGATACAAACATCAACATCATAGTAATGGTGGGTATGTAGGGATACACACATCGTGGTAATGGTGAGTATGTAGGGACACACACATCATAATAATGGTAGGTATGTACGGATAATCGCATCAAAGTAATGGTGGGTATGTACGGATATACACATCGTGGTATGGTGGGTATGTAAGGATGCACACTTCATAGTAATGGTGGGTATGTAAGGATACACACATCATAGTAATGGTGGGTATGTAAGGATACACATATCATAGTAATGGTGGGTATGTAGGGATTAATTCATCATAGTAATGGTGGGTATGTTGGGATACACACATAGTAATGGTGAGTATGTAAGGATACACACATTATAGTAATGGTAGGTATGTAGGGATACCCACATCATAGTAATGGTGGGTGTTTAAGGATACACACATCATAGTAATGGTGGTAATGTAAGGATACATATAGCAGTGGTGGCTATGCAGGGATACATACATCATAGTAATGGTGAGTATACAAAGATACCTACATTTTTGTAATGGTAGGTATGTAGCGATACACACATTATATTAATGGTAGGTATGCAGGGATACACTAGTAATCTTAGGCGGATATGGAGGGGTATGCTTAATCACAACGGCGGGTGTGTGGGGATACATGCTTAATATAAATGGTGGGTGTGTTGGGATACATACATTATATATTTGGTAGGTATGTAGGGAATATACTAGTAATCTTAGGTAGGCATGTAGGGGTATGCTTAATAACAATGACGGATGTGTTGGGATACATATATAATATTAATGGTAGGTATGTAGGGATACACTAGTAATCTTAGGCGGGTATGGAGGGGTATGCTTAATAACAATGATGGATGTGTGGGGATACATGCTTAATAGAAATGGTGGTTGTGTTGGGATACATACATAATATTATTGGTAGGTATGTAGGGATACACTAGTAATCTTAGGCGGGTATGGAGGGGTATGCTTAATCACAACGGCGGGTGTGTGGGGATACATGCTTAATAGAAATGGTGGGTTTGTTGGGATACATACATTATATTATTGGCAGGTATGTGGGGAATAACACTAGTAATCTTAGGTAGGTATGTAGGGGTATGTATAATAACAATGGCGGGTGTGTGGGGATACATGCTTAATAGAAATGGTGGGTGTGTTGGGATACATACATTATAGTAGTTGTGGGTATGTAGGGAAGACATGCATAGTGTGATATCAATTATCATAACTATTGGTATACATCTTTAAGTCAATATTTAGGCAGTGAACAGGGATAGATATACAATTATACTTTTGATTATCATAACACATATAGGTATGGTGGCTATGCAGGGATACACACATAGTGTGATATCAATTATCATAACTATTGGTATACATCTTTAAGTCAATATTTAGGCAGTGAACAGGGATAGATATACAATTATACTTTTGATTATCATAACACATATAGTAATGGTGGCTATGCAAGGATACACACATCATAGTAGTGATGGGTATACAAAGATACATACATTATAGTAATGGTAGGTATGTAGGGATAAACATTATATTAATGGTAGGCATGTAGGGATACACTAGTAATCTTAGGTAGGTATGTAAGGATAATATTATGCTTGATAACAAATGGCGGGTGTGTGGGGATACGTGCTTAATAGAAATGGTGGGTGTGTTGGGATACATACATTATAGTAGTTGTGGGTATGTAGGGAAAGACATGCATAGTGTGATATCAATTATCATAAGTATTGGTATACATCTTTAAGTCTATGTTTAGGCAGTGAACAAGGGGTAGATATACAGTTATACTTTTGATTATAATAGCTAAGGTTACACTTTTGTAAGACAGTATTCGTAAGCTATACTAGAGGCAGATGTTTCAATAATCATGGCCGAATGTGTGCATATATAGATCAATATTCATGCACAATGATAAATACAGGTATATAATTATATCAATTGGCATAACTAGGTGTATCTTTAAAATTAGGTTTTCGACATGCTGGTACAGCGCTAAAGGTATACGTACAGCTATAATACCATCTTAAGATAACTAGGGGGTACATCTTTAAATCAAGCGATGTCGTAATGATACAATGTTCATGGCCAGTGATAAAGGTGACCATCCAAGAAGTAACATCAATTTTCGCAACTGAAGGTATGCATCTTTAAATCAGATATATGCTCCCAATGATATAGTTTGGATATGTATACCCATATTAGATGAATGCACAACGATAAAGCTAGATAGCTATGAAGTGATATACCACTTGTTTTATCTGCGGATATAAAATTTTAAATCTATGTTCACAAACTAAGATGATGATTGGTATAAAATGGATATAAAATAACATGTAAGCTATTATATCTATGGATATATTATAATAATATCTTGTGGTCCGTTTATTCTGATATATCAAGAGGTTTGCTAAGGACAGATAATTCAACATGATAGTATAGTGACTATTCTGGTCTGTTATCTTTTGTGTTGATTGTTGATGTTATTACTGTTAGTTTAAGGCGGTAACAAACACATGGTGAAAGTTTCAGCCAATCAGGTAATCTCTTTTGACAGTATAACCAGCTATATATGCACGTGTATCATCTTGAAGAATGTGAAACATACCGTTAGTTTCTATTTGCTGATTTAGTTTGTAACAAATTACTGTGCTTGGGTAGGTACTTCGTCCATTGGAATATTTACAAATGAAGAATCATCTACATCTGTACGACGAAGAGTCAATTTTAATCTTGTTTCCGATATGATCTGATTAAGTTGTTTCTGTGTTCTTATTAGGACCACTCTGTCATCGCGTTTTTTAACAAAAAATATGCCATCGCTTGTCCAGGTTGACTGAATTTTCTTTTCTTTTTGAAGTTGTCGTGCTTGGAAAGCTAGGTTGGAGCGAACTTTTGTAAGGTCTTCATTAATGAAAATATTGTGTTGGAAAATATCTGGTATTTTCTGGTAGGTTGGGATGAGCCAGGTTCGTTTGACTTTACCTCAGTTTGGTTTCCTTCAGGGCTGACACTAGAGAGTATTTCTACTTTGCTTCTTATGTCTTTGAGGTTTTTTGCCTGCTTTATGAAGGACCTCTTAGTATAATAACCCCTAAATCTACATATAATTTGTCTTGGGCGTGTGCTTTCTACCTGGGGATTTCCTACTCTATGGCTTCTATTTATGTCATTCAGTGTAATAGTAATTCCAATAAGTTTACCAACCTCTATGACTATCTTGTCTGTGTCCTCGTCAGGTCTTTCTGTGACTCCAGATATTCTTTTGCCCTCTCTTCTCCCGTATTGCTCCAGTTCATCATTTTTATCTTTTAACTCTTAGATTTCAGTATCTTTAGTTTGCATTTCAGTCTTTAAATCTGTGATTTTCCTTTTTAAGGAATCCAAGCTTTTCTTCAAATTGAGGAATAACGACCTGGGCCAGGAGGTTTGCCAGTTTGAAAGCCACTCTATCGTCCTGTAGGCAGGCTAGCACTTGATTTGATACAGCGGTGCTCACCTCTTCATCTAAGAAAACACTGTCCTTTGATGGTTTATTCTTCTTGGTTTCGAGATTAGTTGTGGAACCCGAACCTAGTCGTTTTCTCAAGTTATCGAAAGATATCCGAGTGCTACTAGTAGAAGCCATAATTAAGGGTCTCTAGACACAGTGCGACAGATGACAAAAAAGACAAGTAAACAAAGATGGCTACCTTACAGTCACACTGTAATCACACAGTTAGAGTCCCTGGTTACGTGAATTTGTACACACAAAAGTAACTTTCAGAGTGTTTTTTTTTTATATAAAGTCATACAGTTAAGATTTACCACATTTCTATTAGCCGTACTATGCACAATATAAATTTCTAAAAGCGACCCGACCTCAAGTTAGACAAGTCTTACAGCAGCAGCGAGAGACACGTCTTGACACCTGCCGCCATCATACTTGACGGATGCTTGTTTATTACACTAATAACTTAGTGCATTAATCGGTTTAAAGAAATTATGATTCGATTCCCGAAATAGTATAAAACAGATAAAAGAATGATATCTCGCACTGGCGAGTGGGACCCGATGAAATGGTTTAAACCCTTATAATGAATGCAGTACAAATTCTCCGTGTTCAATGACAGAAAAGTGAATCTGTTATAATATTATACTGAAAAAACAATTAATGATTTATTTATGAAAAGTTTCGAAGTGTATTTAAACCTCTTATTTAATTGAAATTGTAAAAAAAAATACACGTAATAGTACATATTTTATGTACATGTATATGTGGATGATCTTAAGGAACCCCAGTGATACACAAATTCAATAGAAGTATGTCACCGTCACGGTCGATAACGACAAACAATCTCGTGTCCAATATCATGAACACGCTAGCTAAAATGAAATAAGGTGTCATATAGTCCCTTTTTGTAACATAAAAGCCAATGTCATCACGATAATAACTACCCGAATTAAAATATACACTGAAAAAAAACTTGAGTCTAAGGATCATTGATATACTAAGGATCAAATAATATTAGATTTCTATATTGAAATAAAGCTATGTTGATATATCTGTTTTCTATACTGTTGTAGAGTTTATGTTGATATAGACTAAAGTTAGATACAATATAAATCAAATAATAAACATTAGTGTTATGTATATTATAGTATGTAGTCATTTAAGATCAGATATTAATCATTAGATTTTTGTATTAAGTTAAGTCTAGGTTGATATATCAATCAAATTTCTATATTGGAGTATATTCATGTAGACAAACAGTGGGTATGTTAAGAGATCAAGTGATATTGTCAAAAAGTAAACATCACATTTTTATATTGAGGTAGGGTCTATGTTGATATAGACAGGGGTTAGATATACTATAAGATCAAATAATAGGGTTTCAATAATACATTGAATTGAATGAAATTAGTTATAAGATAGATATACATCAACTTACTTTATAAAGATGTTAAATTAACATATCATAATATTAAAAGTTCAGTTCAGAGGAAGAATCATGTTTTGTAGAATGTCTTGGGGTTGAGGTTATCCGACCAAAATATACCAAGGACTGCTGTCTCTTTTTTATTAGTGTATTTATGTCAACTATACAAAAATACGAAAATAAACCAATACACTCATTGAAAGTTATATAAACAAAAAAAATGGTTGTAAGGCTACGAACCATACGGCCACGGCTGCATAATCGTCCGGGCAGTCAAAAAGAGTTGTCGCATATTAAGTAATTATCAGAAAATCATTAGAATTTGTTTGGTTTTTATAACGTTCTGCCCCATGCTAACGTTTAGTATCCGAAACATTTAATATTA
Organism: Patella depressa; assembly: GCA_948474765.1. NCBI lineage: Eukaryota > Metazoa > Mollusca > Gastropoda > Patellidae > Patella > Patella depressa. Next base: position 20,346,967 of record OX419716.1, read on the forward strand.
TGGATTTAGCTGTTCAATTATCGATTTTCAAGAAATTCAAACAAAAGCATCATTAATGTGTAACGAGGATATAGTCAAGCAGTGTTTTTTAAATTCGGAATGAAATTGTGACCTCCATAGGGTCCACAAGGTAAAAAAACCTGATTTTTCGTACAATCCGGGGCCATAATTCAGGAAGTTATGGTCCAATGTGATCGAATAGTGAAAGTAACCGCGATCTTTGGGTTATAAACTTACATTGCAAATTTCATCAAAATCGGATTAAAATTGTGACCCCTACAGGGTCCACAACCTTGATATATCATATTTTTTTTACACTATTGGCGTATTAGCGGCCGCCATTTTGTCCGGCAGTTTTGGTCCGATTTTCAAGAAATTCCACCTCAACCTTCATTACAGTGTAATGAAACGGGTTTTTTTTGTTTTGTTTAAATCGGATAATAATTGAGACACCTAGATGGACCACAAGCTAAAAAAGTCGATTTTGCGTACAATCAGAGGCCATAATTCAGGAAGCTACAATCCGATATGTGCAAATATCTAGAGGAACGAAGATCTTTAGGTTATAAACATATATTTCAAGTTTCATCAATATCAGATTAAAATTGTGACCTCTACAGGGTCCACAAACTTGGTATACCAAATTATTATAGTATTTGCATACAAGTGGCGGCCATTTCGTCCGTCAGTTTTGGTCCGATTTATACGAAATTCAAACTCAAAATTCATTTCAGTATAACAGTGATATAAACAAAAGTTTTTTAAATCGGGTAATGATTTTGACTTCCCAGAGGCACCACAAGCTAATAAAGGCGATTTTTCGTATAATCAGAGGCCATAATTCAGGAAGTTACAATCCGATATGTACAAGTATCGAAAGGAACCAAGATCTTTGGATTATAAACAGGCATTTGACGTTTCATCAACATCAGATTAAAATTGTGACATCCACAGGGTCTACAACCTTATCTATCTTCTTTGTGTTTAACGTCTGCTTCCACATAAGTGATATTGCAGACAACCTTAATATACCGCAATTTTTAAAGTATTCGCGTACAAGCGGCGGCCATTTTGTCTGTCAGTTTTGGTCCGATTTTCACGAAATTCGAACTCAACATTCATTACATTATTACGGTGTTATAATTAAACGATTTTTTAAATCGGGTAATAATTTTGTCTTCCAGAGGAACCACAATCTAATACAGTCGATTTCCGAACAATCTGGGCCCTGTTTCACGAAATTTTAACTTAAGATAAAATCCAATTTTAGTAGATACTTCAATTTTGATTGGCTAAGCACTAAAATCAATCTAATATTATCCAATCAAATTACTAAAATTGGGATCTTATCTTAGTTAAAATTTCGTGAAATAGGCCCCAGGACCATAATTCAGGAAGTTATTATCCAATATGTGCAAATATGGAAAGGAACCAAGATCGTTAGCTTATAAACATGTATTTCAAGTTTCATCAAAATTGATTTAAAATTGTCACCTCTACAGGATCCACAACCTTGATATACCATATTTTACACTTTTCGGGTACAAGCGTCGGCCATTTTGTCAGTCAATTTTGCCATTTTTTTCACGAAATTCGTCCTCAACCTTCATTATGGTGTAACGGTGATATAATCAAACGGGTTTTAAAATCGGATAATAATTGTGACCTCCAGGGGCACCACAAGCTAAAAAGGGTGATTTTTCGTACAATCAGGGGGCATAATTCAGAAAGTTACGATCCGCAAATATCGAAAGGAACCGAAATCTTTGGCTTATAAACTCGCATGTCAAGTTTCATCAAAATTGGTTCAAAATTGTGACCTCTATACGGCCCACAAGCTAAAAACTTGATTTTTCGTACAATCAGGGGCTATAATCCATGACGTTTCGATCCGATATATGCCAATATCAAAAGCAGCCGAGATCTTTTGGAGACAAACCTATTTAAAGTTTCGTCAAAATCGGATAAGAATTGTGACCTGTAGAGAGTCCACAAACAATTGTGGACGGACGTCCGCAAGGACAGGGACGACGGCATAATACGTCCACGTGAAACACTATTTATAGTTCCAGTTAGTTTGCGGTAATATAGTTGTAACAGTGCTCAAATCATAGGGGTACCAATGCTGGATAGCAAATCATCAATGAACGCCATTTTGCAGGGCACAGTCTCAGATCTATGACTATGAAAATAATTCACACCAAGTTACGAAAAATGCCTGGAAAAAAAAGACTACAATTAAAATTTTATTTCGGTTATTATCCGGTCTTTAATAGTAAAGCGTAGTTAGTGCTAGCAAATATTTATTTGAGAGATCGCCCGTAAACGAAGGGTGTTACCACTAATTAAAAGTAAATCCTAAAATGTTGTAATGAGTTTATCTCGACGATCTCATGTACCTGAAAGTTAGAAATAAAACGAAGCTATACAGCTAGTTCTGTACCGAAATCCCCCAAATCAAAAATTAAATCAAAGAGTGCAATTGAAATATTTGCTCACGTTCGTTTCTAAATAAACACGCAAGTCGAAGCCCGTAATGAGTGTATTTTTACTCGGCTCTATATTACAATACATGTGTGTAAAAAACCTCGTGTGACGTATATTTGCTGCGACGTCCAAAATCACGTGCGCGGGGCTGACTTTTGCTCACTCTAGAAAATTTCTCGATGGAGCAACCAGGCAGATAAGTGGGTCAGTTTTTATAGGTGTCTTTGAACCACACTACATATACACCCCAAATAATGTTATTGTTAATAACTAAACAAATTTTTCTACTTTTAAATTACGGAATTTGAAAATAAACACAATATTTATTATAAAGGAATTCTAATATTAAAGATAACACAAATTTGACTGAATGTTAGTGAACTTGAAGAATACAACGTAAATATACAAAAATGGTTTCGTTCTTGGAGTTTTACGTCCACTTCCACCAAGGGTGATATTGTGACAAGTATAAAAGTTTGAAACAATTCATCTTATTAGATAAGCAAGTATTAAACTCAATGCATTCTCCAAATATTACAAATATTTGTCACAAAGAAAAAGGTACTTTGCATTTATATTTTTGCTTTGATATTACAGAAAATCAAGCTATAATATACTGAGCGCCATGGAAAACGTATAACATTCCCATGGCTTCATTCCGTTGATTTTCGGTAGGTATCGGCATCTCTAGCTCGATCCCTTCAACAACAACAACAAATTACGACAGATTGACGTTTCACAGTTCATGTACTGCACATTAAGTTGAAAACATGCAATTTTTTTAGGTGGGGGGGGGCACACGGGTCGATATTATTAGCGTTTGGGAGCATTGTGTGAAACAATAGTTCATATTCATAGTATTGCATAATATTATACATACAATACCACCTAGTAATAAAATATTTGGGGAAAAAAGTGATGCATTTTCCATGGCGCTCAGTATATATAATGAATAAAATAATTAGATTGATTACATCTCTTAATCAGTGGAACATTTCAATGCTGATTATTTAGGGGTCTGGATTTTGAGGGTTATAAAATTCGTACTCGAAATGGGGTGGAGTCGAAATGGTTTACCCCCACTATGCCACTTATTTTGTTAAGGGATTAATTACCAATTAACGATGCAACAATGGGGATTAGTTATGATTAATTAAGGGTCTACCTGGGGATTAAAACAGTTCCCTGAAAGACAGTTCAATTCAATACTTTTTTCCATTTCACATCCACTTTTTTATACATTTTTATCATTTTAGCATAGAATGTACAAGTTATCATTTAAGCATGAATGTGTAATGCCCTTCGTGGAAGCGCCGCTTTTCAGTTACCAGTCTTCCAGCTCCCGGTACTTCCTTTTTCTGGGCTTCATAGAGGCACCAGCCGTGGTTCCATATATATTATCCTCTGAAAAGAGCTCATCATCATGATAAATATGATAAACACAGTTTATATGCTAAAGGATAAATCTGCTGAACGATTAATTTGCTGAACACAATTAATTTGCTGAACACAGTTCTCTAAACCATGAAACTGGCCAACTTGAATAAGGTGTTAATTATAATCCGATAATCATTCACTGTTCGGGGATTAAAAACGGGCATATTGGGGGGAACCCGTCGAAATGGAAGTGAACCCTTTTGCGAAGGGGACGGCATTATATGAAGAGCTTACAGTGCAAGACACCTTAGTCAACAACCCATAAAGCCTTATCTATGATATATGCAGAACCAATCTCCCAAACAGTGGTGTCTTCCCTTGCAGTCCACTTGGAGAATGCGGTTTGACATTTACCGATGATGATTTGACCAAGTTAACGCCGCCTTAAAAATGAGAATATATAAAGTAAAAAAAAAAACCTAACGAAACCTAAACAAGGATGCGGGTATCCAAGACTCCCAAAATGTAGCCGACTTGCAGTATGTTCTAAAAATGTCTATTTCATCCCGCCAACTTTCATAACCAACGCGTAGACTCTGCCATGGATTTCCAATACCCGACATTGCAGTATGTTCTAAAAATTTCCACGATGAATCTACAAGGTCAATAGGCAGAGATCATGCTGGCATACAACAAGTCGACTTACACTGCAGCAGGAGGGAATAAAGCTATCATGCAATAAGGAATTTGCTGGATGAGCATGGCTTCTGTGAAATCATGCGCTCGGTATGGCTAATCCGAGCCTTCGGTACGCCCCATATTTTTACTTCAGACGCTGGCTCGCTAGCCCGTAGGTCCCGGGTTAGATCTCCGTATAGGCCCAGGCAGTATATCGCGATTTTCCAACGTGGTTTCGCCTTCTCAGTGGTGTACGTGTATACGTCTCACAAAAGAAAATTTTCAGATGCGTTTTGGTATTGGAGATTTTGGCAGGATGAAGGAAAATATCGATTGATCTAAAACTAAAAAGTTCTGGCACTTTCTCTCTTATACCATCACACCACAAATATTATCCTTTTAAATGGGGGGGGGGGGCTCTAGAGTGCCGCGCTTCGACCTCTAGCTGGCCGGTCACCTCTGGCTTGCGGCTGTGGTTTCGATCCCTGGTGTGAGCGTATGTGGCATAGAGATAGGGTCGCCTTCTCAACCTCGTGGGTTTCCTCCGGGCACTCCGGTTTCCTCCCACTGCTAAAGACCCCTACGCGCAAACTAATTATTGAAATAAAATTAAACCATATTTTAGTCCCGAAATGACCTAGTTTGTGTTGAGTGGACGTTAAACCCCATTTCTCTCTCTCTTTTAAATGGATTGAACTATTTCTTACTTCTAAGAATCCACCAAAAACATCCAGGAGAAATATAGCATCGTTCTTATATTTTCTGGGAATATAGACAATTTCTGATGCTCCAGAGATAGCGCCATCTTTAGGAACATTATTTTTAAGGAGCGTATGCACAAATTTATCCACAACTAGTTTAAGATGCGGATCTGCTGACAAGTTGTATAGATATCGCCACATTTTATTCATTGCAGATTGTCCAACTGGTTTTTACCACCAAGGCCAAGAATGAATTTTACCATTGAAAAGAAGCCGATTTTCAAAATGGAACCACATCTTGTCCAATGGGAATTTTAGAATATTCCAAGAATTCAGCAATGTGTCATCTGCAACCAAAAAGTATCCCTGGACATCGAAATGGCGGCGCTTAAACATGTATACGGACAATGTCCGTTATCGACAATGGATTCAACAAAGGTGAATTTATTAGCAAATTGCTTAGATGTTTTAAGAAAACGTTCCATATTTGGAACACAATAGACAATATGTCTAAATGTAGCACAATATATCAAATGTAAGTAAGGTATGTTATCTTAAAGCTGAACTCCGTTAAAAAATACCGAAATAAAAAAAAGTTAACGCCTCCAGCCGCCATACTTGTTTCCAATATGTGAAATAAATATGGCAGACATGGCAGACTTATGATCTGGGCAGGTTAGTCGATCTCACTTCCAGTTGGTTGTTTATCAGCCACCTGTACACATCCGGTTTTGTTCTCTACACGCTTCACTGGTGATTGCTCTATTTTTCCCAACAGTATACCAAATTATTGAAGATTGCAAAATGTCTGATCAGGTAAGCCTGTAAATAATTATATGAACTGCGTCTACTACAATTTTGCCTTAGCTTTACTCTGAAGCAAAAGATGCAAAAAGATGCCTTACCCCGACGTGAAATTTTCAAGCAAAACAAATCAGCAACACATACTATTGTCTTCTTCATATTAGTATTATTATTTCCACGTCTTCTTGTGAATATCTTACATATGTAAATCAGTTTGTCCATGTTACTTGATTGTTAAAGTCAACCCTCATAGAGGATCAAGTCTATTTATAAATATAAAACTGGAAGTATTTGGATCACATAAAAGGAATAGTGATATCTTTCTGAATTCACTGTAATCTGCTTGGTTGTTTCGTATGATTTAATAAAACAACGTCTTAAAAGCAAACGCTTTAATAACTTTTTTTTCCAAAGGATTTTATCAGGGACGGATCCAGGAATTTATGCAGGAGGGGGTTTGCCAGGTTTCTGTTACGGAAATCTGCTATTATCGTCTCTAAATTACATAGGCATACATACAAATTGAGTTTTTTAAATAGAGAAATCATTTTTGTACTGATGTAGGATCACTTTGTGATGTAATTTCATTGATGCGAGGCATTATTTGTTTTCATGTAGTTGACCCCCCCCCCCCTCTGGACCCGCCACTGTTTAATTATACAATATGTCAATGCAATTTAAAATGAACAGTGTCCAACTTCTTCCTTTGCATACTCTTTAGCTTATTTTTCGAATCAACATGAATTCTTGGCACAAGTGTTAAAATTACATCGTAATAGTTTGTTTACGGCGGGGGTGGGGGGAGTACACGCGTTTGTCCACAATTAAGTCGTTGTAAATTTGGTTAAGTCGTCCAGATTTCCTGTAGGAAAAGGTACCCCTCCGCTTGAAAAACCAACGGTTGCCAGACAGGCTCTCATTTTGCAAGAGATGGATAGAAAACAAACTGAAAACAAACACGATTTTATTATTTATAGAGAATGTTATTTTTTTTCGCATTTGTATGTTCTGTAGTCTGAGTACATGATTTGTACATATAATGCGATACTGCATCTGAAAAGATTGGAAAACCTTGCTCTAGTGGTTCAGGTCATAAATAGTACGTGTCATCGGTCACGAATTATCATAATGGTGGTTATCCTAAGCTAGAGCAAGTTCGAGATAATTGCTAATGATGGTTGTCATTTGTAGATGTGATCAACTTTTGGCAGCAAGAACAAGTAAAAGCTGCATGGCTTACATGGTGACGAGGTTAATTTAACATTATATGAATAGTTTTTCGTAATCATGTTTCTTGTGGGAGGTCAGTCCATTGTGGGTCGATTTTACTATGAAGCACCATACGTTCCACGGATACGGATCAACTGGTACTTCTGTTCACATCACGATTAATCGATTTCTCAACGTAAAATTATAAATACATCATCGACTCAACGCAATGATCGTAACTAAACGAGAAAGTCACGATTTTGCTAAGTAACTGATTGCAGATGGTAATTTGCAAAGCTTGACTATCGCTGCTAAAAAAAACTTGATCCCCGTCTTTTGGGAACTGGTAATTGGATAATCTGGCTGTTTTAGCAACCAGGGGTAGTCTGGTGAACTAAAAAATGTTACCCTGGTTGGGACATACATATTGTAATGGTGACCTGAAAGATCAATGTGAAAAACGCCAAAGTAGACAGCAAGTTGGAAAGCTTTCTGTGCCAACCGGACCGAATGATTTGATAAATATGTGTTTGGCCGTGTTTCATGGAACCAACTTATGTTTTTTCCAGTCTCTTTAAATACAAATAAGTATCAGATATATGTGACTGGTGACAGCCATATGATTCAATTGGGGTAAAAGAATCATGGCGACAATCGCGCCATGAATTTATTTCAACTTTGTTTGTGCATAACTTTTTTCAATTTCCACCCAACCTTTACATTTCATATATCATTCAAAAGCTTATAACATGTACTTTCTGAATACATTACATAACCCCAAGTGACTAATTTGCCTGTCATTGGTCACATATAGGCTCTTTTTTAAAAAATACAAACCACGTGTGTATACATAAGCGGGTAGATGAGAACTATAGCTTCCTGAAATTTAAATATGGAATCTACAGTAATATGTTGGTCGTTAACAGAATCTGAAGTGGGTGTTTACTTTCAGTGCCTGTTTTCATCCTGGTGTGATCAACTGAAATATAAATACGGGGTTTAATATTTATATGTCCTTATGTAAAAAAATACTGAAAAAATCTAATAGATATTTGACATTTGTTCCTCTTATTGGCGGAAAAAATATGTGGCAAATAAATTAAAATAAAATAATGAAACCCAAAGTGAGCACTGTATACAAATGAACCTTTTAATTTAATATGCATATTTTCATCTCGCTGTACTAATAACCTTATTCTAAAACCTCAAATAATGAAACATAAATGTTTGATTTTTCCATTTTGTTGAAAGCACGATGGGTGTTAAAAAAAAGGTATTAATGTTTGCCTTTCATTTTGTTTAATCATTGATAGCATTATATTTTAACCCACACCCTAAACATGTTTTATTTCATTTATTTTCAAAATAAAATACTGCATTTTAATTTGTTCTTGAGTATTTATTTTCAAAAAAAAAAAAAAAAAAAAAAATACTGCATTTTAATTTCATCTAGAGTTTCTTGTGTTGGAATCTTTGGGTGCTATTGAAATGAACTTCGAGGCGACAGCCATGTCAGTTTCTAAAAATTTGGTCAATTTTTTCTGGTTATCATGAATGGGGAGAAATTCTTTTTCTACTAATCCCTTGCTATCCATGTTTGTTAGTACAATATTTATGTCAAAGTTTAATCCATGTGGTCCGTCGCTGACGCATTTAATTCAAGGGGTGTTATCTTTTCATACAAAAAATAGATATGGATTGAACAACACATCATGTATCGTTTCACTCGACAGACCTGAGATATCGTATTGTTTATTTAGACATCATGTTGCGTCAAGAAGAGTTTTGCATCTAGCCGTCTGTGAGAATGTCTTTAATGATTCCAATTGATATTATCGGTTATGTCAAGATGACCCATAATTGAAAATATCCTACACCTCCTTTCTTCGTTTCTTTGAAAACAATGCTTGTATGAATGATACGAGAAACCGAGGTCCCGTATGTGACAGTATTTGTTCTTTAATCAGGTTCTTTATGATAACACTTGTATATACTTCTAATAATATTTTTATTCTGCTTCTTACAATATTAGGTACAAACATCGTAATGTAAACGACCGTAGAACTATCTATATGGAGGGAGTCATGACTTAATTAGCCTGGCTTAGCACGAGTGTAGGGAGTCATGACTTAATTAGCCTGGCTTAGCACGAGTGTGTTAACTCCAGAAGCTCTCGTCTCGTCTCCGACTCCTAGACCTGACTATAGTACTCCTGAGGTACCTTAACTAGGCACCCGCCTAGCATGGCCTCCTGGACCTGCCTGAAGATTCGTTTCTGTTCTGAGTTTATAAACGTATTCGAGACAAAGGAGCTCATTAGACACCTGTCTAATGTATCAAACATCATATGAAGGTTTAACATTCAATATAGTTTATCAGATAAAGTTAGATAAGACATGCCAACAACAAGTTCTAGTTACGCAATGACATAAGGAATACTACCAAGATCTCCAGCCGAGTGCTGATAGCAACAGGTTTATGTTACAATCACTTACACGTATTTTGATATGGCAGGACGCTTCTATGACATATGTCATTGTGTAATATACCTATCCCTCTTTTTAGAAAAAAATATGAAATATTTTTTTAAAGCCTTTACAAATTTGAATATAACTTGGATCGATAATAATAACAATAAGAATGAAAAGACATATAAATACAAACAACACTTGTAAAATGTCGTATACAAAAATGTCTATAAACAAAAAGAAAAGGTAAATGAAACACACACGAATTTAAAAGTTATATATACTTGTAAAATGTCATAATATCCAAAAATGTCTTTAAACAAAATGAAAAGGTCAATGAAAAACACACGAACTTAAAAGTTCTATACACACAATCGGTCACACACGCGAGTCAATAATAAAAAAAAAACAAACGAGATCCTGGAATCGCAAACACAGACTACTCTTATTATTCATATAAATGGTGGAATCGCGAACACAAACTACTAGTACTATAATTATCTTCTTAGACCGATTATTTGGTGGAATCGCGAACACAAACTACTGTAATTATCTTCTTAGACCGCTACTGCACTGTCGTAGCCAACTGTAGGGGTGGGGTACATATGATGCCCTTCCTCGTTCCAGTAATGTCGAGGGGTCAGAATTTTCCCTGCTCCGTTTAGTTCCACTATTGTTGTTGACCGGTAGTCTTTTCATTTTCCATACCGTCTGGCAAAACGGCGTGTTATGACATGTGCTATGAAGAGTATTAACTGCCACCCGTGCCGAAGTTTTATCATCTGCTTATCATATATATCATGGAGTGAACTTAATTAATAGTGAATCAAATTAGCAAGTGGAACAGACTTGACTTTAGATAACGATCTAACGATATTTACAATTGAAATTAGGGAGTCATATTGTTTTATCTCAAGAATAATGAATGATCTGAACACATTTAACCAATCTTAAATAAGATATTTTTGAAAGAACTAAAGGTTTATCTCTATAATTTTTAAACACAACACAAAACAAGACAATACGTTCGCTCTAAATCCGAGCACAACCCTCCTGGGGTTAAACCACTTAACATAAACTTCTCCCGTTACATATCGGGGCATTTCCCATTAAATATTTGGGCTAAAATATACGTATAGACAAAACAAAAAAAACCTTAGAGATAAACGCGTTAATACCTTTTGAATGTTAAATTCCTAATTACGATATTGTTAACTCTAGTTAAACAATCACAAAACATTTTACTCCGCAATATAAACCTCTCAATACTAATTTTAAATGCAAAAATATGTGTTCAAAAACAAACAATGATAATTTATAATCTTTTTAAAAACAGCATGACCCATTTTAAAACAAATAATATATATACAATTTTGTTTCAGTAATTTTCCTACATATAGTTAAAGACTGTTCCACTACTAGCTTGAAAGACGATAAAATATATTAAATTTAATAACTACACCATGATATTTAATGACGCGTGATCATATACTGCAGATTTCCCAGTTAAATTATAATACATAGCACTAATGTCATTTATGCACCTTCGCCATGGTAGGATTAGAAAAGACTTACCTGTGAATACTAAAATCTGTAGCCTGTGGTCGTCTAGTGGTATAAGACTTCAAGCGTTGCTCTGGTCTACGGCACAAATTAATATGTGACAGTATTGGTTCTTTTAAATCAGGTTCTGGATGACAACACTGGTATATACATCTAATAATAGTTTTATTCTGCTTCTTACAATATTAGGTACAAACATCGTAATGTAAACGACCGTAGAACTATCTATATGGAGGGAGTCATGACTTAATTAGCCTGGCTTAGCACGAGTGTGCTAACTCCAGAAGCTCTCGTCTCGTCTCCGACTCCTAGACCTGACTATAGTACTCCTGAGGTACCTTAACTAGGCACCCGCCTAGCATGGCCTCCTGGACCTGCCTGAAGATTCGTTTCTGTTCTGAGTTTATAAACGTATTCGAGACAAAGGAGCTCATTAGACACCTGTCTAATGTATCAAGCATCATATGAAGGTTTAACATTCAATATAGTTTATCAGATAAAGTTAGATAAGACATGCCAACAACAAGTTCTAGTTACGCAATGACATAAGGAATACTACCAAGATCTCCAGCCGAGTGCTGATAGCAACAGGTTTATGTTACAATCACTTACACGTATTTTGATATGGCAGGACGCTTCTATGACATATGTCATTGTGTAATACGTATGCGCATAAGTATCTACGCAAATTCACTATCAGAGTAGACTGCAGTCCGGGCACAGATTTGTTCAGGGCACACGGGTGGACCAAAAAAAGGAGAACGTTAAACCCCATGTTATTCCATTGTGTACAGCTTTGTCCTATGGTTTACCTAAAATACTAATTTGACGATTTCGGCACTATAGAGCACCAACAGCTATGGGATTTTCGGGTCATTTATGAATCCCATGAATGTGGTATGAAACACCGAGAGTATAACAATGGGTTACTGGGTCGTGGTAGAAAAAGACGGAACTAATCGGTAAATGTCACGGGTACCGAATAGTTTTCCATAGGTAATTAGTAGCATGTTTATAGAAGTACTAGACAATTACTTCATTGCCTATGAAGAAGCAAAAGATGCTTAGGAATTTAATTGTGTGAGTTTCAAATCATTTCATATATTGAATAGCAGTTTGTAAGATCGCATGTACATATTATTGGTCTTGGTATATTGCTATAATAATTCAGTAAATACATAAATTATATCTGTGTTAAACACCGGTTGTTTGCCATGCATCTTAGTATAATTAGTAATGTTGTCTATATCTATCTGTTTTGCGAGTTGATTAGTGATATTTAAGTTCAAGTAACGCCACAGGATAATGAAAATTATAAAACTTAAGGACGCATTAAGTCTTAAATAAGGAGTTGACAGTTCCAACTATAATAGTTAACCAATATTGGTGATATTTAAGTTCAAATAACGCCGTAGTTTTGATGTCATTGTTACAATTGTTACGATAATAAACAAAGTCTCAATTATTAATTTTCCTATTAAATTTTTAATCCGTTGAAAATAAAAAAAACATCCAATGACCTAGACTGTTGATTATGGTCTTGAAATGTGAATAAATTAAAACAGTTGAAGCCAAACGAAAGCTCTACATTTAGATTTTACATAATAATACATCTTTAACATTTAATTTGGAGAGTTCGCTGGTGTGACTTGATATCACTTCTTGTTGATATTGTTTATTAAGGATTTAGGTCAAAGACCCATAGATCCAAATCATAATACAATAAAGTGGTCAGGTAAGACAGTGGTATGGTATGAGTTGGTAATAATACTAAAATATGCAAATGACTACGAAAAAAGTCACTATAGAACCTAACAGAAGAAACATTTCCAGTTACATGTGACGCCCAAACGCACCAATAGCTACCGCATGGAATGCAGGTGATGCTTGGGATCATCATGGGGGTCCAACCCAAGATTTGCACGACTCTGACTTTGAATGTTACAGTCATTGTGGCATTTAATTCCAGGGTGGGAACATCAGTTTAATTGTTTTAGTGACCAGAAAACAAATTTTGATATGCGTCGGCTTACCCAAAATGAAAGGCTTACCCAAAATGAAAGGTTACGTGCCCTTGGCATGCTACAGATCGGCACAACACAGGCGGTTTTGCGCGGACGATGAATGTTTCTCAGTCTGTCATAAGCAGGCTATGGTCCAGATACCGTGATACACAATCTGTACAAGACAGACCACGCTCAGGTCGACCAAGGGCGACAACTCAAGCCCAGGATCGATTTATCCGTACCTTGGCCTTGAGAAATCGTGTCATCACAGCAAATCAGATCAGCGCTCGTCTTCAAACAGACACTGGTGTGAGAGTGAGTGGCCAGACGATTCGGAATCGACTGCATAGGAGTCACCTTCGCGCCCGACGTCCTCGCGTGATCCCTTGTTTGAGAGATCATCACATCCAGGCAAGACGTCGTTGGTGTAGGGATCGTCAACACTGGGATAATCGACGCTGGAGCAATGTGATGTTTTCAGATGAGTCGAGGTTCACTGTTGATTTTTTGGACAGACGTAGGAGGGTGTGGCGTCGTCGAAACGAGCGCTTCCAAGACGTTAACGTCATCAGACATGATCGATTTGGGGGTGGTTCTGTTATGGTGTGGGGAGGCATCACTGTTGCTGGAAGAACGGCTTTACATGTTGTTGCAGGGCGTGTTACAGGCCAGTACTACCGGGACAACATCTTGGCAGTCCATGTTGTGCCGTTCGCACGACGTCATGGCCGCCGTTTCATCTTCCAGGATGACAACGCAAGATGTCACAGGGCCAGGATCGTTACAGGTTACCTCCAACAACAGAACATCACCACATTACCTTGGCCAGCACTGCGTCCCGACCTCTCCCCCATCGAGCATGTCTGGGACATGCTTGGACAGTCGAGGTTCACTGTTGATTTTTTGGACAGACGTAGGAGGGTGTGGCGTCGTCGAAACGAGCGCTTCCAAGACGTTAACGTCATCAGACATGATCGATTTGGGGGTGGTTCTGTTATGGTGTGGGGAGGCATCACTGTTGCTGGAAGAACGGCTTTACATGTTGTTGCAGGGCGTGTTACAGGCCAGTACTACCGGGACAACATCTTGGCAGTCCATGTTGTGCCGTTCGCACGACGTCATGGCCGCCGTTTCATCTTCCAGGATGACAACGCAAGATGTCACAGGGCCAGGATCGTTACAGGTTACCTCCAACAACAGAACATCACCACATTACCTTGGCCAGCACTGCGTCCCGACCTCTCCCCCATCGAGCATGTCTGGGACATGCTTGGACAGAGGTTACGTCAACGTCAACAACGTCCTGCCAATGTCCAAGAATGGGACAATCTGGACCAAAATGACGTTAGACGTCTCATTAGGAGTATGCCACGTCGGATCAATGCTTGTTTGGCAAACAGAGGAGGATTTACCCGTTACTGACTTTGTTGTGATGATGTGGCAACTTTGCTGTTTGACACCGGGTATCATTTTACCCTTATAATGGTCAGTCTGTGCCTTGCTTAGTCTAACGATCATTTGGAATAAATCGATGAATGTGAACTTCATTTCATTTTGTCATTTGTTTCTTCGTCAGTTTCATTAGGTGACTTTAATTAATAACACTTAAAAATCAAATATCCCCTACATTTTTTGAATAGTATATAACAATATAATAAATGATACGTGGAGGTAGTTTACTTTTCAACAGCCTTGGTGTATATAGATCTTACAAGTGAGATGGTCAACAAAGAGGATTTAGGATTGGGTAATTAGTAATTCGTTTCTTAATACCCATATCATATCTATATAAGTAGATAATTGTAACAAAAGTTTTTCATCACATGTTAATAATAAATTATAAAATTCATTCTCTTCATTAATATAGTGACCTAAATATTTAACTCGTAGTTTATGATATGTCTTACACACATCAGTTGTATTGGGTGTACAAAACATACAATTCTGATGTTTGGATAGTTTTCTCTTATATAAATTTGCTCTTGTGGAGAAGAGATTTAGCCTTAATTTTGTGACATTTCTCTTAGCTTGCTTAGAGATTTGAACCGACAACTATTTTTCTTGACACAAATTCAGTTTATAATTCTTACAGACTTCAAGGCTTTCAGAATTACTAATTCTCTCAGACCAGTCTTGCCTATTAATAAACCTAGTTTTAATCTAAGCAGGTTTTTACGGGTCATCCTCAAGACGCTGGTCATTCATGACATCATTACTTTTTCTCTCATCAAAACTTTCACATCTTATCATCTTATTATTATGTAACTTCATATTATCACCTCTATTGTCATGTTTGATATGCCTCTTGGAAAAATAAATAAAAAATAAATAATATCCGATAGTCTTAGTTTTAGAGATACAATAAATAACTTTACATTATACCAACAGACTGAGAATACCATATATAGGCGAAAACTAGAACACTTTAACAAAATTCTTATTTTGGTTGCCCACGTGTCCCTACCTAGTTCATCAAGTTTACATAGCATGAGATAAACCTGTTTGGGATATCTGTTATTGGACATACCAATTAACTTTGTCCAATACTTTATACAGGATATTATGTATGAAACAGACAAGTCAAGGCGGCCATATTCGCCTAAGGTTCCGGGTGTAGTGGAGCTCTTATCGATTCATAGTACATACTTGGCAAATTTAGAGTGAGCACGTTCAATGTCACAGCGGAACTCGAATCCCCAAACCTGCGAGCCATAAAGTAGTATTGGTTTTATAATTGAGTCAAAAATTTTGAATGAGAGTTCAATGGATGGATTTGTTTTCTGGAATAAACATTTGATAGGGATTAATGCCTTTTCAGCCTTCACTGACAAATTATACAGAGCCTTGCTCCAAGAAAACCTTGATGCCTAAATAGTTATAATACGTGACGCATTGTAACAAATTGCTTCCCAGGAAAAACTTTCCATTATTCCTTAATGCTCCCCCATTCCTAAATACAACAACCTTGGTTTTTGTGGTGTTTACAGGTAAATTAAATTCAATACAAAACTTATCCAAAATATTGATTTTTCTCTGCAAATTACCAACTGAGTCACCCAAAATACCAAGGTCATCTGCATATAGCAACATAAGGATGTCATCAATGTCTTGAGTAGTAAAAATGCCTCTTACATCCCCATTTTCCATAATATTAACTAACTGGTCTATATAAAAACAAAACAAAATAGGACTAAGCGTACATCCCTGCCTTACTCCTCCAGACATACGTTCAAAAAAGGGAGTGAGTCGGTTCCCAATTTTGACACATGAACTATACATGGACTTAAGTGCAATAAACATTTTCCCACCATTTTGTAAGAGTAGGGACAACAGTTTAGAGCGATTAATCGAGTCAAATGCCTTGGAAAAATCGACAAACAATGTATAGAAGCGCCCCCTAGGTTTGGACAGATATTTCTGTCCAAGACCAAACAATGTGAAGATATGGTCCACAGTTGAATGACCTTTTCTGTAGCCAGTTCGGGCCTCTTTGTATTTGTTTTCCGATTCACACCATTTTTGAAGCCTGCAATTGGGAACAGCACTATATACAATTTACCGATACAATCAAGTAGTGAGATCCCTCTGTAATTGTTTGTATCGTTTTTTGAGCCTTTTTTATGTAGTGCCTTAGACCACGAGTCGGGAAAACATCCCTCATCAAAGACCTTATTGAACAATAAAGTAATAGCCGGAGAGAGGATATCAATGCCAACTTTATAAAAGTCAATACCGATTCCATCCCGAACAGGCGAGGTTCATGGTTTCATGTTCTTGACACATTGCTTGACTTCTGACTCAGAAATTGGTTTGTTAAGAATACAGTTATCCACTACATTTGTTTGAGTTTCGGAATTTGAAAGTAAATTTAGAATACGATTCACACTCTTGTGACCCGGAACATGGATTCAAAACTGATTTGAAATGTTCAACCCAACTTCCCGGAGTAATTATGTCAGAGATCTGTGATTTAGGTCGGAAAAATTTAACAGTTGTCCAGAATTCATCTGGGTCATGAAGATTTCTTTGCAGCGTGTCACAAAGTGTGTGTTCATACTCTATTTTCTTACTTCTACAAAGATTTTTAAACTCATTTTTACATGTATTATAAGCACTTAAGTGTGATTTACAGTTGCATTTTCTGAATTAATTTAATATTTCAAACTTGTGTTTCTTACTAGTTTTACAGCTTTCATTTCTTGTTGTGTAATCTATGAAACAAATACATGTATATAAATCAAACATTTAGCCTTAACCCTTATGAGCAATAGCTAGTACCCTCAAGGATATATTTTGCGGAGAATCATTCGGTGAACCTTCATTTCGCCTGATCATTCCGGACATGTGAAATCGCCCAACACTTATCAATATCAAACAAATTTGTTATGGTCTAAAATAGCGCTTCGGTGCATAACTGAATTAAGCGTCGTTGACTTATTCGCCGCCAAATAGACACATACATTTGCCTTGTGTGTCTACTACGTTGCTCGAGTAACTTCGGCGGCGAATACTTCTGCCGAACTAGAGGCGAAGAATAAAATTCGCATAGCGTGACCCATGCACATGAGTATTGCAAGTGCTGTGAACAACTGGTTCATTTTGTATGTAAAACAGGGAAAATAATGATCTGGATAAATCGATGTATTATTATGAGTTATTAAACAGAACATACAAACCACAGTTCTCTTAATAAATAGTAAAGAATATTGCAGAACTGAAAAGTTTGGCAATATTTATAACGGATATCTTCCTTGTTCTCAAATAGTACGTCCTTACAGACTATATAGATCTGTTTTCTTCCTGGTTGCAATGTAAAATCTATGTAAGTTTTATGCAGAATTAGTCATATGAGCATAGCCGTTGAAATGGCGTCTAGGTCTCGTCTGTTTGTATTGATTTTATTATTTCAAGTGTTTCAGATAAATGGTATGTAGTGATTTTAATATTTTATACCTTAGCCATTTACTTTGAATTAAATCATTCTGATATGCACTTATTGTTATCAGGATTGATATTTTTTATGGACGTAAACTTTGTGTGGCAGTGGATCTTTAACGATTAATTTATATAGTTATTTTTACAATTATTTTCCACAAAAAAAATCTTATGACGTTTAAAACCTTTTGCCAAAAAGATATTTATCGTCATAACCTTATTCGAGTGTTGCAGTTAGGGATATTGGAAGTAAACAAAAATAAGATATTACCTAACCAGGTTTCGCGTATGCATGATATGAAGTATCATTTTATTTTTAAAAAGATCGTGGTGACAATTGATTATGTACGGGCGACAACAAACAATAATACCGTTAGATGGTGGGGGTCCTTTGGGTTCTCTCTCCGAAAGATTATGGGTTGTGTGGAACATGATTGTCTGAATATCCAAATCTGTTTGCAAACCACACAATGAATTTGATATTTTTCCATGTTAGAGGGGGTGCAAAAATTCTAAACGGATGACGCAAAACACAACATTACATTTCTTTCATTTAACCGTTAAATCTAGAGACGTTAATCATCGTAGTATTTATTCGGGTTAATTCTGTGTTAATCGATTAGTCTTAGGCCAAACTCTACGCCATTCAAAAACATTCAGAAGTTGTTTTGTTTACTAATAACTCTCGCTTGTTTGTTTGATTATTGTGTCTACAGGATAGAGGAATATTTTATTTCCGCATTGACTTTATCTGTGGACGTACTATTATGTACAAATCAACATATACAATCTATAATTAGCTATACCTTGTCATGTTTCTGTTGTGTGTACGCCAAGCCCTGTATCATTACGTTAAAATTTCAATTGGTTGACCCAATACAAATGTTCAAATTGGAATTCTATAAGACTTTGTCTGGTGTTTTCCGTGGAATCATGCAAATCTTCTTCCAGATTTCATCTTTACTTTAATGTCATGACCGATATCCATTGTCAATTTATATTGAATTTTTCAAATACCTTTTGAAAAGCAGAACAGTCGGTTATATCCTTCGTTAAACTCTCCACAACTAAAGGTTTTATTGGTCATATCAATTTTCGTTCTGATGTTCTATATTTTCCATTCATGATACTGGTGATGCTGCCATCCTATAATAGTCCAAAACATGTACCTTAAATTTTGTAAATGTCTCCCAATGCTTGATATTTATAAAACTATAGTTCTGGGGATATCAAATCTGAAACTAACTCACACCATTGTTATGCCAATTTTGAATGTTTTCAAGTTTCTTATTGTAGTTAAACCACAACAGGGCTCACTGATTTCAGTATTTCCGTTATAACGACATTCTTTCAAGAAATCATGGTATGCCAAAAGGACATGAATGGGTTATCTCTTAATAAGACGGCAATTCTGTCATATATTTGTGGGCTATTTAAAGAATATCCCTGATACTTTATAGTACTGGCCTGGAAATACTGTCTCAAGAACTGATCTGGCTCCACCAGCGCCTTATCCAGCTTAGTTTGAGACATGTAGTTAATGATTTTATGTTTTGCATTTTTAGGCCACCTATATGATATGCCTGGGACATTCGATCTCTTTGTTATATCGTTGCTTTTACCGAAAATAAATTTAAAAATTCACCTTTCAATATCTTTGAAATATGTATCTGTGCCGTTAACAAAATGGACCAACCTCTCCATATATATATATTTATTTATATCATTTTGCCATCAATGTTGACAACTGTTAAGTATCGGCCCAATTTATTTCAATACAATACCCTGCATACTTTTTCACATTTTTTTTTTATTTCTGACCTATCCTTCCTGTTTTATTCATGTCAATGTTCATTTTTAGGCCCAAAAGATTGAATGGTATTTCTAGAATTATAAGTGCTGGTCTTAAAGATCTTTCTGAGCCATCTAAAAGAAGATCTGTGGCGCCTGCATATTGTGAAAGTTTTCATTCTTTTTTCGAATAAAACTACACCGTGTAATGTGTTTTCGTTTCTTATAAGAATACCTAGCACCTCCGTGCAGAGCAAATACAAGATAATGTGGTGACAGGGAATGGCACTGTCGATAGCCGCTTCCAAGATTAAATCGGGCTCATGGATTTTTTATCTTGTATTACACATGATTGGATATCGTTATAAAAAAATACCCTCTTCTTTATTGAACAGTGTGGGGGTTACATTGATATATTATCATGATTTCAAGTCAAATGCCTTTTTAAAATCAGTCATTAAAATCATTACTGACTTGATTGTCTTTGTGCCCCTAGCGTAGTATCAAATATTGGTTTGTGTTTTCGCCTATAAATCGCCCTGATATATATATAAAGCCTTTTGGTCATCATGAATAATGTAATTTAGAACAGATTTCAATCTGTTGGCTATACATGTCGAGTGAAGCTTATAAGGGGCTCAGTAAAGTAATGGGTCTCCAATTTGTAACATGATTCCTTACTTTACATCCCGTTTCTGTGTTTGGGGGACAAATAACTATATCTATGCATGTAAGCCAGGACATCTGTTATTTTTAATTCGACCTTCGAGGTGTTTTTATTATATGTCTGCTAGTTTTCTGAATATGTTAATAGTTCAGGTATATGTACTAAAATACGTAGGACAAAACAAAATTTTGAACTATAAAAAAACGAAACCAAATAGGATCTGTGTTTTAATCAGATTTGAGACGAGAATTAACATTAAAGTCAATGGGGAAATCATTGGTGATCTGTGGCCATAACTTTTACATACTATTGGGTAGTTATCATCCTTTGTTTGTGTATGTTTAACCCATTGACTCTCAACCAATGTGCCACGGCTGAGAAATTTCTATCGGGCACAATAAGAAAAGCTAGCTAAGTTCATAGTTGTGTTTTTCTTTATTTAGTTGGTGTTGTTCTGTAGATATATTCTGTATCTACGGTTGTATGCTGTCTGTGACTTGCCATATTTTTATTTCGCAAAATTCAAATACTTTTTATATATATTTAGCCATGTGTGCCGCTATTTTTTTATGTCTTCCAAGGTGTGCCGATGGCATAAAAAGGTTGAGAACCACTGGTTTAACCCCATAAACGACACATTCGAGCCACCAACAAAATAAACAGTGGTTTGCACATACTTTAATACCTCGCTATTAAAAATAGGAAGGTTTTGAGATTGAAAATTATTGTATATTTACACCTGCGAGGCTTTTACTTATTGTGCACCTTAAGCCTACTTTTCCAGGGAAAATGAGGATATTATTAACCGTTGCGAATGATATCATAGCTGCGATTACCTGAATTCGATCATTTTGGTAATCTTGACTATATAGATTGTTAGTTTTCCCAATCTACAATTTGAGCATTTTACTCTAACTTGGCACCTGACCATTACATTCATAGTACATGCCACTTGCTTGATCTAATTGTATTCAAGTTACATACTATCACCTACAGATGTAGTTTTCTGGCTTTGGTTTCGTTCCCTGGTGTGGGCGTATATGTGTCTCGGAGATAAGAGCGCCTTCTCAACGTCATGGGTTTATTCCGGGTACTTCGGTTTCCTACCACAGGAAAGAAAGACCCCTACGCGCTAAGATAATAAAAATAAGACAACTTTTCTACGATATCACCTGTGGAAGCGGACGTTAAACAATAAAAGCAAGATAATACTTCAGTCATCTAGTCATATCCGACTTAGTAGCATTGAGTACTGGTCGGTTACCCACTGTCCTGTAGTTACAAGTTTCCTGTATTAAAGATTTGAAGACCCATTCCAGACTTTTGTAATATCTGACAGACCTTTTCGGTCACACTATATTATTATAACTGCTGGATTTAAAAACGTTAACATGCATTGAAGGAAATGGTATAGTAATAGCAATGCCACGTTTGTTACCTCTGGCAACAAATGATGACAGTCTAAATAATGATTGTGCAGTAGTCTCTAAATTAATTGACATGAAATGGGATTTAACGTCCTACACGGGAATATCCTGAGAAACGGAGTAGATAATAATTTATATATTTCAGCCCAAATTAGAAATGTAGCCCTCAATAAACCAACCAAGCAGAGTTCTACATATAGTGATGATGGTGCAGGGTACGCCTCGTCATTTAGAGCTGTAGATGGCAGAACTAATGGTGATTATAATACAGGAAGATCATGTACCCATACACGATCAGGTTCACCTGGTTGGTGGTGTGTTGATTTACAACAAGTATTCAATATCATCAATATTACCATATATAACAGACAAGACAGTAGTAAGTACACAACATCACCAATATTAACATATTATACAACAGAGCAACCAGTAAGTATATAATATCACCAATATTATCACACAAACACCAGTAAGTATATAATATGACCAATAACAATAGTATTTTTTTTTAAATCCTAAAATAGAGGGGTGTTATTGTCCAATTTAAAATCCTAAAATAGAGGGATGTTATTGTCTAAAAGACATGTCCTGGGAATTTACATTAGGGCCCGCAACGCTAACGTGTATTGGGCCCCAATGATCAAACTGACCCCGCAGTGAATATTCGCTTGGCCGCTACAATCACCGATAAGCATGACATCGAAGAGGCTTAATGAGTACGGCATATTAACTTTTTTACTCCCACTTAAGACATTTGAAGTATTTGTAGTTAAAAAATATTTCCTATTTAGTGTAAATGGGTATTAAAATGAGTAAAATGCATCATTTTGCCCGAAGCAGTTCGGTGTTAAGTAAACATTGCACGAGCCGTTGAGCCAATGACTACCGCCGTGTGCAGTCAACGCACGTGTTGTGGACAGTCATCTGTCACAGAGATAATTCGTAAGAAATACTCTGTGAAACAGATTGCCCAATGATCTCAGGACATATCTGTTGGACAATAACACCCATCTAAATACGAAACAGGACGTGTTTATCTCCTAAACATGTACTGCTGATCTTTCATTGACCATACTAATTCAAGTAAACACGCTTACATGATCTTAAGTGCACGCCATTTGGACACGTTGGATTTTGTTTTAAATATAAAAGGTACAGTCATTCGTAAAAGAAAACATGAATAAACGGATTAAAATTGTAGAAACCCTTATTGCAAAGTGCGAATTTTCAATCAGAATTAAAATCGTTATATATATATTCTAGCAGGAGGGGAGAACAAAAGGTTAAAGTTGGAAATCGTAATTTACAGTACTAGTCCTTGTGGGCATTTTTTCCACTCAGAATTCACAAGCCGGGCTTCGCACTCCCAAGTGGGCGTCATGTTTGCAGATAACCATATAGGTGACCCTACCCAATTATTTATTTATACATGAAGCCCATATGGATATTTATCGCCAGAAAGAGCAGTATTGCAATATACTGTCGTGGTTAATTGTAATGGTTATATTTTCTTTGATTAGATTTACTAGTTATTATTTAATTATTATGTCGCTGACAAAATTGCTTGTTACAAACAATTAAAGTAACTGCAATGACTCAAACCGGGAGACGAATGAGCACGATTATTTTATAATTGGTGAAGATTCTCTAGTATGCACAAAACATTCTGACTAGCCCTTATGTGATGCGTATGAAAATGATAAGTACAAAAAAGAAATGAAATGAAATGGGAATTAATGTCCTACCAATCGGCCTTATAATGACGGGCATACGCCATACAGTTTGCTGTGAGAGAAATTTAGTCTCGAAAGTTGAGATTCCGCTTACTGTTCGTTGAGATGCAACTGAAGCACATTTACGTGCATGCTAATTGCTAACGTGTGTGCATGACTTCAGGTTTTCGTTCGTTTTATCCCAATGGCTAAACGCTTTGTCTTGCGAATCTCCCGCCCTGGCCACTTACAAGGGGAACCCCATGCTGAAAATCAACAGTATCTAATTCAATCGAAATAAGGTGTATATTGTTTTCCAGATCAGAATAGATTACAAGGATTTGAGATAAAGCTAAGTTCTGATGACCAGTGTAATGAATCAGGATTTATATCAGCAACATCATGTTATATAAATACACCACCAACCATACAAGATGTATATACTATAGATAGATGTAATCAACAACCATCAACATCTTTAGCAGCTAGAACAGTGTTTATCAAGGCTACCGATATACTTACATTGTGTGAAGTTCAAATATTTACAGGTAAGTTTCGTTACATTTTTTACGAGTTTGTCCAACTTTATAATAAGGTTGTGATATGTGATCAGAGATATAGTTAATGACGATATATTTTGTAAATTTCAAACTTGATTCACACCGAGAAATGGAATATGAATAGTACAAAGCTAAAGTCCATGTATTTCAAAGAAACAGAGGGGGGGGGGGGAGAAATGGTGTTTTAACGTCCACTCGACACAAGGATAAATCTTATTTCCATAATTCGCTTTCGCGCAGGAGTCTTCATCAGTGGGAAGAAAAAGGAGGACCCAGGGAAAACCCACGAGGCCGGGCAGGCAACCCCACCCCTTACCACGTTAAGTTGGGGAATCGAAATCACGCGAGTTGACTCAATGACAGACCTTATGATACAACGCATACGCGCTAACCATTCGGCCATCGAACACTCTTCGAAGAAAAAAGAATGCCAAGAATAAAATTTCGATTTCTTCTTTTACACATTTATTACACTTCATCTATATCATTTCTGTCTATTGAGATTAATTCACACTTTATTATCTGCGCTTTCTCATAATGTACTATTTTTGATGTTTTATCGCCCAGATCTCCCTTTTTTTCCTGAACAAAATGGAGACACCACCTTTTTAATGTACCTGATAAGACTAAATAGAAACAGTAATAAACTAACCCTTTCAACAGTCAACAGTTCTAACAAAACGTTCCTACTTTAACTCAACATTTGTTCATTAGAATACACTACACATCAATTGTCGATTTATTCTGGACACAGCAATACAGAGTTCTCAGATACACTGTCAGAATTCTATCGAAGATTAAAGTACAGGATATAATCCCTTTTTCCAGGTTGTAAAGGTGATAATAACCTGATTGGTTTGGTACAAACTGTTTACATCAGGTATCTACATGTAAGATATGTGACAAATCAAATGTTATTTGTAATGATTGTATGCTAAATTTCAGATGGTTGTCCAGATTATGGTGTAGACTGCAAAAATCCGTGTCATATCAACTGTAAAGATAGATTATGTGATGCAACATCTGGTGTTTGTAATGGTGGATGTATTGATGGTTATTGGGGTAACTCATGTCAACAACAGTGTTCTAATAACTGTAACAATGGAGGATGTGGACAGGTATATGGTTATTGTTATAATGGTTGTAAAGTAGGATGGTATGGTACCAACTGTCAACAACAATGTTCTAATAACTGTAACAATGGAGGATGTAGACGGGAAGATGGTTATTGTAATAATGGTTGTAAATTAGGATGGTATGGAGATACATGTGATACACCATGTAATCAACAGTGTTCTGGTGGTTGTAGTAGAACAGGTGTTTGTAATGGCTGTGTTAATGGTAGATATGGTACCAACTGTGAGCTTCAATGTAGTGAAGGATGTCAGAGAAATATCTGTAATAAAGCTTATGGCTATTGTTCTTGTAAAACTAACTTTTCTGGTTATAAATGTGTTACATGTGTACAAGGTAGATATGGCACGGACTGTGGTCTTTACTGTAGTAATGGGTGTAAGAACAATATCTGTAATAAAGCTTATGGCCATTGTACGTGTAAAACTAACTTTTCTGGTAATAAATGTGATTCATGTGTACAAGGTAGATATGGCACGGACTGTGATCTTTTCTGTAGTAATGGATGTAAGAACAATATCTGTAATAAAGATAATGCCCACTGTACTTGTAAAACTACATTTTATGGTAATAAATGTTTTACATGTATACGCGGTAGATATGGAACCAACTGTCAAGAGACCTGTAGTAATGGATGTCAGAACGATATCTGTAGACAATATTATGGACATTGTACTTGTAAAGTTGGCTATTCTGGTACTAAATGTGATTCGTGTAAACCAGGTAAATATGGTACTAACTGTCAACAGAGTTGTAGTGATGGCTGTAGAAATAATGACTGTTCTAGATATACCGGTAACTGTACACACGGGTGTAATAGAGGAAGATTTTCATCAAACTGTGGATTAAAATGTATGGTTACTAACTGTAACAGTAACTGTGATAGCATTACAGGAACATGTAATAGCTGTAAACGGGGTTACTATGGTACCAACTGTCAATCAAGCTGTAATGATGGTTGCCTAAACAATTACTGTAATAAAGATACGGGCGACTGTAGGGATGGATGTAAAGCAGGTTTTAGAGGTAGTAAATGTGAGTCATGTTCATTAGGTAGATATGGTACCAACTGTCAATCAACATGTATACTTACTAATTGTATAGGTAACTGTGATAGGAATACAGGAAAATGTACTAGCTGTAAACAAGGTTACCATGGTGACAACTGCCAATCAAGCTGTAATGATGGTTGCCTAAACAATTACTGTAATAAAGTTACGGGCGACTGTAGGGATGGATGTATCAAAGGAAGATATTCACCAAACTGCCAATCAACATGTATAGTTACTAACTGTATAAATAACTGTGATAGGATTACAGGACAATGTTCTAGCTGTAAACAAGGTTGGTATGGTACAAACTGTGAAGATATATGTTCTAGTAATTGTACTGAAGAATGTGATAAATCAACAGGTAGATGTACAGAATGTAAACCAGGAATATTTGGTGATGATTGTAATAAACCATGTCCTGTTAACTGTCTTGATACTTGTATCAGGGACGAGGGTAGATGTAATAGTTGTAAACCTAATACAGTTGGTCTATATTGTAATTCTACATGTGGTAAGGGATGTCTACCAATTACAGATGGAACTCAAGAAACATGTGATAGAGATGGTAGATGTACTGAATGTATTGTAGGAAGATATGGTGATAGGTGTGATAAGACCTGCAGTACAACATGTAATGGTACATGTGATAGAACTAATGGTAGATGTACTGAATGTATTGTAGGAAGATATGGTTATAGATGTGATCAGCACTGTAGTACAACATGTGATAGTAGATGTGAAAGATATGGTGGTAGATGTGATAGATGTATTACAGGAACACATGGTTATAGATGTCAGATGAACTGTAGTACAGCCTGTAAAGATGGGTGTGATAGAACGAGTGCTACATGTAATTCCTGTTTTGAAGGTATAAGTGGAGATAACTGTGATGAGAACTGTGCTGAAAATTGTACTGTTTGTAATCAGTATAATATCAACAACTGCTCGCAATGTAAAGATGGAAAATACCATGGAACATCATGTAATTACCCGTGTAGTTCTAACTGTAAACATAGCTTATGTTCTCAGATGGATGGGACTTGTTCTGTTGGTTGTGTGGAGGGTAAAACGGGACACTATTGCTCTGAAAGTAAGACTTGTTTATGTATTATTTTCCTTTGCTTTGAAAAAAAGATCTAACACCATATGTACGCTTAGGTTTATATATGACTAATAGAATAATCGATATTGCATAGCGTGGAAGCTAAAACGGGGCTACTTTGCTTTAAACGTAAGACATGTTTACTTATAATTTTCGTTTAATTTGACCAAAAGTGCAATCATATAAAGGTCCATCAAATGTCTTCAAAAACAATCTTTTAATAAAAGATATCGAAGTTTATGATTTTTTATATTATGTTGTACATTTATCTATCTATATATCTATCTACCATACTGACGTACAAATTGCATGCCCCCTTTCCACTATTGATGCAAGGGGACCCATTCACGCTTAATCCAGTCCTGGTTGGATATAATGTTTTTAGAAAGATGTCCAGACTGTTGAGATAAAGGGGAGTCCACCAAGGTCTTAGATAGGCAATATACTCCGCGGTTAAGCATGGGAGTGCTATTTGAAATTTGAATATGGACATGGAGACAATTTCGAAATGGTCCCGTAGAAAAAAGAAGATCACGGTAACTTGATTTAATGTTTTAGTGATGCAAGAACTACAATTGTTTGTTCGGGGTTTTCCGCATAAAAGCTTTCTAAATTAAAACATTCTCGGAAGAATTACATAAATTATTTTAGATTGTACTTGGGGATTTTATGGTGAGAATTGTAACAGAACCTGTGGGAATTGTGCTAAGAATACGACATGTGAGATAACCAGAGGAAGTTGTGGTTTAGTTGGATGTATGGAAGGTTATACGGGAGATACTTGTCAGGAGGAAAGTAAGAGAAAAATAATATTCTATAAAGTCATATATTGCTATATTAATATAGAAATGTGTATGCTTTATATCATTAATTTTAATACAACTGCTATGGAAATCGTAGAATTACTAAAGTATTATTGGAAAGGAACAGCTAATTCAGATTATACTGGGGTTTTTTTTGTTTTTTTTTGTTTTTTTTTTGTTTTTTTTAAACATCAATATGAGGCAGGTCTATAATATTGCCTTTAAATGTAAGCAGGAAGTATTTATTGTCCATTATGTATTAAGGAAGTTTTTGTTGGTGTTTTTAATATTAATCAGTCCACGTTGATAATAGCAATTTGTCAAAAACTGTATTTTCCTTAAGAAAATTGAATATTATAGAAACACGATATCTGGTATGCCTGTGATGACATATTACAATACTTTCCCTAAACATTAATTTGTATAACTCTATTTTAGAGAATCCTGATTCAGCAGTTGCAATACATGTTGTAGCATCTGTTATTGTTGTTATTATTGTTGTTTTACTTATTGTTGTTGGCGTGGTTGTTATGTTCAGAAGGTAAGCATAACACGTTCAGTTTTAACCTAAACCATAACATTTAGAGACCATTGCAAATCGTTCTGCATGAGTATATCCATAGTGACTTCTTGATATAATATAATTTAACTATAGAGTATTGTTGGGCGTCATATAAACGAGGTAAAGATGCTTATTGTTTCTTAGACAACATAAATCCAGTGGCAACGTTCCAATAATATTAGGCTATGCTGAAATGCAATTATGAACTTCTTTGTTCCTTTATTATTTTAATTATAATAGTAAGTACGAAAAATGTGAAACAATGTCATGTAAAATCTCTTATGGGCTAGAATAATTTTAAATTAAAGTGATATGATCATGTATTGAATTATTGGAATTTCAATATATATTACAGAAACAAGAGAAATCGTAATAAACCGGTACCAGCTTCAGAAGATAACGAATATGAAAATTTCAATTTGAAGAAATCGGTTGTTAAATACATTCCGCCAGGTAATTCGGGGTACAAACCCATTTAATTTAAAAGCAACTTTATAGTAAAATCCCAATTAACTTGGTAGTATTCTGTAAATTTACTTTATTTCCCACCACATTTCAGCCCTGCAAACGATTCCAATGTCCCTTCTCTATCAAATTAACAAAACTAAGCAAATAAAATAAAACTTTTACTAACATTTGGTTAATGCGAAACACAAGATCCATATTGCAGTGGAGTGGTGGTGTTATAGTTGCACCCCCACCTCACCCCAACAAACACGCACAAACATTTGCACATACAAATTCATATATAATTTTGAGAGCGCGAAGGTCCATCTGTCTAAATTGCTTATATATGATTCTGTTTCTCATATTAAAGAACAAGTAATTGATAATGGAGAATCTAGCCATGTTAATGATGCCAGATCAGATGTTAATGATGCCAGTCCAGGAGTGTATGAGAACTTTCAAATTGCACGATCCAAAACTTGTATTGATCTGAAAGATTTATGGAAAACTATTCAAACAAAGAAACAAGATGAGTCTTTTAAACCCGAATACCAGGTGAATAAAATACAGCTAATCTCAGTTCATAATTATTTCCTCATTCTTTTATCCACTATTTTACCTTTTATCATATATCATTTCCTCTTGTTTTCATTAAGGTAAATGTGTGCGTAATCGGGCATAGCAAATAATAATAATTTATGAAGTTCATTACGCATAAAACCAGCTTTTTATATGGATTAATTTTGTTGATGATTATATTACGGGACAGTATAATTTAGTTACATTATAATTAAAGTAGCTAAGTTTCTAACTCAATATCATCGAAAGTCTTCGATGTTGAAAACACAAATTATTTGTCAATTTAACTCAACATTGATGGGCTTCTGATATCCAATATTTAAGACGAAATAATTTTGTTAACCATTGGTACACGAATCGTGTACCATACGGCGCTTCAGACTCATTTTCAGCTACGGACCCAAAGAACAAGGCTAGGTATACTCACATCACATCTCAAACTGTGGGCGTGCACAATAAATACTATGTAGACTGGAATAACCAGACGCTATATATATTGTGATTCAATTGAGACTTCTGGTGTACTTCGCAAAACATAACTGATTTGATATTAGAGTAAAAACGGAAACGATTGAATGTAAATCAGTTTATAAACATTCATATTACAGTATTATATGGCCTGCGGCTCATTTGTGTCAATTTCTAGGCCCCAAATATTAGCGACTTAGCTCCTTTAAGTTATATTACTTGAAAACATGACAATTTACAACTTACAATATAATCCATTTATACTACTTTACAATAATATCTGAGATTGTTAATATCTATTTACCAGCAACTTCCGAAAGACTTGTGTTCATCAGTTGATGTTTGTCTGAACGATGTTAATCGACCTAAAAATAGATACATGAATATATGTGCATGTAAGTCGTCATCTCTATTTATAACATTTAGTATACTTTAAAATATGTATAAGCTAAAATGTTTTTCACTTTAAAAATTTCTATTTGCGACCATCGGTTAATTAAGAATTAAATAAACTTATTAGTGTTCTACTCGCTGTATTCTATTTATAATTAGAATAACGTTTTATCGGGTTCTTGGGGTATGGCAAATGAATACAAATATTGAATATTTCAGTTGATCACACGAGGGTAAAGCTAGATATAGAAAATGATGATCCCACTTCAGATTATGTAAACGCCTGTTATATTACCGTAAGCTAAACATAAATTTCATTTTTTACCCAAATGTAAAATATATTTCAAAATATGATTTGGTCTTATTTATAGATCCATGTACAAATTATTATCATGCTAAATTTGTATACTTATACAGCAATTGATTTTAGTTATTATTTTTTTAATTCTGTAGGGGTATGGAAATGTTAAGCATAAGTACATCGCTTCACAAGGTAGTCAATTATTATTATTTATGGGTTAATTGTTTCATTGTTAATTCTTTTTTTATATAATAGATATACTATAACGTAGACATTTTGAATTGCATGATACATGTAAACCTCGTCTGCTAATATGAAGTAGATATAATTCAAACAATACTGCCACCATGTGCTTTTGCTAATGGCACTTTTATACGCGATAGTTTTAGTTTGTATCCAGGGGCCTGTTTCACGAAATTTTAACTAAGATACAATCCAAATTTTAGTAATTTGATTGGATAATATCTGATTGGTTTTAGTGCTTAGCCAATCAAAATTGAAGAATCTACTAAAATCTGGATTTTATCTTTAGTTAAAATTTCGTGAAGCTGGCCCCAGTGTTGTAAATTTCACATTTATCTCTATAATGGTCTATATAACATTAAGGTCCTAATGATGTGAACATCAATGAATTTGTGAGAATGCTTTGGGACGTTAAAACAGGAAAGATTGCCATGGTTACTAATCTACAAGAAGCCAGTACAGTAAGTTGTATCTTGAAATACTATAATTTCGTGAAGCTGGCCCCAGTGTTGTAAATTTCACATTTATCTCTATAATGGTCTATATAACATTAAGGTCCTAATGATGTGAACATCAATGAATTTGTGAGAATGCTTTGGGACGTTAAAACAGGAAAGATTGCCATGGTTACTAATCTACAAGAAGCCAGTACAGTAAGTTGTATCTTGAAATACTATATCTATGAAGAATCCAATCCAAAATGATCTTAGGACTGCAAAAATAAAATTAAAGACAATATCGTACATGTTTATTGTTCTAGGAATAATTACCCATCATTACTCTGATTCATGCTACCAAATGTTGTCCAAATCTCTCGTTACATGCTTCAAAAGTACGAAAACAACTATCTTAGATTACTATAATATTCCCCAATAATTAAGTGATTCGTGATCACATTTTCATAAATATTGTAAGGGCCCTCCCATGCAGTCTACACCGAGAGCTATGTTCCTCTTATATCAATAGTTCGTAACCAGAAAATTCTTCTACTGATATATTGCTGTCGAATTTTTGTTTCGTAATCAATTTAAATGCAACACAAAAATAGAAATATTATTATATATTCTCTTTATATTACTAACAGATGAAATGTTTGAAATACTGGCCATCAAGTGGTAAGGTAAAGACATTCAGGAAGATTAAAATTGAACTGATAGAAGAGGATATATTGGCACATTTTACTATTAGGACATTGAAAATATCAAAAGTAAGTAAACTTGATTACCAAAATATGATATCCATAGTAAACCACTATGTTGTAAGTAGAATTTTATTCATTAATTAAGAATTTAACCTCGTTTTATACAGGGTGAATGTGGATCTCGGACAATTAAACAATACCATTATACATCATGGCCTGATAAAGGTGTTCCAATTGACATGGCGTCATTAGTAGAATTCAGAAACAAGGTTAAGAAATCAAAAACACGCCATCCAGGACCATTAATTGTACATTGCAGGTTGTATGTTTTTTACTTGTGTTGGTGATTTACTTCTGTAATAAAGTTTGAGAAGTTGAATATTATATCTTGAAATCAAAGACAACTTATTTTTCAATATATGAAGTTATTTAATATCATATTGTATTGCAATGCACATTTATAGTGGTCTTTTTAATGTTTTTCAGTGCTGGTATTGGACGAACAGGAACATTTTTAGCTTTAGATTATCTGATAGATGAAGGTAAAGCTGAAGGTTCTGTTGACGTTTTTAAATGTGTTTCACAGATGAGAAGAGAACGAGTAAATATGGTTCAAACTAATGTAAGTTTACAAACTCAGTTATGATATACTGTGATAGTGTCACTCAGTTCAAAGATACGTTTGGAAGACTTTATTCAACTGACGCAAGTATTGGAAAGTATAGTTGATAAAAATTTACAACGTAAAATAGTATATTTCATTCTTAACGAATCTAACGTTCTTATTTTAAGTCAACGTCTCTAATCTCCAATCGTTTAGTAAGCCACGCCCTGGTCATTACTTCTTACTCCTAGTCCCGAAATCATGTAGTTTGTGTCGAGTGGCTGTTGAACCCAATTTCTTTCTCTCACTTCTTATTCTATTTAAGATAGACATGGTGCCATATAAGAAGTATTAGTATCGTGTTTCTCATTTACTATCTTTTGTATTATTTCGATTTTCTATGTTTTTTATTTTCTTGACAATATTTCTAGGATCAGTATGTATTTCTGCATGAAGCTATATTAGAATGGTATATAGCTGGGGATACTACAACTACTGTTACAGATTATCAAGGTGTTTATCAGGATCTTCTTAAAATTAAACAAAGTTCTGGCAAATGTCAATTAGAAGAAAAGTTTGAAGTAAGTTTAATGTCATTATGGAATATTCCGCCATTTCCGTCAAGTCATTTTATACATAATAAAGAATATATGGATTGATATCGAACATAATTTTTATATTGGGGAAGAGAGAGAAAGAGAGAGAGAGAGGGAGGGGGAGTTTAACGTCTACTCGACATAAACTGGTCATTTCGGGACTAACATATGGTTTAATTTCATTTCAAGAATTCGCTTGTGCTTAGGGGTCTTCAGCAGTGGGAGGGAGCCTGGAACTCATAGAAAACCCACGAGGTTGGACAGGCGACCTTTATACTCGTTGTCATGTACAACCGGGGGTTCGAAACCACGTCAGTTGACTTCACGATAGGCTTTATGATACAGCGCGCACGTGCTAACCATTCGGCCATCCAGCCCCCCCCCCCCCCCGTATGGAGGAAGAAACTATGATAACAACTAAAGCTTCCCAAACATGAAATAATAGTTAGCATGGCGATGGATTCTTCTTTATTGTAGATGATGGGCCAGGTTTGTCCGAAATACACAGACGCTGATTATTCTACAGCTTTACTGAAAGAAAATCAAAACAAAAATCGAATAGGAGTAACATTGGCTTGTACGTAGTGTTGTTTATTTCTAGAAAGGGAAGTTAACTTCCATTATTATCGAGATTAAAGTACTGTAGATGTTTTTTATTCAACCATTTGCCTCTATGCAGGGGTCTGTCGGGATTAGAGGAAATAATCAAAGAAAATCTTACATTAGGCTGCTGACCAAACACATTACAAAGAACAAACCCGTAATCAAACCATATACACTTACAGATATAGCAGACCTGGTGAATAACAGTTCAAACAACCCTGTTATATTTATCTTATACCTATTGCAAAACAAAACATTGGATGATAATAATGATGAAAAACTGTAATACTTATCCAAATGTGTGTTCCAAATTAGCTCAATTGCTATTTTACTTTAAACTTAAATAATGTCTAAAAAAAAATTGACCATGTTAGACAAAACGTATTGCATATTTTTTCAGATGAAAAGGCTCGACCATATTTGTCAATTACAGCTCCGAATACAACAGATTATATCAATGCCGTTTATATACCAGTAAGTTATGTTTCTGATCTTTCACATTTTACATTAGTTTTAGACAGGATCATTACTATTGAGTTGAAAATATGTGACTGGTGACAGCCAAATGAGTCACTTGGGGTAAAAGAATAATATTTATTTCTCAACTTCTGCGACAATCGCGCCATGACTTTATTTCAACTTTGTTTGTGCATAACTTTTTTTTAATTTTCCTCCAAACTTTACATTTAAAGATACAT
The DNA here is from genome assembly GCA_948474765.1 of Patella depressa. Taxonomy (NCBI): domain Eukaryota; kingdom Metazoa; phylum Mollusca; class Gastropoda; family Patellidae; genus Patella; species Patella depressa. The sequence continues at coordinate 20,382,078 of OX419716.1, forward strand.
TATGGGAGATTTTGACAAGGAGTTAGCCATTCTTGCTATAACAGTTCAAAAATAGATGCTGAAACAAGAATATATTGAAAATTTCAGTCAAATTACTTTATCCTGAACAAAGTTGTTACCACTATAATTTCTTACTAGAAATGGGAGTTAAATTCATCGACACCCTTTTCCCATTATGGCCGATTGTTGATTGACAGGCGTTAACTCCACCTATATAGTCTCGATTATCAAGTAATGTTTACAATGATTAGTACTGATAGCGTATTCGGTTTGAGACAGGACTGCAATTCAATTCGTATACATTTATTTTTTACTATAAATTAGAATTAAGATTTTAATATATAGATAAGAAGAGAAAGTCTGCGATAGGATATTAAAGTTTGAAAGGAATGGGCCAAATCAACGAGGCAGTATTGTAAATAAATTATAATAAATAGCCGACTTCTTGCGTTGCCTGCGTATACTCTTTTGTACTTCAGGTAGGCCTAAGCGACTCCCTAAGCAGACGAATAGAAAACAGTCCGGAAGTATGATGACGTCAACGTCACGGAGAAGCCCCGCCCACGACGCCATAGTGATTAAATCAGTCAACGAAATCCTGTTTAAATCCGAGCCCAATCCAAGCCATCCGTGGGTCTACATAGTTCATTTTAGGCTTGTTGTTTAAATAAAGATCTAATTTATAATTTCTATGACTTCTGAGGCCCAAAGGAAGACCGACAAAAGTCTGTTTTTGCTCTCCCATAATGTATGTTTAATATATCATTGAAAAGTTCATAACACGACTTTCTGAATATATTACATAACTCAAATATTATTTTTTACCCCAACTGAGTCACCTTGCTGTCACCGATCACATAATATAACACATCTGTTGTACTTGTAGAGTTACAGAAAGAAACGAGCTTATATATTGACCCAGACACCACTACCTAATACTGTTATAGATTTCTGGAGAATGGTTGTCGAGACAAAATCTCAAACAATCGTTCACATGGATCACGAACAGGACAAAACTAAGGTAAAATTGGACATAATTTGAAATTAGTTATAGATGGGGGTGCTCGAATGGCAGCCCTGAACGTCCCAAACTGACAGAATTGCAATCAAGTCCCGACAGCTGAGGGGGTGCGAGTAAAATCTAAACGTACTTTAAGTAACAAATATGTTTAAGTTGTCATGATTGTTTTTTTTTTGTGCTGTTGGCATATGGGCTTAACTCAGAAATTCTTATTTTCATCTCGATTTACACTATTTTAGAAATTGAGAGGAGTTAAGTCCCGAATGTTCAATCGAGTATCCTCGTGGCGTCTTTCAATCATCGTAGCTTTGTGTAAGGCCTGGGTTTCAATTTTTGTTTTAAAAAAACAACATAAAACCCTTCTCAAAGGCGAATTATAGACATACACGTAAAGATCACATGGCGGCCGTCTAATATTCAAGTCGTAAACAGTATTTTTCAAGGTAAGATTGATCAAACCCAGGTCATTACTTATCACCCTGTTATATCTATCTAAGGTGTCTGTATGTATATTATATTTGTTTAGGATGTTGGTCAGTATCTACCAGGAGATAAACCACTAACCTGTAAACCATTTACTATAACTAAAACAGAAGAAATAGAGCATGAATTCTATACAATTATAACATGTCAGGTTACAAGTACTTCACAAGATGTAAGTAGAGTATAATTGCAATGTCTTGATTCAAACAACTATTTATTTGTTATTTTTTGTCGTGGTCTGTAGATTTGCTTTATTGTCGTTTGATTCGATTCAGGACGCATTGTTGTGGCTAAGTATTCGCGAAAGCCCCTAAAGCGTTAATCGGCGATCGGAAGATCTTTTTGAGATGATATGATACTATTGACTTTATTTTGACAATAAGCTTCTTTTGCTTGACAATGGTTCATTGTCACTTTAACTCATAGCTTTATATTTATGTTTATATACAGAGTAACTTAAACCAAACAGTTCGAATCTACCAGTGTACATTTTGGAAAGGTCAAGACACCACACCCAAATCATCGACTCCGTTTTTCACCCTGTTGGAACACATTCAGTCATGGACACGCGATCAAACAGAAAACCCAATTATTGTACACTGTCTGTAAGTTAAAATATACATGTTATTACAAGTATGAACGTGACCGCGGTCAGCCCAAACCCCCCGTGTTGTTTTTATTATGAACTTTAGTTAATGACAAATACCGACGCTTTAACACAATACTCCTTAAATTTATAGACAGTGTTGTAAACCACATCCGAAAAGACATTAATAAATCTCTCAAAACACCACTGAAACATAGGTGAAATTATTCAATAAAATATTGCTTATAAAAAAAGATAAGATATAAGTACACATTGACTTGTACGTAAAAGATCCCTTGGTAGTTGGAATTCGATATAAGAGTGGGCCGTAGTGCCGCTGCCCTGGCAAAATTACCCTCATAGCATACTGTATGGCATATGCCCGCTTGCATTAGCGCAGTTTATGAGCAGAACAGTAGGACGTTAAACCCCATTTCATTTCATTTCATTTCATTTCACGTGTACATATTTCTGGGGTTTTTTTGTTTTACATGAACAGGGGCATACCCTATTGTTGATTACTGCGTCTGATTGGTACTGACAATCTCGACCTCCTTTGCTTTCACGTGCATTGTTGTTGGGGTTTTTTTTTTGGGGGGGGGGGTTGCATGTTTAAGTACATGTAGTATCAAACATTATATTTGCTTATATTTTACCTGTTCTCGTTTAGTCACATTGGAGCTAATTGTGGTGTAATTAGCTATTTTTCATTTTGAACAGAAGGCTCATTGAGTTAACAAACTGCGTTGCCTTTAATTTTAAAACAGTAAATTTACTTAAAGGCGACCCGATCGTTCTCAGATTGCTAACGACAGAACCCAGTGATTATAGATACACTTTGAATTGTTTTGATAATAGTTTTTAAAATGTAAATATCATATCTGTTTAGAACTGGTGTAGACAAGGGGGGACTATTCTGTGTTCTGGCAGCCATTTTAGAACGACTAACCATAGAACAAGACGTCAGTGTGTTACAGACTATAATACAGCTTCGAGTATCCAGACCACAGATTATTACTTGTTACGTGGGTATTGAATTAAGCCGTTTTTTAGTTGAATATATATGTCTGTTTACTTGAGATGCGTTCCTCTAAAAATGCCATTGTTTGTAATATTACACAAATGTACCACTTTGTAAATATGGATTCAGGACAGGTAAAAGTGCATGCGTTATTAGCAACGCATTCCCTGGTTAACGCCAACAACCCTGTTTATGTATTAACTAGAATCAACCAAACGTTTTCAAGTGAATTTAAAAACATTTTGATTTTATTTATCAAGTTTAATTTGTATCAGTATGAATAGCAGTCTAGTTTATTGTTGTTTATATTTTCTTTCAGGAACAAGGGAAATTTTGTTTCGATTCTATTGGTAATTATCTGGATCATTTCTCAATGTATGCCAACGCTTGCTGATTGTATGTTATAATATACATCGTATTATTATAGGTCTCAATGATATATTACACAGGTTAACTTTCAAAACCTGCATTTATAAATAGCTTAAATTACTTGGTCCGGTTATTGTTATAATATATTATAAAAGGAGTAAGGTTTCCACCATTATCTTAAAGACGTCACAAGGAGTGAGTACATTAATAGAAGTTAGAATAATAGTAATAATTGTTGCATTTCTACACGCTCTGTGAGCATAAAAATTCATTTAATTACGGTTTATCGCATGAGTTCGTTGCTATTGGTAATTGGGCATGGTCGTAAAATTTAAAATGGAGTAAAATAGGTATATGATATCAAATGTAATAAAATGGACACTTTTATAATTCGTTTTTTGTTGGGTTTTTTTTTTTTTTTTTTTTTTGTTTGTTTTTGTTTTTGTTTTGTTTTTTGCTTATTATTTGTTAAAAAAACAATTTGTATATTTAATATATTTATTCGTTTGGTTATTTTTTTAATTTTATACTATTAAAATATATTAATTTCGTTTTTAATATATTTATTTTTTCTGTTCGGTTTTTTTTTGGTGGGGGGGAGGTAATTTTTTGGGGGGTTTTTTTTTGGTTTTATATTTGTTAACTACATTGGTATATTTAAGTTATTTATTCGTTACGTCATAATATTTATATTTTTCTAGTATTTAAAATACATTAATTTTGCGTGAGAGGGTCTAATTACATCTTTGTCATTTGAAAGTGATATATCCAAATTATCAGTAAACCCTCGGCATCACATGTTGGCATACTTTCAGCCTTTTAAAACTGCTTTTCAAAAACCTGTTCTTTATGTATAATAATTCTATAAAAATAAAATCGACACTTTTATTGTACGTGTTTTTGTTTGTTCAGTATGTGTTAACTACGATTTATTCATTCTTTATAGGACGGTATTGCAAACACACTAATTCCGCGTAAGAGGATGTAATTATTTGACTTTTAATTAGAATTCATATCCAAATTATCTAGAAAGCCGGAATATATTTTCTTCAACGGATATTTTGTGGGCCGTATTTCGTATTGTAAAACTAAAATTACGACATACAAGCTGTAACATGTACAGACTTCACGTGTTAGACCACGTGTTAGACCGGGAGCCCAGGGGGTCAGTCTAGCTGAATATTGTACCAATTTTCTTTTACATGTTATCCATGCATCTATGTCTGGTATCATCAAAATGTAAGTCGGCCGGATTTCTGGCGGTGGGTGTGGTATTCCACGCCCGAAATGCGATACCCCTCAACTAGTCTTGATTAGCTCAAAAGTGTACTACATGAAATTCACACAGCAGTGCACTGTGCATCTTCAGGTATCACAAAACACTCTGACAGACATTTCTATAATATGATTTGCCAAAAGTTTTATATGTTATATATTTTATTGCCGAATTAAATTTCGCAAAATATATTATATATTTTCGCTTTAAATTTTCTATCAAAAATTTCATATATATTTGTATCGTTTTTTTTACGCCTCACTTAAATGGCTAAGTTTATATTATATATTAACCAAATTGTTATAACAATTTTAATATCTTAATCGCTCTTGTACAATCGTACACAGGCAGACCACTACATGTTCCTTTGTTATAGTCCCTATCTCTACTTTTCCTGTATTTTGCATGGTGATTGTTGTTGCCGTGTGTTTTCGAAGAGGCAGGTTTGTGCCCGATCTTGACCTATCTGTGCATAAAATCGAAGAGGCTAAATTGGTGGTCTGCATCCGTTTACTCGAATACATAATAAGAGTTACCTCGCTTGCGAAATAACGGGACTTAAAAATAGTATTATACATCCATTTAGTATAATGTGCAAAACCCGTGGATATTCTAATAGAAAAGTAAAGAAAATTGTTTTGTTTTTATTATTCTACACATCAACTGATTGTTGCTTTTTTATGATTCATAATACATTTTGCTTTATATTTTAATAAATAAGATATAATAAAAACGTTTGGTGTCGTCTTCACATTATTTTTTATAGGTTTCATCATTATTATCCGCCAATAAAAGATGTCAGGCTGTAACAATAAACGTAAGAAAACAAAGGAAAGCCGAAATAACGAATTAGAATCTTTCCAAAGAGATATATGTCAAAATCCTCTGTAAGTGAAACTTTAATCAACGGTGCCTTCCCGGGTGAAAACTGTGGGATTTAATATGAGAGAGACAAAGAGAGAAGGAGGGAGAGAATATATATATATTAACGTCCACTCGACACAAATTACGTCATTTCGGGACTAACATATGAGAAGGAGAGAGAGAGAGATTATCGTCCACTCGACACAAACTAGGTCATTTCGGGACTAACATATGGTTTCATCTGTAGTTCAATAATTCGCTTGCTCGTAGGGGTCTTTAGCAGTGGGAGGAAACCGGAGTACCCGGAGAAAACCCACGAGGTTGGACAGGCGACCCTACTCCTTGGTAGTACAACTGGGGATTCGAAGCCACGCCAGTTGACTCAATGGCAGGCCGTTTGATACAGCGCGTGCACGCTAACTATTCGCCCCCCCCCCCCCGTGATTTAATGATATCTTTGTGTCAAGACATTTGTTCTTTAAGTCCCGTTCTTGATGACAACACTAGTATAACTTCAAATAATACTTTTATTCTGCTTCTTGCATATTAGGTACAAACATCGTAATGTAAACGACCCCAGAACTAACTTGTGTGGAGAGAGCGATGTCTTAGCTTGGCTTAGCACGAGTGTGCTAACTCCAGAAGCTTTCGTCTCATCTCCTCGAGCCCTGCCTAGTACCCACGAGGTACCTTCTAGGCGCCCGCCTAGCCTCCGACTCCTCGCCCTGACTAGACCCACGAGGTACCTTCTAGGCGCCCGCCTAGCTTGGCGTCCTGGACCTAACTGACTATGCTGTTCGTTCGTTCGCTCGTGGGATTTAACGTGCACTTCCACCTAAGGTGATATCGTAGACAAGACTATGCTATTTCCATTCTGGGTTTATATCCCCTCCAAACATTATGTAACACATTGGCGCGCACCTAATAGAACCTTTGGCAGTTGGAACTCGATATCAGAGTAGGCCGTGCTTTTAAATTTCTGTCTGAAATTCCGTAGTTTTCTGATGTATTGTTGGAAATGAATGGATTCTCATAATCTTTGGTCAGGACATTGCATATATGTCTGTTTGTTAGATAACAACAGATTTGTTCAGACTGCAGAAACATTCACTCGGTCGAGTGCAGAAAAATTGTGAGATATATAGGACTAAGACTAGTAATTATTACCGATACGAATGTAGTGGGAGTTATACATTTCCCCCCCCCCTCTTCCTGCATTTTTGGGTTGACTTTTGGTCTTGAATTGGAGAAAAGCATCAAATTTTCAATTTCATAGCAGTTTGGAGTTATTCTGATGATATTACAGCGGAGGGATAGGGGATGTAAAGTGTCTTTCTGCAGAGCAATCGTTGTGTCGGAAGTTAGAATTTCACCCCAGTCAACTTCATATCCCCATAGCAAAAAATCTAAACGGTCAACCCCTACAAATTTATGATGAGGAGATTGCAAAATGTGGTCCACATTGTGCCTATTTGTGCCTATAAAGAATGGAACGAACAAAATGTTGAGCAAAAATCTACAGTCTGTGATTGAATTCTCTCAATTCCGAAAATAGTGTCAATCGAGTGAAAAAGAGAATTTCGGAGTACAACGCATGTCCCGACTGCATAAAAAATATCTCAACAAATCGTGGCAGCCGAAACATATTTGTAAATTAAAATACGTCACGATTCAACTCACACCACCTCCGCTCTCGGGACTGGCAGAACTGTGACAGGACACAATTCCGTGTCACGCGATTGCAATTCTGTCAATTCGGGACGTTCTGGACTGTGAATCGAGCATCCTCATTGATAATGTACAACACAACTATATGTATTAGGACAACGATCTACGAAATCTTCATAGGCATTCTACATGCACAGCCTCGCGATAATAACTGTGCTTCAGCATAATTTTACAGAGTTTTTGCAACATTTTTACAAAGTGAAAATTTAATTCTGTTTTTTTCTTTTAAATTCAGCATTCATTTGAATATTTCAATCCTACTGAACCCAAGACCGTAGAATATCTTTTGTTGATAATTTGATTTTATTAGTTTAATTATTCTCCAAATAATTAATTTTAGTACTTTTTTTTAACATGTATTAAGCTGTGAATGGTTAACTGTTGTACGAAGATTTGCAACTGCCAATGAACGGGATTAAAGGTGTATGTAGATTCTATACTATGATAAACAGTTAATTGAATACCTGTTGTTGAGACCATTGAATGTATGGACAAACTACATCGAATTTAGATTATAAATAGATCATTGTATGTCATTATATCCACACAGGGGGGAATTTTAAATATTTAAACAGATTTTCTCAATGAAACGTATTGTGTCAGATTGAATCTACTATAATATACCGTCTGCTTTATGTTGAATATCTTATTTTCATTGACGTAACTTACCTAGCGAGTTATACAAACTTTCTCGGTATAGCGGTATTGTGTCTATTCAGTTTGCGTTATGTTGAAGTTCTTATTGTCATTGGTGTCGAAATGATATACCTTTATTTAGGAACATTCTGGGCATACATTACTTGGTTTTTGAATGGCCGACACTTCTTTGTATACTGCAGGTTATAGTATTTAATTGTTAACATTAATGTTTAGAATAATTCAGAAAAAACTTAATATATTTTAGAGAATACTTTAAGATAACATTTTAAGAATTTTAAAGGGGAAGTCTCAAATATGAATTATTAGACAAAAACGATTGTCTTAAAATAAGCAAATGATGAAATAATGATTCTTAAAAAAAAAAGTTTATTGATAGGAAGTGCCTGTCCCATTAATTTATTAATTGTTTTATTTAGTAATACGTGTTTATTTCAATGCATTGTTTTAGGCCTACCTGTTTAATTAACTGCGGTCCTTTAGTTGTTTGTATGTAACTGTCTTATAATTTTCAAGTATTAAAGATTTAAAAAACCAACAAAAACTCTTGTAATATCTACAGGATCATGTTGACCGGACGCGTTGCGTGGCAAGCTACTATTGTTTTACACGTTAACATTTAACTGGTTAAAAAATGGGACTAGTTGAGAAAATTTTCATTGAAAAAATGTCCCATTTTTATGTTGCTGGGAGCGCTGGTTGATTTTACAGTTTAGATTATAGATTATAACTGACGATAGGGTGAACCGATGAAAGCAACAGTTGGATTTATATGTCTATAATTCAATGAGAGCTATGATTTAGAACTGATCAGATTACTCTTGCATATATTGTATAATACATCACATTAAGTCACTTGAACTCAACGTTAAAGGAGCTAAATCGCTAATATTTGGCACCTAGAAATTTACCCAAATGGGTCGCAACGCATAAAATAAGCTGAATGTTTATAAACTGATTTACATAATTATATTCAATCCGTCTTTACTCTGATTTCAAATCAGCTATGTTTGGCAAAATACGACTGAAGTCTCAATAGCATGATTTAAATATTGGATACCAGAAGCCCATATTTTCCCGGTAAGATCACATCTTTAATGTTGAATTAAATTGAAAAATAATTTGTGTTTTCATTGTCGAAGATTTTGTATGATATTGAGTTAGAGGCTGAGCTACTTTAATATAAAGATACAGTGCTCACACAAACAAGCGCTACGTCCTGCTGTTCTGCTCCTAAACTGGGCTAATGGAGACGGACATACGCCATACGTGTGCTGTGAGTGAAATTTTGCCCGGGCAAGGGCACCTGCGCGGCCTACTCTTATATCGAATTCCAGCTACAGGGATCGAACACCCGACCTCCAGTAAGTGAGCCAGCGTCTTACCAACTTAGACACTGTGATCCCCAAAGGAACCGAGATCTTTGGGATATATACCTACATTTCAAGTTATGACCTGCAGAATGTACTATTTAACGGAACATACAACTGACGGATTTAAAGGCCCAATCCCGATAACTTTTTGGGGAATAAACTGCTTAATTTTGTGTTAAAATCTCTTAAAACCCATTACCTAAGGCCGACCAACTAACCCGATATTTGTGATATGCTTCTAAATAACTTAAACCTGACAGTCTTCATCTGGAAATGGAGACCGTTGTATTATACAGTATAGGGATAAAACCAGACTTTTTTCTATAAAAAAAAATGTAGGTGAAATTTACCTTTTGTTATCAAGTACAGTACATGGGTCATTCACTGTATAGACCGCTCAAGAAACGAGAATCGATTAGCAGGTCACCCAATGAAAAAATTGACCCGAAATCTTAAAAGGGTTACGTGTTCGGATAAGCAGTGTTGACGTTAACGTCAAAACGACTCAATATTTTGAGCTGAAATTCTGAGACGAGGTAAATACACCATGCCTCTATGTTTTGGTCCATAAATTTAATAAATGCTCGGACTTCAATTTTTGAGACTCTGTTCTTATCGGGATTGTCCCTTTAAGTGTTAAGTGGACAAACATGTCAAATCAACATTAGGTCATATGACATTTCGGCAACTATGAGGTTTTAAAGTAATTTAATTTGTTCCGAGAATAAATCATCCCAAAATGCATGTTCATTTTTCAGATTAGTGTCTATTATTGGTAAACCTGTCCATTATACAGATTGAAAACATCAAAGGGTGACGTCATATATATGTTTTAAGTAAACATAGTAATTACCAATACATAAATATATTGGTCTCGCGGTAGTGGAATAGAGATGACGAGTAAATTGTGAAATGAAGTTTATATATTTAAACCCCCTTAACACCATTGCAAATTTTTTTTCCCGTAAATTGACTAGCAGAAAGTTACTGGTAAAATGACCTTATTTTAACACTGACCTGTGAATTTAAACCTAAATGGTAGATTTAGATGTACAAACACTATATAAAATGAATTCGATGTAAATTTACGTTGTACTTTTTAACTGAAAGTAGAATAAATTTTAATTCTCCCTAAATCTACAATGTGCCTGTAAATGTACAACAAAGTTAATTTCCATTTACTGTAAATTTGCACGGTGTCTTAAATCTATCATTTAGGACATATATCTACTATTGAAAGGACTTACATCAACACAAGATACATGCCAACATGGTCTCCACGTTAGGGATGATGTCCCAACCTTTTCCCAGGTCATCAACAGCAGTCATCCACGAAACGTTACCCGGTGCTGTTTGTTAGACGATTGACCACTCGAAATATTGCCATTACTGTTTGAACACATTATCGCCAACGAGTTAGGAATAACAAAAGTTACTGCACGATGGGTGCCAAATCTATTGACCGTGGATCAGAACCATCTAGTGACAATCTACGCCCTTTTGAAGCAGGTCCTGAAAAGATTTTGCCTAGATTTGGCAGCGTCAGATTTCCGCCTGTTTCACAAAATGAGCAAGAACGGGACCGGTCGTCATTTTTCCAGTAATGATGATGTTACATGTCTGCTGTTAGCGACATGCATCCAGGCGTTGCAAAATTATAGAAAACATTGAATTTGTACAGGTCTTTTACAGTTAGGCATTGAACTTTTCAGCCACCCCGCGTATTCATAAAAAGTTAGCTCGGTTCGTCAGATTAATGTGCGAATCGGTGTCTCGACGGGGTTAATGTAAATGAATTGAAGAATAAGTCCAGCACATTTAAAAATCAAATTTTACAATTAATCTCAAATTAATGATGATGCATTTTACCTTGTTACTTCCAGAATATTGCACATGGTGACAGTTATCAGATAAAAAATAAACATAAACTTTCTTGTATTTAGTAAACGAAGCTAGAAGTCAACTAGAGTCATCAGCCTGGTAACATTGGTTTAAAGACAAAGTACAATAACAATGTTAGCTATATGGATTTGTCAGATGCCTTGACTGGTAAGCCCGTCACTACATTTTAAAACCTTTTATATACTTATAACGGTATATTCCATGCCCCTGTATTGTGTTCTCAATACAGGGGAATATATACAGGGGAATTTGTTTTTTTTCTGAAAGTCTTTCTTTATTTAAGCCTGTTACGGGCTCTTGGAAGTTTTTTTTTTCCAATAGGAAAACATGATAACAATATAAGGTTTTATTTGTTGGAACTCTGGGATACGTACAGTGACGGACTGTAATGAAGGAAAGTATATATTCGTATAATGGGGATATAGATAACAATTAAGTATGGTATATATTATCAATAAGCAGATACCCCGAGGTTATACTGGGAAAGAAAGACTAAAGAAAATAACCCCAAAAACCCCCAAGGCCCGATTATACGAATTTATACCTTCGGTTTTCTCATAATATACCTCTCTAAACGTATACAAACAATAATTCAAACTTGACAAATGTTTTTTTGGGTAGTGATGTCACATAATAGTTAACATTGTCAGGGCGATTAGCGTCACTGACCGCGGAGCCCAGACGTGGGGAAGGGGATGGGGACTGGGCTCTCCCCCTAGAAATTTTTGAAATATGAATCCCAAATATGCGATTTGGTGGCATATCTGATTATTATCTCTGTCAAATAATATATTTCATAAATCGATTAACTTAAGCCGAAACCCCGACCTGCAAGTAATTTACAACCATCAACTTGTGAAATTATCATATCGTCATAATTTACGTATTATCATTGTATCGTCAAGAGTCAAGAGAATTTAACTGGTTAAAAAATGGGACTATTTGAGAAAATTTTGACCATTTGATTAACCAGTTAGGAATATTGATTAAGTAGGGATATTTTCATTGAAAAAATGTCCCATTTTTATGTTGCTGGGAGCGCTAGTTGATTCCCCCTGTGATGGAAGGCCACGAGACACATTGGTACAGAGTGACGAAAGTGATTTGATGACGTTTGCCTTTCTCAACCAATCAATAGCCCTGTTATGAACACATTCCCTGATCTGATTTAAAATGCACGCGAGATGATATGAGTGTTGGGATGAGATGATTGGGGGACCCGGAATTGTTTGTAAACTTTGGTAAATTTGAGAAATGAAAAATCCTTTTCAAATTGACAAAGATAGAAAAAAAATGTATATTTCTCGAAAAAGTATTTAGTATAAGTCGATGCGCCTCGAAGATTTCACTCAAAAAGTGATGGTGTATCAACCAATACACCCTGAAAACAAGGTATCTAACTATTACTTGTTGATTTTATCTTCACGTACTTTATAAAGTGTATTGTTCATCAACGTGCTACATTCGCCATTTTGCCATCACGTATTCCATCCTGCTTTGTTTCTTAATACCACAATTACTTAAAGTCTTAGGGATAAAATAATAGACAAATCATTGAGGGGGAGGGGGTCCCTCGTGATTATCCAACCTGGCACCTCCTACATGTTTCGGGCCATAGGTTCTGGCAAAAAATCGTCTAGTCTTCGGATGAGACTTAAAAAGGTTGAACATAAATCTTTACTGCAATCCTACATATTTTTGGTAAATCTGTTAACCGTTGTCCACGTGCTAAGAAGTCTTAATGAAACAAATATGATGATCAGATACAAACATCCAGTAAGCTGGTTATTTGCTTATATTACACGATATAGTCGCCCAACTCAGAGGCGGATCCAGTGGGGCGAAAGGGGCGCGCGCCCCCTCTAATTTTCGACAGTGCCCCTTTTTACTGCTGAAAATGCCTTTTCTAAGACCTAAATATGTCCGTTCCGAACGTTTACTTAGACGAAAATATCAGCCAAATAGCTCTTGGAATGGCTACAGATGCAAGAAAACGCCCCGTCTCCGTGATCAGTGCCCTCATTTTGCGGCGCCCTCCCCCCCCCTTTTCAAAATTCCTAGATCCGCCTCTGGAACTTGTCACATACTTGAAAAATCTTTGAGGTGGGCATATTTCTATAATTAGCTATGATTTTCATGTACAGGTCACGATATGTTTCATAAACCACTCCTCCTATGTATGGGATGTAAACTATATGATTTGTACATGCATGGATAATACAATTAAGATTCATATTATGTATTGTATGTTACAGATCAAAACAGATTACAAGGATTTGAGATAAAGCTAGGTTCTGATGATCATTGTAATGAACAAGGATTTAGATCAGCTGCATCATGTTATAAAGATACAGCAGCAGTACAAGATGTATATACTATAGATAGATGTAATCAACAACCATCTACAGCTTTATCAGCTAGAATAGTGTTTATCAATGTTACTGGTATACTTACATTGTGTTAAGTTCAAATATACACAGGTAAGTTTCGTTACTTTAGTTTATAGAACTTTCTAAGTTGGCAATAATATTATAGAGAATGGCAAGGGTTTTTTTGATAATAAAAATATATTTTCGGGTATCAAATATGAAAATGTCAATCTCTGGCATTGATGTTACCATGTTTTGTTCATGTATACTGAGATTACTGCACTTAAACATATTAAAGTATCTGTACCGTTTACTGTTTATTATATTTCACAGCGATGTTGCATAATAAATCAACGCCATTTGCAAGAAATTAAAAATCCAGAGTGGTTTTATAGTTTGCTATCTTTTCGCATATATGTATTTATGAATGAATCCAGTCGACTGTTAAAGCCTTGTTCTGCAGAATCGACGATGATTATATACTGAGCGCCGTCGAAAACGCATCACTTTGTTTACTTTTTGGTGTAGAATCGAAGAAAAGGGTTTGAAGATACATTTTCTGCCAGGTTTTAATGAATATTCATGATTTTGAGGCGGAAGGATGCAAGAGTTGTGAGGTTGGTTACGTTGAAAGGGAGGGCCGAAAATTGCCTGGTTAGCTGTTTCTACTTCCAGCTTGTGTATCTCAAGTTTTTCATGAAGAACCTCATACATGCTTTTGGGCAGGACTTTGCCACATGTTGCTCCATCTGTGGCAGAAAGCGTTCTACCCAATGAATATTTGGGGAAAAGTTACAGCCGGTCTAAGAGACGAGAATTAACATTGAAGTCAATGGGGAAATAATTAGTGATCTATGGCCTTATGATACCTACAACAAGTTTCAACTCAACAAGATGAAGCAGTAAATCAATATCAAACATTAAATCCAGATTCTTCATATGTTAACCTTGGTTTACAATGAAACAATAGTGTAGGGGGTGGTGATTTATGTATCCACGGATAGAACATGGGTGTATAAACATCAGGCATATGTAATGTAATTATCATAGAGTTGGTTGTAATTTAGTTCAGATTATTTTTCTTTCCTTATACTTTGTGACATCTGCCTAATCAAACTGAATAAAAGATTATAATATAGCTGTATTATATATATCATAACAAAGAAAATGATTATTGTTCTTTTTAGTTCAAATGAGGTGAATGATTCCTGAAAAGGGCAAATTTACACATTTTCATGCATTTGACCTAACATGCTCTGTGGATCTCAATCAAACTTAGTAATTTCTTGGCCGGTACTTATTTATTAATGCGTAAAGATGATATGAACTAGATCTTCTCAAGATGTTGAAAAGCCATCCAGATTCATAGTCCAATGGTAGAGACTATATATTTGGGGAAGATCCACACCATATTTACGTGTAAATATCTTATAAAAATAAGAAGCATCTGTGTTTGTCAGTAGTGTTTAAGACACAATTCTATGTCTATGTAGTAATATAACTCATTACTCTGCAAATAAAGTACACCTGTCTTGAACGACCGTTAGTATATTACAATGAAATATGCCTGTTAACTTTTATATATACCTAAATTCAATATGTGTGTAAAGATGTAAAACAGATTCTTTAGCTGTATGAACTCCTAACATAGGCCGTTAAACCAGGTGTTCTAGGCATAATAACCCATCTTGGAATATCTTTCTACGTCACTTTATATTTATTTTTATACGCCCACATTTTCATGTGGACATATTATGTCGTCGCACCTGTCCGTCCGTCCACAGGTCACAATTCTTATCCGATTTTGACGAAACTTGAAATATAGGTTTATCCCTATAAGATCTCGACTGCTGTCGATATTGGCATGTATGGGATCGAAACTTCATGGATTATGGCCCCTATAGTGGTCGCAATTTTGAACCGATTTTTATGAGAGAAATGGGGTTTTAACGTCCACTCGACACTAACTAGGTCATTTCGGGAGTAACATATGGTTTAATTTTATTTCAATAATTCGCTTGCGCGTAGGGGTCTTTAGTAGTGGGAGAAAACCGGAGTGCCCGGAGGAAACCCACGAGGTTGAGAAGGCGTCCCTATCTCCATGTCACATACGCTCACACTAGGGATCGAAACCACAGCCGCAAGCCAGAGGTGACCGGCCAGTTAGGGGTCGAAGCGCGGCACTCTAGACCAGTAGGCCATCCCAATCCCCTCGATTTTTATGAAACTTGACATGTTTATAACCCAGAGATCTTGGTTCCTTTCGATATTTGCGCCCATAGATCGCAATTTCCTGAATTATGGCCCCTGATTGTCCGAAAAATCGCCCTTTTTAGCGTATGGTCAAAATTATTATCCGAGTTAAAAAAAAACGTTTGATTCTAATCAAGTGAGAATTTTGATACATGGCAAAAATTGTTATATCAGGGACATCAGCCTCATTGTTGGTTTTTGTTCATATGAAAATACATTTTCATTATTACTTTTTGTCTGTTTTGATAAATCATACCAAATTTCTTGTCTGAATATAACTTAGTCAAGGGGCAAATTTTTAATAATGAAGTAAATAAAATGACTTTCATGTTGTTAATTATTTTATATGCTGAAGAAAGTAGCTTTAGAATGGAATCAAATATTGGTACCAAATATTTCCAGCATACAAAAAAATGGGCGTGGCCATTTTAAAATACTCCTACCCCCACCCCCGCTCCCACAATACCTGCCAGTTTGCGTAATTTTTACAATATATAAAGATTGAAGTAAAAAATATGACCTTTGCGTTTTTAATTATTCCATATACTTAAGAAAGATGTGACACAATATCCAGCAGCTATTTAAATTGTAATTCTGACAAAAAAAATAAAATTACATAATTGGACCCTAAAACTTCAAAGATTTTTCTTCAAGAACATCTGTGTTGACATACTTTTTAAAAATATAAATAATGAAGTAAAAAATACGATCTTCATGTTTATAATTATTACATATTCTTATGAAAGTTGTTGTAGAAGTTCCAATAGCTCACCCAATTACTACTATTACAAAAAAAAATAGAATAAAATATAAATATATGGGCGTGGAAGTTTTAAAATTCGATTTAGACAAAAACTACAAACTCTAACTTTTTAAAGCAATGAATTATATTTTTCAACATTAAATTATTGGTTTATTTTATTCTAAAAATCCTTTTTACAAGCGCTATCATCACTGTATCTGTCTGTATTTCACTATGAAAAAAAATGTTTAACGCTTTATAGTTCCCCCCAAACTATACAAAAATAAAGCCACGCTTTCAATTAAATAAATTAGTGTCTTGGGCTAATCGATAGGACCCTAAATTCATTCAAAAATTGATTGACTTTTATCATCAATTTGCCGTTTGTTTACATTGGTTTTCGCGGCTTCTGCCCTGGAGGGAAATCTCGCTCTGTGTGTCATGGCCAATCATAAGGCGTGAACGGTCTATCTATATATGACGTCAATGTTGTGGACCCTATAGAGGTCACAATTTTAATAAGCTTTTGATGAAACTTGACATAAATGTGTATAACCTAAAGATCTTGGTTCCATTCCATATTTGCACATATCGGATTGTAACTTCCTGAATTATGGCCCCTGATTGTACGAAAAATCGCCCTTTTTAGCTTGTAGAGGTCATAATTATATTATTCGATTTATAAAGCCATCTAATTATATCACTGTTACACTGTAATGGAGATTGCGTTCGAATTTCGGACCAAAATTGTCAGACAAAATGGCCGCCGTTTTTACTCGAAAAAATATGGTATGTCAAGGTTGTGGACCCCATAGAGGTCACAATTTTAATTCAATTTTGATGAAATTTGAAATAAATGTTTATAACCTAAAGATCTTGGTTCATTTCGATATTTGCGCCCATCGGATCGTAACGTCCTCCGGAATTATGACCCCTGATTGTCCGAAAAAATCGCCCTTTTATGCTTGTGGTCCGTCTGGAGGTCAAAATTATTATCCGATTTTTTAAAAAAAAACATTTGATTATATCACTGTTAAACTGTAAGGACTGTAATAGTAAGTGCAGGAGGGCTGCACCACACACAATTCTACACAAAAACAAATATATGGACAAGACATCATACTCAAAGACCACAAACATAAACAAATCAAAGAGAGTGAATGGATCCGGGGGCTAGCCGTAAGCGTCCACTGCGCTGTACAGTCCCGGGCCTGTGGTGACACAGACTTCACTCATATTTGAAAACAACTGGGAATGCAACCCAAAGAAATAATTATATAGTGTCAGCATGAGTCATGATCTATTATATGTTGCAAGAATTACGAATGCAAGCATATTGTTGTATAAATTCCGCTACACAAGTAACCACATAGTTAAATGTATCAGAAGTAGGCCTAGTTCAAAACTAAATCAATAAAAGGATTGAAGTATATAAATGCATTTAGGACAAACATTGCAACCGTCACAGAAACAAAAACACAACTGAATACAAAGAAGCAAAGGAATAGACTATCTAGGGAGACAGCCGTCTGCTGACTGAGTGGTGTGACGTGAATCTGCCGTAATAGTTGTTATGACGTCGTGGTTTAGAAGGTGCAATTTCCCGATAAAAGGGCGATAATCTAGATAAATTTACGTTAAAATATGAAAACTATTAGTTTTAAAGACCATGCAATTGTACAAACCATAGAATAATTATTATATAATATCCCACGTAAGAAATGCAAAACAGGAATGCTAAAGAAATCGTAAGTTATTAGTGTATTCATAAAGGCCTAAAAATAAGGGCGATAATCCAGATAGGACTAGACATCTAGAAGCAATTTATATAGAATCATAATCCAATATGTAGTCAGTAATATCGTTATAAGAAATGTAAAACTTATTATGTTGAAGAAATGGAAGTTTTGAAATTTCTTTCAAAATGCGTAATTGTGTACCACCTTTGGCCGTGCACTTAAAATTAAGAGTTTTTATTCGGGAAAGAAATAGTTCTTTATTGTTGCATATTTTTAAAAATCGTAATGCCTGTGAATAGAAAACATTGTATAGTGTCGTATCTGGTATGTTACTATGAGCTGACGGGTATTTTACTACTTCAAAACCAAATTTGTCCGTTTTATCGAATATACCGACATTAAATTTGTTATTAATTATATTGATGTCCAAGTCAAGGACAGATGCATTTATAGTGCCCGAATTTTCTTTATTTAATATAAGTTCAGGAGGATATATTTCATCTTTGTATTTATTGAAATTACCATTATCATTGATTGGTGTTATGTCATCAATGTAACGGTAGGTATAATTTAGACTTTTTGCTACCTTGTAATCTGTTTTTCTTTTATGGTCTTGAAAGTCGAATTCGTATTTACATAAATATGCATTTGCCATAAATGGGGCGGGGTCAGTTCCCATTGGTAAACCAATAGTTTGTTGTATTATCTGATCCCCAACCTCAAATATGGCATTGTCAATGAGAAAATGTATAATATTTTGAAATTTTTCTTTATCGAAAACTACAGTATTGGCATTGCGCCGTTTTATGATCCATCTTGCATCTTGTGAGTAGATGGCCATCAGATTTCTGCCTTTTCCAAAAGCACCATTAAAGGCCTTATCCACGAACCAATCCAAATTCTTTTTAAGGTCTGCATGTTGTAGCATAGTATATAAAGTAGAAAAGTCGAAAGTTTCTATTGATTTTGCATTGTCTTTTTGATTGATTTTATCTAAAGTGTCTACTATTGGTTTATTTTTATCAATTATGAAAAAGCTATTAATCCCAGTATAATTGCGAAGTGTTTTGCACCAAATGGCATGTTGGGCCTGGCATAATTTAAGTCCTTTCGTAATAGTCACTGCTAGAGGTTTTGTCTGGCAGATGCTGGAGGAAATTATGTATCTGAATTTTACTGGATTCTTAAGAAATTTCGGTATAGAATAAATATATGGAAGGGCATCTACTTTTACATTGTCTTTTATATCATTACTCCTGTTAAACGAATATTGATTTTGTAAAACATCTAGTTTAGATAATTCCGTAATACATTTATAAGTGTTATTATTGGTGTTAGGCCAAAGTCCAACTTCGGTAAGGATATTTTTAATATAGTACTTTTTACAGATAAAGGCAATGTTATTGCTGGCCTTATCGACAGGTGTTAGAACAAATTTCTCTTGAAGAGCAGAAAGGCATTCAGCTGCAGATGCATTTTTTAGGACTTCGGGTGGTGGATGTCTTGGGTTTTTAATATGTTTGATTCTCTTTGATAAGAGGTCAAAAACAGTGTTTCTCCAATCTCCAAAAGATTCTATTGGTGCACGAAATTTATCTGACCAAGCTACTATGCATTTCCGGATTTCTGATTTTAGATTATTGTGTAATTTTTTGAAGTTAGTTTTATTAGGTTGTTCTCGAAATTGTGGTCCAAAGCGAAATAGTTTTTTAAGATTATTGTCTTCAACAATATCGAAATTTCCAGTCAGTACATGGTCGTGAAATTTATCTTTAAAAGGAGAGTTATGACATTGACATGTTGTATTGTCGTAACTGTTAATAAATTCTTGAACGTTAAGGTTTGCTATAGTTTCATGGTAGTTAAATATTTTATTACGAATTGGAGGTAAAAATTTGTATACGACTGTAGGTGAAATTTTAGGAATAGTATCTGGTATAGATTTGATTACAGATCTATCTCGGAAAATTCTATTCAGTCCAATATCTTGTATATGTTTATCTGTAAAAAGTATTTTACATAAAATCTCGGGTTTTTTCTTATGTACTTTATTTTGCTGTGCTGAATGTTTAGGTGAAAATTTACTATTTATCAAATCGGTAATAACATCGTAATATTGAGGAAGAAAGCTTTCATTAAGTTGATTAGAATAGAAAATATCCTGTATGAGGACACCAAGTTTCTTAGCTGTTGATTTTTTCAAGGTATGTACAATTTGTCGAGCTAGATTAAGTACACAAGCTGCACAAGACAATTTGTCGGAAGTATGGCATTGGCATGCAGAATACAATTCGTTCAAAATACTTTCCGGATCTTTTTGAAATTTCAATTTTTTAATGGAACCTGTAGAGGTCACAGTTTTATTCCGATTTTGATGAAATTTGGCATGTAAGTTTATAACTCAAAGATCGCGGTTCCTGTCGATATTCTGGCACATTGGAAAATATAACTCTCTGAATGATGGCCCCTGATTGTACGAAAAATCATGTTTGTTTCACCTTGTGGACCCTATGGAGGTAACAATTTTATTCCGAATTAAAAAAAAAACATTTGACTATATCTCCATATACATTAATGATGTTTGAGTTTGAATTTCTAGAAAATCGATAATTGAACAGCTAAATCCATAATATTAAATGTTTCGTATACTAAACGTTAGCATGAAGCAGAACTTTATAAAAACCAAACAAATTCTAATGATTTTCTAATGATTACTTAATATGCGACAACTCTTGTTGACTGCCCAGACTATTTAGCTACCTATTTTTTAGTGTAGTGAATGTCGATAATACTGGGTATATTTATGCTTGTCTCGACTAGAATTCATTGAATCAGAAGAACGTTTATTGGTGCATATATATCCCCAACAATTCTCGTAAGCTATTCTAGAGGATCAATTCTCGACCAAAGCAGGGATGGAATAACCGACCAACACCCGACCTTGGAACATTGTTTAAAAATCGAAGGGAGCAATGTTGAAAAATGTAGGTTTAGAACTTTTCAGCCAGCCCTCGTAGATATATTTATTTAGCATACCATACGAATTAGTTACCTCGGAACAACTGATTAATGTGCAAATCAATTGTCGACGGGGTTAATGTAAATAAATTGAACAAGCTTTAAAAAAAATAACAATAATACAATTAATCTAGTTACTGATAATGTTTGTTGCCTAGAATGTATCAGTTGTCAGAGAAATATAAAACGTAACTTTTTCTCGTATTTACTAGAACGTCAGAAGACGAAGCTACGGGATAGAAATAAAGTAGAGTCATTAGTCTAATGACAGTGGTTTAGACGGCAGATCTATGGCTGAACCTGGAAATTATATACAAAGTTTTTTTTATGATTGATTTTAGTAGTCTAGGGTGTCGTCATTCAGAATCTGCCGGGTGAACCTCGGTCACCCTTGGGCGTTTTGAGAAATTAAAGATGGCGTCTAAGACGGCCGCCACATCGAATAATCCCCTATATTTTCAAGAGTATTTATTCTAGGATGATAATTTTGGTGTCTAACCGTATGTTTCTAGGGTCAAGGAATACACTGAACTCATTTATTATGTTGTGGGGTGATTAGATGATAGTAAAATCAAACAGACAATATGGCCCTTTAACTCATTAGCGGCGTTTGGGGACGGTTATTTCATCGAACCAAACTAAATCCAGATATGCTTTGAAAATGGTTAAAACTTGATGTTATTCTCTCTTAATCGTCGGAGTTATAGAGACTCCAATAGAATCATTGCTTACACAGTTAACAGACCACTGTATTTTTGTCAGCTTGTAATGGACAGGGTTCTAGAAATCTATGTCTGAAACACGCTCGAAGGTGTGGACATCTAAAGCTTAAAATGATTCGCCATTATTCCCCATCAAGAAAATGTTATCTTGCTCAACGAATGGTACATTTGCAGAGATCTTAAAAGGAGCTCACCACCAAGCTATTGTGTGGCGTTCACTGGAAGACCAAAATCCACCGGAAATTGATCTGGAACAACATTGCTGGGAGAAGGATACCCAATTCAGAACATTACAACTGTCCAACTTGCTCCAGAGTCTGCCATGTGGCTCATCAGACGTGGATACAAGGGTGACAGCTCAAGTAGTACGTGTGTCTGTAGCTACACTAGGAATGGCTTAGAATATACAATATTTTGCGCTTGTGCTTTCACAGGTTGCAGCCAGAAACATGACAAAAGGATTAAGCTGGATATTGCCTAGTTTTGTGGGGGTTATGTTCCTGTTTCGCGGGTAGAATTTGTTTTTTTTAAATGTTAAACAAACAGCGTGTATCTCCCTTTTCAGGGCCGATCCATGTGTCCCCGGACCCCTTGATAGGGATATATGTGGTGTTATCCTATCACTCATCCGCTCCTTTGTCCAAAAATATATAGTTTGTTCTGGATTTAGTTTGATTCGGTTTGGTTGTATATAATTTTCAGGTTCACTCTAAAAATTGGATTTGGCGACCGGACCTGCCATTTGGGTCAACGGGCGCGATTTCGATTTCACGGTCATACGTCCTCGTGGTCTTCTCCGTGTCCTCCGGTTTCCTCCAACAGCTCCTATGACAGTCCCGAAATGACATATTTTGTGTCGTGTGGACGTTAAACCCTAGTTTCAGTCTCTATTGACAGTGGTTTAAACGCTTAAGTACGTAATAGCAATGTTATTAATATAAATCTATCAAATGTAAAATCAAATGTACCAGAAAAAATGAAATGAAATGGGGTTTAACGTCCTACTCTTTTGCACCTAACCTGGGCTAATGGAAGACGGGAGTACCAGAAAGAAAGCACGTCTTGACTGGTATGCCCGTCACTATATTATTTAAAAGTCCCACAAAGAGTACCTGCTTACTGATACACCACATTTAATTAATTGTTATCTGTACCCATATTATCCGAATATATACCTCCCTTGTCAGGGGCGGATCCAGGAATTTTTGCAGGAGGGGGTTTGCCAGGTTTCTGTTATGGATATCTGCCATCATCGTCTCTAAATTACATAGGCATACATACAAATTGAGCTTTTTAAACAGAGAAATCATTTTTATACTGATGTAGGATCACTTTGTGATGTAATTTCATTGATGCAAGCCCCCCCCCCCTGGATCCGCCCCTGCTTGTTATCATAATATGCGTAGCTCTTGTCATACATCTACAAACAATAATTCAACCTTGACAAAAGTTGTTGTTTTTTTTTTTAGGTTGTGATTATATTTCTTCCTGGTTGCAATGTAAAGGCTATAGAAGTTTAATATGAAATTAATCATCTGAACATAGCTGGTAAGATGGTGTCTAGGCCTAATCTCTGTGTTATTATTTTATTATTTCAAGTGTTTCAGATAAAGGGTATGTTTTAATTTAATATACATAATTTATGTCTTGCCTTCTCGTATATAGAACGTGGTTTTAAAATTTCAATGTTTACGTATATGAATATATAAGAACGCCCTTTACGCTTCATACGCTTCTGTCCATGGATAGATTGTTTCATGTTTATTTGATTGATTTATTGAAAAATATGCAGTATAATTACGTTTATTTCTTATGTTGTGTTGGGATTAGGGTGGACTGATATCTCTTATATATTTATTATGTTATGGTGGGGTTAGGGTGGACTGACATCTCTTATATGTAATTTATACTCATTTTTAATTCTTCATTAAGTAGAGAAAAAGGGGGGGGGTCATCTTACAATAGAACTGGTAAAAAACCTGCCCCACCTCTTAATCAATCCTATTCCATAACATTTCTGTGTTAAACAAGCCATCAGTGAGGCTGATGTCCCCCGCCGAAATCCCATAATAAATCGATGACACATATTAATTAATCGCATATTTATTATTTTCAAACGTATCGAGCAATCAAACTGTACATGAAGTGTCATCCAAAAGTGTTTTATAAAGAAAAATACTAAAACCGACGAGAAAAATGAAAATGTACCCTAGTAAGGGGGACCCTAAAGGCAGACAAAAGGGCCCCCACGCTTGACAAAAGGGCTCCTCTGGCCAAGGGAAAGGGCCCTCGTATCCGAGTTAATCGTTTATATACACTGTTACTGTCAAATTCATTACTGAATGAGAATGCAGTCATTGTATTGGCATAAAAATCATCAATCAAGATGAACCTACGTTATCTTGTCCCAAAGTATCAACCAATCAAATTGCTTATCTCTGCCTACCCTAAGAAGAAAATGCTCATCTTCGAACTCCATCAAGGCATTGACCTAATAAGCATACACACAAATTTTGAACATTTTAACTCAATTCGAAATAGAGTTATTGTGTTCCAAAGTCTCGGCAAATCAAATTGCTTATAGCTCTGCTTACCCTGAGCAGAAAATGCTCATTATCGACCTTAGTCAAGGTATTACTGTAATGAAACTATATACCAAGTTTCATCACTCTCACTTAATTCAAACTAAAGTTATCGTGTCACAAAGCATCAACCAATCAAATTGCTTATCTCTGCTTACCCTAAGCGGAAAATGCTCATCTTCAAACTCCACCAAGGCATTGACCTAATAAGCATATACACCAAGTTTGAACATTTTAACTCAATTAGAAGGAAAGTTATTGTGTTCCAAAGTCTCGACCAATCAAATTGCGTATCGCTCTACTTACCCTGAGCAGAAAATGCTCATTATCGAACTTAGTCAAGGTATTACTGTAATGAAACTATACACCAAGTTTCATCACTCTCACTTAATTAGAACTAAAGTCATCGTGTCCCAAAGCATCAACCAATCAAATTGCTTATCTCTGCTTACCCTAAGCGGAAAATGCTAATCTTCGAACTCCATCAAGGCATTGGCCTAATAAGCATATACACCAAGTTTTAACTCAATTAGAAGGAGAGTTATTGTGTTCCAAAGTCTCGACCAATCAAAGTGCGTATCGCTCTGCTTACCCTGAGCAGAAAATGCTCATTATCGAACTTAGTCACGGTATTACTGTAATGAAACTAGACACCAAGTTTCATCAATCTCACTTAATTAGAACACAAGTTATCGTGTCCCAAAGCATCAACCAATCAAATTGCTTATCTCTGTCTACCCTAAGCGGAAAATGCTCATCTTCGAACTCCATCAAGGTATTGACCTAATAAGCACATACACCAAGTTTGAACATTTTAACTCAATTAGAAGGAGAGTTATTGTGTTCCAAAGTCTTGACCAATCAAATTGCGTATCGCTCTGCTTACCCTGAGCAGAAAATGCTCATTATCGAACTTAGTCAAGGTATTACTGTAATGAAACTATACACCAAGTTTCATCAATCTCACTTACTTAGAACTAAAGTTATCGTGTCCCAAAGCATCAACCAATCAAATTGCTTATCTCTGCTTACCCTAAGCGGAAAATGCTCATCTTCGAACTCCATCAAGGCATTGGCCTAATAAACACATACACTAAGTTTGAACATTCTAGCTCAATTAGGAAGAAAGTTATTGTGTCCCAAAAAGTATGACGGACAGACGGCAGACAGACAGACAGACGGACGAACCCATTTTAATAGTCCCCAAACTTTCTTCGAAAGGCGGGGGACAATTACTGCTCTATGGTGCTTATAACCGAAACTATCTAAACATATTTGCTTACTTAAAGTTAGTGTACGACTATCCACATGTCATAAACTATTATGTTTAGCCAATATACAGCAGGTCTATTATATTCACAACAAAAGCTTTGTATTGATACTTTATTTCAAGGGATATTGACAATGACAACTGGGTGTGACGTTTATTTTATCTAAACGTTAGTTAAAGCGAGAATATCATATTTTCTATAAGAAAGTCAAAACATAGTTATTTCTATGTCTTTTGCTTAAAGGGACAATAACATTCTTGCTGGCTTGGTAGCTCCAGAAAATAAATAATACCCTTATTCTAAGTACTAGATGTTTAAATGTCCTACCTGTTGTGTAAATTATCCATACAACCTATTTTATTTGTCCAGAGGGTTCGAAAATATTTTAAAATCCAAGTCACATTTGAAAAGGTTTACGTTAGACTTTTCAAATCAATTGGTTGAATTTTTCCAATTTTTTAAATTAGGTGTGTTAAGATGAAATTTATATCATTATATATATCTAATACTAATTGGAATATTCTAAAATAA
Source organism: Patella depressa (assembly GCA_948474765.1). Lineage (NCBI taxonomy): Eukaryota > Metazoa > Mollusca > Gastropoda > Patellidae > Patella > Patella depressa. The sequence goes on from OX419716.1 coordinate 20,408,585, forward strand.
TACGATTTGTTGACCAGAATGAAGATTGGGACATATTTTTCAGTTACAACAAGAGTGTTATTGGGGCTTTAATAGGCTGTCAACTCACTATTATACGATCATTATAGGTATCATTCTCACGCTTAACACCGGAAATAATAACACAAGTGCCTCCCTTGGAATAGCTTTTTTCAAACGCTTGAAATCAGAGTTGAAAATGATATTTTTGCTAATTTCTCAACTGGCAATAGTGCATTTAAGGATTAATAGGATTATTCTTCAATAAGATAGGACTATTTATAGATACATGTAGCATATATTTTAAGGCTTTATTTTAATACATTTTAAAAATATAACTTAAAAATATGAAATCCTCGCTTTAAAACAGTGCACACAAGAACATACAACATAATTTATGGCAAATCCGTCGTCAAGTCCAGCAAAAATTTGCTTATTTTCAGAATGAAAAAAAAAATAGAAATCATGCATGAGAGTTAAAGGGGGTTAACCGATTTCTATTAGATCGATCTAATTATCAAATTTCAGTTAGAAGAATTGCTATCTTCAATTTTAAATTGATGCGATATACGAGATATATGTCATAGTGTTAATAAGCGAAAACTTTTATATTTCTCTGTCGTTTTTTTTAAATGTAAATATATCATGTATTTTACTGGTTTGAATAATGTTTATAGAAATCACCAAAATGTATTAAAAAAACAACAAACCAAACATTGTATATTTATTTATTGTTTGCCGTATTTATATAAGCATTTATTTTATAAATACCCCATAAAAAAGTCATTTATATACACATTGTTAATAAAAAATAGATGGTATCTATTAGTCTTTGTAAGCCTATATACTGTGTATTGAAAGACTGATTGTCATGAGTTGGTAGTTGTTTGTAGTTGCGTAATTCATTTATATTAATCTCGCACTTTAACCCCCTAACTACAGCGAGGGGGGGGGCAGAATTTTTTAAAAATATGTTGATACATGGGTATTTTAATTACAACTTTTGGATAACCCCGAAAAAATCCATACTTAACACCACCCCTATTAATAATACAGATTTTGTTTTAATATTGCAGCCCAAATAAAAAATGTAGCCTTAAATAAACCAACCTATCAGAAATCTACATATAGAGATAGTGTATCATCTAAAGCTGTAGATGGTAATACTAACAGTGAATATAATGGAGGATCATGTACCCATACAGTTGGTGGTGGACCTGGTTTGTGGTGTGTTGATTTACAACAAGTATTTACTATCACCAACATCAAACTGTATAACAGAAACAACAGTAAGTATACAATATTACCATATAACAGATTCGACGATAGCGGGTATAAAATATCATCAATATTGACATATAAAACAGAATCACCGATCATTATCAAAAAAATTAAACTTTAAGTCAGAAATACACCATTTTACTTGTTCACGTTTGGATTTTCTCTTTAAAAACGCATTGACAACTATTTATAAACCAAAGTGACCAATAGCATGATTTAGAATGATATTGTTCATTTTACCCTCACCATCTTCCATTAGCATGATATAACATGATATCGACTGTTTTGCCATCATGTTATACTTTATAATAATTTTTTTGTTACATTATATTGGTCATTTTACCTTCACGTATTTCACACTGTATTTCTTTTGTTTCTAAACATCACAATCACCAATAGCCTAGGCATGAAATATTTTTAAAAATCCCAACACTTCATTAAGAAGTGACTTACCCAAAATGGTGCAGAACGCAATATTCATTTTGTGGGAGATGTAGTTTGTCAGGTTCAAATCCAGATTGTCCAGTTTGGTTCCCTTCTTAGTGGTAGGGCTGCAAATGAAATGAATATAGTCTTCGGATGAGACGAACAATATAGGTCCACACGTGTAATCGTTGGCGTGCGTAAAAAAACCTCTGACAAAAAGGAATTCGAGGTAAAATAGGCGGAAACGCCACTGTCTGTCACAAGATGCCTGACGTATGTTCGTCTTCGTTAACTCGGTTGGTGTAGAAACATAGGACATTCAACATTTTCCATTTAGATATTCATTTCATACACAATTATATACACGTTTCTAAAATAAAATAAAAATAAGTTGTCTAATCCTTTTTGGGATGGATATAGCAGTGTGTTTGAACGAATGATGAAAACACGCTTATAATACCCTAAGTTTTTAAATATTCTTTTGTAGTTGAAATGATTTAAAGATTCTTTCCCAGTAAAATATTTATCGAGTGGTTATTTCCAATAAAAGTATGGCAATTTTGGTATGGATGGAAAGAAGAAACATCCAATCTTACTAGAAAAATAATGAATCCCCTGAAAAACACCCATGGGCCAAGCACTGGGCGAAAATCTCAGGGTATCCTTAATCGTCAACCCGATCAATAGTGGTTCCCACACGCGTGACGCGAAGGGATGCGCGCGCAGGTTGTATGAGGTCAAGACAAGAGGGAGCACTCAATGTGTAGTGCACTCTTGTTGACAAGCGTAATGGCGAGTGGACGTGGAAGAGGTGAAAGACTAAAACGCACAACAGATACAGAGTTTAAACTGCGGAGAAAGAAATGGGCAGAAGATAATCCAAGAATTTACTTAGGCTTCGACATTTATGGTAAATGGACAGCGATTAAAGAGAAATACAATCTTAAACGGGATCGGGAAGTCGCGTCTATATATGCTGATTGAATGTTAGTAAGTTTTCATGTTATCTCCTACTTTGGCTTGCTTTCGATTTCTTTTATTGAAGTTCGTTGTAGGTTTCGTTTGGGATATAGACCTAATTATTGAATTATATTAATTTTCATTTTCTAAAGAGCATTTTGTGTGTATAGTTTATGTTGACTGAATATTAATGATGTTGACGATTCTCTTTTTTTGCAAGATGTAGGCCTAAAAAAAAAGTAAACATTGCCAATGCTTTTCGGGCTTTTTGATTCCATGTTGACCATTTCACTTTTACCATACATTTATTACATGTATGCTATTTGTATAGGCCTATCAACTGGATAAAATAATATAAGGCCCGTGGTTGACACTCTTAAAATGCAACTAGTTGTTACAAATATCCCAACTTTCCAGAGCTTCATAAATATAAGATAAGTAAAATATACATTTATTCATTTATATATTTTAGGAACCAACACAAAGAGAAAGAACTGAAAGGTAGATCTGTCCCTGGGCAAAGTTCTACAAAAGCTAAATATGTTTATCAAATGTAAGTGTAAACCATGCTAATTTCGTAAGATATTGCGATCTTTATTTTATGCATTGTAGATCTATGTGTATTTGTTGCAAATGCAGACACAATTCCTCTGTATGGATGTTAATTTTCAAAATTTATTACATACATGTACAGTAGAATGTGTGCTGATGAATATCAATCAATTTTTTTAATTGTAGGCAAATTGGTGTAGGTCTGCAGCCAGTGTACACATTGACATGTAAAAATAAAGGATACTTGACAGTGAAATTTAAAATGAGAGTAGTTCATAGGGCTGCTGTCTGGGCAAAATTTGGCTTTTTGCACTGCCTGTCTTCATTAGCCTGGATGCAATGAAGTTTAAAATGTTTTTACAATGACTCAATGAGACAAATTATGGCTTATAATATAATTAGGATTATTTTATTTCAGACATACAAGGAAATTAGAAAGCTTCCACCAACATATTTTAATGTATGCTGCAAAAAGATTTTCATATACATGTAGGTATGTCATTGTATATTGTTGGAATGAATAAATCCCAAATTGAAAATTTATTTTGATGTTTTTTCATATAGGTATGTAGACTGAATAAATCTCCAAATTTATTTTGATGGTGTTCCATATCTTTAAATTCTGCCTTTGTATTGTTGTAGCTACCCTATGTACAAGGCTAGAAAAACTATTTGGCAGCTATAGACTACCAGCGACACAAAGAGAGAGGGCAAGCCCTTGACACGGCCGGGAATCCGAGGTGAGTTTGCCTTGTTATGGTGTAGGAGCTTATGTAGTGGTTGAATATACAATTAGACAATCTAACAAGTGCTATTTAGATAAAGTCTGTTTATTGAGTCAAGTTGTGTGGTTTCGATACGAAGCTGACTTTATACGGAGTAGGTTCGATTACCACTCCCCCCATCCCCCAACAAAGTTTCCTTCCACTGCTCCTGACAAAATAGTAACTTATTAAATTTTAGTCAAGAAATGACCTAAATTGTGTCATGTGTGCAACATCCTCCCCCTCTCACCCCATTCTTGGCATAACAAAATACAAATGTTATTCTCTCTCCCCATTCTTGACATAATAAAATACAAATCTTATTCTCATATATTCATTAATTGCTAATACAATAGATTACAAAATTAAAACAATAATCTACAAAATTTAAAATTTTACAGGTTTCACAGGCTATATTCTAAAAGAAAAAGTACTTGGAGTGCTGTTCCTGTAAAGGTTGAAAAAGAATACAAATACATGGATAATATCCTTAGTGGAATTTTGGATAGATAGAATTAGGAATCACCAGGGTCCCATCCCTCAAATATTTCCACTTTCGGATGATGATCCAAGAAAAATAAAAAGAAACATTGCAGTTATATCACCTCCGCCAACAAAAGAACTTGTTGCAATAAAAAAATCGAGATTTGGTTAGTTAATTCCAAGGGTTATAATTAGAATTTCTGACATTCTAAATCATACAGCTATTACTGATATCTATTACTGTGTCTAAAATGGGTATATCGTCCTGTTGCACTTGGGAACGTTAGTCTGATGCGCATAGTTACACAGCTTGGTACAACTCTTCTGATGCCTGAACCAAGACGTCCATGTCTCCATAACGTGAAGTTTCTGTATGCTGTGTAGCGTGCGGTTTTGTTTTAGTTTACCGTTCTTTTATTATGTCTACCCATCATATCCCTGAAGTAACCATCGGAAATAGCTATAACATTTTGATCCAAAATCAACTGATCCATTTCCTGCAGAAGAGATATTTACAATAATATTTATACATACATTATGCTAGAGCTAAATCTGCCTATTGATATTATTAGATAACTGATTGAGGCCATAATGAACTCTCGGTGGCACAGGATTTCTCTGATAGACTAGAATGTTTCAATCATATTTCCATTTAATTTAAAAATGGAGGAGCGAGCATTAGCTTCGATCAACAAAGGCTAATATCTTCAATAGAGTAATTTGAATGAAATTATTCATTTTTTAACATTACATAACTTCGACTATAATAGCAATAAGAGTTTATCTAAATTTTATATAATGTATCTTTAACATGAAATATTTTTGTTTATACATATTTCATATTGTAAGAATTGTTTGATTTCATTGGCGTTACTGTTTTTATTTATTATATTTTAATACTTTAAACCTACAATTCTTGTGGAAATACAAAAATCTGGTTGGCATCCACAGCAGACGTATTCTATATCCACTTCCATCTCTCCACAGTGGTTAGTGGATCTTCTGGGCTTGCATTAGCACTCTTACTCAGGTCAAATGTAAGAGCTGGTTCTCTATTTGCAACGGCTAAGACAAGTTCTCGAAGTCTTGTTGTATCAACAGTATTTATGGTTGTCTGTAAATAAAATGTTATGTTGTTTAATTACTCTGGAATTTTTTTTATCACCTTAAAATCTAGATTATTTGTAAAATTAATAGTTAAATAAAATATATAAATCTTACTATAAGTTGTCTTCTATTTTCTATTCGTCCAGCTAATCTTTGTCTGTCTTCCTCCAAAACCGCTGCTCTTTGTGTGCCTCTCCCCCTTCCCCTGGATGTAGAAATACTTCTGCCTCGTCCCCTGCCCCTAGAACGGGGTCTGCCTCTTCCCTTGCCTCTTACTACTGGAGCTACTGTTACAGGAGAATCCCCGCTTGAACCAGAACTCTTAAACGAGACAATGAATATGATAATATTGTAAGAAACATTTTATTTCATTAGTTTGCCCGCTCATAAGAGTTTTTAGCAGTTGGAGGAGCCAAAGAAAAAGTTAAACAGTCGACTGTATTAGGAGTCGAAGAAAACCCAAAAAGTTGGATAGTCGACTCTCCTTGAGGCATTGAAACCACATCACTGAACTCAATGAGCTAAAGCAATACTAGAAAAAAATCTCTGCCCAGCTGAAGATGAATCTTGGATATAAATGTATCAATATAATCCTATAAATTTTATTGCAACAGGGAATATTGAACATTTAGGAAGTCAACATTACAGCCTTGTGAACATTATAAATAATAAACCAAAGAATGAAAATTGATTTATTATAAGGGAAAGGTGTTAAAAATTGGAATATAAAAAGTTCTCTAAAACAAAAAAATAGAAGCAATTTCCATGTATACATAGGCCTATTGCCACTATTGGATTGCAGAAATTCATATCCGACGGGTCCTTCTAAAGTAATAACATCACTTTATGTAATAACATCACTTTATGAAAAGGCGCTATCATGATATTTTTTCCTCGTTATTTTTAAAAAGATAACGTACATATAATCTTTTCTTCTTTTTTTTAAGAAATAGCAAAGCTGTCTCGCACGGTGACAATGATATTTTCGGCTAACTCGACAAATCCCGTAGCCACACATTATGTACAAGAAGGAATGCAAATCTTAATAATAAAGCAAAATTTAATTACCATTGAAGTTTCAATATCCATATTACGTTCTCCTTTCGTAAAATCTGCATTGACAGCCACTTAAATTCACCGCTTTTACACATCCAGATAAGTGTACAACGATACATCGTCTTTTATATATTCAACGAATTCTCCCTCGGCTTACCTCGTTTCCGTGACGTTCAATTCACGTCACAAACATGGCTTCTTAAAATAAATATTTTACCGTCTGTGGTGTTTCCCGTGGATAGCAGTGTTGTTAGAGGGATTTGAGGCAAAATTGTGATTGTTTAATTAGTTTGAGTATGTTTTTAGTGTAAATATATCATCAAATCACCCAGTTTGTTCACGGGAAGGCATCTTTAAACTTTCTTTGTATTTTATTGATCATGATATTCTATATGTATTTCATCGCCAGGGTTCGACGGTAGCAGGTATACAATATCATCAATATTAACATATAACAGAATCACCGATCATTATCAACAAATTTAAACTTTCTGTCAGAAATATATGGAGCTGAATTTCCCCCATAATTCTAACTCCTAACCTAGTAATGCGTCTGCTTATATTCTTACTTCTGTGCATGTAATTTCTTACTAACAAATGTTAAATTGACTATTTACACATGTAAAAATGCTAATTTATATGACTTATTTCTTAAATACTGCAGTTAGAATTTGTATTTTGTTCTATTTCAATTATTACTTTTAATTTATTTGTTGTCTATTTAGTTTCGTTAACATTTTGACATTTCACAAGTGTTGCGCGGTAAAGCTGTCATAATTCTAAACCAAATTTTGATAACAGACGGCCCTGTTTACAATTGTATGGTGGCTCATTGGGAACATGTAAAATTGACCCGATAAATAAATAAGCTAGTTTATCGTGCAATTTCACAATTAATGCACTATCGATTGTTTTGGCCTATTTGTTTTCTAAAAGAATAATATACTGTATAGCAAGAACACACTAATTCGTGTATGAAAGTGAATAAATAAATATATATCAGTCATGCTTAGTTTAGCTTATCTCTTCCCTTCAAAATTATGAAATGTTATACGCACACAAACAAAGTATTTATGATATTATTGAAGTAATCGATATCGTAGCAGGCTTCCAAACCGTCGGGAGGTGTGGTGCTCAGTAACCAGGAGGTCCCAGGTTTCCGGCGTGCTTTCCACCTGTTAGCACCTGACAAAGAACTGTGTCTTCATGGGATGAAAACCCAATTACGTGCACCAATAGTAGGCCATAGCGCCCCTGTCCGTACAAAATACTCAAAAATTTCACAGTTCATGACGTTTTCCCGTCTTCATTAGCATAGTCAGTGCATAATAGCTAGGTGTTAAACTTTATTTCAATTCCAAATTACCGGTTTTGTGTCTGGAGGTAGGAGGGGTTTGGGGGATTGAGCGAACGATTTGCCGCCTTTATTGATCCCATTCTATGGTGTCGTAACTTAACGAATTTAAAAATGATATAGTTCTACATTGTTTACACCCTCTTAAATTTCTATATTATGCTCCCGTTAAAGGGACAATAACATTCTTGCCGGCTTGGTAGCTCCAGAAAATAAATAATACCCTTATTCTAAGTACATGTACTAGATGTTTAAATGTCCTACCTGTTGTGTAAATTATCCATTACAACCTATTTTATTTGTCCAGAGGGTTCGAAAATATTTTAAAATCCAAGTCACATTTGAAAAGGTTTACGTTAGACTTTTCAAATCAATTGGTTGAATTTTTCCAATTTTTTAAATTAGGTGTGTTAAGATGAAATTTATATCATCATTAAATTGGAATAGTCTAAAATAATACGATTTGTTGAATAGAATGAAGATTGGAACATATTTTTCAGTTATAACAAGAGTGTTGTTGGGGCTTTAAGGGGTTCCGGGGTAATTGCCGCCCCCCCCCCCCTTATATATTAATGTTTCCAAATGAAATGGAGTTTAACGTCCTAATGAGCTACTACGCCATACAGTCTACTATGAGGGAAATTTTGTGGCACCACAGCCTACTCTTATATGGAATTTCAACTGTCAAGGGATCTTTTACGTACACTAGAAAGCAGTTCTTGTCAGGCCCCCTGTCCTGCGAACACCGACCTCCAGGCTAGCGAGCCGGCGTCCTGCTTGTTCAGCCACCGTGACCTCCCCCGCCCCCTCAATTATTGTTGCCATGCCTGTAAATTATTTGGAATCAATAAATTTATACCAATGATACGTGACAGGTATATGACATTAAAATTGATTAGACAACACATAGGGTAGTAATAGACAAATATTATTCTTTCAAACGTTTGCATCCATTCAAATTTTCATGTGCACGTATTATGCCAACACACTTGTCCCTGCGTATGTCTACAGATCCCAATCTGTTATCCGACTTTGATGAAACTTAAACTGTATGTTGATATCCCAAAAATCTCGAAAACATTTAGTAGTGTAGTTCCTGATTGCACGAAAGTCGCACACACAGCTTGTGGATCACAATTTATACACAACAATCACCGATAAATTCGATTTTGGAGGAAATCGGTCCGTAACTTCTCGTTAAAATTGCTCCGCGCAAATACATGCAGTTACAAAGAATGTAATACATGTTTACAATGGGCCACCATATAGTAACCAGCGCCACCTGTTACCATAATGAGAGTTAGAATTATGACTTATCATAACGGGTTAAAAGGGAGTCATAACTTTAACGCGTATTATGCCAACAGGTGGCGCTGTGTACTATAAGGAGTCTCATTGGGGACATGCAAAATATCGCTCCTTTCATTACCCGTCAGACATGACGAAATTTTGATGTCAAAAATACTAAAACACTTCACGTACAAAAGAAAAAAGGCTACGTTTTCGTGCATTTTCCCCAATACGGCCTTATGGTTTGATTTTGTCTCATTTTTTTGCAATATTCGTTCTCAATATTTTTGAGAGACGTAATAAAGATATATAATGTTACGTACAAAAGTAAATTATTCTTATATTATTTAGATAATATAGAAATACACCAGTAGAAAAAAGCTACCAACCCACCAACCCAAATTCGTCTGGCCTTTATCCAATTAGCTATAACACCAAACTTTGGAATGAGATTAATAAGATCAATTCAAGCGGCGAATCGTTCGCCCAATGCCCAAAGAGACCCTCTACCTCACAAGCCAACCCGATGATTTGGAAATTAGACATACATTATGCAAGAGCAGAATCTGCATAACCAATTGTCAGGAATCGAGGGGTTTACGTGGCTAAGTGGGTAAGACGCTGGCTGACTAGCCTGGCCGAGAAAATTCATCTAAATTTTCCGGCATGTTTTCACCTTGTCAGTGATTCAGAACGTAGGATCTGACATGGACAACTGTGTAGTCATTTGGATGGGACGAAAAACCGAGGTCCCGTGTACACATTCGCCTGGGCTGAATTTCCCCCATTTCACACTGTATGATGTATGCCCGTCTTCCATTAGCCCAGGTGCAGAAGAGTAGGACGTTAAATCTCATTTCATTTGTCAGGAACCCCGTCTAGCACCACTGAAAAGAGTAAATCACGCTGGAAAACCCGAGGGACTTTCTCTTCCAACACCGGGAGCGAACCCGTGACCGAGTCAGGAACATACCCACCGCGGATCATGAAAATTTTGAAGCTTGACCCAATAAAAAGCTAAAATAATATCAAAAAAAAATTTACTTATGTGCTTGAAATATTTCATAAATTTATAAATTTTAAACATATATACACATGTAGAATAATTTATGATTTTGATCTATGTCGGGTTATGAAAAGGGCGAGATTTTGCATGTCCCCAATCAGCCTCCATACAATTGTAAACAGCGCCGTCTGTTATCAAAAAGAGCTTAGAATTATGACAGTTTTACCGCGTAACATTTGTGAAATGTCAAAATGTTAACGAAACTAAACAGACTACAATAAATTAAGAATAATAATGGATAAAAAACAAAATACGTATTCGAACTGCAATATTTAAGAAATGAGTCATATAAATTAGCATTTTTACATGTGTAAATAGCCAATTTAACATTTGTAAGTAAGAAGTTACATGCATAGAAATAAGCATATTAGCATAGGCATTACTATTTAGGAGTTAGAATTATAGAAATACACCTTTTTACATGTTCACTTTTTGATTTTCTCTTTAAAGATAGGTTGACAGGCAACGCCACTAGCAGCTAAATCGTCCGGACAGTCAACAAGTAATTATCAAAAATCATTAGGATTTGTTTGCTTTTTATAAAGTTTTGCCACGTGCTAACGTTTAGTATACGAAACCTTTAATATTATGGATTAAGCTGTACAATTATCAAAATTCATTGAAAATCAATATACTTGTTTGTCTCAAGACCTTAAACTCTGTTTCAAGTTTCATCAAAATCGAATTGAAATTGTGACCTCTACAGGGTCCACAAATTTGGTATACAATATTGTTACACTATTCGCGTACAAACGGCGACCATTTTATCCGGCAATTTTGGTCCGATTTTCACGAAATTCGAACTCAACCTTCATTACGGTGTAACGGTCATGTAATCGAATGGATTTTGTTTTAATGGAATAATAATTGCGACATCCAGGGGGACCACGGGTCATAAAAGGCGATTTTTCGGACAATCAGGGGCCATAATTCAGGAAGTTACAATCCGATATGCGCAAATATGGAAAGGAACCAAGATCTGTGAGTTATAGACATGCATTTCAAGTTTCATCAAATTTGGTTCAAAATTATGTCCTCTACAGTGTTCACGACCTTGACAACCTTGACAACCTTGACATACCATATTTTTACACTTTTCGCGTACAAGCGGCGACCATTTTGTCCGTCAATTTTTGTCCGTTGTAACGGTGATATAATCAGACGGTTTATTAATTCGGATAATAATTTTGGCCTCACGAGGGACCACAAGCTAAAAACAAAGGCGTTTTTCGTACGATCGCGGGCTATAATTCAGGATGTTACGATCCGATATGCGCAAATATCGAAAAGAACCAAGATCTTTGAGTTATCAACATGCATTTCAAGTTTCATCAAAATCGGTTCACAATTGTTACCTCTACAGGGTTCACAGACTAAAAAACGTGATTTTGTGTTCAATCAAGGGTCATGATCCATGAAGTTACAGTCCGATACATGCCAATATCGAAAGGAACCGGGATCTTGGGGTGATAAACCTATATTTCAAGTTTCATTGACTGTTCACAAACAATTGTGGACGGACGTACGGGCGGGGGCGACGACAATATACGTCTACATGAAAATGTGGACGTATAAAAACGCATTGACAATTAGAATGTTGTAACATGATTTTAATTATTTATAAACCAAAGTGACCAATACCATGATTTAGAATGATATTGTTCATTTTACCTTCACCAACTTCCTTTAGCATGATATAACATGATATCGACCGTTTTGCCATCATGTTATACTTTATAATAACTTTTTTTGTTACATTATATTGGTCATTTTACCTTCACGTATTTCACACTGTATTTCTTTTGTTTCTAAACATCACAATCACCAATAGCCTAGGGATGAAATATTATAAAAATCACAACACTTCATTAAGAAATGGCTTCCCCAAAATGGTGCAGACCGCATTATTCATTTTGTGGGAGATGTGGTTTGTCAGGTTCAAACCCAGATTATCCAGTTTGGTTCCCATCTTAGTGGTAGGGCTGCCAATGAAATGAATATAGTCTTCGGATGAGACTAACAAAGTAGTTCCACATGTGTACTCCTTGGCATGCGTAAATAAACCCCTGACAAATAGGAATTCGAGGTAGAATAGGCGGAAACGCCACTGTCTGTCACACATGTCCCTAACAGCACGATGCCTGGCGTATGCTTGTCTTAGTTAACTCGGTTGGTGTAGAAACATAGGACGTTCAACATTTTTCATTTAGATATTCATTTCATACACAATTATATACACGTTTCTAAAATAAAATAAAAATAAGTAGTCTAATCCTTTTTGGGATGGATATAGCAGTGTGTTTGAACGAATGAATACACGCTTATAATACCCTAAGTTTTTAAATATTCTTTTGTAGTTGAAATGATTTAAACTTTCTTTGTATTTTATTGATCATGATATTCTATATGTATTTCATCGCCAGGGTCGCCATAAATCACACTTTACGTGGATGGTAAATATGTTATCCAGGTTCCAAGAAATCTTTATGAAACTAACATCCGGTAAAGCTGGTGATCGGCTTAGATTACAACATTACAGTGATCCAACTTGTCAGATATTATTGGAACTTCTAGACTGAAATATTTCTACGAAGATTGTCTTTAAATACACGGGATACTATTTCTCATTTGTGTAGGAAGTATATTTTATGATTTGTGTTACATGCTGTGATAAATATAATTAAGAAATATCGATTCTTACAGATAAAGACAGGTTACATGGATTTGAGATAAGGTTGGATTCTGGTGATCAGTGTAATGAAACAGGATTTAATTCAACTGAATCATGTTATAAAGATACAGCAGCAGTACAAGATGTATATACTATAGATAGATGTAATCAACAACCATCTACATCTTTATCTGCTAGAACAGTGTTTATCAAGGCTACCGATGTACTTACATTGTGTGAGGTTAAGATATATACAGGTCAGTCTCCTGAATTTACTTACAGGTTTATCCAACTTTCATAGTGGGAAAAGGCAAGTTTATTTGGTAAATTTCAAACTTAGTAATACATTAAAACAATATACGATAGTTCAGGGGTTTCGAGTAGAAAGATAATATAATTCTTTCCTGTTGAATATTTAGCTTAATTTCACCTACTTGTGTGAAACATAAACGACAAGATACACAATTCTCCTTGTACTCATTTAATTATAACTGTTAATCTCTGGGATATATCGTCCCACGTTCTGCAGCAACATGAGATTAATTCACTTTGATAGATTAAAGTGTATGTAGTTTTTTTTCTGTTTATTGTAATATTGTAGCTCTATTGGTTCATTATGGTAAATGCCAATACAGTAACCTTACACGGTCTTGTACATAATACATGTAGAGAATAAATGATTATTCTTTCAGATTGTACAGGTGATAATTGTCAATGTGATGATAACTGTCAGTCATGTATAGCATCAACAGGTGTCTGTAACTCATGTAAATCTGGTTGGTTTGGTACTAACTGTCTGCAGCAATGTTCTACATGTAAGACATGTGACAAATCACTTGGTACTTGTAATGAATGTATTGATGGTAGATATGGTACTAACTGCCAATCAACATGTATAATTACTAATTGTATGGGTAACTGTGATAGGAATACAGGAAAATGTACTAGCTGTAAACTAGGTTACCATGGTGACAACTGCCAATCAACATGTATAGTTACTAACTGTATAAATAACTGTGATGGGAGTACAGGCCAATGTTCTAGCTGTAAACAAGGTTATTATGGTGCCAACTGTCAACAAAACTGTAATGATGGTTGTTCAAACAATAACTGTAATAAAGATAGTGGTAACTGTATAGATGATTGTATCAGAGGAAGATATTCACCAAACTGTGGATCCCAGTGTACAGTTACCAACTGTATAGATAACTGTGATAGGACTACAGGACAATGTACTAGCTGTACACAGGGTTACCGTGGTACCAACTGTCAATCAACGTGTATAGTTAGTAACTGTATAGGTAACTGTGATAGGAGTACAGGAAAATGTACTGACTGTAAACCAGGTTACCATGGTGACAACTGTCAAACAAGCTGTAATGATGGTTGCCTAAACAATTACTGTATTAAAGATACTGGTTTCTGTAGAGATGGCTGTAAAGCAGGTTTTAGTGGTAGTAAATGTGAGCCATGTTCATTAGGTAAATATGGTACCAACTGTCAATCAACATGTATAGTTACTAACTGTGTAGATAACTGTATTAGGAATACAGGACAATGTACTAGCTGTAAACAAGGTTACCATGGTACCAACTGTGAAATATCATGTTCTACATGTATGACGTCATGTGTTAAATCAAATGGTGTTTGTAATGGTGGATGTAATGATGGTTATTGGGGTAACTCATGTAAACAACAATGTTCTAAAAACTGTAACAATGGAGGATGTAGACAGGTAGATGGTTATTGTAATAATGGTTGTAAAGTAGGATGGTCTGGTACCAACTGTCAACAACAATGTTCTAATAACTGTAACAATGGAGGATGTAGACGGGTAGATGGTTATTGTAATTATGGTTGTAAATTAGGATGGTATGGAGATACATGTGATATATCATGTAATCAACAGTGTTCTGGTGGTTGTAGTAGAACAGGTGTTTGTAATGATTGTATTAATGGTAAATTTGGTACCAACTGTCAATCAACATGTATAATTACTAATTGTATGGGAAACTGTGATAGGAATACAGGACAATGTATTAGCTGTAAACAAGGTTACCACGGTGACAACTGCCAATCAAACTGTAATGGTGGTTGTATAAACAGTTACTGTAATAAAGATACCGGCGACTGTAGGGATGGATGTATCAGAGGAAGATATTCACCAAACTGCCAATCAACATGTATAGTTACTAACTGTATAAATAACTGTGATGGGCGTACAGGCCAATGTTCTAGCTGTAACCAAGGTTATTATGGTGCCAACTGTCAACAAAACTGTAATGATGGTTGTACAAACAATAACTGTAATAAAGATAGTGGTAACTGTACATATGATTGTATCGGAGGAAGATATTCACCAAACTGTGGATCCCAGTGTACAGTTACTAACTGTATAGATAACTGTGATAGGACCACAGGACGCTGTTCTAGCTGTAAACAAGGTTACCATGGTGACAACTGCCAATCACGCTGTAATGATGGTTGTATAAACAGTTACTGTAATAAAGATACGGGTGTCTGTAGAGATGGTTGTATCAGAGGAAGGTATTCACCAAACTGTGGATCCCAGTGTACAATTACCAACTGTATAGATAACTGTGATATGATTACAGTACACTGTTCTACCTGTATACCAGGTTGGTATGGTACCAACTGTGAAACTAGATGTTCTAGTAATTGTACTGACGAATGTAATAAATCAACAAGTAGATGTACAGAATGTAAACCAGGAATATTTGGTGATGATTGTACTAAACCATGTCCTGTTAACTGTCTTGATACTTGTACCAGGGACGAGGGTAAATGTAATAGTTGTAAACCTAATACAGATGGCCTGTATTGTAATTCTACTTGTGACGCAGAATGTCTACCAATTACAGATGGGACTCAAGAAACATGTGATAGAGATGGTAGATGTACTGAATGTATTATAGGAAGATATGGTGATGGATGTGATAAGACCTGTAGTACAACTTGTGATGGTAGATGTGATAGAACTAGTGGTAGATGTACTGAATGTATTATAGGAAGATATGGTGATGGATGTGATAAGACCTGTAGTACACAATGTGATGGTAATTGTAGTAGGGGTGATGGTAAATGTACTGAATGTATTGTGGGAAGATATGGTGACAGATGTGACAAGAACTGTAGTACAACATGTGATGGTAGATGTGATAGAACTGATGGTAGGTGTACTGAATGTATTATAGGAAGATATGGTGATGGGTGTGATAAGAACTGTAGTACAACATGTGATGGTAGATGTGATAGAACTGATGGTAAATGTACTGAATGTATTGTGGGAAGATATGGTGAAAGATGTGATAAGAATTGTTGTACAACATGTGATGGTATATCTGATAGAACTAGCGGTAACCCCCATTAATTTATCCCTTTTATTCAAATTTGCTGATAACTTTTGTCGTTTCTGAAATAAAAAAAGAGAACAGTCTGTACGATATATCTGTTGTGTATTGGATTGGATTAAAAGTGGATTTTTGCTTAATGTATCATCAACTTTAAACAATGAAATTAAGGACAATCCCAATTTCATGTGGTTCTATGGCTGCTAATGTCGATGTTTATGTGTTTAATCATTTAAGATGATAGTAAAACAGAAGAAATGAGCCCAGTTGTAGGTGGTGTTATTGGTGCTGTATTTGGTATAGTAATTACAGCGATAATTGGTGTTACAGTACATTGCTATATAGTTAATGGGTAAGAAATAAAATTATATGGGGTGTAACGTCCATACGACACACACTATGTCATTTCGGGACCAACATATGGTTCAATTTCATTTCAATAATAGGGAAGTTTGGCCGTGGGAGATCCCGGAGAAAACCCACGAGGTTGGATAGGCGACCCTACTACTTGTTAATTTTAAAATGTATTTGTGTATTTTGATTTACAGGAAGCAGTTATCTAAACCAGCCAGTGAATCACGTGGTTATAGATATAATAATCAACCTACTATAAATATACCAACAACAGGAGGAGATAACTCTACATCTGATGATATTACTTATGATACTCTACAACAAGTTTCAACTCAACAAGATGAAGCAGTAAATCAATATCAAACATTAAATCCAGATCCGGCATATGTTAACCTTGGCTTACAATGAAACAATAGTGTAGGGGGTGGTGATTTATGTATCCACGGATAGAACATGGTTGTATAAATATCAGGCATATATGTAATGTAATGATCATAGATTTGGTTGTAATTAAGTTCAGATTATTTTTCTTTCCTTATAGTTTGTGACATCTGCCTAATCAAATTGAATAAAAGATTATAATATAGGTATATGATATATATCATAGCAAAGAAAATGATTATTTTTCTTTTTAGTTCAAATGAGGTGAATGACTCCTGAAAAGGGCAAATTTACACATTTTCATACATTTGACCTAAAATGCTCTGTGGATCTCAATCAAACTTAGTAATTTCTTGGCCGGTTCTTATTCATTAATGCATAAGTAAAGATGATATGAACTAGATCGTCTCGAAATGTTGAAAAGCCATCCAGATTAATAGTCCAATGGTAGAGACTATACCTCTATATATTTGGGGAAGATCCACGCCATATTATTAGAGATTCTACATGGTCAATCAAATGATAAGAACTATGCTTGAATATGCTTTAGTATAATTTTTACAGATTTTTTCAGATTCCCTTTTGATTGTCTGTGTTTTTTTACAAGCTAAACGTATAGCAAGTATTATAAAATCGCTGATCGTTATTTCAGAGGATTGTGATTACTTGCCAACTATAATATTATGAATATTGATTTCATTTCAATACTAAAATAAACAGTTCATTGAATACTTGTTAAGTATAGAAGTACACTACATCAAAGATGTAATGTAATGTTAATGACATGTTCATTTACTATAATCCCCAAGTCTTTATGAAACGTTTATAGATAGGAAGTACCTGTCAATATGATTTATTTATTAATTATTTTATTTTTCATGCTGTTGTAGATTATTGATCATTACTTGTTTATCTTAATCTTATCGATTCGAAGTAATTCCATATTATGTGAGTGTACATTGATACATAAGTCTTTTAGATCTATCCGACTTAGTAGCGCAGATGGTACAAAAACAAGCTCCTGTGTACAAACTGGAATGCACATAAAAGAAATCTTCACGGTTGAAATTCGACGAAGAAATGGCACGGTTCATTAAAAAATCCGTCATAGAACTCTACATAGCGCATGCATATCTTCAATAGACCGATATTGAATAATAAAATGAAATTGGGTTTTACTTCCTACTTTTCTGCACCGGGAGCCACGGTGCCTAAGTGAGTAAGATGATGGCTCGCTAACTTACAGGTCGCGGGTTCGCTCCCGATGTTGGCCGAGAAAGTTCATCGAGAGTTTCCTGCGTGGTTTCCAATTGTCAGAGGTCCGGCAAGAATCCGAGTAGTGTACAGTGTTTTGACGAATATGGCCGATAATCCGACATCACGCCAAAAATCACGCCAAAAATCCGGGTAGTGTACAGTGTTTAGACGAATATGGCCGATAATTCGACATCACGCCATTTTAAGAGGACAATACGCGTAATTACGACATTTTTACCATATTTTTAACTCTGGGATTGGTGCAGATTCTTGGACTATTGGGAGCATTGTGCCAATTTATAATAAGAAAGGCGACCCCAGTTTACCCGAAAACTATAACGATCTCAACTGTCTTTGTAAACTATTTACGTCCATTATAAATAATAGATTTAATAATTTTGCAGATATATTGTATGAAACACGAGCTTGGTTTAGAAAAGATTATTCCGTAACAGATTAAGTATTTGCATTGTACATTTATTGATCAGGTATGGAGAATAGGTCTCTGGTATAAAATAGTTCTGAAATCTGGTGTTGCTTCTAAATGTTTTAACGTTATGTATCAAGACATAGAGTCTTCTGTGAAATATAAAACTGTATTTATACGATCTCAAAACATTTTAATAAAAAAAAGGGTGATCAAACAGAATATTATCAAAATGAACTATTACACCATTTAAAAATATCTCTACTTGTATGGTGATGATACTGTGTTGTATGCTGACAATGTAAATTATATGAACATTCGGTGAATATACTATTCTCTTTACTAACTCTTGATTTAGAAATTTCAAATTTATATAATTGCCTGAACCTTATATTATTCTTCAAAGGGTGCAGCTTCGCGCAAGCGCAACAGAGAATTAAAAACCAGGGCCCTGTTTCACGAAATTTTAACTTAAGATAAAATCCAATTTTAGTAGATACTTCAATTTTGATTGGCTAAGCACTAAAATCAATCTAATATCATCCAATCAAATTACTAAAATTGGGATCTTATCTTAGTTAAAATTTCGTGAAATAGGCCCCAGGCATCTACAGCACTATGCCTCTTGTGTTTGGGGATCCATAATCTCAATGTGCCAAATGACTTTGTTTGATCCTACTATACTGCCGATATTACTGTACGCTTGTGAAATATGGGAATTTGGGGATTTAACCCTTATAGAAACTTTCCATGGCCACGTTTTAAGAACTTTATTGAAAATTTAAAAAAGAGATACTCTTGTGAAACTGACAGATACTCTTTTTATTAAGCATAGAATGTTTAGCTTTTGGATTAAAATGATAAGTGGTACAACTGGAAAAAATTCTTTATTATAATATAATCATAATAATGACTTTTCAGAAATACTTCTATATGGAATTTACAAAAGGAGAAAAATCCATTTAAACTGAAATATAAACTTTTACAACGACCAAAGATCAGTATATTCAAACCTGGTAGTCTAATATTCAGAAATAGAATAAATCTGTTAATTATATAATTTATAAGCATAAAACCGAATTTAAATTAGAAGCGTGTCTTAGCTCATTTCCGAATAATTATAAATATACCTGTATAAGATATAAAAATGTAACCATAAACTCCCGGTCGAAGTTGGAGGGATGGATAAATGTAGATTTGAACAAAGAATTTATCCTTTATGTGAATTAAAGACAGTCGACGATGAATATCACATTGTATTACAGAACGTAAAAACTCTATATCCAGATAAAATAGATATTAAAGTAGATAAAGTACAGGTACTTCTTTGTTCACGGTAGATAAATGCATAAATAAAAAAAAAATACGTCCAGGTAAAAAATTCTCCACTTTACTTCATTCTGACACACATTAACTTTAAGCTAGCTATCTGCCTTCTATGGGCGTCTTCAGATATTAATAATGTATACAAAAATATAGCAAATGCGATAATATATATATACATTCTTAGAATAATAGATTTCCATGACAATGGATTATAAATGATATTGGATAACATACAACAAAAGGTTTGAAGTATATAATACATACGATGACATTAATCTACATAGTCTTCTTCGTATAGCTTGACAATGGTTAATTCAAGAATAATGAGACGAAAAGACTTTCGTACATTATACAAGACCTAATATTATTAAATATAATAAACATACAATCAATTAGAGGAATATGAATATGAAATTAAAGGAATTAAAAGCCTTCATCTTGTAAATAAACCATATCGGGTCGTTGTTCTTAGGAGATTTGTAGCACTATCGTCGTTGCGACATTGTTTCCAATACAACTAGCATATGAGTGACAGGTGGTTACATAAAAAGAGTTATGATTTGATAGACATTAGCTGCTTCTGAGGGAATTACACTATCATGTATTACATCTGATAGGAAATTTACCTACTGCGTCAGTTGGCTTAATTTAACCAATCATATTATAACTGTGCTGGTTATAATACTTCTATGTTAGAATTTATATCCAGTAGACGTGGTACAAGGGTTAATCAGTGAACTGGATGTATGAGATGTGTTGTTGACGTTTGGGAAAGTAGGTCGAGGGGAAATGTGTAGGGAGTGATAGTTAGATGTATTATGAATTGTTACAGTGGCTGTGGTGTTACGTTGAAATACTATGCCGCTACCGTAACACCACAGCTTTATAATTTGTTCGACAGGATTGATACCGTAAGTCCGACAATAATAAATAAACTATTTCTGATTTTAATGTTGTCTTTTCCCACCGGCACTGGCCGTACGCCAGCAACTGAAAATAGCTGACGAAACAGCTAGGGCGTCGATTGTTAGTTCGCGTACAACTTGAAAAACCGAATGTCGTACGCCATTGTGAAACTGAAAGTAGCTGACGAAGACAGTTAGGGCGCCGATTGTTAGTTCGCGTACAACTTGAAAAAACCGAATGTCAGTATGGTATTTCTGACATAATTGGTTATCGGTGACCTGAAAGCTGGTAATCTCGACTCAAAGCGAGTAATCTCGACTCAAAAGTATAGTGTATAACCTACTTACTGTCTACAGTCGTCGCTACTCATAGTTCATTCATGATTTTTTGTGGACGATTTACTACTCAGTAAGAAAGCCTGTGCCCAAAAAGAGTTCTCGTCTGTTATTATTAGTATAATGACTTCCTCATGTGCGGCAGGTTCGTTTGTTTTTAAAAACACTGTTTTTCGTTCCAAAAAATAAAAAAGTAATTTTTTACCAGATGATCATGGTTTTTCACCGAGACTAGATAATTTCTCTCGGTGTAAGGATATTACCCCTATGAAAAAGTTCATACACTGTTGAGAAAATAGTCCCATTGGTTTTCTTAGCTGCAAATACAGCGAGAATAAACTCTGTACTGAAAAATTTTCGCGTGATCTATATAAACTGTCTTCACACACTCGATTTATAATTAGCGATATACAGGTACAGTGGCAAGTGTTATGCTTCTCAGGCTAATACCTCAAAAGTACCTCCGCGCAAACCCCTCGATTTTGGTACATGGAAAACAAAAAAAAATAGTGCCCGTGCGCGTGCCAGTAATAGAAAAACTAAGAGTTCGCGCATAAAAAATGCACGAACGTACCAGGCGCGATGTCATCCAGTAGACGTGGTACAAGGGTTAATCAGTGAACTGGATGTATGAGATGTGTTGTTGACGTTTGGGAAAGTAGGTCGAGGGGAAATGTGTAGGGAGTGATAGTTAGATGTATTATGAATTGTTACAGTGGCTGTGGTGTTACGTTGAAATACTATGCCGCTACCGTAACACCACAGCTTTATGATTTGTTCGACAGGATTGATACCGTAAGTCCGACAATAATAAATAAACTATTTCTGATTTTAATGTTGTCTTTTCCCACCGGCACTGGCCGTACGCCAGCAACTGAAAATAGCTGACGAAACAGCTAGGGCGTCGATTGTTAGTTCGCGTACAACTTGAAAAACCGAATGTCGTACGCCATTGTGAAACTGAAAGTAGCTGACGAAGACAGTTAGGGCGCCGATTGTTAGATCGCGTACAACTTGAAAAAACCGAATGTCAGTATGGTATTTCTGACATAATTGGTTATCGGTGACCTGAAAGCTGGTAATCTCGACTCAAAGCGAGTAATCTCGACTCAAAAGTATAGTGTATAACCTACTTACTGTCTACAGTCGTCGCTACTCATAGTTCATTCATGATTTTTTGTGGACGATTTACTACTCAGTAAGAAAGCCTGTGCCCAAAAAGAGTTCTCGTCTGTTATTATTAGTATAATGACTTCCTCATGTGCGGCAGGTTCGTTTGTTTTTAAAAACACTGTTTTTCGTTCCAAAAAATAGAAAAGTAATTTTTTACCAGATGATCATGGTTTTTCACCGAGACTAGATAATTTCTCTCGGTGTAAGGATATTATCGATTATGAAAAAGTTCATACACTGTTGAGAAAATAATCCCATTGGTTTTCTTAGCTGCAAATACAGCGAGAATAAACTCTGTACTGAAAAATTTTCGCGTGATCTATATAAACTGTCTTCACACACTCGATTTATAATTAGCGATATACAGGTACAGTGGCAAGTGTTATGCTTCTCAGGCTAATACCTCAAAAGTACCTCCGCGCAAAACCCTCGATTTTGGTACATGGAAAACAAAAAAAAATAGTGCCCGTGCGCGTGCCAGTAATAGAAAAACTAAGAGTTCGCGCATAAAAAATGCACGAACGTACCAGGCGCGATGTCATCTAGAATATTTCATTAAATACTTTTGATTTTAAAAAGGAAAGTCATCAAATTGAATTATGTATGTATGTATGTATGTAAAGTCTGAGGACAATAATTATTCTATTTCTTCAAAACATTGTGGTGTGTGTGTGTGTGTGTGTGTGCTATTGAAAGGTGACTGTAGCCAAGGGTTAAATATCACGTAATTCTAATGACATGTTAATTTATTATAATAATACCTTATTGTTTAGAAAATTGTTGTAGATATAAAGTAACTGACAATATGGTCTGTCCGGTGAACGTGCCAATCGTATGATTAATCTATTTTATTTACCATTGTTTTATTTCTTATATCGTTCATTATTACATCAATGCTTATTTATGTCAACACTTGATAGTGATTAGAAGTAATTCCATATAAATATAAATATGTGATTTTACTTGATACGTCAGTCATTTAGGTCTATCCCACTTAGTAGCATAAGGTACTAGTCGGTACTAGTAAGTGTATATGTAGATAATTCTTATTATAAGTTTCCAGCATTAAAGATTTCAAGAACCATTCCAGACTCCTGTAATATCTGACGGACTTCACGGTCACAATATCGTTAATTGCACATGTTTAGGGTCATGCTGGAGAATAATTCTTAACTATCATGCACAGGGGCGTGGTGAGAATGAGTTCATGAGTAGCCATACTCATGCGCCAAAAAGTTTTTGCGCCAAAATCACAATCAAATTACTCAAAAAATGAAAAACATTTGTAAGTGGAAAAATTGTTTCATCTGACCCAATTAAAAAATTTTTGAAAGAGTCAAGTTGGAAAATTTAATCATATTTTATTACCGTATTTCTTGTCTCGGATTGCTGGAGATTGCGTTTCTGGGCTTCTAATTTTCGAAATTTTCCCGGGGGAGGGCCCCCCGGACCCCCCGCCGCGGGCTCGCGCCGTGGGCGCTCGCGGTGGCCAGCTTCGCCGGCCACAGCTCAGCGGGCAGTAAAAGGGTTTTTGTGCCAAAATCTTTTTTGTTACTCATAATTTCTTCTCAATAATTGCCCTCACCACGCCCCTGATCATGCAGAGTGCAGATATGGTTAGAAAGGATATAATATATCCTTATATTATAAGGGATCGCCCACGACTCTTTTGATATCACCAAACCCTTTCTTACACGCACAAATAAATACATAATTGACAAATTCTAGGAGATATCATTCAGTAGAACATGACAGTTATCATACAAATGATATCTACTGCAGAATGTGTTATTGTGTGATAAAAAGGATATTTTTATAATACATGATATTGTTGATATACTAATAAACCGTTCATTGAACACTTTTCACAGAAATTATAAAATGTACAAAATATGTATACTTTTTACATATAAATATTTTATTAAAATAAGCAGTGTGTCTATTTGTCAGTAATGTTCCAATTCACAATTCTATATCTATCCGTAGTAATGTACAAATAATGTACGACTGTACAATTTACATGTAAATATCTTATTAAAATAAGAAGCGTCTATGTTTGTCAGTAGTGTTTTAAGACACAATTCTATGTCTATGTAGAAATATAACTCATTACTCTGCAAATAAAGTACACCTGAAATATATATTTACCTAAATTCAATACGTGTGTAAAGATATAAAACAGATTCTTTAGCTGTATGAACTCTTAAGATAGGCCGTTAAACCAGGTGTTCTAGGCATAATATCCCATCTTGGAATATCTTTCTACACTTTATATTTATTTTTTAGTGTAGTGAATGTTGACAAATGTAGGTTTAGAATTTTTCAGCCAGCCCTCGTAAATATATTCTTTTAGCACACTATACGAATTAGTTAACTCGGAACAACTGATTAATGTGCAAATTAATTGTCGATGGGGTTAATGTAAATGAATTGAAGACTAAAGCCAAAAAATATATAATAATACAATTCTAGTCACTAATAATGTTTTGTTTCCTAGGTTACATGAAGAATGTATCAGTTGTCAGAGAAAAATAAAACGTAACTTTTTCTCGTATTTACTAGAACGTCAGAAGACGAAGCTACGGGATAGAAATAAAGTGGAGTCATTAGTCCAATGGCAGTGGTTTAGATATAGAAGTAAACTAGAGTGTGGTTGGGCGTGGATGACTGTATCATAAGGTCTGCCATTTGGGTCAACGGGCGTGACTTCGATTTCCCGCTTATACGTCGCTTGCTCAACCTCGTGGTCTTCTCCGTGTCCTCCGGTTTCCTCAAACAGCTTCTATGACAGTCCCGTGTAGACGTTAAACCCTATTTCCAGTCTCTATTGACAGTGGTTTAAACACAGAAGTACGTAATAGCAATGTTATTTATATAAATCTGTCAAATGTAAAATCAAATGTACCAGAAAGAAAGCATGTCTTCACTATATTATTTAAAAGTCCCACGAAGAGTAGTATCTGCTTACTGATACACCATATTTGATTAATTGTTATCTGTACCCATATTATCCGAATATATACCTTCCTTGTTCTCATAATATACGTAGCTCTTGTCATACGTCTACAAACAAAAATTCAACCTTGACAAAAGTTGTTGGGTTTTTTTTGAGGTTGTGATTATATTTCTTCCTGGTTGCTGGCTATAGAAGTTTAATATGAAATTAGTCATTTGAACATAGCTTGTAAGATGGTGTCCAGGCCTAATCTGTGTGTTATCATTTTATTATTTCAAGTGTTTCAGATAAAGGGTATGTTTTAATTTAATATACATAATTTATGTCTTGCCTTCTCGTATATAGAACGTGGTTTTAAAATTTCAATGTTTACGTATATGAATATATAAGAACCCCCTTTACGCCTCATACGCTTCTGTCCATGGATAGATTGTTTCATGTTTATTTGATTGATTAATTGAAATATGCAGTATAATTACGTTTATTTATTATGTTGTGGTGGGGTTGGGGTGGACTGACATCTCTTATATGTAATTTATACTCATTTTTAATTCTTCATTAAGTAGAGAAAAGGGGGGGGGGGGGCTGTCATCTTACAATAGAAATGGTATAAAATCTGCCCCGACTCTAATAATCAACCCTATTCAATCAGGTGCATATAGAAAGCATATCTACTCCATCACATTTCTGTGTCAAATTACTGCTCTATAACCGAAACTATATAAATATATTTGCATAAAGTTAGTGTACGACTACCTACATGCCATAAACTATTATGTTTAGCCAATAAACAGCAGATCTATTATATTCACAACAAAAGCTTTGTATTGATACTGTATAGGTATATTGACAACTGGGTGTGACGTTTATTTTATCTAACGTTAGTTAAAGCGAGAATATCACATTTTCTATAAGAAAGTCAAAACATAGTTATTTCTATGTCTTTTGCTAAATAGGTTGTCAACTCACTATTATACGATCATAGGTATCATTCTTCCACTTAACAATCATTCACACCGGAAATAATAACATAAGTGCCTCCCTTGGAATAGCTATTTTCAAACGTTTGAATTTGAAGTTGAAAATGATATTTTTGCTAATTTCGCAACTGGCAATAGTGCATTTTATTGAGAACTGGGTGTGACTTTTATTTTATCTAAACGTTAGTTAAAGCGAGAATTTCATAGTTTCTAAGAAAGTCAAAACATAGTTATTTCTATGGTATCATTCTCACGCTTAACACCGGAAATAATAACAGTAGTGCCTCCCTTGGAATACCTATTTTCAAACGTTTGAATTTGAAGTTGAAAATTATATTTTTTCCAATTTCTCAACTGGAAATAGTGTATTTATTTTAGGATTAATAGGATTATTGTTTAACAAGGTGGACTGTTTATAGATATAGTTTAAGGCTATATTTTAATACATTTTAAAAATATAACTTAAAAATATGAAATTCTCGCTTTAAAACAGTGTTCACAAGAAACATACAACATAATTTAAGGCAATTCAGAATAAAAGTCCGTCGTCTATCCAGCAATAGTATTGCTTATTTTCAGAATGAAAAAAAATGAGATATCATTAGAGCTAAAGGGGGTTAAACGATTTCTATTAGATCGATCTACTTATCAAATTTCAGTTAGAATAATTGCTAAATCCGGTATCTTCAATTTTAAATTGACGCGATATACGAGATATATGTCATAGTGTTAATAAGCGAAAACTTTTATATTTCTCTGTCGTTATTTTTAAATGTAAATATATCATGAATTTTACTGGTTTGAATAACGTTTATGGAAATCACCAAAATGTATTCAAAAAACAACCAACCAAAAATCTTATATTTATTGTAGTATTTATATAAACAGTTATTTTATAAATACCTCATAAAAAGGTCATTTATACACTTTGTTAATAAAAAATATGGTATCTATTAGACTTTGTAAGACTGCGTATTGAAAGACTGATTGTCATAAGTTGGTAGTTGTTGGTAGTGACGTAATTCATTTATATTTATCTCGCACCCTCACTTTAACCTCCCAACTTCAGCGGGGGGGGGGGGGAATTATTTTTAAAAATATGTTCATACATTGGTATGGTAATTACAACTTTTTGAGAGTCCCTTAAAATCCATACTTAACACCACCCTTATTAATAATACAGATTTTGTTTTAATATTGCAGCCCAAATAAAAAATGTAGCCTTAAATAAACCAACCTATCAGAACTCTACATATAGAGATAGTGTATCATCTAAAGCTGTAGATGGTTATACTAACAGTGAATATAATGGAGGATCATGTACCCATACAGTTGGTGGTGGACCTGGTTTGTGGTGTGTTGATTTACAACAACTATTTACTATCACCAACATCAAACTGTATAACAGAAACAACAGTAAGTATACAATATTACCATATAACAGATTCGACGATAGTGGGTATAAAATACCATCAATATTGACATATAAAACAGAATCACCGATCATTATCAAAAAAATTAAACTTTAAGTCAGAAATACACCATTTTACTTGTTCACGTTTGGATTTTCTCTTTAAAAACGCATTGACAACTATTTATAAACCAAAGTGACCAATAGCATGATTTAGAATGATATTGTTCATTTTACCCTCACCAACTTCCATTAGCATGATATAACATGCTATCGACTGTTTTGCCATCATGTTATACTTTATAATAACTTTTTTGTTACATTATATTGGTCATTTTACCTTCACGTATTTCACACTGTATTTCTTTTGTTTCTAAACATCACAATCACCAATAGCCTAGGCATGAAATATTTTAAAAAATCACAACACTTCATTAAGAAGTGACTTACCCAAAATGGTGCAGAACGCAATATTCATTTTGTGGGAGATGTTGTTTGTCAGGTTCAAATCCAGATTGTCCAGTTTGGTTCCCTTCTTAGTGGTAGGGCTGCAAATGAAATGGATATAGTCTTCGGATGAGACGAACAATATAGGTCCCCACGTGTAATCGTTGGCGTGCGTAAAAAAACCTCTGACAAAAAGGAATTCGAGGTAAAATAGGCGGAAACGCCACTGTCTGTCACAAGATGCCTGACGTATGCTCGTCTTTGTTAACTCGGTCGGTCTAGAAACATAGGACGTTCAACATTT
This sequence comes from Patella depressa, assembly GCA_948474765.1. NCBI lineage: Eukaryota > Metazoa > Mollusca > Gastropoda > Patellidae > Patella > Patella depressa. The sequence continues at coordinate 20,437,220 of OX419716.1, forward strand.
TCCATTTAGATATTCATTTCATACACAATTATATACAAGTTTCTAAAATAAAATAAAAATAAGTTGTCTAATCCTTTTTGAGATGGATATAGCGGTGTGTTTGAGCGAATGATGAAAACACGGTTATAATACCTTAAGTTTTTAAATATTCTTTTTTAGTTGAAATGATTTAAACTTTCTTTGTATTTTATTGATCATGATATTCTATATGTATTTCATCGCCAGGGTTCGACGGTAGCAGGTATACAATATCATCAATATTAACATATAACAGAATCACCGATCATTATCAACAAATTTAAACTTTCTGTCAGAAATATATGGAGCTGAATTTCCCCCATAATTCTAACTCCTAACCTAGTAATGCGTCTGCTAATATGCTTACTTCTATGCATGTAATTTCTTACTAACAAATGTTAAATTGGCTATTTACACATGTAAAAATGCTAATTTATATGACTTATTTCTTAAATATTGCAGTTAGGATTTGTATTTTTGTTCTATTTCCATTATTACTTTTAATTTATTTGTTGTCTGTTTAGTTTCGTTAACATTTTGACATTTCACAAGTGTTCCGCGGTAAAGCTGTCATAATTCTAAACCAAATTTTGATAACAGACGGCGCTGTTTACAATTGTATGGTGGCTCATTGGGAACATGTAAAATTTTATCGTGCATTTTCACAATTAATGCACTATCGATTGTTTTGGCCTGTTTGTTTTCTAAAAGAATAATATACTGTATAGCAAGAACACACTAATTCGTGTATGAAAGTGAATAAATAAATATAAATCAGTCATGCTTAGTTTAGCTTATCTCTTCCCTTCAAAATTATGAAATGTTATACGCACACAAACAAAGTATTTATGATATTATTGAAGTCATCTATATCGGGCCAGGCTTCCAAACCGTCGCTAGGCGCGGTGCTCAGTAACCAGGAGGTCCCGGGTTTCCGGCATGCTTTCCACCTGTTAGTACCTGACAAGGAACTGTGTCTTCATGGGACGAAAACCCAATTACGTGCACCAATAGTAGGCCATAGCTCCCCTGTCCGTACAAAACACTCAAAAATTTCACAGTTCATGACGTTTTACCGTCTTCATTAGCATAGTCAGTGCATAATAGCTAGATGTTAAACTTTATTTCATTTCCAAATCACCGGTTTTGTGTCTGGAGGTAGGAAGGGTTTTGGGGATTGGACGAACGATTTGCCGCCCTTATGATATAGTTCTACATTGTTTACACCCTCTCAAATTTCTATATTATGCTCCCGTTAAGGGGTTCCGGGGTAATTGCCGTCCCCCTCCTCTTATATATTAATGTTTCCAAATGAAATGGAGTTTAACGTCCTAATGAGCTAATACGCCATACAGTCTACTATGAGGGAAATTTTACTCGGACAGTGGCACTACAGCCTACTCTTATATCGAATTTCAACTGTCAAGGGATCTTTTACGTACACTAGACAGCAGTCCTTGTCAGCCCCCCCCCCCCACCCCCCGTCCTGTGTCACGGACTGCGGGGGGGGGGGGGACACGCTGGAAAATCTGAATGAACTTTCTCGACCAATGCAGGGATCGGCGTCCTGCTTGCTCAGCCACCGTGACCCCCCTCCCAAATTAATGTCGCCATGCCTGTAAATTATTTGAAATCAATAAATTTATACCAATGATACGTGACAGGTATATAACATTAAAATTGATTAGACAACACATATGGTAGTATAGACAAATATTATTCTTTCAAACGTTTGCATCCATTCAAATTTTCATGTGCACGTAATATGCCAACACATTTGTCCGTGCGTGTGTCTACAGATCCCAATCTGTTATCCGACTTTGATGAAACTTAAACTGTATGTTGATATCCCAAAGATCTCGAAAACATTTAGTAGTGTAGCTCCTGATTGCACGAAAGTCGCACACACAGCTTGTGGATCACAATTTATACACAACAATCACTGATAAATTCAATTTTGGAGGAAATCGGTCCGTAACTTCTCGTTAAAATTGCTCCGCGCAAATACATGCAGTTACAAAGAATGTAATACATGTTCACAATGCGTCACCATATAGTAACCAGCGCCACCTGTTACCATAATGGGAGTTAGAATTATGACTTATCATAACGGGTTAAAAGGGAGTCATAACTTTAACGCGTATTATGCTAACAGGTGGCGCTGTGTACTATAAGGAGTCTCATTGGGGACATGCAAAATATCGCTCTTTTCATTACCCGTCCGACATGACGAAATTTTGATGTCTAAAATACTAAAACACTTCACGTACAAAGGCAAAAAGGATAGGTTTTCGTGCATTTCCCCAATACGGCCTTATGGTTTGATTTTGTCTCATTTTTTTTGCAATATTCGTTCTCAATATTTTTGAGAGACGTAATAGGCTATCTCTAAAGATATATAATGTTACGTACAAAAGTAAATTATTCTTATATTATTTAAATAATATAGAAATACACCAGTAGAAAAAAGCTATTTTGTGTTTGTTTTGGTTTATAAAAAATATTTTATTTTATTTGGGATTGGATTGAGAAACAGGAAATGATAATTCAGATATAAAATTACAACAAAGCCACCCCGCCCACTCCACACACACACCTCAAACACCCACCAACCCAAATTCGTCTGGCCTTTACCCAATTAGCTATGACACCAAACTTTGGAATGAGATTAATAAGATCAATTCAAGCGGCGAATCGTTCGCCCAATGCCCAAAGAGACCCTCTACCTCACAAACCAATCCGATGATTTACAAATTAGACATACACTATGCAAGAGCAGAATCTGCATAACCAATTGTCAGGAACCGAGGGGTTTACGTGGCTAAGTGGGTAAGATGCTGGCTGACTAGCCTGGCCGAGAAAGTTCATCTAAATTTTCCGGCGTGTTTTCAGCTTGTCAGTGATTCAGAACGTAGGATCTGTGTAGTCATTTGGATGGGACGAAAAACCTAGGTCCCGTGTACACATTGGCCGTAGCGCCGCTGCCTGGGCAGAATTTCCCCCATTTCACACTGTATGATGTATGCCCGTCTTCCATTACCCCAGGTGCAGAAGAGTAGGACGTTAAACCTCATTTCATTTGTCAGGAACCCCGTCTAGCACCACTGAAAAGAGTAAATCACGCTGGAAAACCCGAGGGACTTTCTCTTCCAACACCGGGAGCGAACCCGTGACCGAGTCAGGGACATACCCACCGAGCCACCGCGGATCATGAAAATTTGGAAGCTTGACCCAATAAAAAGCTAAAATAATATTAAAAAAAATTACTTATATGCGTGAAATATTTCATAAATTTGAATGGAAAAATAGTTACCTATTTATATTTATTTTTTGACTACCGTGCATGACGTAATTAGTTCTTACTATATATTTTATTGTTCTTTTAGAAACAAAATATGCCAAATCAATCGATTTAGCAGTATTACGATAAATGCACGACAGAGAATCCTATTAATAAATTTTAAACATATATACACATGTAGAATAATTTATGATTTTGATCTATGTCGGGTTATGAAAAGGGCGAGATTTTGCATGTCCCCAATCAGCCTCCATACAATTGTAAACAGCGCCGTCTGTTATCAAAATGAGCTTAGAATTATGACAGTTTTACTGCGTAACATTTGTGAAATGTCAAAATGTTAACGAAACTAAACAGACTACAATGAATTAAGAATAATAATGGATAGAAAACAAAATACGTATTCGAACTGCAATATTTAAGAAATAAGTCATATAAGTTAGCATTTTTACATTGCAAGTAAGAAGTTACATGCATAGAAATAAGCATATTAGCATACGCATTACTATTTAGGAGTTATAAGTATGGGGGAAATTCCGCTCCATAGAAATACACATTTTTACATGTTCACTTTTTGATTTTCTCTTTAAAGATAGGTTGCCCGGCAACGCCACTAGCAGCTAAATCGTCCGACAGTCAACAAGTAATTATCAAAAATCATTAGGATTTGTTTGCTTTTTATAAAGTTTTGTCACGTGCTAACGTTTAGTATACGAAACCTTTAATATTATGGATTAAGCTGTACAATTATCAAATTTCATTGAAAGTCAATATACTTGTTTGTCTCAAGACCTTAAACTCTGTTTCAAGTTTCATCAAAATCGAATTGAAATTGTGACCTCTACAGAGTCCACAAATTTGGTATACAATATTGTTACACTATTCGCGTACAAACGGCGACCATTTTATCCGGCAATTTTGGTCCGATTTTCACGAAATTCGAACTCAACCTTCATTACGGTGTAACGGCCATGTAATCAAATGGGTTTTGTTTTAATGGAATAATAATTGCGACATCCAGGGGGACCACGGGCCATAAAAGGCGATTTTTCGGACAATCAGGGGCCATAATTCAGGAAGTTACAATCCGATATGCACAAATATGGAAAGGAACCAAGATCTTTGAGTTATAGACATGCATTTTAAGTTTCATCAAATTCGGTTCAAAATGATGACCTCTACACTGTTCACAACCTTGACATACTATATTTTTACACTTTTCGCGTCAATTTTTGTCCGATTTTCACGAAATTCGAACACAACCTTCTTTACGGTGTAACTGTGATATAATCAGACGGCTTTTTTTTAAATCGGATAATAATTTCGTATAATTCAGGAAGTTACGATCCCATATGCGCAAATATCGACAGGAACCAAGATCTTTGAGTTATCAACATGCATTTCAAGTTTCATCAAAATCGGTTCACAATTGTGACCTCTACAGTGTTCACGGGCTAAAACGTGATTTTGTGTTCAATCAAGGGTCATGATCCATGAAGTTACAGTTCGATACATGCCAATATCGAAAGGAACCGAGATCTCGGGGTGATAAACATATATTTCACGTTTCATTGAAACTGGATAAAAATTGTGACCCGTTGACTGTTCACAAACAATTGTGGACGGACGGACGTACGGGCGGGGGCGACGACAATATACGTCTACGTGAAAATGTGGACGTATAAAAACGCATAGAATGTTGTAACATGATTTTATTTATTTATAAACCAAAGTGACCAATAGCATGATTTAGAATGATATTGTTCATTTTACCTTCACCAACTTCCTTTAGCATGATATAACATATCGACCGTTTTGCCATCATTTTATACTTTATAATAACTTTTACATTATATTGGTCATTTTACCTTCACGTATTTCACACTGTATTTCTTTTGTTTCTAAACATCACAATCACCAATAGCCTAGGGATGAAATATTATTAAAATCACAACACTTCATTAAGAAATGGCTTCCCCAAAATGGTGCAGACCGCATTATTCATTTTGTGGGAGATGTGGTTTGTCAGGTTTAAATCCAGATTGTCCAGCTTGGTTCCCTTCTTAGTGGTAGGGCTGCCAATGAAATGAATATAGTCCTCGGATGAGACTAACAAAATAGTTCCACAGGTGCGTAAATAAACCCCTAACAAATTGGAATTCGAGGTAGAATAGGCGGAAACGCCACTGTCTGTCACACATGTCCCTAACAGCACGATGCCTGGCGTATGCTCGTCTTCGTTAACTCGGTTGGTGTAGAAACATAGGACATTCAACATTTTTCATTTAGATATTCATTTCATATACAATTATATACACGTTTCTAAAATAAAATAAAAATAAGTAGTCTAATCCTTTTTGGGATGGATATAGCAGTGTGTTTGAACGAAAGAAGAATACACGCTTATAATACCCTACGTTTTTAAATATAATTTTGTTGTTGAAATAATCATAAACTTTCTTTGTATTTTATTGATCATGATATTCTATATATATTTCATTGCAAGGGTCGCCATAAATTTTTTACACTGCACACTTTACGTGGATGGTAAATATTTTATTCAGGTTTCAAGAAATCTTTATGAAACTAACATCCGGTAAAGCTGGTGATCGGCTTAGATTACAGTATTACAGTGATCCAACTTGTCAGATATTGGATCTTCTAGACTGAAATATTTCTACGAAGATTGTCTTTAAATACACGGGATACTATTTCTCATTTGTGTGGGAAGTATATTTTATGATTTGTGTTACATGCTGTGATAAATATAATTAAGAAATATCGATTGTTACAGATAAAGAGAGGTTACAAGGATTTGAGATAAGGCTGGGTTCTGGTGATCAGTGTAATGAAACAGGATTTATTTCAGCTGAATCATGTTATAAAGATACAGCATCAGTACAAGATGTATATACTATAGATAGATGTACTCAACAACCATCTACATCTTTATCAGCTAGAACAGTGTTTATCAAGGCTACCGATGTACTTACATTGTGTGAGGTTAAGATATATACAGGTCAGTCTCCTGGATTTACTTACAGGTTTATCTAACTTTATAAGTGAGAAAAGGCAAGTTTATTTTGTAAATTTCAAACTTGGTAATACATTAAAACAAAATACTATATTTTAGCGGTCTCGAGTAGAAAGATAACATAATTCTTTCCTGTTGAATATTTAGCTTAAACAAAAACGACAAGATACACAATTTATCCTAGTACTCATTTAATTATAACTGTTAATCTCTGGGATATATCGTCCCACGCTCTACAGCAACATGAGATTAATTCACTTTGATAGATTAAAGTGTATGTAGTTATTTTCTGTTTATTGTAATATTGTAGCTCTATTGATTCATTATAGTAAATGCCTATACAGTAACCTTACACATAATACATGTACAGAATAAAAGATTATTCTTTCAGATTGTACAGATGATGATTGTCAATGTGATGATAACTGTCAGTCATGTAATGAAACAACAGGTGTCTGTGACTCATGTAAACCTGGTTGGTTTGGTACTAACTGTCTACAGCAATGTTCTACATGTAAGACATGTGACAAATCACTTGGTACTTGTAATGAATGTATTGGTGGTAGATATGGTACTAATAACTGTCAATCAACATGTATAATTACTAATTGTATGGGTAACTGTGATGAGAATACAGGAAAATGTACTAACTGTGAACAAGGTTACCATGGTGACAACTGCCAATCAAGTTGTAATGGTGGTTGCCTAAACAATTACTGTAATAAAGATACGGGCGACTGTAGTGATGGATGTAAACCAGGTTTTAGTGGTAGTAAATGTGAGTCATGTTCATCAGGTAGATATGGTACCAACTGTCAATCAACATGTATAATTACTAATTGTATAGGTAACTGTGATAGGAATACAGGAAAATGTACTAGCTGTAAACAAGGTTACCATGGTGACAACTGCCAATCAAGCTGTAATGGTGGTTGCCTAAACAATTACTGTAATAAAGATACGGGCGACTGTAGTGTTGGATGTAAACCAGGTTTTAGTGGTAGTAAATGTGAGTCATGTTCATCAGGTAGATATGGTACCAACTGTCAATCAACATGTATAATTACTAATTGTATAGGTAACTGTGATAGGAATACAGGAAAATGTACTAGCTGTAAACAAGGTTACCATGGTGACAACTGCCAATCAAGCTGTAATGGTGGTTGCCTAAACAATTACTGTAATAAAGATACGGGCGACTGTAGTGTTGGATGTAAACCAGGTTTTAGTGGTAGTAAATGTGAGTCATGTTCATCAGGTAGATATGGTACCAACTGTCAATCAACATGTATAATTACTAATTGTATGGATAACTGTGATAGGAATACAGGAAAATGTACTAGCTGTAAACAAGGTTACCATGGTGACAACTGCCAATCAAGCTGTAATGGTGATTGCCTAAACAATTACTGTAATAAAGATACGGGCGACTGTAGGGATGGATGTAAACCAGGTTTTAGTGGTAGTAAATGTGAGTCATGTTCATCAGGTAGATATGGTACCAACTGTCAATCAACATGTATAATTACTAATTGTATAGGTAACTGTGATAGGAATACAGGAAAATGTACTACCTGTAAACAAGGTTACCATGGTGACAACTGCCAATCAAGCTGTAATGGTGGTTGCCTAAACAATTACTGTAATAAAGATACGGGCGACTGTAGTGATGGATGTAAACCAGGTTTTAGTGGTAGTAAATGTGAGTCATGTTCATCAGGTAGATATGGTACCAACTGTCAATCAACATGTATAATTACTAATTGTATGGATAACTGTGATAGGAATATAGGAAAATGTACTAGCTGTAAACAAGGTTACCATGGTGACAACTGCCAATCAAGCTGTAATGATGGTTGCCTAAACAATTTCTGTAATAAAGATACGGGCGACTGTAGGGATGGATGTAAACCAGGTATTAGTGGTAGTAAATGTGAGTCGTGTTCATTAGGTAGATATGGTACCAACTGTCAATCAACATGTATACTTACTAATTGTATAGGTAACTGTGATAGGAATACAGGAAAATGTACTAGCTGTAAACAAGGTTACCATGGTGACAACTGCCAATCAAGCTGTAATGATGGTTGCCTAAACAATTACTGTAATAAAGATACAGGCGACTGTAGGGATGGATGTATCAGAGGAAGATATTCACCAAACTGCCGATCAACATGTATAGTAACTAACTGTGTCGGTGTCGGTAACTGTGATAGGATTACAGGACACTGTTCTAGCTGTAAACAAGGTTATTATGGTGCCAACTGTCAACAAAACTGTAATGATGGTTGTACAAACAGTAACTGTAATAAAGATAGTGGTAACTGTACAGATGATTGTATCGGGGGAAGATTTTCACCAAACTGTGGATCCCAGTGTACAATTACCAACTGTGTCGGTAACTGTGATAGGATTACAGGACAATGTTCTAGCTGTAAACCTGGTTGGTATGGTACCAACTGTGAAACTAGATGTTCTAGTAATTGTACTGAAGAATGTAAACCAGGAATATTTGGTGATGATTGTAATAAACCATGTCCTGTTAACTGTCTTGATACTTGTACCAGGGACAAGGGTAAATGTAATAGTTGTAAACCTGATACAGTTGGTCTATATTGTAATTCTACATGTGGTACAGAATGTCTACCAACTACAGATGGGACACACGAAACATGCGATAGATATGGTAGATGTACTGAATGTATTGTAGGAAGATATGGTGATGGGTGTAATAAGAACTGTAGTACAACTTGTGATGGTAGATGTGAAAGAACTAATGGTAGATGTACTGAATGTCTTATACGAAGATATGGCGATGGGTGTGATAAGAACTGTAGTACAACATGTGATGGTAGATGTGATAGAACTAGTGGTAAATGTACTGAATGTATTATAGGAAGATATGGTGAAAGATGTGATAAGATTTGTAGTACAACATGTGATGGAGTATCTGATAGAACTAGCGGTAACCCCCATTAGTTAATCCCTTTTATTCAAATTTGCTTATAACTTTTGTCGTTTCTAAAATAAAAAAGAAAACAGTTTGTACGATATATCTGTTGTGTATTGGCTTGGATTAAAAGTGGATTTTTGCTTAATGTATCATTAACTTTAAACAATGAAATTAAGGGCAATCCCAATTTCATGAGGTTTTATGACTGCTAATGTAGATGTTTATGTGTTTGATCATTTAAGATGATAGTAAAACAGAAGAAATGAGTCCAGTTGTAGGTGGTGTTATTGGTGCTGTATTTGGTATAGTAATTACAGCGATAATTGGTGTTACAGTACATTGCTATATAGTTAAGGGGTAAGAAATAAAATTATATGGGGTGTAACGTCCATACGACACACACTATGTCATTTCGGCACGGACATATGGCTCAATTTCATTTCAATAATAGGGATGTTTGGCCATGGGAGATCCCGGAGAATACCCACGAGGTTGGACAGGCGACCCTACTATTTGTTAATTTTAAAATATATTTGTGTATTTTGATTTACAGGAAGCAGTTATCTAAACCAGCCAGTGAATCACGTGGTTATAGATATAATAATCAACCTACTGTACATACACCAACAACAGGAGAAGATAACTCTGATGATATTACTTATGATACTCTACAACAAGTTTCAACTCAACAAGATGAAGCAGTAAATCAATATCAAACATTAAATCCAGATCCTTCATATATTAACCTTGGTTTACAATGAAACAATAGTGTAGGGGGTGGTGATTTATGTATCCACGGATAGAACATGGTTATATAAATATCAGGCATATATGTAATGTAATGATCATAGATCTGGTTGTAATTTAGTTCAGATATTTTCTTTCCTTATAGTTTGTGACATCTGCCTAATCAAATTGAAGAGAAGATTATAATATAGCTATAAAATAATTATTTTTCTTTTTAGTTCAAATGTGGTGAATGACTCCTGAAAAGGGCAAATTTACACATTTTCATGCAATTGACCTAAAATGCTCTATGGATCTCAATCAAACTTAGTAATTTCTTGGCCGGTTCTTATTTATTAATGCATAAGTAAAGATGATATGAACTAGATCTTCTCGAAATGTTGAAAAGCCATCCAGATTAATAGTCCAATGGTAGAGACTACACCTCTATATATTTGGAGGAAGATCCACGCCATACACTTAGACATTCTACATGGTCAATCTCATGATAAGAACTATGCTTGAATATGCTTTAGTATAATTTTTAATGATTTTTTCAGATTCCCTTTTGATTGTCTGTGTTTTATAAGCTAAACGTATAGCAAGTATTATAAAATCGCTGATCGTTATTTGAGAGGATTGTGATTACTCGCCAACTACAGTATTATGAATATTGATTTCATTTCAATACTAATATAAACAGTTCATTGAATACTTGTTAAGTATAGAAGTACACTACATCAAAGATGTAAGATGTAATGTAATGTTAATGACATTTTAATTTACTATAATCCCCAAGTCTTTATGAAACGTTTATAGATAGGAAGTACCTGTCAATATGATTTATTTATTAATTATTTTATTTACGTTTTATTTTTCATGCTGTTGTAGATTATTAGATCATTACTTGTTTATGTTAATCTTATCGATTAGAAGTAATTCCATATCATGTGAGTGTACATTGATACATAAGACTTTTAGATCTATCCGGCTTAGTAGCGCAGATGGTATAAAAACAAGCTCCTGTGTACAAACTGGCATGCACATAAAAGAAATCTTCACGGTTGAAATTCGACGAAGAAATGTCACGGTTCATTAAAAAAAATCCGCCATAGCTCTCTACATAGCGCATGCATATCTTCGATAGACCGAGATCGAATAATAAAATGAAAGTGGGTTTTACTTCCTACTTTTCTGCCTAAGTGAGTAAGATGATGGCTCGCTAACCTAGAGGTCGCGGGTTCGCTCTCGCTGTTGGCCGAGAAAGTTCATCGAGAGTTTCCTGCATGGTTTCCAATTGTCAGAGGTCCGGCAAAAATCCGACTAATGTACATTGTTTAAACGAATATGCCCGATAATCCGACATCACGCCATTTTAAGCCGACAATACGCGTAATTACGACATTTTTACCATATTTTTTAACTCTTGGATTGGTCCAGATTCTTGGACTATTGGGAGCATTGTGCCAATTTATAATAAGAAAGGCGACCCCAGTTTACCCGAAAACTATAACGATCTCAGCAGTCTTTGTACACTATTTACGTCCATTATGAATAATAGATTTAATAATTTTGCAGATATATTGTATGAAACACGAGCTCGGTTTAGAAAAGATTATTCCGTAACAGATTACGTATTTGCATTGTACATTTATTGAATTTAGTAAAACCTTTAATCAGGTATGGGGAATAGGTTTCTGGTATAAAATAGTTCTGAAATCTGGTGTTGCTTCTAAATGTTTTAACTTTATGTATCAAGACATAAAGTCTTCTGTGAAATATAAAACTGTATTTATACGATCTCAAAGCATTTTAATAAAAAAAAGGGTGATCAAACAGAATATTATCAAAATGAACTATTACACCATTTAGAAATATCTGTACTTGTATGTTGATGATACTGTGTTGTATGCTGACAATGTAAATTATATGAACATTCGGTGAATATACTCTATATAAACTAAATGTACACATAAAAAAACAAGGTAGTGAGATTGGAATCCAGAGGTCAGTCAAATGCAACTTTAGAAACTTATCTGAACGTTAACAGAGAATTAAAAACCAGGCATCTAAAGCACTATGCTTCTTGTGTTTGGGGATCCATAATCTCAATCTGCCAAATGACTTTGTTTGATCATACTATACTGCCGATATTTACGAAAGACGGGTAGGGACATTTCAACTTCAGAGTTAGTAGGCTTGCCTATCCAGTCCCCGGGTTATCTATGGGTCCTCCGGTTTCATCTCACAGCGAAAGACCCCTACGTGCAAGCGAATTATTGAAATATAATTGAACCATATGCCCCGAAATGAAATGAAATGAAATGGGGTTTAACGTCCTACTTTTCTGCACCTAACCTGGGCTAATGAAAAACGATCTTACGCCATACAGTGTGCTTTGCGGGAAATTTTGCCCGGGCAGTGGCGCTACGGCCTACTCTTATATCAAATTCCAACTAACGGCCAATGGATCTTTTATGTGCACGCCAATATGTACACGGGACCTCGGTTTTATGTCCCATCCGAATGACAAGACAGCTGTCCTTGTCGGGCCCTCCGTTCTGCATCACTGACAAGGTGAAACAACGCCGGATCGAACACCCGACCTCCAGGCTAGCGAGCCAGCGTTTATGTTACATGTATATTTGTTGCTTTGTATGAATGTAATTTTTTGTAATTGCACGCTGCTCTTCGTGGGCGTTTTTATGCAATACATTTACTTTACTTTTTACCCACTTAGCCCACTCAGCCACGTGTTCACCCACCCCGAAATGACCTGGTTTGTGCCGAGTGTGCTGTGAATCATTATTCTTTATTACAACTTGGAAGTAAATGTAATAATACACATTGGAAATAACAGCAATCAAATGCAATGGAGTTTAACGCCATACTGTTCTTTCTTGAGGTTTATGGTGGCAATTTGTCCTGAACAGCGGAGCTACGACCAATTTAACGAATTCAATCAGGGATCTTTTACGTATGCACCAGTACCAGTACCTACATATGTGAAAGTTAAAGTACTAGCTTGTCTTAGATTCGTTTTATTAATTATGGCATCCCAGTAAGAATTGGGGGGGTATGCGAGTCCTTGATCCTGATGGTCGATAGGCCAATGGATTAATCGGGCGTCAGTGTTCTATACCAGGACCATACTTCATCTGGCATTAAATTTGGATGGGAATGATAAGTTAAAACCTTATTATTTTGCAATACAGGAGCAATTGGCGGATTTACGTGACTCTGGATATATAGCATTCATCTAGACTGTTTGCGATACTGTTTTATGCCAATTCTCCTACTGGAACAAAGTAGTCTGGACGCTCAGTATGGGGGGTGGGGCATCAAATGGGCACAAATCCAGACCCAACTTATAGAGTAAAATTCTGCGTAGAAGATGATGCCGAGTGGTAACCAGTCCGTCGTTGGGAGCGTGTTCGAGATATTGGCAGTCAAAGTCAAATGATTTCATTTGCACTGAAACTGAATGCGCAGTCAGTCTTGTATCATGAAAATAAGATAAAAATGATCGAAAGTAATCACCCTTTCTATAAAAATGTAAACTTGCTAAATTGTTCTTTGTGATCCTGGAGGTTAAAAGGTCAAATTTTCCGTTTAGCACTAGGAAGATTTACAGCAATAAATGTCAGCGTGAAATATAAAAAATAAAGTGAAACCTGATCTTATTAATAGTAGGAACAATTAAAATTTATCTTTAGGTGGTCTTAGCACTGTACATTTACTTTTGTACGTCGAAAAAGACTATTCGAAATTGTACATAATATACGTAATAGTTATTTAAATGTAAACCCCCACATTTGGATCCCAATTCATTATCATTTACCTCAATAACAAACTTGGATTAGGGAAGAAAATTCAAAGCTTCTCTAGTAATCTACCGTTTACGCATCCATATCCAATCTTAAGCAGGGTTTCTAGAGAATCGCCAAAAATGTGCTTCAATCATGACCCCTCGACCCCCCCCCCCTTAAATCCATACATGTACATATAGGTGTTTTAAATGACAATTAGGGATCTTACTACATGTTCTGGCGGTAGTGGTTTTTTAAAACATTTAAAACCTGTAAATTACTAATTGAACAGTTATTAAAAGGATTACAATCCCTGTATCTAAAGCTTTCAAATGAAACAGATTATTCCTGTATTATGTATATTGCCAAAATAAGCATAACACAATATATAAAAATAAAAAAGCTAAAAATTATCAGGAGATCGCAATGCAGGATATGCCCACATGGACAGAGAACGAGCTAAAAAAAAAAAATAATGTGATTTTTTTGTACAGCCAGGGGCCATACTCCAGGAGGTTACGATCCGGTGTGCGTATAGAACGCAACCAACGTCCACGTGAAAAAGCCGGCGTATAAAAAGGAAAATTACATCTGTTAAGATCTAGACACTGCTGTAAACAGTGAAGTGAAAACCACTTTTGGTTTAGTTCTTGATTATTTGTCTTGCATGTAGATGGAAATTATTAAAATTGATACGTGCGCACGCTGTATCATACGGCCTACCGTTGAGTCAACTGGTGTGGTTTCGAATCCCCTTTTGTACGTGGCAAGGGGAATTCGGGGTCGCCTTCCAGCATCGTGTGTTTTCTCCGGGTACTCCAGTCCTCCCAATGCTAAAGATCCCTACGCGCAAGCGAATTGTTGAAATAAAATTAAACCATATGTTAATCCTAAAATGACCTAGTTTGTGTCGAGTGGACGTTAAATAAACCCCATCCCCCCTCCCTCCCCTCTCTCTCTCTCTCTCTCTCTCTCTCTCTCTCTCTCTCTCTCTCTCTCTCTCTCTCTCTCTCTCTTCGTCAAATAGTTGTTTAAGCTCATTCATTTTAATTTTTCACGTGATGTTCTGGCCATCTGACCGTATTGCTATCACGTGATACTATGAACTATGAAGTCGGAACTTGGAACTTGGAACACGGAACACTAATTTGGAAGTTGGAATGTCCCTGTCGGTCTTTCGTAGATACCTGTACTAAGTGTATTTATAAACTATAAATATTGATAACAAATTGCTTTATTTAAAGTTCCAATTTCACTTTTTCTAAGAAAGTCAAAATATAATTATTTCTATGTTTTTTGCTCAAAAGGTTGTCAACTCACTATTATACGATCATGGACAAAATTTTTGGGGGGTTAGAAAGGGCGACACTGGTTGATTGAGGAAATAGTTACTCAATTACCTCCCTTGTTTTCCCATTCTTCTCCATGGATGGCCATCTTCAAACGTTTGAATTTGAAGTTGAAAATGATATTTTTGCCAATTTCTCAACTGGCAATAGTGAATTATAGGATTAATAGGATTATTCTTTAACAAGGTAGGACTGTTTATAGGTTCAATCTATTTTGCGGCTTTATTTTAATAAATTTTAAAAATATAACTTAAAAAAATGCTATTGGAACTTTAAGCTATTATCTACGGAAGACGGGGAGGGACATTCCAACTTCAAAGTTCCGACTGCAAACTTCTAAGTTCCAACTTCCATGTTCCTACTTCCGACTTCCAACTTCCATGTTCCATGTTTCATTCTCCATTTTATCTGTAGCCACGTGTGTGTAAGTTTGTGATAATAGTTTAAATAAAGCAAGTCTCTTTTTTTTATCAATATTTATAGTACAGGTATCTACGAAAGACCGACAGGGGCATTCCAACTTCCAACTTCAGTGTTCCATGTTCCAAGTTCCAAGTTCCGTCTTCCAAGTTCATAGTATCACGTGATAGCAATACGGTCAGATGGCCAGAACATCACGTGATTAAAAAATTAAAATGAATGAGCTTAAACAACTATAGAGAGAGAGAGAGAGAGAGAGAGAGAGAGAGAGAGAGAGAGGGGTTTATTTAACGTCCACTCGACACAAACTAGGTCATTTTAGGACTAACATATGGTTTAATTTGATTTCAACAATTCGCTTGCGCGTAGAGGTCTTTAGCAGTGGGAGGAAACTGGAGTACCCGGAGAAAACACACGATGCTCGAAGGCGACCCTGAATTCCCCTTGCCACGTACAAAAGGGGATTCGAAACCACACCAGTTGACTCAACGGTAGGCCGTATGATACAGCGTGCGCACGTATCAATTTTTTAAAATTTTAATAATTTCCATCTACATGTAAGACAAATAATCAATAACTAAACCAAAAGTGGTTTTCACTTCACTGGTTACTCAGTGGTTACAGCAGTGTCTAGATCTTGACAGATGCAATTTTCCTTTTTATACGCCTGCTTTTTCACGTGGACGTTGGTTGAGTTCGATACGCACACCGGACCGTTACCTTCTGGAGTATGGCCTCTGGTTGTACAAAAAAATCACATTATTTTTTTTTGTTAGCTCGTTCTCTGTCCATGTGGGCATATCCTGCATTGCGATCTCCTGATAATTTTTAGCTTTTTTATTTTTATATATTAATTGTGTTATGCTTATTTTGGCAATATACATAATACAAGAATAATCTGTTTCATTGGAAAGCTTAAGATACAGGGACTGTAATCCTTTTAATAACTGTTCAATTAGTAATATGCATTATAAGATAATTTACAGCTTTTAAATGTTTTAAAAAACCACTACCACCAGAACGTGTAGTAAGACCCAAATATGTCCGTTCCGAACGTTTACTTAGACGAAATATCAGGCAAATAGCTCTTGGAATGGCTACAGATGCAAGTAAATCAGGAATAATTTTCTTTGGACCCCCCTCCCCCAGACTCCCCTTTGGACGGCGTGCTCCGTCTCCGCGGTCAGTGCCCTCATTTTGCGTCACCCCCCCCCCCTTTCAAAATTCCTAGATCCGCCCATGAGTATCATTTATTTTAAAAACTAAGACGTTGTAATTTCCATTTCTTTGCTTGGTTACTGACATGGCTGCTATATGCTTGCATCCTGTTCACAAGTAATGAAAAAAAATAATTTATTTCATATTTATTTCTTTGTTAATAAACAACGTTAAAAATAAAATGGTTTACATTTATTTATTCACCAATAAGAAATAAGAAAGGGCATTACATTTCCCAATAAAAATTGTTAAACATTAGCTGGGTTCCTCGTCTATTACACGCCGTTCTTTAAGCATGATTGCAATTTGTCAGTGCTTGTTACCTTACCTGTACTGTAGCCAAATTTCTGTTGGGGTGGGGGCTGGAAGCTTGGATATCGAAATATAAAGACATGATTGAAGCACATTTTTGGCGATTCTCTCGAAACACTGCTTAAGATTGAATATGGGTTAAACATACGTAAACGGTAGATTACTAGAGAAGCTTTGAATGTTCTTCCCTAATCCAAGTTTGTTATTGATGTAAATGATAATGAATTGGGATCCAAATGTGGGGGTTTACATTTAAATGGATTAATCGGGCGTCAGTGTTCTATACCAGGACCATACTTCATCTGGCATTAAATTTGGATGGGAATGATAAGTTAAAACCTTATTATTTTGCAATACAGGAGCAATTGGCGGATTTACGTGACTCTGGATATATAGCATTCATCTAGACTGTTTGCGATACTGTTTTATGCCAATTCTCCTACTGGAACAAAGTAGTCTGGACGCTCAGTATGGGGGGTGGGGCATCAAATGGGCACAAATCCAGACCCAACTTATAGAGTAAAATTCTGCGTAGAAGATGATGCCGAGTGGTAACCAGTCCGTCGTTGGGAGCGTGTTCGAGATATTGGCAGTCAAAGTCAAATGATTTCATTTGCACTGAAACTGAATGCGCAGTCAGTCTTGTATCATGAAAATAAGATAAAAATGATCGAAAGTAATCACCCTTTCTATAAAAATGTAAACTTGCTAAATTGTTCTTTGTGATCCTGGAGGTTAAAAGGTCAAATTTTCCGTTTAGCACTAGGAAGATTTACAGCAATAAATGTCAGCGTGAAATATAAAAAATAAAGCGAAACCTGATCTAATTAATAGTAGGAACAATTAAAATTTATCTTTAGGTGGTCTTAGCACTGTACATTTACTTTTGTACGTCGAAAAAGACTATTCGAAATTGTACATAATATACGTAATAGTTATTTAAATGTAAACCCCCACATTTGGATCCCAATTCATTATCATTTACCTCAATAACAAACTTGGATTAGGGAAGAAAATTCAAAGCTTCTCTAGTAATCTACCGTTTACGCACCCATATCCAATCTTAAGCAGGGTTTCTAGAGAATCGCCAAAAATGTGCTTCAATCATGACCCCTCGACCCCCCCCCCCCTTAAATCCATACATGTACATATAGGTGTTTTAAATGACAATTAGGGATCTTACTACATGTTCTGGCGGTAGTGGTTTTTTAAAACATTTAAAACCTGTAAATTACTAATTGAACAGTTATTAAAAGGATTACAATCCCTGTATCTAAAGCTTTCAAATGAAACAGATTATTCCTGTATTATGTATATTGCCAAAATAAGCATAACACAATATATAAAAATAAAAAAGCTAAAAATTATCAGGAGATCGCAATGCAGGATATGCCCACATGGACAGAGAACGAGCTAAAAAAAAAAATAATGTGATTTTTTTGTACAGCCAGGGGCCATACTCCAGGAGGTTACGATCCGGTGTGCGTATAGAACGCAACCAACGTCCACGTGAAAAAGCCGGCGTATAAAAAGGAAAATTACATCTGTTAAGATCTAGACACTGCTGTAAACAGTGAAGTGAAAACCACTTTTGGTTTAGTTCTTGATTATTTGTCTTGCATGTATATTTTGACTTTCTTAGAAAAAGTGAAATTGGAACTTTAAATAAAGCAATTTGTTATCAATATTTATAGTTTACTGACATGGCTGCTATATGCTTGCATCCTGTTCACAAGTAATGAAAAAAAATAATTTATTTCATATTTATTTCTTTGTTAATAAACAACGTTAAAAATAAAATGGTTTACATTTATTTATTCACCAATAAGAAATAAGAAAGGGCATTACATTTCCCAATAAAAATTGTTAAACATTAGCTGGGTTCCTCGTCTATTACACGCCGTTCTTTAAACATGATTGCAATTTGTCAGTGCTTGTTACCTTACCTGTACTGTAGCCAAATTTCTGTTGGGGTGGGGGCTGGAAGCTTGGATATCGAAATATAATTACGCTGACATTTATTGCTTTAAATCTTCCTAGTGCTAAACGGAAAATTTGACCTTTTAACCTCCAGGATCACAAAGAACTTAGCAAGTTTACATTTTTATTGAAAGGGTGATTACTTTCGATCATTTTTAGCTTATTTTCATGATACTGACTGCGCAGTTTCAGTGCAAATGAAATCATTTGACCTTTGACTGCCAATATCTCGAAAATGCTCCCAACGACGGACTGGTTACCACTCGGCGTCATCTTCTACGCAAAAGTTTACTCTATAAGTTGGGTCTGGATTTGTGCCCATTTGATGCACTGAACGTCCAGGCTACTAGTTCCAGTTGGAGAACTGGCAAAAAACAGTATCGCAAACAGTCTTGATGAATGCTATCTCCAGAGTCACTTAAATCCGCCAATTGCTCCTTTATTGCAAAATAATATGGTTTTAACTTATCATACCCATCCAAATTTAATGCCAGATGAAGTGTGGTCCTGGTGTAGAACACTGACGCCTGATTAATCGATGGGCCTAGCGACGATATATTCCATCAGGATCAAGGACTCGCATAATTCCCCCCCTCCCCTTCTTACTGGGATGCCATAATTAATAAAACGAATTTAAGACAAGCTAGTACTTTAACTTTTACATATGTAGGCACTGGTACTGGTGCATACGTTAAAGATCCCTGATGGAATTCGTTAAATTGGTCGTAGCTCCGCTGTCCAGGAAAAATTGCCACCATAAACCTCAAGAAAGAACAGTATGACGTTAAACTCCATTGCATTTGATTGCTGTTATTTCAAATGTGTATTATTACATTTACTTCCAAGTTGTAATAAAGAATAATGGTTCACAGCACACTCGGCACAAACCTTGTCATTTCGGGGTGGGTGAACACGTGGCTGAGTGGGCTAAGTGGGTAAAAAGTAAAGTAAATTTATTGCATAAAAACGCCCACGAAGAGCAGCATACAATTACAAAAAATTACATTCATACAAAGCAACATAAACATGTAACATAAACGTTGGCTCGCTAGACTGGAGGTCGGGTGTCCGATCCGGCGTTGTTTCCCCTTGCCAGTGACGCAGAACGGAGGGCCTGACCAGGACAGCTGTCTAGTCATTCGCATGGGACATAAAACCGAGGTCCCGTGTACATATTGGCGTGCACATAAAAGATCCATTGGCAGTTAGTTGGAATTTGATATAAGAGTAAGCCGTAGCGCCACTGCTCGGGCAAAATTTCCAGCACAGCACACTGTGTGGCGTATGATCGTCTTTCATTAGCCCAGGTTAGGTGCAGAAAAGTAGGACGTTAAACCCCATTTCAGGGCATATCGTTCAATTATATATCAATAATTCGCTTGCACGTAGAGATCTTTCGCTGTGAGATGAAACCGGAGGACACGTAGATAACCCGAGGATTGCATAGGCGAGCCTACTAACTGTCACGTACGACCGGGGAATCGAAACCAAGCCAGTTGAATCAATAACAGACCTAATGGTACAGCGCGCACACGCTAACCATTCGGCCACCCCTCCGACTAATTCAATTAGTATTACATATCTGTACTAAGTGTATTTATAAAATATAAATATTGATAAAAACTTGCTTTATTTAAGCTATTATCACAATCTTACACACACGTGGCTACTGATAAAATGGAGAATGAAACATGGAAGTTGGAAGTTGGAACTTAGAAGTTCGAAGTCGGAACTCTGAAGTTGGAATGTCCCTACCCGTCTTTCGTAATTATCACAATCTTACACACACGTGGCTACTGATAAAATGGAGAATGAAACATGGAACATGGAAGTTGGAAGTCGGAAGTAGGAACATGGAAGTTGGAACTTAGAAGTTTGCAGTCGGAACTTTGAAGTTGGAATGTCCCTCCCCGTCTTCCGTAGACTGTACGCCTGTGAAATATGGGAATTTGGGGATTTATCCCTAATAGAAACTTTCCATAACCACGTTTTAAGAAATTTAATGAAAGTTTAAAAAAGAGATACTCCTGTGAAACTGACTGATACTCTTTTTATTAACCATAAACTCCCGATAAAAGTTGGAGGTATGGATGAATGTAGATTTTGAACAAAGAATGTATCCTTTATGTGAATTAAAGACAGTCGGCGATGAATATCACATGGTATTACAGAACGTGGAAACTCTATATCCATATATAATATATATTAACGTAGATAAAGTACAGGTACTTCTTTGTTTACGGTAGATAAATGCATAAATAAATAAAAAAATACGTCCAGTGTACATCATTCTGACATACATTAACTATAAAGCTAGCTTTCTGCCTTTTATGGCCGTCTTCAGATATTAATAATGTATACAAAAATAATAGATTTCCATGACAATGGATTATAAATGATATTGGATAACATACAACAAAATGTTTCAAGTATAATACATAAGATTACATTAATCTACATAGTCTTCTTCGTATAGCTTGACAATGGTTAATTCAAGAATAATGAGATGAAAAGACGTTCGTACATTATACAAGACCTAATTTTATTAAATATAAAAAACATACAATCAATAACTATGAAATTAGAGGAATTAAAAACCTCCATCTTGTAAATAACCCATATCGGGTCGTTGTTCTTAAGACATTTGTAGCACTCGTCCAATTTATAGATAAGGAATAGAGAAATAAGATGGCATTATATTTAATTAATTAATATCTTTGACAAGTTAATAGATTCGCATGTATGTAGTGTATACTTAAATCAACTAACACATGAGTGACAGGTGGTTACATAAAAAGAGTTATGATTTGATAAACATTAGCTGACACTTGCACGATTCCGTGGCACGCATTGGCACGACTCGAGTCGACACGACACCGTCCCAATTGCGCAAACTCGTCGTGCCAATGAAGGAAGTGCGTAAACAATGTGTGAACTCGTCGTGCCAGTTCGTGTCAATGTGCACACTGATGGGCACGACAAAATCGTGACCAAAAGTCGTGCAAGTGTCAGCCTGGCTTAAGAATATCATGTATTACATCTGATAGGAAATTTACCTACTGTGTCATTTGGCTTAATTTAACCAATCATTTTATAACTATTCTGGTTAGTTCTATGTTAGAATTTATATCTAGAATATTTCATTAAATACTTTGATTTTAAAAAGGAAAGTCATCAAATTGAATTATGTATGTATGTATGTAAAATCTGAGGACAATAATTATTCTATTCCTTCAAAACATTGTGTGTGTGTGCTATTGAAAGGTGACTGTAGCCAAGGGTTAAATGTTAAGCAATTCTAATGACATGTTAATTTATTTGGGTTTCACACTGCGAAGCTTGTGTGAAACACTATTGTTTTTGTTAAAATTATTATTCTTATTAGGCTTTCACCATTTTTCAATGGTGAAAGGCTATTGTTATTACTAAGATTATTAGGGTTTCACACTGCGTAGCTTGTGTGAAACACTATTGTTTTTGTTAAAATTCTTCTTATTATTATTCTTATTATTATTATTTTTTTTTTTCCAATTTGCTTATATCTCAGGAACTACTTGTCTTATCGATGCAATGTCTTGAGTTTTACTGCGAAAGTGGGTGTGACTTAGAGATTAAAGCTATTTCCGGCATTCTGCGACAATGCGAAATGTCCGAAATCACCGAAGTTGTCGTTTTTTGAAATATTGCCGTAATATTAACAACAATTGTTGGATTTTATCGTTTGACAGTTTTTGACATAGCCAGAGACATGGCACATAGCTACGGGTCTTTAGAGTTTTAAATTTCGTCGAATCTTCGGAAAAATAAGGCGCCAAATTTTGAAAATTTAAATTTTGACAAAAAACTTTTTTATTAATGAATATTTTTTAATGACCTTTTACCAAGGGTTAAAGGGTCGTCTGATTTGGGCAAAAATGTGAACATTTTTTTTCTGGATAATTTTCCTTGGTCGCTATTGGCTAATTCAGTTTATCGGTTCTATATAAATTATTTATTTTCCGATTTGTATAAAACAAAGTTTATATGCTCCATGTTCCAAAATGTCATTTTTTTTGTTACCGGCAAAGTTTCCTGTCGTCACCGTAAGTGACGTAAATTTAGCAAAAACTACAATTTTAACAGTTCGGTACCACTTTTTGAAAGCAAAACTTATTTTTTTAAAATCTAATATGACTGAAAAGATGTGCCATATAAAGGCGCACAAAACATCGGGCTCAGTTTTTTTAATTTCGATTTCGTTTTCGGGCAATTTGGATTAAAGGGTGAAAAAAGGTGTCAAAATAAGCTATTTACAACCCATCCAGCGTCTTCATATTAAAAAATATATCTTCGTAACATTCATAATCTCGTAGCAATAACCCATACGAAGAGAATGTATGTGAAAATTAATTTGTAATATGCGCAGTTGCCGAGAAAAAGTCAATTTTGCATGAGTCACTTTTCACGTTATTTTGGCTGTATAAGAATCAATTATTATGTGATTTTCAATTTTCTTTCACCATTGGATGCCTAATGCCATGGTGGACAAGGTCAAACCATTGTATCTCATACGCTGCCACCGGAAATGACGTCATTTGCTCAAAACTTAATTTTTAGCATTAAAAAACAATATTTTATTCAAATGGGTCGTACTTGTTATTTTTTTCAAATTATGATATTTGATTCTATTCATCAAATAGAATGAACCCATGCGATCATACAGATATCACAAAACGGTTTCTAACTTGTACGGTTGCAGAGAAATGGGCGATTTTCCACAAGTCACTTTTCGAGGATTTTGGTCTATAAAAGTGTCAGTTATTATTCGATTTTCATAAAATTTTCACCATATGATATCTTATGTCATTTATGATTTCATAGAACTAATTTAACATTTTCAGTATCACCGGAAGTAATTATATTTTGGCAAAAACTGTATTTTTAGCCTTCAAAACAGATATTTATTTCAAATGAGTCTGATTTGTAATATATTTAAAATTATGATATTTAGTTCGCATCAACTAATAGAATGAACCCATGCGATCATTCAGATACCACAAAACGGTTTCTCACTTGTATGGTTGCAGAGAAATAGACGATTTCCTACAAGTGACTTTTCAAGGTTTGGGGTCTATAAAAGTGGCAATTCTTATTATTTACATAAAATTTTCACCATGTGATTATTATTTCTGATTTTAAGAAACTAATTTAATATTTTCATTATTGCTGGGAGTACTGTGATATGGTCAGGATCACTTACATGTAAAACATGTATAAAATGGATTGGTTCCTGTGGTAATTAGCACATATCGTAACTTCCTTAATTAAATTTCATTGTATGAAAAATTGCTTTTTGTTTAGCTTGTTCACTATCCATCGCTTGCAAATTGTATTTGTTAATTTGTTGGAAAGATTTATAAAAAAAACTCAGAACCATTTGTGGGCTATGATCTAGTATCTTAATGTTATTTATTACCCGTCGGCGTTAGTGATTATGTACATGTCGTGTATCCCTTAGTACGTTTTTCACATTTGGCCAAAATGGGGGAAAGAATGAAAGAAGGGATATTATATTTGTTTCATGTATTAATCAATGCAGACTTTTGAAGGGTTTGTCTTTATTCAAATGGTTTGCTGATGCCGAGTCCACAATATTATGAACACGGTGCGCTTTGGTCTTGTGCATCGATCTCCCAAGCAGAGTTGTCTTCGCAGTTCACACCTTGTCTCAATTATCATTTTTTTTGTTACCAATAGTTTTATCTGTCGGCACCGGAAATGACATAAGTTTACCAAAAACTACCAAAATCTACAATTTTGACAGTTAGGTACCATTTTTCAAGAGAAAATATTATTTTTTTAAAAACTTGATATAACAAAAAGAGTGTGCCCTTTAAAGGCGCAAAAAAGTGTGAGCTCAGTTTTTTTAATTTCGATTTCATTTTCGAGCAAATTCGATTAAGAGTTGAAAATAGGTGTAAAATTGACCTTTTACAACCCATTCAGGCTTTTCAGATTTTAAAGTATTTCTACGTAACTTTTATAAACTTGTAGCTTTGATCCATACGCAGAAAATGTATGTTAAAATTAGTTTCTAATATAAGCAGTTGCCGAGAAATTGGCAGTTTTGCATAAGTCACTGTTTTCGTAATTTTGTCTGTAAAATAGTCAATTATTAATGGATATTCACAAAAGTGACATCATTTGATTCAAAAAGCAAGTGTGCGTCATATCATGTTGATTACTATTTAAAATTGACACCGGAATTGACGTCATTTAGTCAAAAACTCCATTTTTAACTTTTAAAATCGATATTTTTTTCAACCAAGAATTATGTCATATGTAATAATAAAATTAACTTTTGGTTTAAATTCACATATTGACAAAACTCATATGGTCATACAGATATCATAAAATTGTTTCTAACTTGTTCGGTTGCCGAGATATAGGCGGTTTTCTACAAGTCACTTTTAAAGGTTTTTGGCCCGTAAATGTGTCAATTATTATTCGATTTTCACAAAAGTTTCATCATTTGATGCCTAATGTCATAGACGATATTATAAACTTAATTTAACATTTTAGTAACACCGGAAGTAATGTCATTTTGGCAAAAACTGTATTTTTAGCCTTCAAAACAGATATTTTATTCAAATGAGTCTGTTTTGAAATGTTTTTCAAATTATGATGTTTGATGCCAATCAACAAATAGAATGAACCCATACGATCATACAGATACCACAAAACGGTTTCTAACTTGTACGGTTGCAGAGAAATAGCCGATTTTCTACAAGTCACTTTTCAAGTATTTTGGTCAATAAAAGTGGCAATTATTTTTCGATTTACATAAAATTTTCACTATATGATATCTTATGCCATTTCTGATTTCATGAAACTAATTGAACATTTTTATTATCACCGGAAGTACAGTAATTTTATCAGGATCAATTACATGTTACAAATGTATAAAATGAATTGATATTGCTGGATTTTTGTTGATTCTGTTTCCCTTTTATTTGATGTGTGCAATGTTTATGTGGAAATCTGTTTATCGGTGCCATTGGTTCAAGGGCAACATGGGAGCGAAAGTGACATAAATTTAAAGTTAACGTGGCACCAGTGAAACCCGTCATTCCTGCATGCAGGTCTAGTTATTATTTATTATTTTTTTTTTTTCCACTTTGCCTATTTCTCAGCAACTATAAGAGATAGAGGTCTGAAATTTGATTTTCTGTCGGGAAACTGGGTGGTGGTTAGTGCTTAAATGTAAAACCAAATTTGTGCGCATAGCGGAAACGCGTCAAATCTTTAACGTGCACTCAAATTGAAAATCGGCCATAATTCTTCTAATTCTCATCGGACTTTTCCGATATTTACATTTTTGGATAGCTGAAAACATTTCTGAGTAGATGGCAGTTCAAAAACATCGAGTTTAGAAACTTTGTCGCTCTCATTTTTTTGGTGAAAAATGGAAAATTTTCAAAATTTTCTAAAATTGTTATTTTTAGGAATTTTTAAATATGACTTATATTTTTGGATAGCTGACATTAATCCGATTCCAACAATATAGGTTTTGTTCTGAAATTTTAACTTTGATTTTTCACTTTTTTACGCATTTTGGTCAAATCGTAGAGTTCTTATTTTTTTAAAACGGCACCTACGATTTTTCTGAAACTTCAGGCATATGAAGTCAAGAGTCGTCTCCAGTCCTTAGTCTATGAATGAAAATCCTCTAATCACCGGAAGTAGTCAAGAAAAGTATCCAAACTTTGACAAAATTCTAAAAAATGGGTGTTTGTGCGGAAAATGCGATGTTTTAATTGGCTGTTTACTGAGTAGTTAAAGTACAACGTCATTTGATAGCCACGTAAAATATCTACAAGATGGTACCACGGCGACAAGTTTCTATCATAAATTGAAAAAGTTATAGGACTTTGAAAAGTAAGGTTTTTTACGATTTCGAGCAATTTTAAACGCATGTTTCTCGGAAACGCCGCCTACGATTTTTTTAAAACTTTCTCAGTCGAGAGTCTAATGGGTGGTGTATTGTGTGAAACCATTGTACAATTTCTCTAAATGTCATGAGTAGTCGAAAAACGAGATTGAAAATCCAAAACGTCGTATTTTTACCATTTGGAGCATTTTTAGACGTCTTTTTCTCGAAAAGTCAACGTAATTTTTTTTTGGAACTTCTTCTACAGAGAGTTTGATCGGTAGTCTTAGGTATGAAACTATTGCGCAACATTTAGAAATATCAGGAGTATGAGAACAAAGGAATCGAAAACTGAAAACGTCACCTTTCATTGTTAAGCGAAACATGCAGTAAGAGTTGATACAATCTGTACGTTTTACCAACGTTTAGAGCCTATTCAAAATTCCCCATTTCTCTCACAGTGACGACATTTGAGCTAAAAGTATTTCAACTTTGAGTGTTTACTTATATTCAAAATATGGGTTTAGTGACCCTGTAACAGAAATAATTGATTCCTGTGTGTAATAATTAGTCTTTGAATTAATATTGTTTCTTCTTTGTCAAAATTATCCCTCAACCGTAATCATCTCGACACAAATCGACGGCTCCCGCTGTTTATAAGGAAATCCAATTATCCATAGGTTGCAGTTGTATCTTGCAGTAGTATCGTGCAGAAGTACGAATATTGCACCTGTGATAGAAAGCATGATGTAGTTTGAGCTTGGGCCCTATCTCTAATTAAAGATAATTTTTTATATGTTAGTGACGTCAAATCATTAACGTGCACGAAATCAGAGTTTTATCGGTAGTCATAGGTATGAAACCATTGCGCAACAGTTAGAAATATCAGGAGTATGAGAACAAAGGGATCGAAAATTGAAAACATCATCTTTCATTGTTAAGCGAAACCTTCAGTAAGAGTTGATACAATCTGTACGTTTTACCAACGTTTAGAGCATTTTCAAATTCCCCATTTCTATCACAGTGACGATATTTGAGCTAAAAGTATTTCAACTTTGAGTGTTTACTTATATTCAAAATATGGGTTTAGTGACCCTGTAACAGAAATAATTGATTTCTGTGTGTAATAATTAGTCTTTGAATTAATATTGTTTCTTCTTTGTTAAAATTACCTCATAACCGTAATCATCTCGACACAAATCGACGGCTCGCGCTGTTTATAAGGAAATCTAATTATCTATAGGTTGCAGTTGTATCTTGCAGTAGTATCGTGCAGAAGTACGAATATTGCACCTGTGATAGAAAGCATGATGTAGTTTGAGTTTGGGCCCTATCTCTAATTAACGATAAATTTTTATATGTTAGTGACGTCAAATCATTAACGTGCACGAAATCAAAATATTGTCGATATTTCATTGAATATTCAATTTAGTTTTGAACCAGTTACATATTTGAGTAGCTGGCCTGAACGCGATTCCAAAGTTCCGTGTAACACATTGGTGTGACATCGACAAAAGCCCGAATTGGTTATAAATGGAACGTTTTGCATACGTATAAAGCATATATAGAGAGCTTTTTTTAAAACTGGCAATATTTGAACAAAGGGTGTTTGAATGGTAACCAATATCTTGCATTGGTGCTTCTAGAATGAAAATAATTCATTTTAGTAATTAACAGTTACTCCTGAAATTAATATCCCAGGTTTTATGTCTGCATGACGTCATCATTTGATACCAGTGAAAATGAAGCTCTCTGTTGAAGCCATTTATAAATAAAGTACCCCTCAATTACAATGTTGAAAAATTAATGTTGAAAGGTGCGATATTATTACCTGATACTTAAGGTAAATTTTTTTTGTCTCATTCGGAAAACTGTTTTTTTTTCTGTAGTCGTTTAGATTTCTGAAACTAAAATTGATAGAATTCGAAAAAGTTATATTTTTGTAGAGCCGGGGATATTGCGGATGCGATATAGGTCGAATTGCAATACCACGCAGTTCTCTTTTTTTCCTAACAATTTGAAAATGTACTGAACTTGTAATTTTTTTTAGAATTTTTGAGTTTTTGATTGAGTATTTCGATTTCTGGCGTCTGTAGGATTCTACCAATCCATGTTCATAATTGTTCAACTATATTTTTCACTTTCCTTCTATCGTAATGCGCATGCACAGAAAGTGTCATGTCTGAGTTGTTTAAGCGTGTGTGTGTGTGTGTTTTAAGGGGTGAGTTTTAGGCAATTTTTGCTGCCTTCGGTAAGGTGAAAGCCTTCAGCCTTGCAAGCAAGTCTAGTTATTATTATTATTAGGCTTTCACCATTTTCAATGGTGAAAGGCTATTGTTATTACTAAGATTATTATTATTTATTATTTTTTTTTTTTCCACTTTGCCTATTTCTCAGAAACTATAAGAGATAGAGGTCTGAAATTTGATTTTCTGTCGGGAAACTGGGTGGTGGTTAGTGCTTAAATGTAAAATCAAATTTGTGCGCATAGCGGAAATGCGTCAAATCTTTAACGTGCACTCAAATTGAAAATCGGCCATAATTCTTCTAATTCTCATCCGACTTTTCCGATATTTACATTTTTGCATAGCTGAAAACATTTCTGAGTAGATGGCAGTTCAAAAACATCGAGTTTAGAAATTTGTCGCTCTCATTTTTTTGGTGAAAAATGGAAAATTTTCAAAATTTTCTAAAATTGTTATTTTGGGGAATTTTCAAATATGACTTATATTTTTGAATAGCTGACATCAATCCGATTCCAACAATATAAGTTTTGTTCTGAAATGTTAACTTTGATTTTTCACTTTTTTACGCATTTTGGTCAAATCGTAGAGTTCTTGTTTTTTTAAAACGGCGCCTACGATTTTTCTGAAACTTCAGGCATATGATGTCAACAGTCGTCTCCAGTCCTTAGACTATGGATGAAAATCCTCAAATTACCGGAAGTGGTCAAGAAATGTATCCAAACTTTGACAAAATTCTGAAAAATGGGTGCCTGTGCGCCAAATAAGATGTATCGATTGGTTGTTTACCGAGTAGTTAAAGTATTATATCGTTTGATAGCCACGTGAATTATCTACAAGATGGTACCATAGCGACAAGTTTCTATCAAAAAATAAAAAAGGTATCTGAGTTTGAAAAGTAAGGTATTTTGCTATTTCGATCAACTTTAGACGCGTATTTCTCAAAAACGCCGCCTACGATTTTTTAAAAACTTTCTCATTCGAGAGTCTTATAGGTGGTGTTTTGTGTGAAACCATTGTACAATTTCTCTAAATGTCATGAGTAGTCGAAAAACGAGATTGAAAATCCAAAACGTCGTATTTTTACCATTTGGAGCATTTTTATACTTCTTTTTCTCGAAAAGTCAACGTAATTTTTTTTTTGAACTTCTTCTACAGAGAGTTTTATCGGTAGTCTTAGGTATGAAACCATTGCGCAACAGTTAGAAATATCAGGAGTATGAGAACAAAGGGATCGAAAATTGAAAACGTCACCTTTCATTGTTAAGCGAAACATGCAGTAAGAGTTGATACAATATGTACGTATTAGCAACGTTTAGAGCATATTCAAAAGTCCCCTTTTCTCTCACAGTGACGATATTTGGGCAAAAAGTATTTCAACTTTGAGTCTTTACTTCTATTCAAAATAAGGGTATAGTGACCCATACGATTACATCATGTGTACCTACTTCAAGAATACACATGATGGCAAATGGCCGCCATTTAAAATACTACGCCCGCCTCTTAGAGACGATAACTTAACTCGCTATAAATTGTAAAAAAATTTACTTCGGCTAGAATTAAAAAACACCTAAGATTAACATTTGCTAAAAATTTCTAAAAAACAACCTAAATTTATGGAAATGGGGCCAAATCAAATCAGGCAAATTACATCAAATAGTCCATGTTAAACGTATAGCAAAAATTTTAAACTAACGCGAGCACGCGCGTTTCTAGACAACGCCATAGCGGGTCATAGCAACCAGTGAGTATAAATTGGAAATCCCCAATGACGTAGATATTATAAATTGGAAAGCCGAGTATGTCTTAAAATAAGTAGTACCGTCAGTAAACAAGATGGAAGCCATCTGCTATCGTGTTTGATCATGGAGTAGGCAAGCACAGGTGTGTCGTATGATAGTGACCCTGTAGCAGAAATATTTGATTTATGTGTGTAATAATTAGTCTTTGAATTAATATTGCTTCTCCTTGGCCCAAATTACGTCATAGCCGTAATCATCTCGACACAAATCGACGGCTCGCGCTGTTTATAAGCAAATCCAATTTTGAGGGGTTGCAGTTGTAACTTGCAGTAGTATCGTGCAGAAGTACGAATATTGCACCGGTTATAGAAAGTGTAATGTAGTTAGAGCATGGACTCTGTTTCTAATAAATATCGAAATTTTATACGTTGGTGACGTCAAATCTTTAACATGCACGAAATCCGAAAATTGGCGATATTTCATTGAATATAAAATCAATTTTTGAACCAGTTACATATTTGAGTAGCTGACATGAAAACGCGATTCCGAAGTCCCATGTACACATTGGTGTGACATCGACAAAAGTCCGAATTGGTCATAATTGGAACGTTTTGCATACGTATAAACCATATATAGAGAGCTTTTTTTAAAAGTGGCAATATTTGAACTAAGGGTGTTTTAATAGTAACCAATATCTGTTACTGGTGTTTCTAGAGTGAAAATAATTCGTTTTAGTAAATAATAGTTACCCCTGAAATTAATATCGCAGGATTTTTGTCTCCATGACGTAATCATTTGATACCAGTGAAAATAAACCTCTCTGTTGAAGCTATTTATAAGGAAGGCACTACTCTATATCAATGCTGTGGGTTGGGATGGCCTAGTGGTCTAGAGTGCCGCGCTTCGAACTCTAGCTGGCCGGTCACCTCTGGATTGCGGCTGTGGTTTCGAGCCCTGGTGTGAGCGTATGTGGCATGGAGATAGGGGCTCCTTCTCAACCTCGTGGGTTTCCTCCGGGCACTCCGGTTTCCTCCCACATCAAAGACCCCTGCGCGTGCGCTATGATAATGAAAATCAAAAATAAGACTTGTCTGCGATATCACCTTCGGTGGAAGCGGACGTTAAACACCAAGAACAACAATGTTGAATGTATGATTCTGTGTTTTGGTTATTATTTGACACTTACGATACTTTTTTGTCCCAATCGGAAAACTCGGGTTTTTTTATTCTCGTGTAAATCTCTGAAACTAAAACAGAGTTTTGAATATTGATTTTTCCCATGTTTTAAACATTTAGTACTTAGAACTATTGCGAAAGTTGTGAACCAGACCGGAAGTGATGTAAATCTTTAACGTGCACGAATGAAAATCGGTTCTAATTATGTCAATTCCCAACCGATTTTCGAAAAATTATATTTTTGTACAGCCGGGGATATTGCGGATGGGATAAAGGTCGAATTGGAATAACCATGTCGTTCTCAGTTGAGATAACCAGTTTGAGCATGGACTCTATCTGTAATAAATATTAAATTTTTATATGTTACATGTAGTGACGTCAAATCTTTAACGTGCACGAAATCAGAAAATTGTAGATATTTCATTGAATATTTAATCAATTTTTGAACCAGTTGCATATTTGAGTAGTTGATATGGACGTGATTTTAAAGTCCCGTGTACACATTGGTGTGACATTGACAAAATTCCGAGTTGGTCATAATCGCAATGTTTTGCCTACGTATAAAGCATTATATAGAGAGCTTTTTTTGAAAGAGGCAATATTTGAACTAAAGGTGTTTTACTGGTAACCAATATCTGGTAATGCTGCTTCTAGAGTGAAAATAATTCATCTTAGTCAATAACAGTTACTCCTGAAATTATTATCCCAGGTTTTTTGTCTACATGACGCCATCATATGATACCATCGAAAATGACGCTATTTACCGAAACAATTTATAAGGAAGACACCCCTCTGGACATCTGTTGAAAAGTTGATGTTGAAAGGTATGATTCTTGGTTTTGGTTATCATCTGACATGATCTTTTTTTTTTTTTTTTTGTCCCATTCGGAAAAGTGTGGTTTTTTTTATTCTCGTGTAGATCTCTGAAACTAAAACAGATAGAGTTCTGAATAATGATTTTTCCTATGTTTTAAGCAGTAAGTACTTAGAACTATTGCGAAAGTTCTGAACAGACCGGAAGTGAAGTAAATCTTTAACGTGCATAAATGAAAATAGGTCCTAATAATGGCAATTCCCAACCGATTTTCGAAAAAGTTATATTTTTGTAGAGCCTGGGATATTGCGGATGCGATAAATTGCAAAACCACGCCATTCTCTTTTTTTCCTGAAAATTTGAAAATGTACTGAAATTGGAATTTTTTGGAATTTTTGAGTTTTTGATAGTGCATTTAGATTTCCGGCGTCTGTAGGATTCTACCGATCCAAGATCATAGTGTTGTAAATTGTTCAACTATATTTTTCACTTTCCTTCTATCGTAATGCGCATGCACAGAAAGTGTCAATATCTGAGTTGTTTAAGTGTGTGTGTGTGTGTGTGTGTGTTTTAAGGGGTGAGTGGTAGGCATTTTGTGCTGCCTTGGGTAAGGTGAAAGCCTTCAGTCCTGCAAGCAGGTCTAGTTATTATTATTATTAGGGTTTCACACTGCGAAGCTTGTGTGAAACACTATTGTTTTTGTTAAAATTATTATTAGGGTTTCACACTGCGTAGCTTGTGTGAAACACTATTGTTTTTGTTAAAATTATTATTAGGGTTTCACACTGCGTAGCTTGTGTGAAACACTATTGTTTTTGTTAAAATTATTATTCTTATTATTATTATTATTATTCAGATTCCAATTTGAATAGATCTCAGCAACTACGTGTCGCATCGTTACGATTTCTTCGGTTTTACTGGGAAAGTGGGTGTGACTTAGAGGATAAAGCTATTTTGAACGTTCTGCGACAATGCGAAATGTCCGAAATCACCAAAGTTATCGTTTTTGAAAATATTGCAGTAATTTTAACAATAATCATTGGATTTTAACTTTCGATACATTTTGGCATAGCCTGAGACAGGGCACATAGCTACGCTACTTTCGATTTTTGGTTTTCGGCAAATCTTCGAAGATATTAGGCGCCAAATTTCGAAAATTTAAAATTTTACAAAAAACTTTTTTATTTATGAATATTTTTTAGTCGTATTGTGCACAGAATTAAAGAGTCATCTGACTAGTGCAAAAATGTTAAAAAATTTTGTCTCAGTAATTTTCCTTGGTCGCCATTGGCTAATTCAGTTTTTCAGTCCTAGATTAATTTTTTATCGTTCGATTTGTATAAAACAAAATTCATATGCTTCGTTGTCTCAATTGTCATTTTTTTTGTTACCAATAATGTTATCTGTCGGCACCGGAAGTGGCATAATTTTACCAAAAACTACAATTTTGACAGTTATTTTCTTATTTCGAAAACAAATATTATTTTTTTGAAAAATTATATGACTCAAAGAGTGTGTCTTTTCATGGCGCAAAAAATGTCGGAAGCAGTTTTTTTAATTTCGATTTCATTTTCGAGCAAATTCGATTAAGAGGCTAAAAATGGTGTAAAATTGGCCTATTTACAACCTATTCAGGCTTTTCAGATTTTAAAATATTTCTTCGTAACTTTTATAAACTTGTAGCTATAATCCATACGAAGAAAATGTATGTTAAAATTCGTTTGTAATATAAGCAGTTACCAAGAAATGGGCAGTTCTGTACAAGTCACTGTTTTCGTTATTTTGCCTGTAAAATAGTCAATTATGATTGGATTTTTATAAAAGTGACATCATTTGATTCAAAAAGCACGTAGCGTCATATCAAGTTGATTACAATTTAAAATTGACACCGGAAGTGACATCATTTGGTCAAAAAATGCATTTTAAACTTTTTTAAATCAATGTTTTATTCAACCAAGAATAACTTAATATGTATTTATAATTTTAACTTTTGGTTTAAATTCACATATAAACAAAACTCATATGGTCATATAGATATCTTAAAATGGTTTCTAACTTGTTCGGTTGCCGAGAAATAGACGGTTTTCTACAGGTCACTTTTGAAGGTTTCGGGGCCATAAAAGTGTCAATTATTATTCGATTTTCATAAACGTCACACCATGTTATACCTAATGCCATTTGGTATTTCATACAAGTAATTTAAGATTTTCATTATCACCGGAAGTAACGTCATTTTGGCAAAAACTGTATTTTTAGCCTCCAAACCAGATATTTTATTCAAATGAGCCTGTTTTGAAATCTTTTTCAAATTATGGTATTTGATGCCAATCAACAAATAGAATGAACCCATACGATCATACAGATACCACAAAATCGTTTCTAACTTGTACGGTTGCCGAGAAATAGCCGATTTTCTACAAGTCACTTTTCAAGTTTTTTGGTCTTTAAAAGTGGCAATTATTATTCGATTTACATAAAATTTTCACTACATGATATCGTATGCCATTTCTGATTTCATAAGACTAATTGAACATTTGCATTAACACCGGGAGTAATTTAATTTTGTCAAGATCATTTACAAGTAACAAATGTATAAAATGAATTGATATTGCTGGATTTTGTTGATTCTGCGTCCATTTTATTTGTGTGCAATGTTAATTTGGAAACCTGTTTAGTGGTTTCGCTGGTACCGGAAGTGACATATGTTCAAGGGTAACTTGGCACCGGAAGTGACATGCTTAAGAGTAACTTGGCAACAGTGAAACCCGTCATTCCTGCATGCAGGTCTAGTTCTTATTATTATTATTCAGATTCCAATTTGAATAGAACTCAGCAACTACGTGTCGCATCGTTATGATTTCTTCGGTTTTACTGGGAAAGTGGGTGTGACTTAGAGGATAAAGCTATTTTGAACGTTCTGCGACAATGCGAAATGTCCGAAATCACCAAATTATCGTTTTTTTAAATATTGCAGTAATTTTAACAATAATCATTGAATTTTAACTTTCGATACATTTTGACATAGCAGGAGACAGGGCACATAGCTACGCTACTTTCGATTTTTGATTTTCGGCAAATCTTCGAAGATATTAGGCGCCAAATTTCGAAAATTTAAAATTTTACAAAAAACTTTTTTATTTATGAATATTTTTTAAGTCGTATTGTGCACAGAATTAAAGAGTCATCTGACTAGTGCAAAAATGTTAAAAAAATTTGTCTCAGTAATTTTCCTTGGCCGCCATTGGCTAATTCAGTTTTTCAGTCCTAGATTAATTTTTTATTGTTCGATTTGTATAAAACAAAGTTCATATGCTTCGTTGTCTCAGTTGTCATTTTTTTTATTACCGGAAGTGTTATCTGTCGGCACCGGAAGTGGCATAATTTTACCAAAAACTACAATTTTGACAGTTAGGTACCATTTTTCGAAAACAAATATTATTTTTTGGAAAAATTATTTGACTCAAAGAGTGTGCCCTTTCAAGGCGCAAAAGATGTCGGAAGCAGTTTTTTTAATTTCGATTTCATTTTCGAGCAAATTCGATTAAATGGCTAAAAATGGTGTAAAATTGACCTATTTACAACCTATTCAGGCTTTTTAGATTTTAAAATATTTCTTCGTAACTTTTATAAACTTGTAGCTATAATCCATACGAAGAAAATGTATGTTAAAATTAGTTTGTAATATAAGCAGTTCCCAAGAAATGGGCAGTTCTGTACAAGTCACTGTTTTCGTTATTTTGCCTGTAAAATAGTCAATTATTATTGGATTTTTATAAAAGTGACATCATTTGATTCAAAAAGCATGTAGCGTCATATCAAGTTGATTACAATTTAAAATTGACACCGGAAGTGACGTCATTTGTTCAAAAACTGCATTTTAAACTTTTTAAATCAATGTTTTATTCAACCATGAATAACTTAATATGTATTAATAATTTTAACTTTTGGTTTAAATTCACATATAAATACAACTCATATGGTCATATAGATATCATAAAATTGTTTCTAACTTGTTCGGTTGCCGAGAAATAGACGGTTTTCTACAGGTCACTTTTGAAGGTTTCGGGGCCATAAAAGTGTCAATTATTATTCGATTTTCATAAACGTTACACCATGATATACCTAATGCCATTTGGGATTTCATACAAGTAATTTGAGATTTTCATTATCACCGGAAGTAACGTCATTTTGGCAAAAACTGAATTTTTAGCCTTCAAAACAGATATTTTATTCAAATGAGTCTGTTTTGAAATCTTTTTCAAATTATGGTATTTGATGCCAATCAACAAATAGAATGAACCCATACGATCATATAGATACCAAAAAATGGTTTCTAACTTGTACGGTTGCAGAGAAATAGCCGATTTTCTACAAGTCACTTTTCAACTTTTTTGGTCTTTAAAAGTGGCAATTATTATTCGATTTACATAAAATTGTCACTATATGATATCGTATGCCATTTCTGATTTCATAAGACTAATTGAACATTTTCATTAACACCGGAAGTAATTTAATTTTGTCAAGATCATTTACAAGTAACAAATGTATAAAATGACTTGATATTGCTGGATTGATTGATTGATTCTACGTCCATTTTATTTGTGTGCAATGTTAATTTGGAAACCTGTTTAGTGGTTTCGTTGGTACCGGAAGTGACATATGTTCAAGTGTAACTTGGCACCGAAAGTGACATGTTTAAGAGTAACTTGGCACCAGTGAAACCCGTCATTCCTGCATGCAGGTCTAGTTAGGCTTTCAGACTTTCGTCTGAAAGCCTATTGTGATTACTAAAATTATTATTTATTATTATTATTTTTTTTTTCGCCGGAGCCTATTTCTCAGTGCCTGTAACAGATACCGATCTGGGACCTGATTCTCTATCGGGAAACCATGTGCTGGCTACTTGATAAACTATATTTGAAACTTCTGCGCAGACCGGAAGTGGTCGAATTTCGTGGGGTGTCAAAAAATCAAAAAACGGCCGTAGATTCGTCAATTCTGTACCTATTTTCATACAAATGACATTTTCGGAAACCCTGAGTCTTTTCTCGGACGATAGCAGTTGAAAATTTCGATATTTCGAAACTTCATCGCTGACTTCTTGCGATCGAAAAATGAAAAATGTTGTTTGAGAGACAATTTTTGTTATTTTTCAAAATTTTGAAATTTGACCTACATTTTTGGATACCTGAAGTCCATCCGATTCCAGTAATATAAGTTTCATTCAGAGTTATCGCCCTTTATTTTTCGATTTTTTTCGAATTTTCTACCCATTTTGCGAGCTCGGGTTTCGTTTTATGGCCGAATTGACGTTTCTGAAATTTCTGAGGCATGAAGCCAAATGACCATTGCAAGGAATAAAGCAATTTCAACAATAATCTGTACACCGGAAGTGGTCGAAATAATGTCCGATATTTTGAAAAAAATGCAAAAAATGGATATTTTGGGGAAATACGCGACTTCTCCGTCCGATATCAATGGATTAAACAAATTAGGGTACCATTGGACTGCACTAGTATTGTGCTATCGTATGATACCCAATTTGTACGGATACGACGAGCAGGAAGCAAAATATGGCACGCTGAAAATCAAGTATTTTCTGATTTGGAGCGTTTTTGGACGCCTGTATCTCGAAAACTTAACCGCAACTTTTTTTTTAACTTTCTCTATCGAGAGTCCATTCGATAGTCTTGTGAATTATGCCATCCAATAAGACTTTGAAATGTCTGGAATATGATAAAAAAGGGACTGAAAATCAAAAAAAGTCGAAAAATCGTGAAATTTTGGAAAATGCTCTACTATTTTTTTATTTTAAGAGATTTTCAAAAAAAGGTTGTATATTCAGATAGCTGACCTAATTACGATTCTAATGATGTATAATATGTATGTAGTTATTGAAATTTAATTTTCGATATTTTAATTTTTTTGCATTTTTGGCACTTTTGAACATAGGATTTCTCAGAGGCATTTTATCTGATCAGATAATGTAATATATCATTACAGAGCCCCGTGGCTATTTTAGTGCCCAAACCGGCTATTAAAACTATTCCGACAATAATAACCATACCGGAAGTATTCAAAAAATGAAAAAAAAGGTTAAAACCATTGTCGCAGTTGCGAGAAACTTGATTTCTCCCTTAGGTAATAGCGGACCAAAAGAACTAAAGTGTCGCTGGATAGCCCTATTAATGGACCATCATATGGTATCTAAATAATACGATTTCGATGGTAAGGAAATAAATTATTGTATGCCAAAAATATATTATTTTCCGATTTTTTAACATTCTGGGACGCCCTTTTCTCGAAAACGACGCCGCAGATTTTTCTCAAACTTTTCTTACTCAAAGTTCTATCGGTTGTCTATATAGTGAATCCAAAATGAAATGCATTGAAATAATATAAATGGTCCAAAAATGGCCTCAAACTTTGAAAAAAATTGAAAAATCGTTAAATTTTTGGAAACGCTCTTTAATTTATCTTTTTTTCCAAAACTACTCAATGGATGTTTCTGACACTTCTGGTACAGAAAGTTAATTATCCAAAGAACTTCGTAAAGCTATCACTACAACGATCGTAAAACCGGAAGTAGTCGAAAAAATGTCCGATATTTTGAAAAAAAATTAATTTTTTTACGAAAACCTTTTTTATTTATGAATATGTTTTGATGATATTTTACACAGGGTTAAAAATATCATCCTACTTGAGCAGAAATGAGAAAAAAAATTGTCTCGGTAATTTGCGTTAGCCGCCATCGGCTAATTTATTTTTTCGTACCCAGAAAAATTATTTATTATTCGATTTGTATAAAACAAAGTTCATACGCTCCGTGGTCCCAATTGTAATTTTTTTTGTTACGGTGAAATTTTTCTGTCGGCAACGGAAGTGACGTAATATTAACAAAAACTACAATTTTAATCGTTCAGTACCACTTTTTAAAAGCAAATATTATTTTTTTTCAAAACTGATATAACTAAAAGGATGCACCCTGCAAAGGTGCACAAAATCCTTAGCTCAGATTTTTTAATTTCAATTTCATTTTTGGGCAATTTCGAATAAAATGTAAAATAAAGTGTAAAATTCAGTTATTTACAATTCATTCAGCGTCTTCATATTTTGAAATATTTATTTATAATTTTCATAAACTCGTAGCAATAATCCAGACGAAGAGAATGTATGCGCAAATTAGTTTGTAATATGAGCAGTTGCCGAGAAATATGCAATTTTGCATGCATCACTTTTCACGTTATTTTGCCTATAAAAGAGTGAATTATTATTCGATTTGCAATATTTTTTTTCCATTTGATGCTTAATGCCAATTTGGACTAGGTCAAGCCAATTTTACATTTACACTGTGACCGGAAATGACGTCATTTGGGCAAAAACTGTATTTTTAACTTAAAAAAAAAATATTTTATTCAAATGAGTCTGCCTTATAATATTTTTAAAATTATGATATTTGATTCCCATCAACGAATAGAATTAAGCCATACGACCATACGGATACCACAAAATGGTTTCTAACTTGTACGGTTACAGAGGAATAGGCGACCTTTTATAAGTCACTTTTCAAGGTTTTTGGTCTATAAAAGTGTCAATTATTATTCGATTTTTATAATCTTTTTACCATTTGATGTCTTATGCCATTTATGACTTCTATGAACCAAGTTAACATTTTCAATATCACCGGAAGTAATGTAATTTTTGCAAAAAACGTATTTTTAGCCTTCAAAACAAACACTTTTTTGAAGTGATTTATATTCATTATTCGTTTAACTTTATAACTTCTGACTCTAATGGGCAGTAAGATTGAATCAATACCATCATATTGATATCAAGAAAAGGCTTCTAGCATGTTCCCTTGTCGAATAATAGCCAATTTTCCCAGGGTCACTTTTAAGTTTTATACCTTCTTAATTTCAATTTATGGGTTATAGGTTGATTATTTATTGCCCGATATGTATAAAACAAAGTTTGTATTTTGTATGTTGCGAATTTTCGACTTATTTTTCACCTATAAAAATTTCTTTCGGCACCGGAAGTGACGTAATTTTGCCATAATTTACAATTTTGACCGGTCTTTTCGCCAGCAAATATTACTTTTACATATGGTAGAAGGTGTCACTGAAGCAAAACAATTAAAGTATAGTTTGGTAGCTCAGTGGATCGACTATGGTATAATGAACTTCCTGTATGATTCCTGAAAGCCGGTTCAGTGCTGCTTGCAGGTCTAGTTCTTATTATTATTATTATTATTCTTCTTTTGTTTTGAGTAGATCTCAGCAACTACGTGTCGCATCGTTACGATTTCTTCGGTTTTACTGGGAAAGTGGGTGTGACTTAGAGGATAAAGCTATTTTGAACGTTCTGCGACAATGCGAAATGTCCGAAATCACCGAAGTTATCGTTTTTACAAATATTGCGGTAATTTTAACAATAATCATGGGATTTTAACTTTCGATACATTTTGGCATAGCTGGAGACAGGGCACATAGCTGCGCTACTTTCGATTTGTGATTTTCGGCAAATCTTCGAAGATATTAGGCGCCAAATTTCGGAAATTTAAAATTTTACAAAAAACTTTTTTATTTATGAATATTTTTTAGTCGTGTTGTGCACAGAATTAAAGAGTCATCTGACTTGCGCAAAAATGTTAAAAAATTTTGTCTCAGTAATTTTCCTTGGCCTCCATTGGCTAATTCAGTTTTTCAGTCCTAGATTATTTTTTTATTGTTCGATTTGTATAAAACAAAGTTCATATGCTTCGTTGTCTCAATTGTCATTTTTTTTATTACCAAAAGTGTTATCTGTCGGCACCGGAAGTGGCATAATTTTACCAAAAACTACAATTTTGACAGTTAGGTACATTTTTTGAAAACAAATATTATTTTTTTGAAAAATTATATGACTCAAAGAGTGTGTCCTTTAAAGGCGCAAAAAATGTCGGAAGCAGTTTTTTTAATTTCTTTTTCATTTTCTAGCAAATTGGATTAAGAGGTGAAAAAAGGCGTAAAATTGACCTATTTACAACTCATTCAGGCTTTTCAGATTTTAAAATATTTTTACGTAACTTTTATAAACTTGTAGCTATAATCCATACGAAGAGAATGTATGTGAAAATTAGTTTGTAATATAAGCAGTTGCCGAGAAATAGGCAATTTTGCATGAGTCACTTTTCACGTAATTTTGGCTGTAAAAGAATCAATTATTATTCGATTTTCAATTTTCTTTCGCCATTGGATGCCTAATGCCATAGTGGACTATGTCAAACCATTTTACCCCTTGCGCTGCCACCGGAAATGACGTCATTTGCTCAAAACTTAAATTTTAGCCTTCAAAAAACAATATTTTATTCAAATGAGTCGTATTTGTTATTTTTTTCAAATTGTGATATTTGATTCTATTGATCAAATAGATTGAACCCATACGATCATACAGATACCACAAAATGGTTTCTAACTTGTACGGTTGCAGAGAAATGGGCGATTTTCCTTAAGTCACTTTTCAAGGTTTTTGGTCTATAAAAGTGTCAGTTATTATTCGATTTTCATAAAATTTTCACCATATGATATCTTGTGTCATTTATGATTTCATAGATCTAATTTAACATTTTCAGAATCACCGGAAGTAATGTCATTTTGGCAAAAACTGTATTTTTAGCCTTCAAAACAGACATTTTTTTCAAATGAGTCTGATTTGTAATATATTTCAAATTATGATATTTGATTCCAATCAACAAATGGATTGAACCCATACGATCATATATATACCAAAAGATAGTTTTTATCGTGTACGGTTGCCGAGAAATAGACGATTTTCTACAAGTCACTTTTCAAGGTTTTTGGTGTATAAAAGTGGCAATTCTCATTCGATTTACATACAATTTTCGCCATTATGCTGCCTTATGCCATTTCTGATTTCATAAAACTAATTGAACATTTTCATTATCACCGGAAGTAATGAAATTTTGCCAGGATCACTTACAAGTAACATATATATAAAATGAATTGATATTGCTGGATTTGGTTGATTCTTCGTCCATTTTATTTGATGTTTACAATGCTTATGTGGAAACCTGTTTGATGGTTTCATTGGTATCGGAAGTGACATATGTTTAAGGGTAACGTGGCACCGAAAGTGACGTGGCACCAGTGAAACCCGTCATTCCTGCATGCAGGTCTAGTTATAATACCTTATTGTTTATAAAACTGTTATAGATATAAAGTAACTGACAATATGGTCTGTCCGGTGAACGTGCCAGTTGTATGATTAATCTATTAGTTGTTTTATTTACCATTGTTTTATTTCTTATATCGTTCATTATTACATCAATGCTTATTTATCTCAACACTTGATAGTGATTAGAAGTAATTCCATATAAATATGTGATTCTACTTGATACGTCAGTCATTTAGGTCTATCCCACCTAGTAGCATAAGGTACTAGTCGGTTATCCGCGGTCCTGTAAGTGCATATGTAGATAATTCCTATTATAAGTTTCCAGTATTAAAGATTTGAAGAACCATTCTAGACTCTTACAATATCTGACGGACCTCGCGGTCACAATATCGTTAATTGCACATGTTCATGGTCATGAACACGCACGGCTATATAAGGGCTATAAAAGAAACTATATTAAAGCTTTAAGGCAGACTCATTAGACTAGACTCCAGGGAGATTACCATCTAAGTGCCTAGACAGCAGCTTGATTCCAGAAGGAAAACATGTAGCAATTTCTATCAGCAGATTCGCTTATATCGAGTCTTGCTAGCTAGGGTTGAGAATGACTTTAGTACTGTAATCTATACTATGCCTGTATCTACCTGTATGTATCCGGTTATGCTACATGTATATAAAATGCAGAAACGAACTGTTGCATTGTTATTCCTGGTAAGACAAACGTCTTAAGAAAACAGTAAGAAGCAATACACAACGTGAAGGACAAGACAAAGACGACAAGTGAAAATACTAGACAATCACAAGGCTACTAAAGGCCCGTGGTACTATATGAAGAGTTCATGCAAAAACAGACAGTCCATTTTTGTTGTTTTGTTTAAAATGAATTTTCTTTTTTCATGTTTTCTAGGCCAAACCTAATTATTATTAACTAGTGTTTTCTAAATTAATTTAAATAAAGTAAATAACAGGTTAATTTGAAAAAAAATGAAACTTTTATAGAAAAATGAAATTATGAGGGTTTTTATTATGTTTCACTCCAAAAACAGACATCTCAACTATTTTGCTTTGTGAATACAAATAACAGGTGAGTATGAGGAGTGTGCTATCAGGGAAATTTTGACCGGACAGCAGCGCTAAGGCTAAGGCCTACTCTGATATGGAATTCCAACTGCAAATGGATCTTCTACGTGCACGTTAATCTATACGCGGGACATCGTTTTTTTTTTTTTGCATCATCCAAATGACCAGATAGCTGCACAGAATTCTCAAGTATTTTGCTTTGTGAATACAAATTTATAACAGGCGGTTATGCAAAATGTGCTATGAGGGAAATTTTGACCGGACAGCTGCGCTAAGGCCTTATTTTAGGCCTATATGGAATTCCAACTGCAAAGGAATCTTCTACGTGCACGTCAATGTATACATGTGGCCTTGCTTTTTTCTCCTCATCAAAACAACTGAACCCAATATCCAACAATTTCA
This sequence comes from Patella depressa, assembly GCA_948474765.1. NCBI lineage: Eukaryota > Metazoa > Mollusca > Gastropoda > Patellidae > Patella > Patella depressa. The sequence continues at coordinate 20,481,882 of OX419716.1, forward strand.
TGGCCACTATTCATACCAAATGTCATTGAATTATTATGTTTGTATTGTAAACCCTGAATTTTTTGTGGGTCCAATGAGGGTTTGACACATGTAAATAAAATCTTGAAGACATTTTTGCTGTAAAGCATTTTCGATTAACCTATCTATGAAAACGAGAAATTCCTGCGAATTTTAGGGCCACGAAAATTTCAGGGTTTACAGTCGTATTACTCGTATATCACAAATAAAAAGTCACAGTGCAATCAATTTTTTGAAAAATCCCATTTATTTCATTCTCTGTCACTAACAGTCCTTGAATGGCGGTATGGTATGGTACACATCGATCACAAAGAAAAGTTGCCCATCTTCGTCGCTCTCTTCAAGATCCTGTCGACCGACAGATTGACGACCAACATGAGCGAAGGCTTCTTCAAAGAATCCAAGAATCTACGGACTGGGTCAGAGACGCAAATCTTAGTCTGTTTACGACCCCTGGGTGATAGGGTCACTAGTTCGTCTTATTCATAAAAAGTTGTCATCTTGTTTGGTAAAGAACACGCCTATTTTTGCTAAGAATGTCAATTTAACCAAGAATTCATGGGCGCCGCCATGATGGAATGACGTCAGTGCAGCGTGATCGCATTCTGGGACATGATTGGCTAAAATAGAGTTGTAGCTATTTGCAGTAAAATAGTATCGGAAAATGTCGGTTTTTGATATAAAATGTTGAATAACATTGGGTTTTTCATTGGAGATGCCGACTTTTGCCAAAAAGTAAATCGGCAGCATCGATAGATGGCATTGTGATCTGTCTGCTGGTAGGCATGGTTTTATTTTCACCGAAATGGCGTTTGTCGGTTTTTGCGCTTGAACTCTTCACATATTCTCAATATATACCTTAATCACATGCTGGAGAATAATTCTTAACTATTATGCAGAGTGCAGATATTGTTAGGGGAATTTAACATCTAAAAGGATATAAAATATCCTTATATTATAAGGAATCGCCTACGACTCTTTTGATATCACCAAACCCTTTCTTACACGCATAAATACATAATTGACAAATCAAATTCATGTTAACAATATCTTCTAGGAGATATCATTCTGTAGAACATGACAGTTATCATACAAATGATATCTACTGCAGAATGTGTTATTGTGTGATAAAAAGGATATTTTTTATAATACATGATATAGTTGATATACTAATAAACGGTTCATTGAACACTTTTCACAGAAATCATCAAATTTTCAAAACATGTACGAATCTACTTTTTACATATAAATATTTTATTAAAATAAGCAGTGTGTCTCTTCGTCAGTAATGTTCCAATTCACAATTCTATATATATCCGTAGTAATGTACAAATAATGTACGACTGTATAATTTACATGTAAATATCTTATTAAATAAGAAGCGTCTATGTTTGTCAGTAGTGTTTTAAGACACAATTCTATGTCTATGTAGTAATGTAACTCATTACGATGCAAATAAAGTACACCTGTCTTGAAGGACCGTTAGTATATTACAATGAAATATGCCTGTTAACTTTTATATTTACCTAAATTCAATATGTGTGTAAGGATGTAAAACAGATTCTTTGGCTGTATGAACTCCTAACATAGGCCGTTAAACCAGGTGTTCTAGGCATAATATCCCATCTTGGAATATCTTTCAACACTTTATATTTATTTTTTAGTGTAGTGAATGTTGACAAATGTAGGATTAGAACTTTTCAGCCAGCCCCCGTAAATATATTTTTTAGCACACCATACGAATTAGTTAACTCGGAACAACTGATTAATGTGCAAATTAATTGTCGACGGGGTTAATGTAAATGAATTGAAGACTAAAGCCAACAAATTCTATAATACAATTCTAGTCACTAATAATGTTTTGTTTCCTAGGTTACTTGAAGAATGTATCAGTTGTCAGAGAAAAATAAAACGTAACTTTTTCTCGTATTTACTAGATCTTTTGTCTTGAATTTTAGAAGACGAAGCTACGGGATAGAAATAATGTAGTCATTAGTCCAATGGCAGTGGTTTAGATATAGAAGTAAACTAGAGTGAGGTTGGGCGTGGATGACTGTATCATAAGGTCTGCCATTTTTGGTCAACGAGCGTGATTTCGATTTCCCGGTTATACGTCGCTTGGTCTTCTTCGTGTCCTCCGATTTTCTCCAACGGCTAAAGGCTCCTATGACAGTCCCGTGTAGACGTTAAACCCTATTTTCAGTCTCTATTGACAGTGGTTTAAAAACAGAAGTAACTAGACCTGCATGCAGGAATGACGGGTTTCACTGGTGCCACGTCACTTTCGGTGCCACGTTACCCTTAAACATATGTCACTTCCGATACCAATGAAATCATCAAATAGGTTTCCACATAAGCATTGTAAACATCAAATAAAATGGACGAAGAATCAACCAAATCCAGCAATATCAATTCATTTTATATATATGTTACTTGTAAGTGATCCTGGCAAAATTTCATTACTTCCGGTGATAATGAAAATGTTCAATTAGTTTTATGAAATCAGAAATGGCATAAGGCAGCATAATGGCGAAAATTGTATGTAAATCGAATGAGAATTGCCTCTTTTATAGACCAAAAACCTTGAAAAGTGACTTGTAGAAAATCGTCTATTTCTCGGCAACCGTACACGATAAAAACTATCTTTTGGTATCTATATGATCGTATGGGTTCAATCCATTTGTTGATTGGAATCAAATATCATAATTTAAAATATATTACAAATCAGACTCATTTGAAAAAAATGTCTGTTTTGAAGGCTAAAAGTACAGTTTTTGCCAAAATGACATTACTTCCGGTGATACTGAAAATGTTAAATTAGTTCTATGAAATCATAAATGACACAAGATATCATATGGTGAAAATTTTATGAAAATCGAATAATAACTGACACTTTTATAGACCAAAAACCTTGAAAAGTGACTTAAGGAAAATCGCCCATTTCTCTGCAACCGTACAAGTTAGAAACCATTTTGTGGTATCTGTATGATCGTATGGGTTAAATCTATTTGATCAATAGAATCAAATATCACAATTTGAAAAAAATAACAAATACGACTCATTTGAATAAAATATTGTTTTTTGGAGGCTAAAATTTAAGTTTTGAGCAAATGACGTCATTTCCGGTGGCAGCGCAAGGGGTAAAATGGTTTGACATAGTCCACTATGGCATTAGGCATCCAATGGCGAAAGAAAATTGAAAATCGAATAATAATTGATTCTTTTACAGCCAAAATTACGTGAAAAGTGACTCATGCAAAATTGCCTATTTCTCGGCAACTGCTTATATTACAAACTAATTTTCACATACATTCTCTTCGTATGGATTATAGCTACAAGTTTATAAAAGTTACGTAAAAATATTTTAAAATCTGAAAAGCCTGAATGAGTTGTAAATAGGTCAATTTTACCCCTTTTTTCACCTCTTAATCCAATTTGCTAGAAAATGAAAAAGAAATTAAAAAAACTGCTTCCGACATTTTTTGCGCCTTTAAAGGACACACTCTTTGAGTCATATAATTTTTCAAAAAAATAATATTTGTTTTCAAAAAATGTACCTAACTGTCAAAATTGTAGTTTTTGGTAAAATTATGCCACTCCCGGTGCCGACAGATAACACTTTTGGTAATAAAAAAAATGACAATTGAGACAGCGAAGCATATGAACTTTGTTTTATACAAATCGAACAATAAAAAATTAATCTAGGACTGAAAAACTGAATTAGCCAATGGAGGCCAAGGAAAATTACTGAGACAAAATTTTTTAACATTTTTGCGCAAGTCAGATGACTCTTTAATTCTGTGCACAACACGACTAAAAAATATTCATAAATAAAAAAGTTTTTTGTAAAATTTTAAATTTCCGAAATTTGGCGCCTAATATCTTCGAAGATTTGCCGAAAATCAAAAATCGAAAGTAGCGCAGCTATGTGCCCTGTCTCCAGCTATGCCAAAATGTATCGAAAGTTAAAATCCCATGATTATTGTTAAAATTACCGCAATATTTGTAAAAACGATAACTTCGGTGATTTCGGACATTTCGCATTGTCGCAGAACGTTCAAAATAGCTTTATCCTCTAAGTCACACCCACTTTCCCAGTAAAACCGAAGAAATCGTAACGATGCGACACGTAGTTGCTGAGATCTACTCAAAACAAAAGAAGAACTAGACCTGCATGCAGGAATGACGGGTTTCACTGGTGCCACGTTACCCTTTAACATGTCACTTCCGGTGCCACGTTACCCTTGAACATATGTCACTTCCGGTACCAATGAAACCATTACACAGGTTTCCCCATAAGCATTGCACACATCAAATAAATTGGACGCAGAATCAACCAAATCCAGCAAATATCAATTCATTTGTTACTTGTAAGTGATCCTGACAAAATTACATTACTTCCGGTGATAATGAAAATATTCAATTAGTTTTATGAAATCGGAAATGACATATGACATCATATAGTGAAAATTTTATGTAAATAGAATAATAATTGCCACTTTTATAGACCAAAAACCTTGAAAAGTGACTTGTAGACAATCGACTATTTCTCTGCAACCGCACAAGTTAGAAACCATTTTGTGGTTTCTGTATGATCGTATGGGATCAATCTATTTGTTGAATGGAATCAAATATCATAATTTTGAAAACATTACAAATCAGACGCATTTGAATAAATTATCTGTTTAGCAGGCTAAAAATTCAGTTTTTGACAAAATGACATCACTTCCGGTGATACTAAAACAGTTAAATTAGTTCTATAAAATCGTAAATGGCATAAGACATCATATGGTGAAAATTTTATGAAAATCGATTAATAACTGATTCTTTTAGAGCCAAAATAAAGTAAAAAGTGACTTGTGGAAAATCGTCCATTTCTCTGCAACCATACAAGTTAGAAACCATTTTGTGGTATCTATATGATCGTATGGGTTCATTCTATTTGTTGATGGGAACCAAATTTCATAATTCTAAAAATATTACAAATAATACTCATTTGAATAAAAAAATGTATTTTTAACACTAAAAATTCAGTTATTGCGTAAATGACGTCACTTCCGGTAACAGTGAAAGTGTTAAAATGGTTTGGAATAGTCGACTGTGGAAATAGGCAACGGATAGTGAAAGAAAATTGAAAATCGAAAAATAATTGATTCTTTTACAGCCAAAATAACGTGAAAAGTGACTCATGCAAAATTGCCCATTTCTCGGCAACTGCTTATATTACAAACTAAATTTCACATACATTCTCTTTGTATGGATTATTGCTACAAGTTTATGAAAGTATCGAAGAAATATTTTAATATATGAAGACACTGGATGGGTTGTAAATAGCTTATTTTTACCCCTTTTTTTACCTTTTAACCGTAATGGCCCGAAAACAAAATCGAAATTAAAAAAACTGAGTCCGAGATTTTGTGCATCTTAACAGGGCGCATCTTTTGAGTAAGATCAGATTAGTAGAAAATAGTATTTGCTTTCAAAAAGTGGTACCGAACTGTCAATATTGTAGTTTTTGCTGAATTTACGCCACTTCCGGTGCCTACAGGAAACTTTACCGGTAACAAAAAAAAATGGCATTTTGAACCACGGAACATATGAACATGGTTTTATACAAATCGAACAATAAATAATTAATGTAGGACTGAAAAACTGAATTAGCCAATGGCGGCCAAGGAAAATTATGGAAACAAAAAATGTTGACATTTTTGTTCAAATCAGATGACTCTTTAACCTTGGATAAAATGTCATATAAAAATATTAATAAATAAAAAAGTTTTTTGTAAAAATTTAAATTTTCAAAATTTGGCGCCTAATATCTTCCAAGATTCGTCGAAAATCAAAAATCAAAAGTAACATAGCTATGTCCCCTGTTTCTGGCTATGTCAAAATGCATCATATGCTAAAATCCAATGATTATTGTTAATATTACGGCAATATTTCAAAAAACGACATTTTCGGTGATTTCGGATATTTCGCAATGTCGCAGAATGCCGGGAATAGCTTTAATCTCTAAGTCACACCCACTTTCTCAGTAAAACTGAAGAAATTGTATCGATTCGACAAGAAGTTGCTGAGATATAAGCAAATTGGAAAAAAAAATAATAATAAGAAGAAGAATAATAATAAGAATAATTTTAACAAAAACAATAGTGTTTCACACAAGCTACGCAGTGTGAAACCCTAATAATAATAATAATAATAAGAATAATAATTTTAACAAAAACAATAGTGTTTCACACAAGCTTCGCAGTGTGAAACCCTAATTAATTGTTATCTGTACCCACATTATCCGAATATATACCTTCCTTGTTCTCATAATATACGTAGCTCTTGTCATACGTATACAAACAATAATTCAACCTTGACAAAAGTTGTTGGGTTTTTTTGAGGTTGTGATTATATTTCTTCCTGGTTGCAATGTAAAAGCTATAGTGGTTTGATATGAAATTAGTCCTTTGAACATAGGTGGTAAGATGGTGTCCAGGTTTAATCTGTGTGTTATCATTTTATTATTTCAAGTGTTTCAGATAAAGGGTATGTTTTAATTTAATATACGTAATTTATGTCTTGCCTTCTTGTATATAGAACGTGGTTTTAAAATTTCAATGTTTACGTATATGAATATATAAGAGCGTCCTTTACGCCTCATACGCTTCTGTCCATGGATAGATTTTTCATGTTTATTTGATTGATTTATTGAAATATGCAGTATAATTAAGTTTATTTATTATGTTGTGGTGGGGTTAGGGTGGACTGATATCTCTTATATATAATTTATGCGTGTTTTAAATTCTTCATTAAGTAGAGAATAAGGGGGGGGGGGGGTCATCTTACAATAAAAATTGTATAAAACCTGCCCCAATTCTAATAATCAACCTCTAACAATATCTACTCCATCACATTTCTGTGTCAAATTACTTCTCTATGGTGCTTATAACCAAAACTATAAACATATTTGCTTATAGTTAGTGTACGACTACCCACATGTCATAAACTATTATGTTTAGCCAATAAACAGCAGGTCTATTATATTCACAACAAATGCTTTGTATTGATACTGTATAGGTATATTGAGAACTGGGTGTGACGTTTATTTTATCTAACGTTAGTTAAAGCGAGAATATCACATTTTCTATAAGAAAGTCAAAACATAGTTATTTCTATGTCTTTTGCTAAATAGGTTTACTCACTATTATACGATCATAGGTATCATTCTCGCGCTTAACACCGGAAATAATAACATAAGTGCCTCCCTTGGAATAGCTATTTTCAAACGTTTGAATTTGAAGTTGAAAATGATATTTTTGCTAATTTCGCAACTGGCAATAGTGCATTTTATTGAGAACTGGGTGTGACGTTTATTTTATCTAAACGTTAGTTAAAGCGAGAATTTCATAGTTTCTAAGAAAGTCAAAACACCGTTATTTCTATGCTATCATTCTCACGCTTAACACCGGAAATAATAACACAAGTGCCTGCCTTGGAATAGCTATTTTCAAACGTTAGAATTTAAAGTTGAAAATGATAATATTGCCAATTTCTCAACTGGAAATAGTGCATTTTAGGATTAATAGAATTATTCTTTAACAAGTTAGGACTATTTATAGATACATGTAACATTTATTTTAATACATTTTAAAATATAACTTCAAAATATGAAATTCTCGTCCTCAAACAGAGCACACCAGAAACATACAACATAATTTATGGCAAATCAGAATAAAAGTCCGTCGTCAAGTACAGGAATAGTATTGCTTATTTTCAGAATGATATCAGGAGTGTTAAAGGGGGTTAAACGATTTCTATATAGATCGATCTAATTATCAAATTTCAGTTAGAAGAATTACTAAATCCGGTATCTTCAATTTTAAATTGATGCGATATACGAGATATATGTCATAGTGTTAATGAGCGAAAACTTTTATATTCCTCTGTCTTTATTTTTAAATGTAAATATATCATGAATTTTACTGGTTTGAATAATGTTTATAGAAATCACCAAAATGTATTAAAAAAACAACCAACCAAAAATCTTATATTTATTGTAGTGTTTATATAAACAGTTATTTTATAAATACCTCATAAAAAGGTCATTTATACACTTTGTTAATAAAAAATATATGGTATCTATTACTCTGTAAGACTATATACTGTGTATTGAAAGACTGATTGTCATAAGTTGGTAGTTGTTGGTAGTGACGTAATTCATTTATATTAATCTCGCATCCTCACTTTAACCCCACAACTTCAGCGGGGGGGGGGGAATTATTTTTAAAAATATGTTCATGCATTGGTATGTATGGTAATTACAACTTTTTGAGAGTCCCTTAAAATCCATACTTAAAGCCACAATAACACTCTTGTTGTAACTGAATAATATGTCCCAATCTTCCTTCTGGTCTACAAATCGTATTATTTTAGAATATTCCAATTAAATGATGATATAAATTTCATCTTAACACACCTATTTTAAAAAAATTGGAAAAATTCAACCAATTGATTTGAAAAGTCTAACGTAAACCTTTTCAAATGTGACTTGGATTTTAAAATATTTTCGAACCCTCTGGACAAGTAAAATAGGTTGTAATGGATAATTTACACAACAGATAGGACACTTAAACATCTAGTACTTAGAATAAGGGTATTATTTATTTTCTGGAGCTACCAAGCCAGCAAGAATGTTATTGTCCCTTTAAAACCACCCTTATTAATAATACAGATTTTGTTTTAATATTGCAGCCCAAATTAAAAATGTAGCATTAAATAAACCTACCAATCAGAGTTCTACAGGTTATGGAGGTGTATCATCTAGAGCTGTAGATGGTAATACTAATAGTGATTATGATTCAGGATCGTGTACCCATACACAACAACGTCCACCTACTTGGTTATGTGTTGATTTACAAGACGACTTCAATATCACCAACATCAAACTGTATAACAGAAACAGCGGTAAGTATACGATATTACCATATATAACAGATTCGACGGTAGTACGTATACAATATCATCAATATTAACATATATAAGAGAATCACCGATCATTATCAACAAAATTAATCTTTATGTCAGAAATACACCTTTTTACTTGTTCACTTTTTGATTTTCGCTTTAAAGATAGATTGCCAGGCAACGAAACATACGCAGCTAAATCGTCCGAACAGTCAACAAGTAATTATCAAAAATCATTAGGATTTGTTTGGTTTTTATAAAGTTCTGCCACATGCTAAAGTTTAGTATACGAAACCTTTAATATTATGGATTTAGCTGTACAATTATCAAAATTCATTGAAAATCAATATACTTGTTTGTCTCAAGACCTTAAACTCTGTTTCAAGTTTCATCAAAATCGAATTGAAATTGTGACCTCTACAGGGTCCACAAATTTGGTATACAATATTGTTACACTATTCGCGTACAAACGGCGGCCATTTTATCCGGCAATTTTGGTCCGATTTTCACGAAATTCCAACTCAGCCTTCATTACGGTGTAACGGTCATGTAATTAAATGATTTTATTTAATCGGATAATAATTGCGACCACAGGCCATAAAAGGCGATTTTTCGGACAATCAGGAAGTTACAATCCGATATGCGCAAATATGGAAAGGAACCAAGTTCTTTGAGTTATAGACATGCATTTCAAGTTTCATCAAATTTGGTTCAAAATTGTGACCTCTACAGTGTTCACAGGTCACAACCTTGACAACCTTGACATACCATATTTTTACACTTTTCGCGTACAAGCGTAGCCACTTTGTCCGTCAATTGTTGGCCGATGTAACGGTGATATAATCAGACGGTTTATTAAATCGGATAATAATTTTGGCCTCACGAGCGACCACAAGCTAAAAAAAGGCGTTTTTCGTACAATCGGGGGCCATAATTCAGGATGTTACGATCCCATATGCGCAAATATCGAAAAGAACCAAGATCCTTGAGTTATAGACATGCATTTTAAGTTTCATCAAATTCGGTTCACAATTATGACCTCTACGGTGTTCACAACCTTGAAATACCATATTTTTACACTTTTCGCGTCAAATATTGTCCGATTTTTACGAAATTCGAACACAACCTTCTTTACGGTGTAACGGTGATATAATCAGACGGCTTTTTTTGGCCTCAAGAGGAACCACAAGCTACGAAAGCCGATTTTTCGTACAATCGGAGCCATAATTCAGGAAGTTACGATCCGATATGCGCAAATATCAAAAGGAATCAAGATCGTTGAGTTATCAACATGCATTTCAAGTTTCATCAAAATCGGTTCAAATTTGTGACCTCTACAGTGTTCACAAGCTAAAAACGTGATTTTTTGTTCAATCAAGTGGCATGATCCACGAAGTTACAGTCCGATACATGCCAATATCGAAAGGAACCGAGATCTTAGGGTGATAAACCTATATTTCAAGTTTCATTGAAACTGGATAAAAAATTGTGACCTGTTGACTGTTCACAAACAATTGTGGACGGCCGGACGTACGGACGGGGGCGACGACAATATACGTCTACATGAAAATGTGGACGTATAAAAACGCATTGACAATTAGAATGTTGTAACATGATTTTATTTATTTATAAACCAAAGTGACCAATAGCATGATTTAGAATGATATTGTTCATTTTACCTTCACCAACTTCCTTTAGCATGATATAACATATCGACCGTTTTGCCATCATTTTATACTTTATAATAACTTTTACATTATATTGGTCATTTTACCTTCACGTATTTCACACTGTATTTCTTTTGTTTCTAAACATCACAATCACCAATAGCCTAGGGATGAAATATTATTAAAATCACAACACTTCATTAAGAAATGGCTTCCCCAAAATGGTGCAGACCGCATTATTCATTTTGTGGGAGATGTGGTTTGTCGGGTTCAAACCCAGATTGTCCAGCTTGGTTCCCTTCTTAGTGGTAGGGCTGCCAATGAAATGAATATAGTCCTCGGATGAGACTAACAAAATAGTTCCACAGGTGCGTAAATAAACCCCTAACAAATTGGAATTCGAGGTAGAATAGGCGGAAACGCCACTGTCTGTCACACATGTCCCTAACAGCACGATGCCTGGCGTATGCTCGTCTTCGTTAACTCGGTTGGTGTAGAAACATAGGCCATTCAACATTTTTCATTTAGATATTCATTTCATATACAATTATATACACGTTTCTAAAATAAAATAAAAATAAGTAGTCTAATCCTTTTTGGGATGGATATAGCAGTGTGTTTGAACGAAAGAAGAATACACGCTTATAATACCCTACGTTTTTAAATATAATTTTGTTGTTGAAATAATCATAAACTTTCTTTGTATTTTATTGATCATGATATTCTATATATATTTCATTGCAAGGGTCGCCATAAAATTTTTACACTGCACACTTTACGTGGATGGTAAATATTTTATTCAGGTTTCAAGAAATCTTTATGAAACTAACATCCGGTAAAGCTGGTGATCGGCTTAGATTACAGTATTACAGTGATCCAACTTGTCAGATATTGGATCTTCTAGACTGAAATATTTCTACGAAGATTGTCTTTAAATACACGGGATACTATTTCTCATTTGTGTGGGAAGTATATTTTATGATTTGTGTTACATGCTGTGATAAATATAATTAAGAAATATCGATTGTTACAGATAAAGAGAGGTTACAAGGATTTGAGATAAGGCTGGGTTCTGGTGATCAGTGTAATGAAACAGGATTTATTTCAGCTGAATCATGTTATAAAGATACAGCATCAGTACAAGATGTATATACTATAGATAGATGTACTCAACAACCATCTACATCTTTATCAGCTAGAACAGTGTTTATCAAGGCTACCGATGTACTTACATTGTGTGAGGTTAAGATATATACAGGTCAGTCTCCTGGATTTACTTACAGGTTTATCTAACTTTATAAGTGAGAAAAGGCAAGTTTATTTTGTAAATTTCAAACTTGGTAATACATTAAAACAAAATACCATATTTCAGCGGTCTCGAGTAGAAAGATAACATAATTCTTTCCTGTTGAATATTTAGCTTAAACAAAAACGACAAGATACACAATTTAGATTTATCCTAGTACTCATTTAATTATAACTGTTAATCTCTGGGATATATCGTCCCACGCTCTACAGCAACATGAGATTAATTCACTTTGATAGATTAAAGTGTATGTAGTTATTTTCTGTTTATTGTAATATTGTAGCTCCATTGATTCATTATAGTAAATGCCTATACAGTAACCTTACACATAATACATGTACAGAATAAAAGATTATTCTTTCAGATTGTACAGATGATGATTGTCAATGTGATGATAACTGTCAGTCATGTAATGAAGCAACAGGTGTCTGTGACTCATGTAAACCTGGTTGGTTTGGTACTAACTGTCTACAGCAATGTTCTACATGTAAGACATGTGACAAATCACTTGGTACTTGTAATGAATGTATTGATGGTAGATATGGTACTAATAACTGTCAATCAACATGTATAATTACTAATTGTATGGGTAACTGTGATGAGAATACAGGAAAATGTACTAACTGTCAACAAGGTTACCATGGTGACAACTGCCAATCAAGTTGTAATGGTGGTTGCCTAAACAATTACTGTAATAAAGATACGGGCGACTGTAGTGATGGATGTAAACCAGGTTTTAGTGGTAGTAAATGTGAGTCATGTTCATCAGGTAGATATGGTACCAACTGTCAATCAACATGTATAATTACTAATTGTATAGGTAACTGTGATAGGAATACAGGAAAATGTACTAGCTGTAAACAAGGTTACCATGGTGACAACTGCCAATCAAGCTGTAATGGTGGTTGCCTAAACAATTACTGTAATAAAGATACGGGCGACTGTAGTGATGGATGTAAACCAGGTTTTAGTGGTAGTAAATGTGAGTCATGTTCATCAGGTAGATATGGTACCAACTGTCAATCAACATGTATAATTACTAATTGTATAGGTAACTGTGATAGGAATACAGGAAAATGTACTAGCTGTAAACAAGGTTACCATGGTGACAACTGCCAATCAAGCTGTAATGGTGGTTGCCTAAACAATTACTGTAATAAAGATACGGGCGAGTGTAGTGATGGATGTAAACCAGGTTTTAGAGGTAGTAAATGTGAGTCGTGTTCATTAGGTAGATATGGTACCAACTGTCAATCAACATGTATACTTACTAATTGTATAGGTAACTGTGATAGGAATACAGGAAAATGTACTAGCTGTAAACAAGGTTACCATGGTGACAACTGCCAATCAAGCTGTAATGATAGTTGCCTAAACAATTACTGTAATAAAGATACAGGCGACTGTAGGGATGGATGTATCAGAGGAAGATATTCACCAAACTGCCGATCAACATGTATAGTAACTAACTGTGTCGGTGTCGGTAACTGTGATAGGATTACAGGACACTGTTCTAGCTGTAAACAAGGTTATCATGGTGCCAACTGTCAACAAAACTGTAATGATGGTTGTACAAACAGTAACTGTAATAAAGATAGTGGTAACTGTACAGATGATTGTATCGGGGGAAGATTTTCACCAAACTGTGGATCCCAGTGTACAATTACCAACTGTGTCGGTAACTGTGATAGGATTACAGGACAATGTTCTAGCTGTAAACCTGGTTGGTATGGTACCAACTGTGAAACTAGATGTTCTAGTAATTGTACTGAAGAATGTAAACCAGGAATATTTGGTGATGATTGTAATAAACCATGTCCTGTTAACTGTCTTGATACTTGTACCAGGGACAAGGGTAAATGTAATAGTTGTAAACCCGATACAGTTGGTCTATATTGTAATTCTACATGTGGTACAGAATGTCTACCAATTACAGATGGGACACACGAAACATGCGATAGATATGGTAGATGTACTGAATGTATTGTAGGAAGATATGGTGATGGGTGTAATAAGAACTGTAGTACAACTTGTGATGGTAGATGTGACAGAACTAATGGTAGATGTACTGAATGTCTTATACGAAGATATGGCGATGGGTGTGATAAGAACTGTAGTACAACATGTGATGGTAGATGTGATAGAACTAGTGGTAAATGTACTGAATGTATTATAGGAAGATATGGTGAAAGATGTGATAAGATTTGTAGTACAACATGTGATGGAGTATCTGATAGAACTAGCGGTAACCCCCATTAGTTAATCCCTTTTATTCAAATTTGCTTATAACTTTTGTCGTTTCTAAAATAAAAAAGAAAACAGTTTGTACGATATATCTGTTGTGTATTGGCTTGGATTAAAAGTGGATTTTTGCTTAATGTATCATTAACTTTAAACAATGAAATTAAGGGCAATCCCAATTTCATGAGGTTTTATGACTGCTAATGTAGATGTTTATGTGTTTGATCATTTAAGATGATTGTAAAACAGAAGAAATGAGCCCAGTTGTAGGTGGTGTTATTGGTGCTATATTTGGTATAGTAATTACAGCGATAATTGGTGTTACAGTACATTGCTATATAGTTAAGGGGTAAGAAATAAAATTATATGGGGTGTAACGTCCATACGACACACACTATGTCATTTCGGCACGGACATATGGCTCAATTTCATTTCAATAATAGGGATGTTTGGCCATGGGAGATCCCGTAGAATACCCACGAGGTTGGACAGGCGACCCTACTATTTGTTAATTTTAAAATATATTTGTGTATTTTGATTTACAGGAAGCATTTATCTAAACCAGCCAGTGAATCACGTGGTTATAGATATAATAATCAACCTACTGTACATACACCAACAACACGAGGAGATAACTCTGATGATATTACTTATGATACTCTACAACAAGTTTCAACTCAACAAGATGAAGCAGTAAATCAATATCAAACATTAAATCCAGATCCTTCATATATTAACCTTGGTTTACAATGAAACAATAGTGTAGGGGGTGGTGATTTATGTATCCACGGATAGAACATGGTTATATAAATATCAGGCATATATGTAATGTAATGATCATAGATCTGGTTGTAATTTAGTTCAGATATTTTCTTTCCTTATAGTTTGTGACATCTGCCTAATCAAATTGAAGAGAAGATTATCATATAGCTATCATAGCAAAGAAAATAATTATTTTTCTTTTTAGTTCAAATGTGGTGAATGACTCCTGAAAAGGGCAAATTTACACATTTTCATGCAATTGACCTAAAATGCTCTATGGATCTCAATCAAACTTAGTAATTTCTTGGCCGGTTCCTATTTATTAATGCATAAGTAAAGATGATATGAACTAGATCTTCTCGAAATGTTGAAAAGCCATCCAGATTAATAGTCCAATGGTAGAGACTACACCTCTATATATTTGGAGGAAGATCCACGCCATACACTTAGACATTCTACATGGTCAATCTCATGATAAGAACTATGCTTGAAGATGCTTTAGTATAATTTTTAATGATTTTTTCAGATTCCCTTTTGATTGTCTGTGTTTTATAAGCTAAACGTATAGCAAGTATTATAAAATCGCTGATCGTTATTTGAGAGGATTGTGATTACTTGCCAACTACAGTATTATGAATATTGATTTCATTTCAATACTAATATAAACAGTTCATTGAATACTTGTTAAGTATAGAAGTACACTACATCAAAGATGTAAGATGTAATGTAATGTTAATGACATTTTAATTTACTATAATCCCCAAGTCTTTATAAAACGTTTATAGATAGGAAGTACCAGCTATCAATATGATTTATTTATTAATTATTTCATTTACGTTTTTTTCATGCTGTTGTAGATTATTAGATCATTACTTGAAGTAATTCCATATTATGTGAGTGTGCATTGATACATAAGACTTTTAGATCTATCCGGCTTAGTAGCGCAGATGGTATAAAAACAAGCTCCTGTGTACAAACTGGCATGCACATAAAAGAAATCTTCACGGTTGAAATTCGACGAAGAAATGTCACGGTTCATTAAAAAAAATCCGCCATAGCTCTCTACATAGCGCATGCATATCTTCGATAGACCGATATCGAATAATAAAATGAAAGTGGGTTTTACTTCCTACTTTTCTGCCTAAGTGAGTAAGATGATGGCTCGCTAACCTAGAGGTCGCGGGTTCGCTCTCGCTGTTGGCCGAGAAAGTTCATCGAGAGTTTCCTGCATGGTTTCCAATTGTCAGAGGTCCGGCAAAAATCCGACTAATGTACATTGTTTAAACGAATATGCCCGATAATCCGACATCACGCCATTTTAAGCCGACAATACGCGTAATTACGACATTTTTACCATATTTTTTAACTCTTGGATTGATCCAGATTCTTGGACTATTGGGAGCATTGTGCCAATTTATAATAAGAAAGGCGACCCCAGTTTACCGAAAACTATAACGATCTCAGCAGTCTTTGTACACTATTTACGTCCATTATAAATAATAGATTTAATAATTTTGCAGATACGAGCTCGGTTTAGAAAAGATTATTCCGTAACAGATTACGTATTTGCATTGTACATTTATTGAATTTACTAAAACCTTTAATCAGGTATGGAGAATAGGTCTCTGGTATAAAATAGTTCTGAAATCTGGTGTTGCTTCTAAATGTTTTAACGTTATGTATCAAGACATAAAGTCTTCTGTGAAATATAAAACTGTATTTATACGATCTCAAAACATTTTAATAAAAAAAGGGTGATCAAACAGAATATTATCAAAATGAACTATTACACCATTTAGAAATATCTGTACTTGTATGTTGATGATACTGTGTTGTATGCTGACAATGTAAATCATATGAACATTCGGTGAATATACTCTATATAAACTAAATGTACACATAAAAAAACAAGGTAGTGAGATTGGAATCCAGAGGTCAGTCAAATGCAACTTTAGAAACTTATCTGAACGTTAACAGAGAATTAAAAACCAGGCATCTAAAGCACTATGCTTCTTGTGTTTGGGGATCCATAATCTCAATCTGCCAAATGACTTTGTTTGATCCTACTATACTGCCGATATTTACGAAAGACGGGTAGGGACATTTCAACTTCAGAGTTAGTAGGCTTGCCTATCCAGTCCCCGGGTTATCTATGGGTCCTCCGGTTTCATCTCACAGCGAAAGACCCCTACGTGCAAGCGAATTATTGAAATATAATTGAACCATATGCCCCGAAATGAAATGAAATGAAATGGGGTTTAACGTCCTACTTTTCTGCACCTAACCTGGGCTAATGAAAAACGATCTTACGCCATACAGTGTGCTTTGCGGGAAATTTTGCCCGGGCAGTGGCGCTACGGCCTACTCTTATATCAAATTCCAACTAACGGCCAATGGATCTTTTATGTGCACGCCAATATGTACACGGGACCTCGGTTTTATGTCCCATCCGAATGACAAGACAGCTGTCCTTGTCGGGCCCTCCGTTCTGCATCACTGACAAGGTGAAACAACGCCGGATCGAACACCCGACCTCCAGGCTAGCGAGCCAGCGTTTATGTTACATGTATTTTTGTTGCTTTGTATGAATGTAATTTTTTGTAATTGCACGCTGCTCTTCGTGGGCGTTTTTATGCAATACATTTACTTTACTTTTTACCCACTTAGCCCACTCAGCCACGTGTTCACCCACCCCGAAATGACCTGGTTTGTGCCGAGTGTGCTGTGAATCATTATTCTTTATTACAACTTGGAAGTAAATGTAATAATACACATTGGAAATAACAGCAATCAAATGCAATGGAGTTTAACGCCATACTGTTCTTTCTTGAGGTTTATGGTGGCAATTTGTCCTGAACAGCGGAGCTACGACCAATTTAACGAATTCAATCAGGGATCTTTTACGTATGCACCAGTACCAGTACCTACATATGTAAAAGTTAAAGTACTAGCTTGTCTTAGATTCGTTTTATTAATTATGGCATCCCAGTAAGAAGGGGGGGGGGGGTATGCGAGTCCTTGATCCTGATGGTCGATAGGCCAATGGATTAATCGGGCGTCAGTGTTCTATACCAGGACCATACTTCATCTGGCATTAAATTTGGATGGGTATGATAAGTTAAAACCTTATTATTTTGCAATACAGGAGCAATTGGCGGATTTACGTGACTCTGGATATATAGCATTCATCTAGACTGTTTGCGATACTGTTTTATGCCAATTCTCCTACTGGAACTAGTAGTCTGGACGCTCAGTATGGGGGGTGGGGCATCAAATGGGCACAAATCCAGACCCAACTTATAGAGTAAAATTCTGCGTAGAAGATGATGCCGAGTGGTAACCAGTCCGTCGTTGGGAGCGTGTTCGAGATATTGGCAGTCAAAGTCAAATGATTTCATTTGCACTGAAACTGAATGCGCAGTCAGTCTTGTATCATGAAAATAAGCTAAAAATGATCGAAAGTAATCACCCTTTCTATAAAAATGTAAACTTGCTAAATTGTTCTTTGTGATCCTGGAGGTTAAAAGGTCAAATTTTCCGTTTAGCACTAGGAAGATTTACAGCAATAAATGTCAGCGTGAAATATAAAAAATAAAGCGAAACCTGATCTAATTAATAGTAGGAACAATTAAAATTTATCTTTAGGTGGTCTTAGCACTGTACATTTACTTTTGTACGTCGAAAAAGACTATTCGAAATTGTACATAATATACGTAATAGTTATTTAAATGTAAACCCCCACATTTGGATCCCAATTCATTATCATTTACCTCAATAACAAACTTGGATTAGGGAAGAAAATTCAAAGCTTCTCTAGTAATCTACCGTTTACGCACCCATATCCAATCTTAAGCAGGGTTTCTAGAGAATCGCCAAAAATGTGCTTCAATCATGACCCCTCGACCCCCCCCCCCCTTAAATCCATACATGTACATATAGGTGTTTTAAATGACAATTAGGGATCTTACTACATGTTCTGGCGGTAGTGGTTTTTTAAAACATTTAAAACCTGTAAATTACTAATTGAACAGTTATTAAAAGGATTACAATCCCTGTATCTAAAGCTTTCAAATGAAACAGATTATTCCTGTATTATGTATATTGCCAAAATAAGCATAACACAATATATAAAAATAAAAAAGCTAAAAATTATCAGGAGATCGCAATGCAGGATATGCCCACATGGACAGAGAACGAGCTAAAAAAAAAAAATAATGTGATTTTTTTGTACAGCCAGGGGCCATACTCCAGGAGGTTACGATCCGGTGTGCGTATAGAACGCAACCAACGTCCACGTGAAAAAGCCGGCGTATAAAAAGGAAAATTACATCTGTTAAGATCTAGACACTGCTGTAAACAGTGAAGTGAAAACCACTTTTGGTTTAGTTCTTGATTATTTGTCTTGCATGTAGATGGAAATTATTAAAATTGATACGTGCGCACGCTGTATCATACGGCCTACCGTTGAGTCAACTGGTGTGGTTTCGAATCCCCTTTTGTACGTGGCAAGGGGAATTCGGGGTCGCCTTCCAGCATCGTGTGTTTTCTCCGGGTACTCCAGTCCTCCCAATGCTAAAGATCCCTACGCGCAAGCGAATTGTTGAAATAAAATTAAACCATATGTTAATCCTAAAATGACCTAGTTTGTGTCGAGTGGACGTTAAATAAACCCCATCCCCCCTCCCTCTCTCTCTCTCTCTCTCTCTCTCTCTCTCTCTCTCTCTCTTCGTCAAATAGTTGTTTAAGCTCATTCATTTTAATTTTTCACGTGATGTTCTGGCCATCTGACCGTATTGCTATCACGTGATACTATGAACTATGAAGTCGGAACTTGGAACTTGGAACACGGAACACTAATTTGGAAGTTGGAATGTCCCTGTCGGTCTTTCGTAGATACCTGTACTAAGTGTATTTATAAACTATAAATATTGATAACAAATTGCTTTATTTAAAGTTCCAATTTCACTTTTTCTAAGAAAGTCAAAATATAATTATTTCTATGTTTTTTGCTCAAAAGGTTGTCAACTCACTATTATACGATCATGGACAAAATTTTGGGGGGGTTAGAAAGGGCGACACTGGTTGATTGAGGAAATAGTTACTCAATTACCTCCCTTGTTTTCCCATTCTTCTTCATGGATGGCCATCTTCAAACGTTTGAATTTGAAGTTGAAAATGATATTTTTGCCAATTTCTCAACTGGCAATAGTGAATTATAGGATTAATAGGATTATTCTTTAACAAGGTAGGACTGTTTATAGGTTCAATCTATTTTGCGGCTTTATTTTAATAAATTTTAAAAATATAACTTAAAAAAATGCTATTGGAACTTTAAGCTATTATCACAATCTTACACACACGTGGCTACTGATAAAATGGAGAATGAAACATGGAACATGGAAGTTGGAAGTCGGAAGTAGGAACATGGAAGTTGGAACTTAGAAGTTTGCAGTCGGAACTTTGAAGTTGGAATGTCCCTCCCCGTCTTCCGTAGACTGTACGCCTGTGAAATATGGGAATTTGGGGATTTATCCCTAATAGAAACTTTCCATAACCACGTTTTAAGAAATTTAATGAAAGTTTAAAAAAGAGATACTCCTGTGAAACTGACTGATACTCTTTTTATTAACCATAAACTCCCGATAAAAGTTGGAGGTATGGATGAATGTAGATTTTGAACAAAGAATGTATCCTTTATGTGAATTAAAGACAGTCGGCGATGAATATCACATGGTATTACAGAACGTGAAAACTCTATATCCATATATAATATATATTAACGTAGATAAAGTACAGGTACTTCTTTGTTTACGGTAGATAAATGCATAAATAAATAAAAAAATACGTCCAGTGTACATCATTCTGACATACATTAACTATAAAGCTAGCTTTCTGCCTTTTATGGCCGTCTTCAGATATTAATAATGTATACAAAAATAATAGATTTCCATGACAATGGATTATAAATGATATTGGATAACATACAACAAAATGTTTCAAGTATAATACATAAGATGACATTAATCTACATAGTCTTCTTCGTATAGCTTGACAATGGTTAATTCAAGAATAATGAGATGAAAAGACGTTCGTACATTATACAAGACCTAATTTTATTAAATATAATAAACATACAATCAATAACTATGAAATTAGAGGAATTAAAAACCTCCATCTTGTAAATAACCCATATCGGGTCGTTGTTCTTAAGACATTTGTAGCACTCGTCCAATTTATAGATAAGGAATAGAGAAATAAGATGGCATTATATTTAATTAATTAATATCTTTGACAAGTTAATAGATTCGCATGTATGTAGTGTATACTTAAATCAACTAACACATGAGTGACAGGTGGTTACATAAAAAGAGTTATGATTTGATAAACATTAGCAGACACTTGCACGATTCCGTGGCACGCATTGGCACGACTCGAGTCGACACGACACCGTCCCAATTGCGCAAACTCGTCGTGCCAATGAAGGAAGTGCGTAAACAATGTGTGAACTCGTCGTGCCAGTTCGTGTCAATGTGCACACTGATGGGCACGAAAAAATCGTGACCAAAAGTCGTGCAAGTGTCAGCCTGGCTTAAGAATATCATGTATTACATCTGATAGGAAATTTACCTACTGTGTCATTTGGCTTAATTTAACCAATCATTTTATAACTATTCTGGTTAGTTCTATGTTAGAATTTATATCTAGAATATTTCATTAAATACTTTGATTTTAAAAAGGAAAGTCATCAAATTGAATTATGTATGTATGTATGTAAAATCTGAGGACAATAATTATTCTATTCCTTCAAAACATTGTGTGTGTGTGCTATTGAAAGGTGACTGTAGCCAAGGGTTAAATGTTAAGTAATTCTAATGACATGTTAATTTATTATAATACCTTATTGTTTATAAAACTGTTATAGATATAAAGTAACTGACAATATGGTCTGTCCGGTGAACGTGCCAGTTGTATGATTAATCTATTAGTTGTTTTATTTACCATTGTTTTATTTCTTATATCGTTCATTATTACATCAATGCTTATTTATCTCAACACTTGATAGTGATTAGAAGTAATTCCATATAAATATGTGATTCTACTTGATACGTCAGTCATTTAGGTCTATCCCACCTAGTAGCATAAGGTACTAGTCGGTTATCCGCGGTCCTGTAAGTGCATATGTAGATAATTCCTATTATAAGTTTCCAGTATTAAAGATTTGAAGAACCATTCTAGACTCTTACAATATCTGACGGACCTCGCGGTCACAATATCGTTAATTGCACATGTTCATGGTCATGAACACGCACGGCTATATAAGGGCTATAAAAGAAACTATATTAAAGCTTTAAGGCAGACTCATTAGACTAGACTCCAGGGAGATTACCATCTAAGTGCCTAGACAGCAGCTTGATTCCAGAAGGAAAACATGTAGCAATTTCTATCAGCAGATTCGCTTATATCGAGTCTTGCTAGCTAGGGTTGAGAATGACTTTAGTACTGTAATCTATACTATGCTTGTATCTACCTGTATGTATCCGGTTATGCTACATGTATATAAAATGCAGAAACGAACTGTTGCATTGTTATTCCTGGTAAGACAAACGTCTTAAGAAAACAGTAAGAAGCAATACACAACGTGAAGGACAAGACAAAGACGACAAGTGAAAATACTAGACAATCACAAGGCTACTAAAGGCCCGTGGTACTATATGAAGAGTTCATGCAAAAACAGACAGTCCATTTTTGTTGTTTTGTTTAAAATGAATTTTCTTTTTTCATGTTTTCTAGGCCAAACCTAATTATTATTAACTAGTGTTTTCTAAATTAATTTAAATAAAGTAAATAACAGGTTAATTTGAAAAAAAATGAAACTTTTATAGAAAAATGAAATTATGAGGGTTTTTATTATGTTTCACTCCAAAAACAGACATCTCAACTATTTTGCTTTGTGAATACAAATAACAGGTGAGTATGAGGAGTGTGCTATCAGGGAAATTTTGACCGGACAGCAGCGCTAAGGCTAAGGCCTACTCTGATATGGAATTCCAACTGCAAATGGATCTTCTACGTGCACGTTAATCTATACGCGGGACATCGTTTTTTTTTTTTGCATCATCCAAATGACCAGATAGCTGCACAGAATTCTCAAGTATTTTGCTTTGTGAATACAAATTTATAACAGGCGGTTATGCAAAATGTGCTATGAGGGAAATTTTGACCGGACAGCTGCGCTAAGGCCTTATTTTAGGCCTATATGGAATTCCAACTGCAAAGGAATCTTCTACGTGCACGTCAATGTATACATGTGGCCTTGCTTTTTTCTCCTCATCAAAACAACTGAACCCAATATCCAACAATTTCATGGCCACTATTCATACCAAATGTCATTGAATTATTATGTTTGTATTGTAAACCCTGAATTTTTTGTGGGTCCAATGAGGGTTTGACACATGTAAATAAAATCTTGAAGACATTTTTGCTGTAAAGCATTTTCGATTAACCTATCTATGAAAACGAGAAATTCCTGCGAATTTTAGGGCCACGAAAATTTCAGGGTTTACAGTCGTATTACTCGTATATCACAAATAAAAAGTCACAGTGCAATCAATTTTTTGAAAAATCCCATTTATTTCATTCTCTGACACTAACAGTCCTTGAATGGCGGTATGGTATGGTACACATCGATCACAAAGAAAAGTTGCCCATCTTCGTCGCTCTCTTCAAGATCCTGTCGACCGACAGATTGACGACCAACATGAGCGAAGGCTTCTTCAAAGAATCCAAGAATCTACGGACTGGGTCAGAGACGCCAATCTTAGTCTGTTTACGACCCCTGGGTGATAGGGTCACTAGTTCGTCTTATTCATAAAAAGTTGTCATCTTGTTTGGTAAAGAACACGCCTATTTTTGCTAAGAATGTCAATTTAACCAAGAATTCATGGGCGCCGCCATGATGGAATGACGTCAGTGCAGCGTGATCGCATTCTGGGACATGATTGGCTAAAATGGAGTTGTAGCTATTTGCAGTAAAATAGTATCGGAAAATGTCGGTTTTTGATATAAAATGTTGAATAACATTGGGTTTTTCATTGGAGATGCCGACTTTTGCCAAAAAGTAAATCGGCAGCATCGATAGATGGCATTGTGATCTGTCTGCTGGTAGGCATGGTTTTATTTTCACCGAAATGGCGTTTGTCGGTTTTTGCGCTTGAACTCTTCACATATTCTCAATATATACCTTAATCACATGCTGGAGAATAATTCTTAACTATTATGCAGAGTGCAGATATTGTTAGGGGAATTTAACATCTAAAAGGATATAAAATATCCTTATATTATAAGGAATCGCCTACGACTCTTTTGATATCACCAAACCCTTTCTTACACGCATAAATACATAATTGACAAATCAAATTCATGTTAACAATATCTTCTAGGAGATATCATTCAGTAGAACATGACAGTTATCATACAAATGATATCTACTGCAGAATGTGTTATTGTGTGATAAAAAGGATATTTTTTATAATACATGATATTGTTGATATACTAATAAACGGTTAATTGAACACTTTTCACAGAAATCATCAAATTTTCAAAACATGTACGAATCTACTTTTTACGTATAAATATTTTATTAAAATAAGCAGTGTGTCTCTTCGTCAGTAATGTTCCAATTCACAATTCTATATATATCCGTAGTAATGTACAAATAATGTACGACTGTATAATTTACATGTAAATATCTTATTAAATAAGAAGCGTCTATGTTTGTCAGTAGTGTTTTAAGACACAATTCTATGTCTATGTAGTAATGTAACTCATTACGATGCAAATAAAGTACACCTGTCTTGAAGGACCGTTAGTATATTACAATGAAATATGCCTGTTAACTTTTATATTTACCTAAATTCAATATGTGTGTAAGGATGTAAAACAGATTCTTCAGCTGTATGAACTCCTAACATAGGCCGTTAAACCAGGTGTTCTAGGCATAATATCCCATCTTGGAATATCTTTCTACACTTTATATTTATTTTTTAGTGTAGTGAATGTTGACAAATGTAGGATTAGAACTTTTCAGCCAGCCCCCGTAAATATATTTTTTTAGCACACCATACGAATTAGTTAACTCGGAACAACTGATTAATGTGCAAATTAATTGTCGACGGGGTTAATGTAAATGAATTGAAGACTAAAGTCAACAAATTCTATAATACAATTCTAGTCACTAATAATGTTTTGTTTCCTAGGTTACTTGAAGAATGTATCAGTTGTCAGAGAAAAATAAAACGTAACTTTTTCTCGTATTTACTAGATCTTTTGTCTTGAATTTTAGAAGACGAAGCTACGGGATAGAAATAATGTAGTCATTAGTCCAATGGCAGTGGTTTAGATATAGAAGTAAACTAGAGTGAGGTTGGGAGTGGATGACTGTATCATAAGGTCTGCCATTTTTGGTCAACGAGCGTGATTTCGATTTCCCGGTTATACGTCGCTTGGTCTTCTTCGTGTCCTCCGATTTTCTCCAACGGCTAAAGGCTCCTATGACAGTCCCGTGTAGACGTTAAACCCTATCTTCAGTCTCTATTGACAGTGGTTTAAAAACAGAAGTAATTAATTGTTATCTGTACCCACATTATCCGAATATATACCTTCCTTGTTCTCATAATATACGTAGCTCTTGTCATACGTATACAAACAATAATTCAACCTTGACAAAAGTTGTTGGTTTTTTTTGAGGTTGTGATTATATTTCTTCCTGGTTGCAATGTAAAGGCTATAGTGGTTTGATATGAAATTAGTCCTTTGAACATAGGTGGTAAGATGGTGTCCAGGTTTACTCTGTGTGTTATCATTTTATTATTTCAAGTGTTTCAGATAAAGGGTATGTTTTAATTTAATATACGTAATTTATGTCTTGCCTTCTTGTATATAGAACGTGGTTTTAAAATTTCAATGTTTACGTATATGAATATATAAGAGCGTCCTTTACGCCTCATACGCTTCTGTCCATGGATAGATTTTTCATGTTTATTTGATTGATTTATTGAAATATGCAGTATAATTAAGTTTATTTATTATGTTGTGGTGGGGTTAGGGTGGACTGATATCTCTTATATATAATTTATGCGTGTTTTAAATTCTTCATTAAGTAGAGAATAAGGGGGGGGGGGGGGTCATCTTACAATAAAAATTGTATAAAACCTGCCCCAATTCTAATAATCAACCTCTAACAATATCTACTCCATCACATTTCTGTGTCAAATTACTGCTCTATGGTGCTTATAACCAAAACTATAAACATATTTGCTTATAGTTAGTGTACGACTACCCACATGTCATAAACTATTATGTTTAGCCAATAAACAGCAGGTCTATTATATTCACAACAAATGCTTTGTATTGATACTGTATAGGTATATTGAGAACTGGGTGTGACGTTTATTTTATCTAACGTTAGTTAAAGCGAGAATATCACATTTTCTATAAGAAAGTCAAAACATAGTTATTTCTATGTCTTTTGCTAAATAGGTTTACTCACTATTATACGATCATAGGTATCATTCTCGCGCTTAACACCGGAAATAATAACATAAGTGCCTCCCTTGGAATAGCTATTTTCAAACGTTTGAATTTGAAGTTGAAAATGATATTATTGCTAATTTCGCAACTGGCAATGGTGCATTTTATTGAGAACTGGGTGTGACGTTTATTTTATCTAAACGTTAGTTAAAGCGAGAATTTCATAGTTTCTAAGAAAGTCAAAACATAGTTATTTCTATGGTATCATTCTCACGCTTAACACCGGAAATAATAACACAAGTGCCTGCCTTGGAATAGCTATTTTCAATCGTTAGAATTTAAAGTTGAAAATGATAATATTGCCAATTTCTCTACTGGAAATAGTGCATTTTAGGATTAATAGAATTATTCTTTAACAAGTTAGGACTATTTATAGATACATGTAACATTTATTTTAATACATTTTAAAATATAACTTCAAAATATGAAATTCTCGTCCTCAAACAGAGCACACCAGAAACATACAACATAATTTATGGCAAATCAGAATAAAAGTCCGTCGTCAAGTACAGGAATAGTATTGCTTATTTTCAGAATGATATCAGGAGTGTTAAAGGGGGTTAAACGATTTCTATATAGATCGATCTAATTATCAAATTTCAGTTAGAAGAATTACTAAATCCGGTATCTTCAATTTTAAATTGATGCGATATACGAGATATATGTCATAGTGTTGATGAGCGAAAACTTTTATATTCCTCTGTCTTTATTTTTAAATGTAAATATATCATGAATTTTACTGGTTTGAATAATGTTTATAGAAATCACCAAAATGTATTAAAAAAACAACCAACCAAAAATCTTATATTTATTGTAGTGTTTATATAAACAGTTATTTTATAAATACCTCATAAAAAGGTCATTTATACACTTTGTTAATAAAAAATATATGGTATCTATTACTCTGTAAGACTATATACTGTGTATTGAAAGACTGATTGTCATAAGTTGGTAGTTGTTGGTAGTGACGTAATTCATTTATATTAATCTTGCATCCTCACTTTAACCCCCCAACTTCAGCGGGGGGGGGGGGGGAATTATTTTTAAAAATATGTTCATGCATTGGTATGTATGGTAATTACAACTTTTTGAGAGTCCCTTAAAATCCATACTTAAAGCCACAATAACACTCTTGTTGTAACTGAATAATATGTCCCAATCTTCCTTCTGGTCTACAAATCGTATTATTTTAGAATATTCCAATTAAATGATGATATAAATTTCATCTTAACAATAACACACCTATTTTAAAAAAATTGGAAAAATTCAACCAATTGATTTGAAAAGTCTAACGTAAACCTTTTCAAATGTGACTTGGATTTTAAAATATTTTCGAACCCTCTGGACAAGTAAAATAGGTTGTAATGGATAATTTACACAACAGATAGGACACTTAAACATCTAGTACTTAGAATAAGGGTATTATTTATTTTCTGGAGCTACCAAGCCAGCAAGAATGTTATTGTCCCTTTAACACCACCCTTATTAATAATACAGATTTTGTTTTAATATTGCAGCCCAAATTAAAAATGTAGCATTAAATAAACCTACCAATCAGAGTTCTACAGGTTATGGAGGTGTATCATCTAGAGCTGTAGATGGTAATACTAATAGTGATTATGATTCAGGATCGTGTACCCATACACAACAACGTCCACCTACTTGGTTATGTGTTGATTTACAAGACGACTTCAATATCACCAACATCAAACTGTATAACAGAAACAGCGGTAAGTATACGATATTACCATATATAACAGATTCGACGGTAGTACGTATACAATATCATCAATATTAACATATATAAGAGAATCACCGATCATTATCAACAAAATTAATCTTTATGTCAGAAATACACCTTTTTACTTGTTCACTTTTTGATTTTCGCTTTAAAGATAGATTGCCAGGCAACGAAACATACGCAGCTAAATCGTCCGAACAGTCAACAAGTAATTATCAAAAATCATTAGGATTTGTTTGGTTTTTATAAAGTTCTGCCACATGCTAAAGTTTAGTATACGAAACCTTTAATATTATGGATTTAGCTGTACAATTATCAAAATTCATTGAAAATCAATATACTTGTTTGTCTCAAGACCTTAAACTCTGTTTCAAGTTTCATCAAAATCGAATTGAAATTGTGACCTCTACAGGGTCCACAAATTTGGTATACAATATTGTTACACTATTCGCGTACAAACGGCGGCCATTTTATCCGGCAATTTTGGTCCGATTTTCACGAAATTCCAACTCAGCCTTCATTACGGTGTAACGGTCATGTAATTAAATGATTTTATTTAATCGGATAATAATTGCGACCACAGGCCATAAAAGGCGATTTTTCGGACAATCAGGAAGTTACAATCCGATATGCGCAAATATGGAAAGGAACCAAGTTCTTTGAGTTATAGACATGCATTTCAAGTTTCATCAAATTTGGTTCAAAATTGTGACCTCTACAGTGTTCACAGGTCACAACCTTGACAACCTTGACATACCATATTTTTACACTTTTCGCGTACAAGCGTAGCCACTTTGTCCGTCAATTGTTGGCCGATGTAACGGGGATATAATCAGACGGTTTATTAAATCGGATAATAATTTTGGCCTCACGAGCGACCACAAGCTAAAAAAAAGGCGTTTTTCGTACAATCGGGGGCCATAATTCAGGATGTTACGATCCCATATGCGCAAATATCGAAAAGAACCAAGATCCTTGAGTTATAGACATGCATTTCAAGTTTCATCAAATTCGGTTCACAATTATGACCTCTACGGTGTTCACAACCTTAAAATTCCATATTTTTACACTTTTCGCGTCAATTATTGTCCGATTTTTACGAAATTCGAACACAACCTTCTTTACGGTGTAACAGTGATATAATCAGACGGCTTTTTTTGGCCTCAAGAGGAACCACAAGCTACGAAAGCCGATTTTTCGTACAATCGGAGCCATAATTCAGGAAGTTACGATCCGATATGCGCAAATATCAAAAGGAATCAAGATCGTTGAGTTATCAACATGCATTTCAAGTTTCATCAAAATCGGTTCAAATTTGTGACCTCTACAGTGTTCACAAGCTAAAAACGTGATTTTTTGTTCAATCAAGTGGCATGATCCACGAAGTTACAGTCCGATACATGCCAATATCGAAAGGAACCGAGATCTTAGGGTGATAAACCTATATTTCAAGTTTCATTGAAACTGGATAAAAAATTGTGACCTGTTGACTGTTCACAAACAATTGTGGACGGCCGGACGTACGGACGGGGGCGACGACAATATACGTCTACATGAAAATGTGGACGTATAAAAACGCATTGACAATTAGAATGTTGTAACATGATTTTATTTATTTATAAACCAAAGTGACCAATAGCATGATTTAGAATGATATTGTTCATTTTACCTTCACCAACTTCCTTTAGCATGATATAACATATCGACCGTTTTGCCATCATTTTATACTTTATAATAACTTTTACATTATATTGGTCATTTTACCTTCACGTATTTCACACTGTATTTCTTTTGTTTCTAAACATCACAATCACCAATAGCCTAGGGATGAAATATTATTAAAATCACAACACTTCATTAAGAAATGGCTTCCCCAAAATGGTGCAGACCGCATTATTCATTTTGTGGGAGATGTGGTTTGTCAGGTTTAAATCCAGATTGTCCAGCTTGGTTCCCTTCTTAGTGGTAGGGCTGCCAATGAAATGAATATAGTCCTCGGATGAGACTAACAAAATAGTTCCACAGGTGCGTAAATAAACCCCTAACAAATTGGAATTCGAGGTAGAATAGGCGGAAACGCCACTGTCTGTCACACATGTCCCTAACAGCACGATACCTGGCGTATGCTCGTCTTCGTTAACTCGGTTGGTGTAGAAACATAGGACATTCAACATTTTTCATTTAGATATTCATTTCATATACAATTATATACACGTTTCTAAAATAAAATAAAAATAAGTAGTCTAATCCTTTTTGGGATGGATATAGCAGTGTGTTTGAACGAAAGAAGAATACACGCTTATAATACCCTACGTTTTTAAATATAATTTTGTTGTTGAAATAATCATAAACTTTCTTTGTATTTTATTGATCATGATATTCTATATATATTTCATTGCAAGGGTCGCCATAAATTTTTTACACTGCACACTTTACGTGGATGGTAAATATTTTATTCAGGTTTCAAGAAATCTTTATGAAACTAACATCCGGTAAAGCTGGTGATCGGCTTAGATTACAGTATTACAGTGATCCAACTTGTCAGATATTGGATCTTCTAGACTGAAATATTTCTACGAAGATTGTCTTTAAATACACGGGATACTATTTCTCATTTGTGTGGGAAGTATATTTTATGATTTGTGTTACATGCTGTGATAAATATAATTAAGAAATATCGATTGTTACAGATAAAGAGAGGTTACAAGGATTTGAGATAAGGCTGGGTTCTGGTGATCAGTGTAATGAAACAGGATTTATTTCAGCTGAATCATGTTATAAAGATACAGCATCAGTACAAGATGTATATACTATAGATAGATGTACTCAACAACCATCTACATCTTTATCAGCTAGAACAGTGTTTATCAAGGCTACCGATGTACTTACATTGTGTGAGGTTAAGATATATACAGGTCAGTCTCCTGGATTTACTTACAGGTTTATCTAACTTTATAAGTGAGAAAAGGCAAGTTTATTTTGTAAATTTCAAACTTGGTAATACATTAAAACAAAATACTATATTTTAGCGGTCTCGAGTAGAAAGATAACATAATTCTTTCCTGTTGAATATTTAGCTTAAACAAAAACGACAAGATACACAATTTAGATTTATCCTAGTACTCATTTAATTATAACTGTTAATCTCTGGGATATATCGTCCCACGCTCTACAGCAACATGAGATTAATTCACTTTGATAGATTAAAGTGTATGTAGTTATTTTCTGTTTATTGTAATATTGTAGCTCTATTGATTCATTATAGTAAATGCCTATACAGTAACCTTACACATAATACATGTACAGAATAAAAGATTATTCTTTCAGATTGTACAGATGATGATTGTCAATGTGATGATAACTGTCAGTCATGTAATGAAACAA
This sequence comes from Patella depressa, assembly GCA_948474765.1. Lineage (NCBI taxonomy): Eukaryota > Metazoa > Mollusca > Gastropoda > Patellidae > Patella > Patella depressa. Next base: position 20,513,545 of record OX419716.1, read on the forward strand.
CAGGTGTCTGTGACTCATGTAAACCTGGTTGGTTTGGTACTAACTGTCTACAGCAATGTTCTACATGTAAGACATGTGACAAATCACTTGGTACTTGTAATGAATGTATTGATGGTAGATATGGTACTAATAACTGTCAATCAACATGTATAATTACTAATTGTATGGGTAACTGTGATGAGAATACAGGAAAATGTACTAACTGTGAACAAGGTTACCATGGTGACAACTGCCAATCAAGTTGTAATGGTGGTTGCCTAAACAATTACTGTAATAAAGATACGGGCGACTGTAGTGATGGATGTAAACCAGGTTTTAGTGGTAGTAAATGTGAGTCATGTTCATCAGGTAGATATGGTACCAACTGTCAATCAACATGTATAATTACTAATTGTATAGGTAACTGTGATAGGAATACAGGAAAATGTACTAGCTGTAAACAAGGTTACCATGGTGACAACTGCCAATCAAGCTGTAATGGTGGTTGCCTAAACAATTACTGTAATAAAGATACGGGCGACTGTAGTGATGGATGTAAACCAGGTTTTAGTGGTAGTAAATGTGAGTCATGTTCATCAGGTAGATATGGTACCAACTGTCAATCAACATGTATAATTACTAATTGTATAGGTAACTGTGATAGGAATACAGGAAAATGTACTAGCTGTAAACAAGGTTACCATGGTGACAACTGCCAATCAAGCTGTAATGGTGGTTGCCTAAACAATTACTGTAATAAAGATACGGGCGACTGTAGTGATGGATGTAAACCAGGTTTTAGTGGTAGTAAATGTGAGTCATGTTCATCAGGTAGATATGGTACCAACTGTCAATCAACATGTATAATTACTAATTGTATAGGTAACTGTGATAGGAATACAGGAAAATGTACTAGCTGTAAACAAGGTTACCATGGTGACAACTGCCAATCAAGCTGTAATGGTGGTTGCCTAAACAATTACTGTAATAAAGATACGGGCGACTGTAGTGATGGATGTAAACCAGGTTTTAGTGGTAGTAAATGTGAGTCATGTTCATCAGGTAGATATGGTACCAACTGTCAATCAACATGTATAATTACTAATTGTATGGATAACTGTGATAGGAATACAGGAAAATGTACTAGCTGTAAACAAGGTTACCATGGTGACAACTGCCAATCAAGCTGTAATGATGGTTGCCTAAACAATTTCTGTAATAAAGATACGGGCGACTGTAGGGATGGATGTAAAGCAGGTTTTAGAGGTAGTAAATGTGAGTCGTGTTCATTAGGTAGACATGGTACCAACTGTCAATCAACATGTATACTTACTAATTGTATGGATAACTGTGATAGGAATACAGGAAAATGTACTAGCTGTAAACAAGGTTACCATGGTGACAACTGCCAATCAAGCTGTAATGATGGTTGCCTAAACAATTTCTGTAATAAAGATACGGGCGACTGTAGGGATGGATGTAAAGCAGGTTTTAGAGGTAGTAAATGTGAGTCGTGTTCATTAGGTAGACATGGTACCAACTGTCAATCAACATGTATACTTACTAATTGTATAGGTAACTGTGATAGGAATACAGGAAAATGTACTAGCTGTAAACAAGGTTACCATGGTGACAACTGCCAATCAAGCTGTAATGATGGTTGCCTAAACAATTACTGTAATAAAGATACAGGCGACTGTAGGGATGGATGTATCAGAGGAAGATATTCACCAAACTGCCGATCAACATGTATAGTAACTAACTGTGTCGGTGTTGGTAACTGTGATAGGATTACAGGACACTGTTCTAGCTGTAAACAAGGTTATTATGGTGCCAACTGTCAACAAAACTGTAATGATGGTTGTACAAACAGTAACTGTAATAAAGATAGTGGTAACTGTACAGATGATTGTATCGGGGGAAGATTTTCACCAAACTGTGGATCCCAGTGTACAATTACCAACTGTGTCGGTAACTGTGATAGGATTACAGGACAATGTTCTAGCTGTAAACCTGGTTGGTATGGTACCAACTGTGAAACTAGATGTTCTAGTAATTGTACTGACGAATGTAATAAATCAACAGGTAGATGTACAGAATGTAAAGCGGGAATATTTGGTGATGATTGTAATAAACCATGTCCTATTAACTGTTTTGGTAATTGCACCAGGGACGAAGGTAAATGTGATGGTTGTAAACCTAATACAGTTGGTCTATATTGTAATTCTACATGTGGTGGTGAATGTCTACCAATTACAGATGGGGCACGCGAAACATGTGATAGAGATGGTAGATGTACTGAATGTACTGTTGGAAGATATACTGATGGGTGTGATAAGAACTGTAGTACCGCATGTGATGGTACATGTGATAGAACTAATGGTACATGTAGTTTATGTATTAAAGGATACAGTGGAGACACCTGTGATAAAGACTGTAATGAAAATTGTACTATTTGTGATCAAGATGATATCAACAACTGTTCACAATGTAAAGATGGAAGATGGGGAACATCATGTAATTACCAATGTAGTTCTAACTGTAAGAATGGTTCCTGTTATCAGGAGAATGGAGACTGTTTGGCTGGTTGTGTGGAGGGTAAAATGGGAATGAATTGCTCAGACAGTAAGATATAATTATATACAATTTGTATTTACTCTTTCATAGATGTAACCTTGACATGAAGATTAAATAGTTCTGCCGATACTTGTTTCAAGGTGTCTTTTGAACTCTAATGCAATCTTCTTCATTAGTACTTTCATCTGTTGACAAAACAAAGGATCAGATTTAGAACTTGTAGTACCACCAATCATAAAATAATTCCTCTTCTTAGTTGCGAATGTTTGAAACGCTTATAAAGTTTGCTGATCTTGGTCCAAGTTTGTATTGTACGTGAAACTGTTCTCGAAAATTAGCAACTGTATTATAATTTCCTTTTATGAAGGATGTTATTTTCTCAGCATGAGTAGTCTATTTTTATAAATTCGTACCGAGTGAACTCCATCTATCAAAATCATCTGTTTCATAAACAGTTGTAAAGTGAAATTTAGAAAAAAATAATATAACATCTGTACCAATGCCTGTAATATACCTTGCCAGTATATACCTTGCATGTATGCACAGTGTAATTAATTTCAGATTGTACTTGGGGATTTTATGGCGAGAATTGTATCAGCAACTGTGGGAATTGTGCTCAGAATACGACATGTGAGATAACCAGGGGAAGTTGTGGTTTAGTTGGATGTGCAGAAGGTTATACGGGGGATACTTGTCATGCTATTAAGCGTAAGATATATATTCACATTGATTTAAAATCAAAGTAGCCATGCATGCCAGACATATACAGCGGATTGTTTCATCTAAGATCGAGGCTATATGGGTTAATGGTGTCATATAGGACAGGCGAAGGCGTAGACTTACCGCCATTGTCACTTCTGGCAAGATAAACTATAATAACTCTCCTCTAGTTCAAACAAATTCCTTTCTTGTAAATTTTGCTTTAAACTGATGTAAATGAATAATAATAAGCAACTAAATATTCTTTCACAAATTCATCACAAATCTTAGAAAGTGAAATGTTCCCAAATGCTCGAAAGTAAATTATTTTTTACTTGTTTTTTTTTTTATATTGTATATGAAAATATTCTTAAGACACACTTTTGTAGTTTTGTTATGCAGTGCTGGAAATAATTTATAAACAAAGAATCAGGAGTGATTACGTCCTCAACCAAGTGATGTAACTTTATACCTGTAGTTGTGTTTGGATATAAAAGAAACGTTTTATCTTCTTATGTATAGTTACACCATCAATAAAACAAAAGTTTGTTGGAAAGTAATTTAGGCCAACGATGAAATACGAGCTTTCATTTTTTCTAAAGAGATCCTACTTGCCCAGGACTGCTTGTTTTATTTCAGCTCCCAGTCCTGATGCAGTTGTAATAGCTGTTGTTGTATCCGTTATTGTTGTTGGTATTGTTGTTTTAATTATCGTTAGCGTGGTTATGTTAAAAAGGTAAGAATCTTATACAAATGCATAGTTTCATGACGTAAATACACTTTTATAACATATGATACCAAATATCAATTCAGATGTCAACGTAGCTTACAAACTCTTGTTTTATTCGACATTACACCTTACAATATTCTATTTAAGGTTCATTATGTAACAGATACATCTGACTTTTTCTTTTAGCCTCAAATGGTTATATAAATTATTGATTAGACATTTATTTACATGTCACTACAATAATTAACTCTCTAGACCATCGGATATTTAATTTCAAACTGCGCTCAAATGTAATAATTGGACTGACATTTTCGATACATTTTTAATTTGTAACTGTCAGCTCTTTGTCTATATCTTACATAATGCATCTTTAATTAAATCCGATTTTAAACTTTGTCAGTGACTGTGAGTAATTTATCTATTTAAAAAAAAATATTTATTGCAGAAAAAGAAATAAAAGTAATATGCCAGCGTTAGAATCTGAAGATAATAGATATGAAAACTTCACTTTGGAGAAATCGATTATTAAACACAACACATCAGGTAAAATCAAACTTGAATGGTCAGAAAAACAGTTTATTGCCCATTTGCAGATACAACCGATAAAAGGAATTGCCAAAACAATTCTGTATTTTGAATTTTGACTAATGGTTTGGATTGTTCGTTCTTGGTTTTATTTTATTTTAACCTTTTGATTATGGTTTCCGGATTATGAAAACAATATTCTTTGTTTTTCCATAAAGTTCTGGGAGGAACAAATATTTTGTGTGAATACTTATTTGAAATGAAATTTATTTACATACGATTTTTATTTACCGACGAAGATGGTACCCAAGAAACAGTTTACGTAAATGATGCTAGACAAGCCGTTTATGATAATGATGTTTACGTTAATGATGCTAGACCAGGACTTTATGAGAACTTTCAAATTGCACGATCCAAAACGTGTATTGATCTAAAAGATTTATGGGAAACTATTCAAACAAAGAAACAAGATAAATCCTTTAAACCAGAATATCAGGTAAATTGACTAATGTATTCATATTGCTAGAATTTTTCCTCTTATAATTAATGGTGGCATTATAGTTCTAAATATGCACTAAACATGCACTGAAAAGAGTTATAGGGACAAAACATAGCTGGGTCTATGAGTCAACAAAATACATGTGCTTGGAAATTTACCTATTGCAATCATATTAGTAGTTGCACAGGTTCAGGGTTATGAATACACTATTTGTGTGCGTGGTGTTCATATGTCCTGTAAAAAAAAATCATGGCAAACTTTTAAACCAGATTTCATTAGATTCCGGAGAGATTATCGTCTGAGTGCCTTGACAGCAGTTGGGAGGGGGGTGGCCTAGTGGTCTAGAGTGCCGCGCTTCGACCTCTAGCTGGCCGGTTACCTCTGGCTTGCGGCTGTGGTTTCGATCTCTGGTGTGAGCGTATGTGGCATGGAGATAGGGGCGCCTTCTCAACCTCGTGGGGTATCCTCCGTGCACTCCGGATTCCTCCCACTGCTAAAGACCCCTACGCCCAAGCGAATTATTGAAATAAAATTAAACCATATGTTAGTCCCGAAATGACCTAGTTTGTGTTGAGTGGACGTTAAACCCCATGTCTCTCTCTCTCTCTCTCCCTTAACAGCAGCTTAATTCCAGAAGGGAAAAGATGTAATAGTTTCTATCAGCCGACTCGCTGGATTGGGTTTGAGAGAACGACTTTAGTATCGTAATCTATACTGTGCTTGTATCTATGTTTCCAGCTATCATATATAAAATGTAAAAGCGAACTGTTATTCCTGGTAAGACAAACGTCTTAAGAAAATAGTAAGAAGTAAATACACAACGTAAGATGAAGAAAGAAAACCAGAAACAAATTCTAAATGATCACGGGGCTACTAAGATATGTAGTAAGAAAAGATGCATGGGCCATACGTAGGATGTGGCCACCGGTTTGGGTAGTTTCGCTTTCCCTGTCTGCCAGAAAGGCTAATGGTGCTACACTTAACGACAAAAAATTAAACGCGTTTTTGTATATAGGCAATATCTATTAGTAGAAAGTGCAAGTGAATCGCATCGCATGCAAATTATCAGAAACGTAGAAAACAAAGCCACTGACAAGTCACTTGTTACAATGGACATTTCAAACAATAAACTACAATAGTGTTATTAAACCAGGTACACAATCGTTGCAATATTATAATTGGACCTTTCTAAGCTATGCACATGATCTATTTTTGACCGGAGTATTCTTGGATGAATCCATGGTATATTTTAAGTGTGATAAAAGCTGAAATAGCAAAAATAAAACAAAATGAAACTAAACCTATTTGATCAATCAACTTGTATTGAGCAGAACGCATTTGATATGGAAAGCAGCCATTGACTTGTGCACATGTAGCGTGACGTTTCGACAAATATAATGTTATTGTTAACAATGAGAAGACATATCGAAACTTCGTGCTATATGTTTACAAACCAGTGAATGTTTTCCATATAAATTGTGATATGTTTCATAGTGCTCAAGAATCATATTGAGTTAGGCTGTATCCAATTAAACTTAACATCTGAAGTATAATGATAAAAATATATCGTTTCTCCCTTGTTTATCACCAATCATCCACAAGCGCTTTCTTTGCTCCATAGCGCCGAATAATACAAACTTATGGATCAGTGAAATTATGACAAATCGGCTTAATACCGATTGATTCCATATTGCGGCATATATACATTTTTGATAGTTTATATCGCGAATGATAATTATCCAAACGTAACTATTCTTGCATATGTACGTGGAATAATTATATAGAACTATCTTATATTACTTCAAGTCGTTAATTAAGTTTATTTCGTATCTTGATTAGTTTGTTATTTTGTCAGGTTTATTGATACAAAAATATAGTTTGTTATAATATATACATGGGCTTTTACAACCTGTATATCTTCTTTAATTTCCATTTAACTGACCTACATAATTTATATGAATTACATGACATCTCTATCTGTCACGTGTTTATAAAAGTTGATTCAATGTAAGCTGGTATTACCCGGCTTTGTTAAAAATTTCAGTTATTGAATATGTTATAATATATATTTCCTTATCGATCCCTTTTTGCAGTGGTTCTCAACACTTTTTCAACGGCACACTTTGGAAGCCATGAAAAAATTAGAGGCACACCTGGCTAAATATATAGGGAAAATATTTGAATTTTGCAAAATATAAACATGGCAAGTAACAGACGGCATACAACCGTAGACACAGACTAGTCATAGACACATCGAATGACTCAGACTAAATAAAGAAAAACACAGCTATGAACTTACAGTCAATACTCAATTCGGATCATGTTTTTTTTTCGCATTTTCTTAGTGTGCCGTTCAAACCACTGGCTTATTGCAATGGCGCTTTTGAAAATGAAAGGCTCTTGTCGGTTCTTATCCGCGATTAGTAAGACTTTTTTTTATTATTTACAAGAAACTTCCGAAAGACCTGTGTTCACCAGTTGATATTTGCCTGAACGATGTAAATCGACCTAAAAATAGATACAGAAATATATGTGCATGTAAGTTAGATATTTTAACACGATTTGAATTGAATTCAAGTACATTTATTCTTCCTTGTTGAATTCACAAACACAATTTTTTGTCTGACTAGAAAGATAGTAATCCGAAACGCATTAATCTTTTTATGAATAATGTTTCTATAAGGAAAATTGTGACTGTCTTGTTGTTAGTCATTCCTTTGGAGTCGAAAATAGAAACTTCTTAAATGCAAAATAATTGTACAGTTAGTCGTAGTTATTTGTTCACTACCCCATTTAAATATTGAATGTCTATTTATATTTCAGTTGATCACACACGGGTGAAACTAGATATTGAAAATGATGACCCCACTTCAGATTATGTTAATGCCTGTTATATTACTGTAAGCTAAACATATCACTACTTATATTACTGTAAGAAACATATACATATGTTTTATTTTTAGATGTCAGATCAGTTTGCTATTGAATAGCGATATACGTTATGCATGTATAGCTTACATAATTAGCTGCCATATTGCTCTTTTAAGCCCATATTAAGAAATATAATACAATGGGGATTAACGTAACACGCCCTGTAAATACTGGAATAATGGATAGGTGGATATTAAGAATAATAAATTCCACACCTTCAGTTGATATTATGAACCAATTTCACACCTATTCTAGTATTTCGGCTGTATTAAACACGTTCTTAGTGCACTTGATAAATATGTTTACCCCCGCTTTATAACCCATATAATAATATATGTTCTTAATTGATACGGATATGTCTTGTCTTTACTCTTGCTTTATAAACAATATAATAATATTTGTTCATTATCTGTAGGGAAATCAATTCATGAAATGCTGTGCAATAGCAAGTGAGCTCCAACCGGGATATATTGCGCCAAGCATATAGTGATGTTACACGAGACACTGTAGAAATTTGTTTCCACTTCCACTTTATAAACCATAAACAGGTCACAATTTGTGTTAATTCCAGCTAAAAGTGGTAGATATGCCGTATTGAATGTTGTTACTAACATTAAACCAATCCCGATAATTTTCTTGAGAATAAAATCCCATAAAATTCTCTACCGTAGGGTGGAGCAACTAACTCAATATTTGTGATACGTTTTCAAACAAATTAAACCCGTCAGTCTTCATCTGAAAGCGGAGACCTGTGTACCAAGCTGTATTATGCGGTGTCTGGATAAAACCAGACTTACATTTTATAAAAATAATGTGTAGGTGAAATTTACCTTTCGTTATCAAGTACGTGGGTCATTCACTGTATAGACCTCTCAAGGGAGGGGAATCGATTATCAGGTCACCCAACTAAAACATAGACCCGAACTCTTAAAGGGGTTAGTTAGTGTCCAGATAAGGAGTTTTGGCTTTCACGTCCAAACGACTCAGTATTTTTAGCTGAAATTTTGAGACAAGGTAAATACACCACCCCTCTATATTTTGTCGCTTAAATTTCATTGGGGCTCTGCTCAAATCGGGATAGCGCCTTTAACTAAGTTTGATCTTAAAAGCTATCTCTGGTTGCTCAGCATTAACCAAAAATTGTTGTGTACATGTAATACAACAAGACAATATATACATTTTATATATTGTCTTGTTGTAATTTCATATTTTGTCAATGTTTGATAATGACTAGAGAAGCTTAGTCGAAACGCCTTTTAGTAATAAGCAGTACATAATACATACATACATTGTTTGTAATAATATGTCTAATGATAATATGTCTTCACTATTTATAGGGATATGGAAATATCAAGAATAAATACATCGCCGCACAGGGTATCATTTTGGTTTTTCTTTTCATTTTTATAAATTAATGTAATTGAAACCTTCAAATGGGCGTTATAAATACGAATCTGTACAAAACGAAATTTACGCAAGCCAAACAACGGTCATATAGAACGGAGAATAAACCTTGTACACAGATCCCATTCGCTATCGAATTTCGCCTAATGTGTCTGGATCTGTGACACTCGCCTGAACATCGACGTCCATAAAATTCGTAAAGTATGTCCCATATTTCAGAAACATTTCCCACCGAAGTTACTCGAGCAACTCAGAGGACTCACCAGGCGACGATTTATCGATGTCGCATGAAATCTAATTGTGTCTTTGGCATTAAGAATTACATATCCCAGTAATGTCTGGGATACGCATATTTTTTGGTCGAACCATTCGGGCCAAATCATCGCCAGTGAATTTGGTCTCCTTCAGATGAACGCTAGTCCTAGAATTCATAAGGCAACCAAAACCGCTCCAAGCTTCTCATGGTAAACCGAATGGCGACATCCAACGCAGGCGCGGATCCAGGATTTTTTGCACGGGGGGGGGGGGGTCTAGCTTTGATAATTGCATAGCCCACCGCCGCCAGCGCCCAAGGCGCTCAACCAATCAACGGGGGGGGGGGGGCCTCGCCCAGAAAAATTTGGTAAATTAGATTCAATTTGGTGCATTCTGACGTATTTCCGGAAGGTAAATTCCAAAATTACAGGTCAAAAAATCGCCAATAAAATCGCATAAAAATTTTTCAAGTCTGAGCAGGGAGGGATCCGGACCCCCTTGACCCCCCCCCCCTTCTGATCCGCGCCTGCAACGACGCATGCGTGAACTTAGTTGGCCATGTCGATCCACTGTGCTGTCCGGGTAACTTCGGACACGAATACACTGTCTGACCAACATGTGAATAAAATTCGCGTAGGTATTGCAAATTATTCACGAATTTCAATAATATATGGACCATTTGATAATTGCATGTTTTAATTTCGTCATATTTTAGCATTAGCTTTAATAAATATCTTTAAATTTATAATATATAGGGCCTAATGATGTTAACATCAACGACTTTGTCAGAATGCTTTGGGATGTTAAAACAGGCAAGATTGCCATGGTTACTAATCTACACGAAGCCGGTGCTGTAAGTTTGATATGGATATATTTTACATCATATGTTATCTTTAGATTGTTAAAAATAAACTTTTAATTATTCCGATCTCATTAAAATACCGATTAATATTTTGTTTCTTTTTTTTCATACTATATGGCCTACACTCTATGAAGATCTGGCGTCGGGCATCGATTAATCAACCAGCGTTGACGTTTCTAGTGGTTTACCCACATTTCCATGTATGAAACGCCAAGACGTCGCCGTAACAGACCACACGATCTTTTTTTTATCCGATTGTTAATTATTCTTTAAAGGAATAGTTAATTCGATCGGTTAATTTGAATGAGGTATCGTAAACTGGTTCAGCCAAACTCTTGCAGGGGGCCGAGAACAAAATTAAATTAAATGTATTCAATTATTTTCTTTTAAATAATAGATGAAATGTTTGAAATACTGGCCATCGAGTGGTAAGGTAAAGACATTCAGGAAGATTAAAATGGAACTGATAGCGGAAGATGTATTGGCACATTTTACTATTAGGACATTGAAAATGTCAAAAGTAAGTAGCCTAAGCTGATCCTGTTTTATCTTTAGTATCGTTTCGGACACTTCGTCTTCTTCTTAAATTAGTGATGTTACCGATTCGTTACTTAAACGGAATTCGTACATTAATAATAGCAAGACAAATAAAACTTCGTTGTACAAGGCCAAAAGAGTCTTAGTACAACTAGCCTTGCAAATAAGTTTATTAAATACGTTGTAAATTAATGTTAAAAATATTTTATTTAAAAATAAACTTCAGGAGGGATGTGGATCTCGGATAATAAAACATTGTCATTATACATCGTGGCCTGATAAAGGTGTTCCTACTGATATGGCGTCATTAGTAGAGTTCAGAAACAAGGTTCTTAAAGTCAAATCATCACAACCAGGACCAATGGTGGTACATTGTAGGTTAGTTCGCTATTAAATATTTAATGTTAACATGTTATCAATGGAAGTTAACCCGTGTGGATATGTATGTAAGCGTATAGAGGTCAATAGCGCGATAGATACCGCAATATTAAGTTGATATTATGTCAACATATTGTGATTATAAGTGTAGATATGTGTTATAAGTGATTCATATCTGGGGATTTTGCATAGTGAGGAAAACGAAAACGGATTAACCCAATAGTGCACAATGGTTTCGTTAATTCTGTGTAGTGTAATTACAGCTCTTGAAAATGCATGATATAGTTGTATAGTTGTACAAAACATTTATATAACTTGTCTAGGTAAACCAATTTTGTTTTTAATCATATTACATGTAATTTGAGATATGAATATTAATAGAAGATATCTAATATATCTAATTCTGTTTCATGTTTTTCAGTGCTGGTATTGGACGAACAGGAACATTTTTAGCTTTAGATTATCTGATAGATGAAGGTAAAGCTGAAGGTTCTGTTGATGTTTTTCAATGTGTTTCACGGATGAGGAAAGAAAGGGTGAATATGGTACAAACTGATGTAAGCTGGAATCTTTTTAAATGATTCTTAATCTTCCATGTCAATTATAAGTATAATGTACAGTAAATATGAAGCAAGCAAGTGATTTCTATAGAAGTAAAAGTAACTCAGTAATGATACCATGTATTGTATTGCTCTACGCTAAAATTAGCTCAGTATTAATACTATGTTTTCGATTAGATTAGAATTAAGTTGGTATTAATATGTTGCTTTCTATAATTTGTTCTATAGGATTAAATTTGACTCAGTAGTATTAGGTATTTGTAGGAAAACACGCATCATGAAAGTATGGTTTCTTGTTTAATGTAGCAAGTTATCTTGTTCAATATATTTTATTATTCATTAATTTCTTTCTTTATGACAAATATTTCTAGGATCAGTATGTATTTCTACATGAAGCTATATTAGAATGGTATATAGCTGGAGATACTTCAACTACTGTTACAGATTATCAAGGTGTTTATCAGGATCTTCTTAAAGTTAAACAAAGTTCTGGTAAATGTCAATTAGCAGAAAAATTTGAAGTAAGTTTAATATCATTGTCCAATATTCAAGTACAAATAATATGCGTTTCAGTAACAAAGACAGAAACAAACATTCTTGCTGGTCATGGGGATGATTATGGAGTTAGTGACAATACAAAGATGTAAGGAAAATAATTCTGGTTATATGTTTTTAGATCCACAATAATAAGTGGTTCAAATCCCTAATCTAATTTCCGTGTTTCATTTTTTCACATCGATTATTTATGAAAGTTATAAGACATAATAAATTCTGACTATAAAAATAATACTATTTTATTTCGAGTAGAAATAATATATCCCGATTGGATCAATATATATGATTCATGTAATGCCCTCGACAGATAGAACAAAACACCAATACCCAGTTATGATACCCACCGCAAACACAAATAAACAAAAGGAATTTTATACTTTACAAATTTGTACATCTGTCTTTTTGTAGATGATGGGCCAGGTTTGTCCGAAATATACAGATGCTGATTATTCTACAGCTTTGCTAAAGGAAAATAAAATTAAAAATAGAGTGCCATCAATATTAGCTTGTATGTAATATTATTTCTTTCGTGATTTAAAATTTGCCCTGACATGATTCTCTTAATATATATTACTGCAAGAGTAATCTCCCTTTGTTTAGATATTATTACATGTAAATGCAATGGAACGCCGGGGCGTAATGTCATAATACATGTATATGTCTGCGCCAACTGGGCTAATTAAGATTAGCATACACCATGCAGTGTGGTATATTAGGAAATCTTGATTTTTGGCAGGATTTCTTAACTTGCTGCAAATATTGTACGCGGAACCCTGGTTTTCGTAACATCCAGATAACTAGTTTTCCTTGTCGGGCAATCCGTTCTAGGAGGAACTCAGACTGGAAATCCCCAGAACTTCCGCAAAAACTTAGATCAAACCCGGAGCCTCCTGCTTACTGAGTCATAGCTATACTCACGGGGTCACCTAATTGTTTAGTCGTACCACTGCACATTAGATGCGCCCAAAACAGACTACAAAGACGCATAATTGATAATCTTCGGGTTTAAATTGTCTTTTATAACGGAGTAAAACCCGGGCCATGCTGCACATCTTAAAGCATTGTATGCAGAAACAGACATAACTCCTACACTAAATCCCTGCACACCTCTCTTACTACAATAAATCAGCTTTCACATTTTATGCCCCAACACCTACGATGATCATCGTTTTTGAGGGAGAGAGAGAAATGGGGTCTAACGTACACTCGACACAAACTAGATCATTTCGGGACTAACGCGTGGTTTTAATTTTATTTCAATAATTCGCTTGCGCGTAGAGGGTCTTTAGCAGTGGGAGAAACCGGAGGACCCGGAGAAAACCCACGAGGTAGGACATCGTTTTTGAAATGCTTTGAAACGATCTAAGGTTTACATAGTATTGTCGTTGATAACATTATTGATATAAACGAAAGGATTTATCGATATATTTTTAGATGAAAATACTAGAATACTGTTGACGATACCTGTTCCTAATACAACAGATTATATCAATGCTGTTTATATACCAGTAAGTAATAATTTGTCTTGCATCACATGGATTTTGTGTACTGCTTTATACTTTAAAATGGTATGTACATGTTTTTTGTGTACTGTCCTATAATCTAACATGGCATGTTCGTCTATTTAAGGATAGTGTTAAAACATATTTGGAATGTGTTTAATCAGTTCCAGAGGCGGATCCAATTTTCGACAGTGCCCTATATTATTGTTGAAAGTGCCTTTTTTACTGCTGAAAGTGTCTTTTTTCAGACCCAAATATGTAAACACGTTTACATAGACGAAAATATCAGCCAAATAGCTCATGGAATGTCTACAGATGCAAGGAAATAACGGATAATTGTCTTGGGGTACCCCCCCCCCCCCACACACACACCCACACACACACTCAACCCCCTCGCAGCGGTGTGCCCTGTCTCCGCAGTAAGTGCCCTCATTTTGCGGCCCCCCCCCCCTTTTCAAAATTCCTAGATCCGCCCCTGAGTTCTATCACAGATTGTAATATTTGTGGACACCAATATTGTCCCTTAACAGACACATACAATGAAACATATTGCCATGGTATAGTGTTCCTTGCAGAACAGAGCATATAGTACCCATCTACACAACTACATTGCTGTGTTTCGTCGCGTTTTAGATATATCAAAATGAGTAATCTTAATCGTTTAGAATGTATGAATAAGGGGAACACTTTAATACTGGGTTCCAGCCTTGTGAATGATATCATGTCCCACCATAACACTATTTATGGATTAACAATTACTGGTTTATTAATATGCAACGTTTCAACGATGATACTCTCGTCTTTATCAAGCAAGTGATAAAGACGAGAGTATCATCGTCGAAAAGTTGCATGTTAATAAACCAGTAATTGTTAATCCATAAATAGTGTTATTGTGTCTCTGTTCGGTTACTAAATGCCACTTAATTAAAGAAGTTCTGATATCATGTCGCCCATTTAGGCTACAAATTAGTAAAGACCCGGAGCTTTGGATAAAGGCGTACTGACACGTATTCTTGAAATTAGTGGGCAAAGAATTGACAAGTGTTCTGGAATCTACTTCGGTCCATGGTGATAGGCATAATCTTCGGTGTCCTAACTGGAGCAATAGAATGTATAGGATATAGGTTACAGTGGCAGATGATACCAACCACTGTTCATTTATTTCAGATGGGTATTTAGATGATAATTTTCGTGTAATTTTCAATTATAATTTGTAGAGTTACAAGAAGAAAAGAGCTTATATATTAACACAGACACCATTAGCTAATACTGTTATAGATTTCTGGAGAATGGTTGTACAAAAGGAATCTCAAACAATCGTTCACATGGATCACGGACAGAACAAAACTAAGGTAGAATTGTACATTGTTTATAATATGATGCACACAAGTCATGGAAAGAATCTATTAGTGTTTCATAATCTTACAGTATAGACTAGGTGAAGTGGTTATGGTAGTTGATCAACAACGCTAAAATGTACCTAAGGAAATGAAATAAAATCGGGGTTTAACGTCCTACTTTTCTGCCCATAACCTGGGTTAATGGAAGACGGGTATACGCCATACAGTTTGAGGGAAATTTTGCTCGGTCAGCGGCGCTACGGCCTACTCTTACATCAAATTCACAAATTTTAACTGCCAAGGGATCTTTTACGTGCACGCCAATGTGTACACGGGACCTCGGTTTTGCATACCATACAAACGACTAGACACCCTCCATTCTCATTTACCCAAGAATTTTTTTTCACTGACGGATTAAAATTAACAATTATTGACCATTCAAATGTTATGAAGAACTTGATGAGCATACATGGTAGCTATGACACCCATTGTATCATGGAGGACAAGGAAACAACGAAGGAATTCCCGAAGGTCACGAGTGCTGTAATTTTATATCCACGCTGTCCATAAATTTTAATTTGAGAAATATGTAGGAATATATTCATTTATTTTAAAACGTGACCATGGAATGCCTTCGGCTTTACTGGCGCTGGGTCAGAAAATGCCGATACATGATGTTAACACCTCGACAATGATTAGAAATTAAATAAAATGAAATGAAATGGGGTTTAACGTCCTACTCTTCTGCATCTAACCTGGGCTAAAGCAAGACGAGCATACGCCATACAGTGTGCTATGAGGGAAATTTTGCCCGGGCAGCGACGCTACGGCCTACTCTTATATCGAATTCCAACTCAACTGCCATGGGATCTTTTATGTGCACGCCAACGTGTACACGGGACCTCAGTTTTTCGTCCCATCCGAACGACTAGACAGCTGTCCCTGTCAGGCCCTCTGTTCTGCATCACTGACAAGTGGAAACCACTCCGAAAAATTGAGATGAACTTTCTCCACCTCCAGCCTAGCGAGCCAGCGTCTTACCCACATAGCCACGTGATCCTCGACAATGATTAGAGAAGGTAGTCGAAACGTCGCCCAGTAATAAGCAGTAATTGTATTCCATAGAATTGTAACCTGTTTACTTTATGATTATTATGTATAATATTTGTATAGGGTATTGGTCAGTACCTACCAGGGGATAAACCACTAACCTGTGAACCCTTTACTATAACTAAAACAGAAGAAATAGAGCATGAATTCTATACAATTATAACATGCCAGGTTACAGGTACTTCACAAGATGTAAGTTGATTATTATATATTTAGAATTAAAGTTTGCCCTGGCCCTTATAGATAAAATCACCACCAGCAACTAAAACGTTTACGTAAAGTCCAGTGCATATGTACGGTTTTAATTGTTCCTTCACTTGGTAGAAAAATCGCTCGTATGTGCACCATTGCCATCAGCATCAAGTTTCAACGTATCAAACACGTTTCGTTTTCGGTAACATCGCGTACAGCAGACAATCTCTCGTGGAACAATTTCTGGAACAGGCACGATTGTCACTATTCACTCAAGTGCTATTGCAATACGTCAAGTACGACTGTGTTTAAATATCAAACAGTCCTATAACATTGGGTATTCATTACACTTAGGGTTGTGAATAAAATTTATCGCTTAATGTGATCAAATCATGTTTATAATAAATACAGTTCATTTGTGAAAACTGTGTACCTTTAAGAGATATTTTCAGAAAATTGACCAACAACATTCTTACAAAGGTCGGTAAATAAGCTGGCAACACTTTACACAGTTTATACGCTTTCATTATATGAAATGATGAAACCTGTAGATTTGAGGTGTTTTTTTTTATATTATTAACACAGAAAGAGATAGATCATACAGTTAGAATCTACCAGTGTACATTTTGGAAAGGTGAAGAAACCACACCGAAATCATCAACTCCGTTTTTCACTTTGCTGGAACACATTCAGTCATGGACATATGATCAGAAAGAAAACCCGATTATTGTACACTGTCGGTAAGTTAAAATATACACTTGGGTGTTGTAAAGTAAGTTGTTTCTAATAAGGTTATGAAATAAAATGGGGTTTACTGTCTTATTTCCACACCAACTTGGCTAATAAAGACGCGCGTAGGCCTATGTGCGACAACCTACTCGTTATGGAATTTCAAAGAAGGTTATAACAGTGTATCGGATATTTGAATCATTTAGGAAGTAAACATATAACTTTTTTTAATCAGTTCTTCGCAACGCTTGGCAAGTTTTATTCGAAAATATAATTCAAATTCACTTTTTACTAGTACAGCTACCAGTAAATCATTTTGTTGTGATATGAGGTACCAGAAAGTTAAAAGGGGGATAACTCGCAATACGATCATTTCGAAAAAAATACGGACTTAAATCCTGTATTTTGTGGCCCTATCCCCATTCCCCTCTGTCACCCCCCTTACATAAACACCTTTCCCTCATCATAACCACACTATTTGAAATCAAGAAACTTTCTAAAAACCGGGAACCCACTTTACATTAAAAAAAAAAGAAATATTCTTGTCCCCAGTCCTCGGATTTCATTATCTATATCAGATGGAAATATTAAATCTCAATTTGTATGGGAATTGAAGAACTGTAAGTTTGAAAATAAACTAATTTGTTTTTAGAAATGGAGTGAACAAGGGGGGATTATTCTGTGTTCTGGCAGCCATTTTAGAAAGATTAACCATAGAACAAGACGTCAGTGTGTTACAGACTATTATACAGCTTCGAGTATCCAGACCACAGATTATTACTTGTTACGTGAGTATGCTCATGCTTTTCAAATTACATCAAGTAATGCAAATCATTGTTTTTTCCCTTTGTTGTATCCTTATACATGTGACCACAAATACAGAATTTTGTGTAGAATTATTAAAACTTCATGGAATGGACATTGCACCAACAGCCCTGTCATCTTTAAAAATTTCAGAATATTTTGACTGTAGATATTCGCATTGTTTTTTAACCGTGTTGACAATGTATGCGGCGTAATCAGGAGCCTGACAAGCCCGTATCGTGTTTTCTTACCCCCACCCTTCATTCACTCCCCAAATGAATTTCTTTTTTCTTGAATATCAAAAATCACCATAGTACCCTAGGTTTTGATTTTAGTCTCTAATATTGCTTATTTTCAGGATCAAGTGAAATTCTGTTTCGATTCTGTTGGTAATTATCTGGATAATTTCTCAACGTATGCCAATTCATGTTGATTATTATTATAATATGCATCGCTTTATTAAAGTGTGATAATCTGTCATTGTTACAATATATTTGGGTTTTTTAATGTAAATGTTATATTTTCTACAAGTTTTGTTTTATTATTTAAAATTTATACTACTAAATGTGTGCATACTGTATACATTGCAATTCTGTAATTACAAGATATTTATATAAAATGGTCTTCCGTACTTAAGTTTATTATGTTTTATAAATACATGTATATTAAATACATTATATTTTGCTAAGACTATTATATTTGGTTAGGAATTCTATATTCGCTGTAAAGTATTATATTATATTTGCTTTAAAGTATCATATTTGGTCTTCGGTACTTAAGTTTATTATGTTTTATAAATACATGTATATACATTATATTTTGCTAAGACTATTATATTTGGTTAGGAATTCTATATTCGCTGTAAAGTATTATATTATATTTGCTTTAAAGTATCATATTTGGTTAAAAAATATCATATTTGTCTAAAACTGTTATATTTGGCTAAAACTTGTATATTTTGTCAAAAAACTATTAAATAATGTTAAAACTAACATGTTTTTACAATTATTTCAATCCGCATCATTTTGTATTCTTAAACTATATCTTGCCTTTTCAAAACCTTTATATTTTGTTAAGTTTGTGATATTTGGCTACAGTTTGTTTGATAAGAATAAACATACCAAAAGATAAACGAATTCACTGCACGAAGTGTACCTTTCTGTTGGTGTACTGGGTCTGAAGCAAAGTTAATTTTGAGTTTATTTTATTCTATTAAATACTTCATATTGTATTTTATGCCATTTGTAAATTTTTAGCTTATTTTAGGGTATGATTCGGTGATTTATTTATTTGAATTAATTATTTTTACTTTGTTTATATCATATGTTTTTTTCGTTAAATATAGTTTATAAGAATTAAGTAGTATATTATTTCCAAGAATTAATGTCTCTCCTGTTGTGGATGGCATACATGTAGGGGCAGGTTACAGATTAAATCAACCAAAATTAAACCCGAATTAAATCTCTATCATGAGATTTTTACCTATCCTTATTATGATACTTGTATCCCCCAGCATACATGTATGTCATCAAAGATAACCATATTTAAAAAAAACATTGGTCCAAGAATTATAATGAAATTAACATTAGTTTTGATTTGCCGTGCCGTGCCCCTGTTATTATTCACATTTAGTCCAGCTGTTATTATTTAAAACGACCAATTATAAAGTAAGTTATATTTATATTAAGTTTACATTAGTGTTGATCCCGTCATCCTCAGTTATCTACCCTTAAAAATCGAAGGCAAAACGACTGGTTTGTAAACTGATTTTTTATTGGGTCGACCGTATCTACAATCAGGGCAAGAGCAGATAATTTGAAATCGTGGAAACCCTACGTATTAACCCAGGGGATAGTGGATTAGAGCGGAATAAGAAAATTGGGGATACCGGGTATGTTATCCCGTATACTCCAGTAATATTTGATTTAATTTTTACCGACTGACATCTACGACGGATATCATGTAACCTGTCTATAATACTGTCTCTAGGATTATTTGGTGATTAGTTAATTTGAACTGTTATTTTCTTTTACATATTTCATCTGGATGTAAACATTTCAAATTTAAAATAAATCTTAAGATTTTTCGAAGAAAATAAAATGCTTTAAATTATATATATCTGCATTATTGGAATTATGTACATGCACACGGCGGGAAAGGTTTATTTTTGACACCTCAGTATTCGGTGCGAATGTAGTTCCTTTCGATGCTAATGCCTCTCCCTGTTAGGTTTTGGTAAACATTCATGGCTTCGAATCGGGAAGATAAAAGGGTTTAGAGACCGGTTACTTTGATATGTAAAATGTGGCTAGCTACATGTTTATAGTATGGTACATCTCAAAACTTTAGTAGTTATCCTCGTACAACCTTTGTAGCAAAGGTATGGCTATTTGTTGCGCCGTCTGTGTTGAAAAGTGCCCAGCCCAACGAAAATTTGGGGGAAAGGCAAAGGGCCACAATTGACATAAAAATCAATGTGGAAATTAATTCTGGTCTGCATCCTCATCTAATTTTTGTTTTAAACAGTTACCTCCCCTTAAGCTGAAAACCAAGCATAAGGACACAGATCACTAAATATTTCTACGCCATAACCAAACAAATTGACGTTCATTTGGCCACAGATCTAATTATTTCCACAATGACTTCAATGTTAATTCTCGTCTCTTAGACCGGCTGTAACTTCTTTCCAAATATACTTTGGGTAGAACGCTTTCTGCCACAGATGGACCAACATGTGGCAAACTCTTGCCCAAAAGCATGTATGAGGTTCTTCATGAAAAACTTGAGATACACAAGCTGGAAGTAGACAGCTAACCAGGCAATTCTCGGCCCTCCCTGAATATTCACCAAAATCTGGCAGAAAATGTATTTTCAAACCCTTTCCTTTGATTCTACATGACTAAAAATAATTTGGCCCTACAATTTGTGGGTACCGGGGTAGAAATATTTAGTGATCTGTGTCCTATATAGGGGAGAAACTTCAGGTATCACCAAAAAGCCCTTTTCATATGCTTACCATATGTTATGGCAACATACCGGTGTAAGAAAATCAAAATCAAAGAATAACTGCAAAAATGATGGCCCTTTAAGTATTCCTGCTGCTTTATGTACAGAAGTGCATCTCAAGTCCCTGGGCCTTTTGTGCTAAAATTTAAAAATCTTTCTTACTGAGGGCAGTATTTGAGTTTTGTGAAAAAAATAAGACAAGTTACAAACAAATTACACAGAAAACACTCACAATCTGGATTTTTTTCAAAAATACAATTTTTTACTGCCATGTCATAAAAATGTACAAAATTTACATGTAGCATCTTTCAAAAAACAATAATTTTCCACTTTTTTTAGATAGCCGGACTGGCAAGTTATATATTTTTGGAAACCCTGGACAATATGCAAACAGAAAAATCACAAATCAGTTGCATTGATTGTAATTATAAAGGTCTGTACTGAAACATGTAACCCCATCCTCAAAATCATGAATATTCACCAAAATCATATTCTATATCCTCAAAATCATGAATTTTCACCAAAACCTGGCAGAAAATGTATTTTCAAACCCTTTTCTTCGATTCTACACCAAAAAGTAAACAAAAATCGCCATGCAAAAGGGGGGAAAAAGGGAAAGGGAGAGAAAGACTAAAAATAACTTGGCCCTACAATTAGTGGGTACCGGCGTAGGAATATTTAGTAATCTGTATCCATTTGAACCCGACGGAAAATCCCATCCAAATACATACATATATACTTACCATCTTTGTTCATGTCTGATGTCGGGTTGTCCATTGAGGCTTACTCAAAATGTGGTGATCACCCTGAGAGCTAAATAACACTTAACAAATTTCCATCACTATAATGGTAGAGATAGTAATGTGAAGAAAAATAAAACCAAACTATATCAGCAGTTATCTTCCCCGGAACTGAATGGTGAATGCATGCAAAACCTAATTGATGTGATTCAATATGGTTATCAGAATTGTGATTTGTTGAGCTGTTTGTTTTTACAAATATTAAGATAATCGGAATGTTTCAAAACATATTATAGGCCAATTAGAGATGTCATGGATTTAACGTTGAAGTCAATGGGGAGATAATTACTAATCTGAATTCTCATAGGGTCTCAGACAAGCGATTACTTGCACATCGACTTCAATGTTAAAAATCTGTAACATCACAGACTGTCGCTTGTTGCTCAACATTCCGTTGGTTCCAATCTTTCTAGGCAAAATGGGAATCACATTTGGCAATCTCCTCATCATAGTTTTGTAGGGAGTTGACTGTTTGGATTTTTTGCTTCGGGGTGAAAATCTCACTACCGACACAATGATTGCTTTGCAAAAAGACACTTAACACCTCCCATCCCTCCGCTGTAATATCATCAGTATTGCCCAAAACTGCTATGAAATTGCAAATTTGATCCCTTTTCTCCACTTATAGACCAAAAAGTCAACAAAAATAGTAGGATAAAGGAAGAAAGAAAATTAACGCGCACTACATATGGTACCAGAGGAAGCACAATGACTCCCCTGGGTAGACTTTCCAGCAATAACGACAGTTTTCGTTTTGCTTTTTTTTTTTTTTTTGTTTTGCGATAAAAAGGTGGAGGCGGTAATTTGAGGGTAAACACCCGCTCAGGGAAAGGGTGAGACATTTTCGACTAGGTCAAACTAATAGTCTGACAGATAGTTTTAAGATGGAGCTAACAATGTTTATATTTTAAACTGTTCGCAAATCAACTAATCTTCTCCTGAGTTAATGCTGAGATTCGGTGTCTTTTTTTAATGGGTTCGATGCAGTATCATCAAATGATGTTAAAACACAACTGCTAACCCTGAGCGTTCGGATGGTTATAGATAATAATATTCTTCTCGCCATCAGATCTATAAATTGTTGTTGAGAGTGGGGTCGGTATCCCAGTGTTCGATATGGAATATTATGAATCTCTGGGACTTGATCAGACTTTTACTTATCCTATCCGTCTGCTTTGATGGAAACAAACGTTCTGCACCATGGTTATGGAATATTATGAATCTCTGAGACTTGATCAGACATTTATTTATGCTGTCCGTCTGCTTTGATGGAAACAAACGTTCTGGTTATAGGGTTTAGTGAGTGTTTAGCATTAAGACGAAACACATCAGAGCCTAAATGTGCTGAAAGAACTAATTGAAGTTATAATCTGTTCGGAATTTGAATTAAAGAACGGCACATCAAAATATTTCATTGTTTAAAGTAACCACATGTTGACTCTCAAAAGTTGTTATTAAGTCGGTCGTGTGGAACGAAAAATCGAGGTCCCGTGTACACATTGGCGTGCACGTAAATGATCCCTTGGCAGATGGAATTCGATATAAGAGTAGGCCGTAGCGCCGTTGCCAGGGCAAAATTTCCCTCATAGCACACTTTATGGCGTATGCCCGTCTTCCATTAGCCCAGGTTAGGCGCAGAAGAGTTTTGAATTAAACCCCATTTCATTTCATGTCTTTAAGTCTGGGTGGATCTGAGGGGGGGGGGTGGCCTAGTGGACTAGAGTGCCGCGCTTCGACCTCTAGCTGGCCGGTCACCTCTGGCTTGCGGCTGTGATTTCGAGCCCTGGTGTGAGCGTATGTGGCATGGAGATAGGGGCGCCTTCTCAACCTCGTGGGTTTCCTCTGGGCACTCCGGTTTCCTCCCACTGCTAAAGACCCCTACGCACAAGCGAATTATTGAAATAAAATTAAACCATATGTAAGTCCCGAAATGACATGGTTTGTGTTGAGTGTACGTTAAACCCCATTTCTCTCTCTCTCTCTCTCTCTCTCTCTCTCTGGGTGGATCTTTTTGGTTGGAATTCGAGTTTTTTTCTGATAATTTCACAAGAAATATATTAAATCAACACAGGTAATAAACAATAAAGTATATATTTTAATTGCACACGATATTTTACATGTACAATGTATGTTCAAGTTTGTTTGGCTTTTTTTTTTTAAAAAATTGTACATAAATATGATTTAAACATGAGATGTTAAAAACAGCCTGAATTGGGCATATCTTAAATCGTACGTAACTAACGTTCGCAAACTAAATGGCTTTTTTAAGGTAGTGCGTCTCTCATGTTGAGAATGACCTTAAATCACACAAGTAGATATTTGATAAAAGATGTGGACAAGACACACGATTAGTAACTAAAGACCACATGGAAAATTAATGACGCCATTTTCGGTACATCACCGTCAATTTTTAATCTCTTGAAAGAACTGCAGAGGTTATGGGGGCGAAGTCGGCCAAGTTTTAGAATATATCAACACCCGGTAGCTTACTTCAGATGAAGTATAGCGTTAAAATAAACTCTTGGACATTTCTTATACCACTCCAAGAAACCAAACTCGCATTTTCACAGTTTCTTAAACTACGCACAATACAAGGAATAAATAAATAATATATCGGCGTAAAAGTGTAATAAATTGGATAATATTTACAAAATGTTCAGCTTATATACAGATTAGATATTTACAATGTACGTATTTAGTAAAAATTTAGTAAGACTAAGGCCATACTAACCCTTCTTAACAGTATTTGCACTTTATTAGAGTTAATGTCTTTATTGAATTGTATGCTTTCATTGGCTAGCTCAGACGCTTACCAGGTTATCAGCAGACGTTGCCTTTTGCAAGATGACTAACCATAGTGGGTCGCGAAGAGGGCTAAAATGTTCAAAATCATCTAACAGTTGCAACAATACACAGTCGAATCGACAAAATCCAACAATATAGCAGTTGAATTGGAAACATGAGTTAATGATGCTAAGAAACAGTTTGAACTATATCAAGAAGCAACTTGATATAGTTCCATGGCCATCACAATTGTAAAGTATTTCAACTATATGCTGCTGTCATAGACAATTTATAAATAGTATTGAAAGCGACAGATCTATATTTCGTTTCGTATTTTTATTCTTTCGGTGGCCTACCCTACATGATGAACTGACCGGTTCTGGCGATAGGTCGCGTCAAAGGTCATACTATGACCTATGACGTCAGACATTTGATTACCCAATCAACACTGATGTTTCTAGTAGATTACCCACTGTTCCGTGCAATACACTCCTAAAGCTCGCCGTAACAGATCGTTTCATTGGCTAATCCCGCACGCACATTATCAAGAACACGTCAATGATAACCCTTCCAGATGCTAGCGTACTAAAGAAGAGTCAAACGAAATTTTGAACTATAAAAAACGAAACGAAATAGGAGCTGTATTTTAATCAGATTGGTTTAAACCTAATTTAACCCTGATGTATGATCGGATAATTAATTAATGAAAAGAATGAAATAATTTATTTACAATATTGGAATGCCAGAGTATTATATAATAACCGTTGAATTATCTTTGTATAATTTATTCTATTTACAACTATATACATCTTTACACTGTTTATTGCACAATTTATTTTCAGTTTTATATCAGTTTCTTTTGAAGCGACTAACTTTTAAACATATCACATAACAATTTTTCCATAGGCATGTTTCCAATTGTTCTACCAAAGAAGAGTCGCTCAATTCGGTCAAATGGTATATATCGTAAAGCTGGGAGTGTGAGTAATAATCTACCAAATCTGAAACGAGAAAAAATATAATTTATAAATTTATGCATTGTCGTATTGAAGTAATTAAAGGTGTCCTAAGGGTGATTTGTTCTAGGCAGCGTATTCTTTATGTAAGATCTGGTAACACTTTCCGTTATTTTCGAAGTCCGTGGTATAAGTTTGCCACATTGTAGGAAGCTGTGCAAGAACGATACATGAAGCTTGGCGCCTCCTTTTCAGTGACGTTTTAAGAATGTTTAATTTTTATTGTGTTGTATTTTGCTGTGTGGCACAAACTCTAATTATGCCACTGTAAGGTGTAGTTATCTAACTTTATACACATAACATTACAGGCTACGTATTTAAAACGCAGTAATCACTCTCATTAAGGACATAAATGTGTATCACATCGAATGGTGTCATATTCAGATAACCTTAGACTCGCACATATACTTACACAGACTAGTTTATCACGCATGTCAATTACGCACCATGGAAACGACTAAAAGTTCGTACGACCCATATAGTTAACTTGTGTTTATAATTGGAAGATGTTCTTCTAAGTTTGCATATAATATGACCTGAACTATATCGTTAAAGTAATCAAAATATGTACCTGAATGGTCTTGTGGGGTGCTGTGCCCGAATATGTTGACCAAGCATCACTTGTGCTTGATCCTGTAAATTTTCAACTTGTTGTGGGTCCTTTAAACCTCGTGTTTCTGTAAATCATAAATACATTGTATTATTGATCAAATGTGTAAGAGAGGGTTACTGTCGACTATTCTTAGATGGTATCCGCCGTTATTATGACCCCTTCAAAACCTTTATAACTATACAGAAACACTGAACATTCTTAATGTATTGGCTTGGCCAATATGTGGTAAATCATATTGGCAAAATGTCGCTTCTCCATCCGCCATTGCCTTCTTCAAGACGGATAAAGATATTTGATATTTTAAGATGTTAAATCGTTAAAGCAGTGTTTTATCAAATAAGCAGAACTACAATTTATTTACCTGGCTTAAATAAAACAATGGCTTTAAGACAGGCAAATTCCGCTGGATCAACACAGATAGCCTTGAATCTGTTCATCACTTCCTGTAAGATACGCATGTCACTGTATGGCGAGACCTTGCCTGTTTGTCCTGTGTGCGCATGTTCAGGAAGTATAAAAAGTGGACACGCTTCCATTGGCATTGACCACTGAATAGCACACAATAGAAATAATTCACTCCACGCTTCTTCCAATAATATTACCTGAAACAGTTAATTAAATTCCAATCAGAGAATATTGTTGAAAATGAGTGACTTAGCATTGGTAGATAGTTAAAAAAATGGTTTTTCGTTCCACTTTCTAATTGTTTAACGACATTTGATTTGCCTTGCTCGGCCATTGAATTATACGACGTCCTAAAACATTATGAATATTTCAACGAATAATGATTCATCCGATATTAGAAATGTTTAAAACATCTTTTCATTAAGCGGTAACAAACATTAGGCGTTAATTTATAAATATTTCAATCCACGAATACACATACAAAGGAACAAATGTTAAAGAACAAAACATTTCAAGTTCTTTAAATAGCATTTAGAAGTAGAGGAATAATATTCATAATAACACAACTTTATGGATTTTCTACTTCTTGTAGGAGTATTGAAACGTTGCATGTAATAAACCAAGAAGTAGTAAATCCATAAAGTTGTGTTATTTCAAGTTAGGAACGACTTTTTTCGAGTTCCTAGAAAATATATTTGTTTATGAACAAATGAGCTAACATATTAAAGTTTCCACAAACTAATATAATATAATGAACAATACGTAAAGTTCATGAACAATAATTCAAAATAATTACCTGATCTCTGAAAGGTAAATTGGAAAATGAAGGTAAATTTTTCGACCATTTGACAGCCATGAAAAGAAGACGTGCAGAACATTCATAGATTGTTTCTTGTCCAGCGGGGAACATAATAGGTTCAGGATAAACTGCTGTATGTGGTCGTGGTCTCTCTTGTTCAACACTTGTCACGTCTATATTCTCATCCAGTCCTGTAATGTACAATTATCATATATATAGGACAAAGTCCAAAGTCACAAATTTGGCAGCAGGGGCGGGTCCAGAGGGGGGGGGGGGTCCAAACCCCTCCCTGCTCAGCTACATAAAAAAATCAATGAAATTACATCACAAAGTGATCCTACATCAGTATAAAAATGATTTCTCTGTTTAAAAAGCTCAATTTGTATGTATGCCTATGTAATTTAGAGACGATGGTGGCAGATTTCCGAGACAGAAACCCCCTCTTGCAAAAATTCCTGGATCCGCCCCTGGGCAGGTTGCCTCGACAGAAAGATAACGTAACATCTATTAGCTATGCAAATTTCTCAAATACACAAAAAGTTGCTCCAGTTTTGTATAATATATATAGAATGCCATATTAAACTGTATGCTCCGTTGCAACCGCTGGCTAACATGATAGTCTGTGTCAGATTAATTAGGTAAAAATACTATTTATTATATTTATATGTTTTAACAACCTTTGTAATCAATCAGTAAATAAATGAATAAATTTGAGTGGGACATAACCTGGATACCTACGTATGGAATGGCGGGGTTGGCTATAGTTTAGGACTTATGCGTGATCCTTTCAATATTGGTTATAAGTCAGTTAGCCTCGTATAAATCAATATGAAGGAATACAGAAAGTGCACAAAGACCATATCAAAGATAAAATACAAGTGCACGTTTGTCTTACCCGTGTCATCGGGCTCTAGCTTGGCGTTGGTTTCAGCTGTCATTAGGCTGGCCATAAATCTGTGTGTGGCACCAGGACTAAAGGCGGGATGGGTGGCTGATACAGTGGCACTGTTTACAGACATCGGATGTTCTAGTTCTCGTTCTATCTGATCTTCTCTGACTTGGGCCGTGTTCCTCGGTTGTCTCTCATTCTGTACAGCTGAAGACACGATAACTACAAAAATTAGTTTATGACAATACAACGCCAACATTACTTACTATGCTATCTCTGAAAAACTAAATAATGAATATTAAGAATTCACTCCCAGATATGCCACGTCTTTGTAATTAAATAAGCAAAATCAAGCAAAATAATTATGTAACAATATAACAATTAGCTGCATATAAATTTAAAACGTCTAGAGACCGACTGTTGGAAAAAGACGCCCGATGACCTTTTTGGAACAGTAGATTGGTATATAGTATTCTCATTGACTCACTCACGTCATATAAATAGGATACAAGTTGATGTCTTAACGTGGTTATTTTTCATAGTTTGATCTTATATTGCGTTTAAATTCGTGTTAAACATACATTATTTAGGTCTTTCTTTAGGCCTGAAATGTTATCTAAATTATTGGATATACGCAGATGTATCTACACGAGTGAAACATAGACTTAAATCGAAATTAACTAATACTTATATAAACCCAATATACGTTATTCAGACGTTATATAGTGCACGGTATGATTCTACAGGATTATCAATAATCCATATTTTGAGAGAAAAACTAACTAACGTCTAAAGCTAAAACAATAAAAGTGTTAAATGTGTTTTGAATATTGGTAGTAAAAATGTTGACTTTGGTAGTGGTGTGTTTATTATCAATAACAGGTGAACCAAACAACACGTCAAATTCTGTGAAACGTTGAATATTGGTGTAAAAGGGACGATTAGCTATAAACGACAATATAAACGCCTCTCGGTGATCATTGTGGCGATATTACTTTCAAACACACAAACATTTCGTTATTCTCAAAAACCTGGCGTAAATATTAAGCTAGTATTATGTGGTACGCCGAGACACACGACACATAGAGCAAAATAGTTTCTTAAACTACAATGTTAAAACGATGCGATAAAAAACTGCATTGTGGCATTTGTTTTGCTGTTCTGTCGATACATGTATTGATGCTGTATATCACATATGAAATACTAGTCAATGTAAATATTGTGGGGATTAACACCTGTCTATTCGTATATAATATACACTTATAATAATATCAATAATACCATTATTATACTGATTTCATCCATGCTTTTCATCCTTGCTACAAATAAATTTCTAGATATGGAGTAGACATAAATACACGTATGTCTGTTTTCACTCTCACGCCTCCATTTTCAGCATTTGCATTTTACTTAATGACGAAGAAACAAATAAACCAGCCTTGGTTTTTGGACACATAACACACATGTTAATAAATGTAGGCGATAGTTGTTAAAATTTTACAAATATTGTAATTACTACATTCTCTCCAAATAAGGGAATACTATGTACTATAAACATGCCAAATAAATGCCTTTGTTCGAGAGATCGAGAGGGGAGAGGAGGGGGGGGGATGGGATTTAACGTCCAATCGACACAAACTATATTTCGGAATTAACATACGATTTAATTGTATTTCCATAATTCACTTGCGCGTAGGGTCTTTTAGCAGTGGCAGAAAATCGGAGGACCCAGAGAAACCCACGAGGTTGAGAGAGAGAGAGAGAGAGAGAGAGAGAGAGAGAGAGAGAGAGAGAGAGAGAGAGAGAAATGGGGTTTAACGTCAAGTCAACACAAATTAGGTCATTTCGGGACTAACATATGGTTTAATTTTATTTCAATAATTCGCTTGCGCGTAGGGGTCTTTAGCAGAGGGAGGAAACCGGATTGCCCGGAGGAAACCCACGAGGTTGAGAAGGCGCCCCTATCTCCATGCCACATACGCTCACACCAG
This sequence comes from Patella depressa, assembly GCA_948474765.1. Classification (NCBI taxonomy): domain Eukaryota; kingdom Metazoa; phylum Mollusca; class Gastropoda; family Patellidae; genus Patella; species Patella depressa. The sequence goes on from OX419716.1 coordinate 20,544,016, forward strand.
GGCTCGAAACCACAGCCGCAAGCCAGAGGTGACCGACCAGCTAGAGGTCGAAGCGTGGCACTCTAGACCACTAGCCCCCCCCCCCCCCCCACGAGGTTGAACAGGCGACCCTATTCCTTGCCACGTACAACCGGGGATTCGAAACCACGCCAGTTGACGCAATGACAGTCTTTATGATACAGCGCTCACGTTTTAACCATTCGACCATCCAACCCCCAGCCTTTGTTCGAACTACTCAATTCAATTTATTTGATTTAAACATCAAGTTTTATAATTCCAACTTTAAAGATAACGATATATATTATAAATATATACGTATACACTTACCATCTTTGTTCATGCCTAATGTAATGCATTTCTTCAGGCGACAAGCTTGACACTGATTTCTGTGAGCTTTATCAACATTACACATCCCTGTCCCAGCTTGGCATCTAAATTAGAAACATAACAATTATAGCCATACGATATCAAACAACAGAAATAAACACGATTACTTATATTTATTCCTATATATATAATATGACTATATAAAATAGCTTTATTTCGAAATACCTGACGCCATAAAATATTTATATTTTGATATATCAGCCACGTTTAAATACTTATATTTCCAAATATCTGACCACAAAAATTACTTATATTTCTAAATCTCTGACCACATAAATTGTTTATGGTTCTAAACATATAACTACATAAATAAACATACGATTACTTCTATTTCTAAATAAATAAACGTATGGATATATACATGAAATATGCAGTTTCATTATTGAATTTCATTTCACTGCTATTATTTTTGGCGCATGTATGTGGCTTGGAGAAAATATTCATTTGTATTCTACCAAGGAAGTTTGCTCTACTGTATAGCGACCCTACTTCGGTACAGACTTGCATAAGTTTTAAGATCTACAGCACTACTAAACCACTAAGTGACCCACGCCCAATTCCATGACAATATCAGAAGTTACAAAAAGCAATTCGATCAATACCCCGTTAAACGAATACTAAAACATCCGCCTCAATCTACAATACTTCTTAAATATATTTAATCTTAATTCTGTGTGAAAGACTATCTTAGTCGGTGGTAAGATATGAAGCTATGTTATATAATTCTACAGAAAGGTACCAAATTGTTTATTTCCAGGTGGGTTCAACATTCCAAGTGTCTGGATAACTTACGTAAGGTTTAATGGTGAATGTTTGCGCGATTATAAAATCACTTTAATACATAATTCCATTAAGCGAATCAAGAAAATAAATTTTGACTTGAAACTTTCAATTTGACATTTGAGTTCCATACCTCAGACCTTATTATCAACGAAATCTCCGTGAAATCCGAGGCCTTTCCGTTAAATTTTGATGGCACACACAGATTAAATTAGTGTGTGGTCTTTCTCGAACTCAGCCCACTCTCCTGTCGTCTCTATTCTTCAAAAATTGAAGAGTTCTTTTAATCCCCCGATCGCCATTGTTGGCCATTTTGAAAAGCGTGTTTACTAAACAGCGTAGATAATACTACTATTGTGTTTATACTTTGCTCTAACTCTCCAACATTTATTGCCACTTTTTTACGAATTGTAAACACACCAGATTAACCACGAAAAAGCAAATATTAAAAAATAGACTTCATTGACGAAAGAAATTGAAACGTTTTGACTGAACTAATACAACTCCGTCAAGGTTTTCATTTTCTGAGAAAATTTATTCATAGTGTACAACGCTCAAACACTGATAGTGTATGTATAGCATTATAGAAAAAACAACATCGTGGATTCTCATTTCAATCGAAAAACATGGCGATGATTTATTTTATATTCAGCTGACTTAAAATCAAAAATCTTCGAAACTCTGAGAATATCAAAATGTCATATAAGCACATTAGGTTCAAATCGATCACAGATGTTTATAAGAAACGTTTGCTAAATGACAGCCAGAAATTGAAGAACCTGTTTAAACCAAATTACTTTTTATATCGATAATTCAAATCGCGCCATTATCAACAAAAATGTGTGATTCGTCACAAGCATATTCTTTTACGTATATCTTATAAAATCGTTTCTTAAAAAGAAAACGATGGACTATCGGTTTACGAAAATGAAGTCAATCGCCATTCAGTGTTCCGCAGGTAATAGAAAGATGTTACCGAACAAAAGTGTTCTAGACAAGCAACAGATAACACTTTGGGTTACAGTTCGAAACCCCACAATATCGACAGAAGTTCTCCAATCCCCTAAATGTTACCAAAATTTAAGAAAACAAATTTTCAAATTGTTTTTAAAAACAATAATTTGTTAAATAAAATAAAGCCAAGTACTAACTATCCAAACCATTAGCCAAAATTCGAATTAGTTGTTCAGTCTACAGTCCTTTAGAATAAAATTTGGAAATTCTTACCTGTAAATAAGCTTTCGTCTTACACTTCTCTTGAAGAATCCACTGCATCCATTACAAGCCAATATACCATAATGTTTACCACTGGATGTATCACCACAAACCAAACAACTTAAACCAGGCATCCCTTTTCGGATAGGTCCAGCTGACGGTGACAAACTACGATATGATTCTGGTGATCCTATCCCCACGTCTGTACCTAGTAGTGGGGGTGAGGGGGACTTACTAATAGAAATCGTCATTACGTGTGGGGAAGGTCTTGGTGACAGATCTTGGGGTTCTGAAAAAAGAAAAAATTCTTTTTAATAAAATCTTTGTTTGAATCTACATTTAATATTTAGTATACGTATTCAATGAAACTCAACTTCATTTCACCCCAACACTTTAACTTTGATTACTGCTTGCGTTAAAACGTGTGAATTAATGTATAGCATTCGAGGACGGTTTTGTACTGATAAGGTAATCTGAAAATAGGTGTTTATGGAAAAATTGTTTTAATAACAGCCATCCATGGGAGTTTTTTTATGTCTTTGTTATCGCGTCTCTCCCTATTGTTATTGCCTTAATACTTTAGGCTAGATTACTCTTTCAAGTATAAGAATTATGTCAATGATGCAACCTAAAACCTATAACTAATATAATATAAATATCTTAAATAAATAAGCATCTAATTGACACGACTTAACCTCTACAACTATCTGTAACTCAACCAAAGTACAAAGACGAAAATAAGACAAAAAGCAAGTATTGATCTATGAAGATGAATATAACATGAATAATGAATATAAGGATACAACATGTGATTAGAAACACATCAAATTACAAAACTTTAAAACTGGAAATTATTAACGAACTATCAAATCAAAGACCCGCCGTAAGCATTTACTCCGCTGTTTAGTATGACACATACTTATAATTAGCATCAGTCTTATAATTAGCAGCAGTCCAAAGGCACTTGAAGGGATTAAAATAAATTAAAATAAAACTTCTTACTACTGCTTGACTATATAGTATAAATACTATAATAGTAAGGATACTATACTATATAGTCAAGCAGTAGTAAGAGGTTTTATTTTAATTTATTTTAATCCCTTCAAGTGCCTGTGCATCAGTCTTATAATCGTCAAGAAAACAAAAATATGGCGTCAAACTAGACATATTTCCTTTAGTACCTATGCAAGTTTTTATGAAAACCAAGAATGAAATTTACTTATTTTTTTTAGAATATCACCAGTAATTAATTAGAATAGGTTTAATAGAAGAAAGCATCACACTGAATCATGCTTTAAAACAATACTAAATTAGAAAAATACTCCATGAGATTGTCGATTATTCAAGGCTAAGAATGTTTAATTTCCTCTTATACGTATCTTAGAAACTGACCCATTCCTAATATTTTTTATATTTAAGGACAATACAATCTAAAAATACTAATGAATACTTGAAATATTTGAATATCAATTCAGTATTAATAGATCTGGGTTTTGAATGAATGGACGACACAGGGTTTAAAGCACCGCACCCACCGGACTAATGTAGATCGGCAAAGGGTATGTCATTTTATACAGTATAAATCTTTTGAAGTTCTTTTAGACAGTTGGAAAATTAATTTCCGCTATAAAACTTTAAACAAAATATTTTTAATATTCATGGCATTTAATTACCAATCTACAATAAAATTAAAAACTAACACGAATCGCCATTGTAATGTTTTGTCGTTTTGCATGTGATCAGAACATGGTAGACATTTTCTTCCCTTAATAACCTTTCGTAATTAAACGACAACCTCTGCTCTTACACCTGCACTTTCACGTTTGCTGATGGAAAAATTAAATATTTATCACAAATCTTTGTCGCCGTTTAGATCTCTTAAACACAACCAAAAGGGATTTGTAAAAAGCGGAATGCAAATGCCAAGGAAACGAAAGGAAAGGTTAACCGTATGTTGTCATGTGCTACGGTGGTTTTGGCGTTTTAATTTTGATAAAAGGAAAACATCATTTCCGCTGAACAAAATCATTGGTTAATCATATTGATCTCGTGAGCTCGTGAGCTCGTGGAAATCGCTCCATTGATCTTTTGAGATGTCGGAAGACAAAGAGAACTATATAAAAACATGAAATGTCAGGTAAATCTCTGGAGACGAAAAAGAAGAATAAAATAAATCACCCTTTTGGATTTTGAGCTTCGTTTCGTCTACCTAACACAAGACGTAAAATTAAAGAAATTAATTCGGGGTATTTATATCGATGTTTTTTTCATGAGTGAATCTAAATTGTGTTTTTATAAATTGCGTGTCTGCGTAGATTAATAATAGATTAATGGTAGATAAGAGACAATTATAAGACGCGAGAATCAGCTTGATCTGTGGTCTGAATACCAAATATCCTTTTACCAAAATAAAAATAAAAATCAATCTTCTCAGATTCTTTTTTTCATTAAATGATTTTGCAGTATAAAACATACAATGAAGAATTAAGATTTTTTTATAAACGGCGTTAACACGCTATGGATAGGAAATTAACAGAATTGATCATTGTTATCGGACATTCTTCATTTGATATAACTTTTAATAGTCTAACACGTGTGTGAAATTTAATTTTAGTTAATTAAAACCATAAATAATTAGTTTTATCACAATATACAATTTGTATAATATATATTGACAAAATCTAAAAGATAAATTTCATTTTAAATATTCACATTCAAACTTTCACTAATAAAATGTTGCGTCATTCATTCTTAATATTTGATATATAAAATAACCTAGAACCGCTTACATAGCGAAATTTCAAAAACTAAATAAGACGTTTCTGTTTCTTCGCTTAACTCCCTGAAAACCACTAAAATCTTTGCACCACTTTTTGAAATTAGTTCAAAACGTCTAAATATGTATTGACGGATTGATCGATAATTGCATGGTTAAATCAAATTATTTGTTTTTACCGAATGGTGAATATCTACAAAGAGAAGATTCTACAATATATATTTTTACATTACATTCGTGTTTCTCAATAAATATGAATACTATGTTTTATTTTTTTATTTTACAAATACAAAACATGTTCCAATTAATATGCTAATTCTATTCAAGAAAATGGTTATGGCAGAATTAATTTTCAAGAACTTCTTCTGTAAAAAAAATGCAAATCTTAAGTTTGAATTTTAAATTAGCTTCTAAATTTGAAATCATATGGTAAATTTAGTCAAAATAAAAAGGTATTTAAACAACTTTTTCTAATGAGGATAACAGACAGTGCTTGATTAACTCTAAACAATAAAACTACTACTAAAGACTTGACAATCAAGAATTAATCGCAGTTGATTGATTTGACACGTGGTCGTACTTGATTAATTATACCGACGAGCGTTTAGCGCACCTCAAAACGACCAAATCACACAAAGACAAAATGGAGCTCGCATTCCGTGACCTTTGCGAGGAAATTAAAAATTGATTGGTTTATGAAGACAATTATGATTTATTTATGAAGGTGAGGTTTTTACCTAATGTCTTAAGGTAAACGGCGATGTGATTCTCAATGATACTAAAAGGTGTGTTAGGATGGTTAATATCTATCAGAACAAATGTTCATGTTTTAATCAAATTAATTATTAATCTCAACTAATCGCTGACGTTATGCCATTCTTTTAGATTGGAACAAGATAACATAAAGAATGACTTCTGACCTTTTCAGATGATGAAATTAATTTCTCTCCTGAATAACTGATAATATTAAACCAAATAAATAGAATATCACAGTTTTCACTTATTTTAAAGGTTACCTGTTAACAACGTCTGAGTCCACAAAGACAAAAATATATCAGAAAACGTTGCATAAAAACTGAAATTGGGAGACGGATTGAATTCTACTCTTTCCTATGCGTCTGATTCTTTTCTACCTAATACTTGTTAAGTGCAGAGCTTTCGCGGTTTTCTCCCAATAATTCCATGTTAAATAATTAATCACTTCTAAAATGTCATAAGACTTCGCGAATCAAAACTATATTGTACAAAAGAGCGCTGAAGTCGAATATGGAAATACAGGTAAATCTGCAAAGTCGCTGCTCTGGCAATAATCCCTTTCTTTTCGTGCAAAACAAAGTAGGCTATTTAAGTTGCTCAATTAACATTTAATTGTTAGATATAAGAATCAATCAAATTCAATTTTTTTTTTAAAATGATAATTGTATTGATTTTTTTTAGGTGTTCATTAATTTTGTATTTCTAACTTATCATTTTGAGTTACAATAGATATTAATAATAATGTATTTGATATTTTTTAATATCATAATATGCCATTGATGTACTTTTGTAAATCACCAGAAACATTAAAATTGTATTTGCTTTCATTAATTTTCAAATAACTTCTTTAATAGGCGTTTAGTAATTGAATATATCCTTGTGTTAATTTGCAAATACAATAATAAATCATGTATGAAGGCATCATTAAAGTTCGTCTAATCTATTTAAATATTGTCAAATCGAATTAGCTAGTTAATTTACAATACGAAAAACAAGTGACTAAAATATAATCTTTTTCTGAGCTTTGGTTCAGTGTGTGAAATCTCTGTTGATTATAACATTTCTTAATACAAAATTCATAGCACCGCGCAACGCTGGGTCCAAGTACATGTATTAACACGGTTTTTGTTTGGTCAAAATTAAAATTGGCAAATACAAATGATAATTTGTAGTGCGAGTTTAAAATCTGTCTTCGGTGAATCTATTGATAAGCCACGATGGGTTGAGATATAGGCCATGTGCTGTTACAGTCGACGGGGTAATAATCTAAAATGGTAACTTCCGCTCAATCTTCTCAAGCAAAATATCAATCGCAGAACTTGCCCCTGCACTGATCAAAAGAAGTGTAACGCCTCTATACATTTAATTAAAATGGTAATATGGTAAAAGAAATTAGTACGCGGCAGTACGCGCAAGGATAAAATGTGTGCAAAGTGGCAGCTTTTTTGGTATCTCACCAAGAGCTACAACAAAACTTTATTCGCCAATTTAAAGACCACTCGACAAATGAAATCGAGATAAGAGTATGTAGTAGAACTGGTACTGAGTCAAAATTATCTCCCATAAAACACTGTATGTCCGATTGGTGAAGGGGAGTAAAACGTTTAACCCTATTTCAATTCCTTTTTTAGCCTAATGGTGTACATACAGTACTTTACATCAGTTTCTATCTAGATATCTTTGGTCTGTAATTTAGCAGGTGTAGATGGCTAAATAAAGAACACCCAGTAATCCCCTCCCTACTGTATTATGGTATTAAATAAAAACCTAGAGATAATCCCCAAGAATTAATTACAATATGTCTATAGGGTATTATTCACAGCCATCTTCTTCATAATACATCCTCGTTTCACACTACAATAAATTTATCGTCCACAAAGAAATTGATTCGACCGCATCTCACCACCGCCTTGTCACCTCTCAGTTTTAATTTTACACCTTGGTGTTCTGTTGACTTAGACGGTTTGGTGAGTAGACAGATAAAGATGAGAACAAGATGAAATAGATGCATTTTTTTGACATCAAGGATGAAAGTTTTAATCCCAATTTCAAGATGATAAGTTCTAGTAAATAAATCTTTTCTTTGAATTTATAAGTATGAAAACAAAATTTACTTTTATTCTTTAGTAGAATAAATGAAAAAGTTAAATCTACTAAAGTTTCAAATGAAAATCGACTTGAATACATTATATGGGCCAAACCGTGTTTTAAGATTTAAAACATTTTGAAACGTTTTTATTAACCTCATCTGTGCAAATATCATAGGTTTTAATGATTCCACTGCCTTTATTTAGAAACACTACAAGCATCCCCGCCTAGATACCCACCCCCCGGCGACATATATGAAAAATCATTGCGATATTTAATTGTCTGTCTCTGTCATATACCGTACGGTCTATGCAAAGCCCAATATGAATTATACTGGATAGTGAAGAAAGGAAAGACGTTAAACTCAATTTCGATTGATTATGAACCTCAACACTTGAGATATTTAATTCACATTCAGTGATTTATATTTAGATGTGTAAGTTATTTATACATGTATATCTTAAAACTTGTTTCATCGCATCTTTAAAGGTTTACTGACAAAACGTAATTATAATATGCATTAACATATTTACAGTAATGAGCATATTCAACCTTTGTTCGTGTCATGCTACCGAACAAAATCATCGGCATTAACAAACTGCAATTAAAACAATTATGCACCATTAGCTTTGAAGCCTTCATCTTTAAAGTTAAAGTACATTAAATTCTCCTATCTTTATCTAAAGGAAGTCACTAGATTTTACAAAGGCAATATTTCTAATTTGAATTTATTTTTTTATTTTTTTTTTAAAAAAAGAAAAGAAAAAATAGAATTTTACTTTACGCCCGCCACCAGAATCGTCTCTTTTTTCAAAAAAATGCCGACTCTGTTTGATATAAAGGCAATGATTATCTGTTTCTTTCAAGATTAAATGTATGTATTGGGTATTATAAAGCGTTGTTTATTCAATATTTGGGTATCCACGACTATAAAACATACAGTCAAAAAGATTAAAGGTGGGGATAAACGGGGTTTTAGGTTTAGCTTATTTGGGAGCGCTTCGTCACGAAATTTAATAAAACATCAAAAGAGGGTTTTTATATTTGTAGAGCTGTCTGAAAGAGAAAATAGTTTAGGTTTGATAAGACTTTGGTTGTTGTGTGTTGGTGTTTGATGTATCGTGACAAGAATAAAACCATACCATGTATACGATGGTTAGAAGTCATATAGGTACTCCCATTCCTTCTTGTTTCAATGTTTTATACTATATAGTACAATTCTCTTGTAAGTATTGTACAAGTTGGTACATTTTGAATTGCTGGTCATGTCAGCTCCTTAAGTCAGAGAGAAGTGACATCGGGTGTTCTAGACAAGATTAGTACACTTATTTTCGTATTTAAAACACATCACAATTTTCAGCTAATTAGTTTATTCACGTGAAATATTTTTTTTAGCCACGTGAACTTCTAAAAAATGAGACGTAATTTAAGGTTGTTCTCGAATGGGTAAGCAGCCACATTCCCCATGTGCGACTACAGTTATCTTTGGACTAGCTCCAGTAACCCAAGCTACATTGTGAACGATTTCCCCGAACAATGAACACCAATATTGTCCCTAGGCAAGTTGTTTTTACGGAGATTCAACAGAAAATAGAAACCATGATATATCCAAATACAGATATTTAACACATTATTTTTCCTGCAAATAACCATTTATTCAGCGACATTTGGGGTAAAATTAATTACATTCGTAATATAAAATTTCCTCACTCATTTATTTACTAATGACGGTTATCAATCCGTATAATTTAAATTTTGTCCAACCGTTGTATTATGTCAGTTTACATCGGTTTATCTACAAATGCGCATGCCAAATATTAACCGGAAGACGAAACACAATCACTTCGCCCCTTCATGTCTTCGCAACTTCTACTTCCGGATATATACAATCTGATCAAAACGGAGAACGCTAGATCGGAGACGGTCCTACGCAAATTGTGACGTCATATGTGAATTGTGGGTTAGGGTAAGGGTTAGGCTTGACCATGGGTTAGGGTTAGGGCTAGTCCTGTTTATATCTCGGGACTTTGGCCAAATCTACAGGTCCTAGCCCTTACCCTAACCCACAATCTATATATGACGTCATATGTGCTAAAATGCGTAGGACCGTCGCCGATCTAGCGTTCTCCGATCAAAACACAGATCTCATTTCGTTTCTTTATTTTTTATAGTTCAGAATTTAGTTTTACTTGTCTTTACTACACTTGGATCTGGAAGAGTTGTTATCATTGACGTGTATTGAGTAATATGAGGGATTAGTCGATGAAACGGTCTGTTACGGCGAGCTTTGGGGGTATTTTGCACGGAACCGTGGGTAATCCACTACAGACAACAATGCTGATTGGTTAATCAAATGTATGACGTCATAGAGTCAAAACCCGCTTGCACGACCCCTACCGCGATCTTCACGTAGTGTAGGCCATCCAAAGTATAAAAGAGAAACTAAATATGGATCTGTATTGCAATCAGACGGATAAAAACTGATGGCCCTCTCACTTTCCGGGATAATGGGGTACTTATTGGAGTTTATACTTTAATCGAGCTTGGCCGCAACTTGATGGGCTCACTGGAAACCACGAGGCTGATCTAGACATGACAAGAACTTTTTAAATTAGTATGCATATTTAACATTAAGTATGATATGGCATGAGCTTCTTGCCACTTTAATTTATAAAAAAAAAAAATCAAAGAAGCCGACAACAACAAACACAATTAGAAGGGAGATAATCAGGAGTTTATTAATTCAATTATTTAACTTAGAATAATGACTTATTTCCTTTGATTTAAAATCGATATTCCATAATTGTAGAACAAATAAGGTTTTGATAGACATCGATCACGATAGAAGTTGACAAATCTTCAATTAAATAAGATAAAATTCCTGAACATTAATATGTCTGTAAACACGACATTCCTGATAAGACTGATAAAACACAGATCTCATCTTTATGATGTGATGTCTGTCTACGGTTAACTAAAATACACGTTCAAGGAAGTCTGGATAAGCCTAGTAGTTTAAAATATGAAACATGAATTGAAATGAGGTTTAACGTCTTATTTTTTTCAGAACCCACTGTGCTAACGAAGGTGGACAGTGGACAGACCTCACACAGTGTGCTATGAGAGAAATTTTGGCCAGACAGCCTACACTTATTTTAAATTCCAAATAGCAATGGTTATTGCATGTGCACGCCAAATTGTACACGGCACCTCGGTTTTTCGTATCCTCCGAAAGACAAGTTCTTTGTCATGCCCCCGTCCTGCACCACTGACAAGGGGTTTCGGGGAGACCGGGAACGAACCCGAGAACCGCTGGTCAGTGAGTCAGCTCCTTACATGCACGCATTGGACCAACGTGGCTCCTCGTATAATTTAAAGGATTTTACTCTTTAGTAGTTGATCAGTCATTCGAATTTTCAAACTAAATTATACCAAGTGCTTTCCAATGTTCTGTCCTATGCATGGCACCTGTCACTGTGCGTATAATAAAACTAACTAGATCGATAGTTTTGACTTCAAAAGCTGAAGGTAACCTCACAACAATCGTCACAAGTGAAATCACCTGTCAAGTTGTTCAAATATAAAAAGTACATTTAATTGACACAGGCTGAACGCTTACCACATACATGTATAGTGAAGTCTTCTTCAATTTCAACCTAATTCATTTTTTTGCTTCACATATCTAAACGTTGCATACTCAATCCTAACTGTAAGCCAAAGGCGTTTTATAGCTGAGGCGCTGGAGGCGCCAGCCTCCTCGCGAAAAAAAATCAAAGTAGTTGAAAAAATAAAACGGACGAAAAATGCTAAAACCGATGAGAAAAATGAAAATGTACCCTAGTTAGGGAGCCCTAAAGGCAGACAGAAGGGCCCCACGTCTGACAAAAGGGCCCATCTGGCCAAGGGAAAGGGCCCCCGAGTCCGATTGAATCGTTTTCTATACACTGTTACTGTCGAATCTACTACTGAATGAGAATCAGTCATTGCATTGGCGTGAAAATTATCAATCTAGACACCTCACCTCCCCCACCCCCGGGAAAGAGGGCCCTCAAAATAGTATAGCCTCCGCCATGATAAACCTTAAAACGTCCCTGCTGTAAGCGTCACGCCATACCGACGATAACCACTTTCCAAATTACGAATTTAAAAAATAAGCTTTCCAAGGTACGAACTAAACATTCCAAGTTATGCATTTAATAGTGAATTGTCGAATTTGGTAACCTTGCGATATTTAGCTATAGATATCAAACTCTACAGATATGTATATATCCTTTAAATTTAATTTTGATCTAATAATCTTCCCCCAACCTCACTTATTTGTCGATTGTGTCCCGTCTGCGCAGAAATTGGAGCAGCATCCCATTTTTTGATAGAATGCCGTATCCCGATCTGCGTTATAGACCTATGACCTACGCATAAGACATGTAAATTTCTATAATATGTCTACAAAAGAAAAAGTTATTAGTATTGTTTTAGTGATATCAACCCCAGTATGCTCTGCAATTTTATGTTTGACATGTTTAAAAGGAGATCCCGGTATTAAAAGATACATCTTATTATTTTATAACACAAAGTTTTAGCTAAGTTTAATCTGTATTTTAATACACGCTTCTTCTTCTTCTTCTTCTTTTTCGTCACCATTAAATACGAAATAGTTGGAAAATATTACTCCAATTATCCAGACGCTGGGTGATAATCACATTGACAAATCGCTCTGGACGATGAACTTTGATCGGAATAAGAGTAAAGGGAACCACGTTTCCATGCTCTGTTATTGTACACTGACAGTTCTCAGTGCCAGTCTTTGTCTTCGTCTGACAGATATCTTATGGTTAACCACACTTGTAATTACTGTCCTTGTACGTTATAAATATCTTTACTCCCATTGTCTGGTTATGAATTAAAATAGTATATTTTATTCAGCAATGATATATTTTTAACCAAGCAGGGATCTTATGAATTCAGTGACACCAACTTTATAGTTACCGCAAATGGAATGATAGCGAAGAGATTATGACTCTAAATATTGGACATTTTAAGCTTCCATATTTTCTTGTCAATAAACTTAATAAATCTTAAAATATTTTCTGTTTGAAGAATATTGACAACTTTAATATAAATAAACCACGTTAACAATGATTATTGAATTCCATGTTTATGCATGATGATTTGAAAACAATGAATCAAGATAAATCAAATCAAAAGTGAAAATCATTGATAACTTGACGACAAGTTAAACATTAGATGCGGGGTGAGGATTCAGGCCCTGTCTTAATCTGAAAGCAGTCATATTGAAAATAAGATTAGTTCAACAAGAGAGGGTCAACCGATTTGACATTTGAATCCAATTTGAGGAAGCAAGTGTATAAAATTACCAGCTGTCTAAGTTGAACCGTTTATAGCCGTAGTCGTAGAAGTAGGTGGCCGTATCTTGATTGATTTATTGTGTCGTTTGTCACAGTGGCTGGTTGTAAGAGAGTAATGAATAATGAGCTAACTTAACGGGATTAAATAGCTTCGATCTTTTCACATTAAAATCGTCAGTCAGCGAGATGGTGAGTGGTAATTAGGAAAGAATCTTGATTCTCCCGAAATATCTCGAGATGCCAGCTATTCTATCTCGTCCTCTCTTTTCTCATCCCAGCCAAATGAACGTGACGGTAACCTCCAGCTGCCGCACTCGCTTGATGACACTTCAAAACGTCATCAACTACCCCGACTGCCAAGTTTTGGCGGAAAGAAGAGCTTCAATTGCCATAAATTAAATATAAAAAGCCAGAAGCGACCAAAGTTGAGATTATGTCGCCGGTTAATGTAATAAAGGAAGGGAAACTAGATGATTCAATTAAGTCGGTGACGATCATTTAATTTGTCCGCTGGATGACGGCTATCACCAATAGATGAGAGACCTAATTGCTTTTCTGCAGGCCTCTATCTATCACTTAGTTCAATCTCTGTATAGATGGCTGACCATATCAATAGACCGGTATAGACTACTAGAACAAACGTCATATCCCAGTAACCTGTAAACACTTCCATATTAATATCGGCTGCATCAATGCAGGGCTGTTTCCGTTGTCTATATTTGAAACGATTTCAGAATCTGAAACTGGTATCAAAATGTGTGGTTATTTTATGCCAACAATAATTATTTTAATTTAAAGTTTTAAATAACATGAGCCGAGGAAATTCCTTCAAAACGATAATTTCAAATAGAATATTTCCTTTGTAGAATGATCCAAAAAACACGTAGTAAAGTTATGCTTTGCGAAAGTGAAAGTAGAGTTGGCCAAATCTAATATAGATTAAATTGAAGACTTGAATTTTCTGCGTTAATGTTATAAAGCATATCCCGGGGTACTATTGTGGGGATATTCGGGGGAAAAGTAGGTGTGTCACCACGATGACTACTACCACTATCCTCTTCATAAACAAACATTACTGGATCTATTACCTGTAATAGCTGATTATGGAAAATGTCCAATATTCTGAGATTTTTTTTAAAGCTTTCGGGTTGTACTTTACTCAAATATGTCTATTATTCCCGATAACCATTATTATTTGTTATATTATTGAATATCAAAAGCTTCATTGCCAAGGTTATCACCATTTCACACCGAAATCAGAAAGTCCATCAGCCACTTTCTCTTCCAATAACTTTGTTTTCATCTAGTGAATTCCGACTTTCAAATAAAACGCAACGAAAATTTAATTTGGTAAATCAGTTTCTAGTTATTCGTCGAGTGTTGAGAGATCTTTTGTGTGGCTTTTATTAGAAGTGATGTGGTTTTTATAAATCACAAATAAAATCCACATTCGTTTTTACTAATTAAATTTCATCGACAAAAAGTGCGCTTTGAGAGCTTTTTTCCTGTCTGATGTCTTTAATGCGAAAAAAAGTGAAATTATTCTTCATCATCGTAAGCCTTGATTGGTGAAATTCTACAACACGAAATGTTACTTGGGAGTTCAGTAGAAAGTAGTTTCATACACTAACACGATATAGATTCTCACCAGAGTTTCCAACATTTGTCCATACTGAAATGTTTACTTTATTTTTTACTAAAAAGAAACATGACATGGCCAAAAATGACAAAATCTAAATGACAATTCTTGTGCAAAAGGATATCCACGTACACCTGTCCAAACACTTATCTGGTTTATAGAGAGAGAGATGGGGTTTAACGTCCACTCGACACAAACTAGGTCATTCCGGGACAAACATATGGTTAAATTTCATGTCATTGATTTGCATGCGTGTAGGGATCTTTAGCAGTTGGAGGAAACCGGAGTAAATCTGGTTTATATCACATTCCAGTAGGGCACTGGCTTCCGGTGCACAAGCTCCACGTATAGATCTCGATTTGGGCTGTGAAATGTCCCCATGGTTATCTAATCGAGATTCCCCTTGTCAGTGGAGCAGAATGGGATGCCTGCCAAGATACATCGTCTAACGCTTCGTTGGGTTGAAAAATATGAGGTCTTGTCTACACCTTTTTGCGCACGTAAAGAACCCGTATTGAAATCTGGCGAAGATTAAACGGAAGTCCGTTTTTATTAGTGCGCCTGGTGCATAACAGTAGAACATTAAACACCATTCCATTTTATTTTCGACACAGCGGACATTTTCTCGACTCCTGATTATTTCAGCTCAACAAAACGCCATTTTAAACAAAATGGTTCAGAGTGAGCGTCATACAGCTATAAAATTAAAATGCAGGTATGTTCGCACTAGAACAACGGAACGGCGAGACAGATGGAGCCAAATCACCTTTTGTGGTTGGCAACCCTAATTCCCCGCCATGTTGTATAATGTTTTAATCATTTCAATCCATTATAATAATGACACCATATTTAACTGTAAATATTATTTGAATCATTTCAATCTTTTATTATTCCATAACACCATATTTAACCGTAAGTATCATGAAAAATTTTTTATAGGAACGAGAACGATTGGAAAAGAACGAACGTGATTACATCAAAATTAACTACTATTTTTCTTATTCGTTGGCAAATTCTGTTCGCTGTTTCCGCGATTTCATTCATTAATAGTATTTGTAATAAGGTCTTTTTAAATCACACGGTTAAAGTAAATACACATGTAGAAATGTGCCATAAGATAGAGTATGAATGAAACTACTCGGGATAAGTTCGTTGGTGTCAATCAGGTTTTGAATGATATGTTGGTTTTAAAGATGCATTTAGATCAATAGTTTGCCTTTCTTTCTATAACAGTTCACAAATATAAATTGAAAATTTATTTCAAATTACCTTCTCTGGACGAGGTTATGGATATTTGAAGTTTCGACCCGCCGTTGCATAAATTATTGTTTATTATCGTAGCAGCAGTACTTGACAGTCAATACTAAGTCTCGATTATCCATTATACAGAGGGTTCATTGTAGGTTTTTCGTGTGAACAAACGTCTAACGAATAAAGTATCTCACATTTAATTTAGGTTTTACAAAGTGCGTCTTTAGATAACACTCAATTATATTAGCTAAATATTTAACCTGCCAAAGTTTAAATTCAAAATTCAAAGTATATTTACTTTTCGTTCATTTTAATTTTCTCTGTCGTTGAACATCCGAACAACATTACTTGGATGAAAGGTCGAGTAAGGTCAATTGAACATCAACTTCATTGATCGACTTGGAGTAAGGCATGTTTTACGAGGGTTCATTGAGAATCTCTAAAATGAATGTACCGCTCGTAAATTGAAAGTTAAAACGCCTTTATCTGGATTAAAAATTTTGAAAATACCCTAAACAATTGCATGGCAAATCCATGTCATATCGAAAGTCGATTAAAAATATCCTTTACTATATAATTTATTTTCATCCTGTAATATTTTATACCAATTAAAACTTATTATAAGATATGAGATGTTCCAGCATAAATCATCACATTAACACTCATAAGATTAGATATTTACATGTTTAAATATTAATAATATGATTCGTAGTAACTTTTGGAGGTAAAAAAATCTGAGATGATCTTGTTTATACGTAGATAGAGTAGAATACTAAAAGTGAAGTATCTCGCCTATCACATTAACATTCATGACTGTCCTCTTTGATCTACAGACGTCTCAATAGGGACTTGATTCCCACTCTAACATCAAACGTGCCAGTCTTTGTCAATGCGGCCATGTTTGTGTAATTTTAATAAAAAGAAGCTAAGCCAAGATAAATGAATGTAATAACTTGTATCCCATTCTAGGGTGAAAAGGCAGAGAGAAGGTAGATAGTTTAGAACATGTAAACATACATCAAGTCGAGCATGGTACAATTGAAACCGAGCCCAACCCCGTATTCAATTACATTAAAAGCGAACAAGGAATCCTGCTCGCGCGACAATACGATCAAGGGAGATTACTCTGTCCTATCACTCTTGGTGTCTCGCGATAATCACTTAATCCTCACATGCCTGAAAGATGAATGCGGGCGCTTTTCACCCAGTATTTAATTCATCTGATGTAAACTCCACTAAGACTGGAAACTATACGATGTGTGATTCATTATTCCAGTTAGGTTAATCCGTTACGACAATTAAAAGGTTGACGCGTCTGGTTCGGTGACGACCACGCACAAAGTGGTGACGTCCCCTTGTTCTAGGGTTTTAATTGATTTACAGAGAACATTGAGTGCGAATCTACAGCCAACCCAGTGAATAAGTGCGATGCATTTAAGAGAGTTTTTAGGCTTATATTTATATGCTTTCGTTTCTAGAAAAAAAATAAGCTCTTATATAATTAAACTAAGAATGGAAAAGGTTCTCGGATCAGTTGGAAATGGCTCTTGACGTAATTACAATAAGAGATAGTTAATCGAGCCCGCGTCGTTGACGACGATGGCGACAATCAAAATGACAATGTTTATTATAGATTTAAGAAACAATGACCATGTAAAAAGATAGATCCAGTGGTACAAATAGTTGCAATTAATTTGAAAATTAAGTGGTAAATAATTCGCTACTGCACAAGACCTCACAAATTGATGGGCGTTTTTGTTCTTCATTGATATGCCGAAATACCACAAAAGCGATCTTAACCGACCCAGGATAAAATGAATTTCTTTGTATATTTTTTTTACTTTTTTAAAGTGTTACTGTTTTTCATTTCTTTTGGGGTTTTGTTGAGGTTTTGTTGAGGTTTTTTTTTTTTTTTTGCTTTTTAAATGAGATAATAAGGACCAGGTCATGACAAAATAGAATCTTCTTAATTCTATCAACAGTTATAAGCACAGGAAGAGCAAAATTAACGAACAATTATTAATAAAGAGATAATTTATTCTAATACTAGCAATTTAACTGCAATAATTATTAAAACGCAATCAGAATGGTGTACTAGCTATCATGAATGGAGTTATTTTGGTCTCCATTGACCTTTGAGATACCCGACAAACATTTGTATTTACATTTTCAAACTCAACAACAACAGAAGAAAATAATGATCATATAAAGAGTGTCATTACTTAAAATGAAACTGGCAATCATAATTTAAAATTTACTAACACAAAACCCACGTAAAAAAAATAAAATATATAGATAAAAAAAATATTGAGTTATACAACCTTGGGTAAATGTGACATTAATTAAAATAAAACTTGAGATCAATGAATATTGTTCCATTATACTAATATAATAATGACCCAATTAGATTGTTTTAGCGACTATAATTATACTATATCCAGCGGATGTTTTTACATTACTGTTAATCAAAGTGGACTTAAACTAAGTCACTGGAAATAGACCTATGTACCTACCTATTTATCTTGGGTTTTACAATAATTGTACACAGCTATATTTTGCACGTTATTTAATGGCATTTGGGAATCGACGAGCAAAAATTAAATAAAAATAACTATGTTGAATATCAAGGTTACTTAATTAGGGGATTTGGGGGTCATCGGCCTCGATTGTAAAATAAGATTGACATTAATTTTTTTCAAATTAAATAAAATTCATCTATGGATACACTGAAAGATAAAATGGCCTAGTTCCGGGGAAAAACAATGGTTTGTGATTGAGATGTGTGACTAGGTAACCAAGACTTATCCATGCCAGGTATTTTCCGTGCCGCGATGGGGAGCCCAAGGAAACCAGTTCGTGCGAGAGCTACCCTATCCAGATCTGCTTACAACTGAGCTTTAACTAGGCTTCTATGATTGCCCGGCGAAGGCTAGTTGAAACGTCGCTGTTTCAAAAGATATGAGTAATTGTTATAGTTATTTTGACGGTTATTTTATTGAGATGTTTAAGAGGTAAATAATATATTACATATATATTATGTTATGAAATGCACGGTAGTATAATTGCTTAAAATCGTGTATTTCAAATTGTTTTATTGCTGTAACGATGGAAAGTATTGGAGACAGCATTTAATGCAAAATGCAAAAATTATGACACCCCTAGTACATCGTGGTGGTTACCAGAGATTGTTCTACTGCGCCCCTCCGTGAGATGGGAACATCTAGTTGTTTAACGAATGCGTTTTAGATCACAATGTCTGTCATTGATTCAAGTGGTGTAGTTTCGATCCCTAGCTAGTATGTGACAAGTTGCAAGGTCGCCTGTCCAACCTTGTGGGCTTATTGGTATCAGAATTGGTACCATACGGTGGTTCCCAAATGACACAGTTTGTATCAATTCCGTCCCTCTACCCCTTCTCACTTTCCCTGTCCCCTCGACATAAATCCACCAACCCTCTCTCTCCACCCTTTTTGTTTGATAAAAAATAACCCCATCCCCGGTACTTTAGCCTACTGTTCAGAGGGTACACAGCGGGAAATATCTAGTCCGTGTCAACTCTATAATTAGGTGATGAATTGTTTAAGCACACGGATATGTAATCATATAAACAACTTGATGTCATTACCAATCGCGTACGGTGAACAAACATTACATATCGGAATAAATGTGAATCAGAAATTATTCAAAGTACCAACCGACTCTTGGTTTATGGAATTACTACGACCTGTTTACATGTATTATCCATGATTATGATTTGATCTTGTCATTTTTGGAAACATGGCATTTCTAGAAAATGATATATCACAAATTGTTTTGCTTTTCAGACATTGTCCTGAAACTACTTTATTAGCATTAAGTAGTGGCAAGGTGATAACGTTTTATGGAGTCTAAATTAGTACTGATTTTAGCACTAATCTTTCCATTTTAGACTGTTAGATGTAACATTATTTTAATCTCTATTTTTACTCAAGTTTTAATGTCTTGTTCAAATATGCAATTCATTATATATAATAAACATCCTCCTTTCGATATGTTCGGATGCTTGGCACAGGTGGAATTTAAATAAATACGTAATTTACGACGCACCTGCTTTAATTTACCTGTTGCTCTGCAATATAGATACTGTGAAATATACTATAATTAACATACCTAATAAATCAAATAAACCAGGTACTCTGAAGTTGTACTAATTTAGTCAAACGCGTAAAAAAATTATTTGCCCAATCTGTATTGTTTATGGAAACAACCTAATTGAATAATAAATGAATGACTGAAATAGGGTTTAAATTCTTACTTTAGGTTATAATATGAAAATACTGAAAAACAAATAAATACTAAGCGAATAACTGTCAAAATATAAATGAAGAACTGTTACTTCTTTGACATAACATTTAATTGACTGCTTTTGACTTATTGTTATTTTTTACTTTTTGTTGAGATCTTGGCGTTTTTTTTTTTTAAAAATGATGAAAACTGCTAGTCATAATATTGTTATTTCACTGCCGATAAACAGATTGAATTGTAATATTGTTGACATTCGACAATATATATTGTCAGATCAGGGATCAAAACATCGTAAATAATGTATATCATGAAACCTTTAGTTAAAGGGGCTTCATTTGCAAAAGAAGAGCTGATCAATGCAATGCGCAGGTAATTAGCATTTGGCTATAATGATAATGATAAATACATCGATCAATTAATATCCCAGTTACAGATCATTTACTTTATCGTCATGCAAGTTGTAAAATATATCTCAATAATTCTATTAATTATAATTTTCATAAATTTCTTTGTCAGCTTTACATCGGTATCCATTCCAGTTTATATAATATGCATATAAGGTTTGGTGGGTATCGTTGAATTTATTATAGTGTATATGCATTTTTGTCACTTTAACTATGCTAATAAAACTACAATCAATTGCAAAGACTGCTGTAAGCTACTTGCCGTCTATAGGGATGTCTATTCGAATACCGTTATTCAGTTAATCAATTTGTTAATTATTAATTAATTAAAAATATAAAATCAATAATAGACGCTATATAAACAAATCGCTATTACTATAAAAACAAAAGAAATCGGATATATAAACAAAATGAAGGGTAATAGCAAAGACATTACATATTGCATTGTATTGCTGCTTAAATTATACAGGCAACTACAGATATTTTAAATAAATGTTTTTAAAAAAATAAGAGCTACAACTAGAAGAAAAATTCGAAAAACATAAAATTTTAAATAAAAAAACAATTTTACCTGTCTGAAATGGACGCTCCATAGAATGTTCGGACAAATCCATGTTCGTTCACTTGACCTTTTTCTTCCGTCTCTCTGTTCACGGTTAGCAGCATAAAATCATAGAATTAAAATTGGCGATGTTTATAACAAGCTCGCGACGTTTATACCACGTGCTTGACTTCTTCCACTAATCTCGCGCTGGCTGATCGCACATCAAAATAAAGGTGGGAATTAATCTCTGGATGTTAGAGACTATAGTATAAAGACATCATCAATAGAGCGCAACCATTGTTTAACGCGAGGGGGGATGATTCCAAGTTGAAAGATAAAGTGACAAAAAAACATTATTAGATTTCTCTTCTATTTTACCCTGCACTTCAAAGATTGTAATAATGTTAGTTTATAAGAGAAATCATATGTTTACACTTTATAAATATTTAATTGTCCGGTTTCTTTTAAACCTTTACAAGAGCGTGGTGAGCCGTGTGGCATGAATATATGTGTATATTTATTTTAGATGAATATGTAAATAGCTCGGGAAAAGACTAATCTAAAAGTTAAACTTGTGATATTTTCGCCCCGTTTACATTTCTCCTGAATATATGACACAAACTAAACAGTATTATTATTATTATTCCTTTACTTTTTAACATTTGAAACTTTTCATTCAATAAATTTTGTTTGAACTTTTGAATAAGTGTTTTTTGATATTTCATTTATAAAAGAAAGTTAGGCTTTTAGATTATTTAATTTCCTCATCAGCTTCTTCCCTATTATAAATGATGTCAATATCCCTACTCTCTGTGGAAAGATTATTTGGATTTAATCGTTTTCATTTTCGCACCATGGGGGCAATTTCAAGTCACTCAGTATTGTTTAACGCCCGCTTCCACCCATTGCGACGTCAGTTACACATTTTCTACTTCTTGGATATTTAGATATATTAGAAAATGATAGCAATAACGGGTGTGGATCACTTAAGACACTCTTGACCAAGACTAGTCCAAAATTATTTTCTTTTAATATGAAAAAGATTTTAACTGAAAGATTGTAAATGAGAAATTCGAATTTTGTCATGTCGTTCGGTTTTTGTACAGCTCCTTCCCCCATCCAACATACCTTGCCCTTTTAACTATAATAGTTAAAGAGATGCAAATTATAGAAGGATTATAGTAAGGTGTACACTTTACATTTATTCAATCAGTCAATTAATTTGTATACTCTTAACTTCAAGCGGGTTATGGGGGTTTTTTTTGGGGGGGGGGAGTTGGGGGGGAGGGGGTTGTTTGCGGGTAGGAGTGGGGATAGGGGGCGGGGGCGATGCAAAATTGTGTCCAGATGAGTTTAGGTTATTTAACCTTTCTACGTGAAATTTGCCCATAAGAAACTAAGGGTTCACTCTAATTTAAAAATATCTAAGTAAATCCTTACCTTTTTTAACAAACCAAAGAGTGCCGCGGTCGATTTTCCAAATTCTGGTGTGCCGACGATATGGGAAGACCCTCCCCCTCCTCCCTTACTTAAGCCTCAGATAGTTTTGTGGTCTCAAGGACCAGGTTTTTGTTATTTGAATAGCAATATCAAAATGTCATTACATCATAAGCTACTTACTTTATTATTTTCTTCACCTTTATATTGAACTTATCTTAAAAGTTACTGTAGTTAATGAGACCAAACCAACGAAAACAACAGGACAGTGACAAAAATCACAGTCATGATATATAAAAAGATAAGTATATGTCATTTACTTATGATTGGTCTATTTATATTTGAAATGAAATATTGATACGACAGGTTTTTTTTAAATACACAAATAAAGATAACATATACATATATAAAACAAAACCACACCTGTAATAAATCATTGAAAATATAATATATATATATATATATATAGCTACTTATATAGATAAGTAATAAGACAATAACACAAAAGCCGTTTATACATTTGAAATCAATACACATCACTCGTCAACCCCTAGTTTCAATATAGACTCTTCTGATATTTAGTGGGCGCGTGTTATTTGTTATTCATCTATGTTATACTAAACGTGATTGGTTGCTTTTTGAATGATAGGTTATATTTTCACCAAAGATGGGCGTTATACAACAGCCACGCGCTAACGTTTTCTTATGACAAATGTAATTCCGATCATAAAAAGAGGAGACGGAAAAGATAACACCTTTAGATGAATATTCAACAATAGAAAATAACTAATTAATCAGATTTGTATTATCCATTGGATTAGTATGCATAGTGCTTTAAGTAGTATTAATCCTATCGGCGATTTTCAAACGCACAAACGAATTGGACCTAAAAGACAACAAGAAAAAATAATAAAATAGAAGTGCATATTGTTTAAATTCAAATTAGTGCAATTTTGCATACAATGACGTGTTCATCAACCGCTAATACAATGTTTATATAAATGGTGAACTCTATAAATCACAGCTTTTAAAGTTTTATTAGTATTTATAACACATTTATTTCATAAATAACTATGAAGTTTTTTATAGTATATCATATCAACATAATCATACTTCAGTTATTAATAAATAGCTTTGACATTTATTAATTTCAGTTGAATTTAAAAACTATCCTATTTATTTCAAAAATAATAGATTAAAGGTCATAATTAACGGTTATCAATTTAAATGTAGCATTGGTTCAAGTTTGTTACAAGACAAGAGCAATGTATTGAAGGAATGGGAACTTAAAAAGTTCTAAACCATTAATGTTGATAACCTGTGTACTCCTTTAATGGATATAGGCATGCGTATTCCTTTATTTAGTCATTGTTATTATTTGTTTATTTATTTTGTGTTAAGTTGCGCGTGGGAACGAGTGGGATTTATTTCTTTATTTTTATGTTCAGTTTTTCATGTTTTTGTTTGTTTTGTTGTTTTGTTTTTTTTGGGTTTTTTTGTTTTTGTTTTGTTTTTTTTTTGTCGGGCGTGGGGGAGGGGGAGTCTTTTTTTTCAAAAATCATATTGGGTTTTAATGAAATTCGTTAATGTTATTCGTTTAAGTTTAATGCCGTTTTTATCATTTTTACAGCTTAAAGCGTGTGTTTACTCTTCTTAGATTCGAACACCCCCACAAAGCCTACTCCACATTACGCAGGTCATTGACCATAAAGTAGTCCACAAACAATAAATTGTTAACTTGTTTTTCGCGCGATTCTTTTTTTTTATTTTTTTTTTTATTTTAGGTTCCGATTATATTATACAATAATGTTATAGAAAAAGAAATCCGATAACCCGATTTCTATCTTCGCTTTTAAGCCTTTATTTCATTTGGTACATTTAAAGTGATTTCTTCTCTAAATTAATTTTCGATTTTTAATCAAGAAATGGAATTCCCTTTTTTTCATCTTGTTCAGATTGAAATAGACAGATATTCTGAAACGAAGAGTAAAAATTGATTTTGGGGTCCTTATCTAATTATACCTCGCGCGTGAATAAAGCAAATAATCCCTCATTTATTGGCATTAAGCCCCATTTTACATGCATTATTTAATCAAACGGCTCAACGCAAATTATAGATCGTTAAAGAAAGGGACCGCTATACGTTCTGTATTCGCTAGAAGCTAACAAAACGAAACGAAAGAACCAAATTAATCTGACAATGACAAAAACTGTATGATCGTCGTCAAAGTCCCGAAGGCGCGAGACTTTGTCAATTAATAGGATAGCACGTGCCACGAGCTAGCGGTTGATTGTCGGTAAAAGCTTGTGACAAGTGCGGGAAATGAACAACTCTAAAATCAAATTGTACTCGGATGTGAGGTGGGCAATAGATCGTGTGTTTTTGTCGGCGGAGGTTAATTTCCGCATCCTCGCCGCCTAGCATCCACACGGATAACATTTGTATAAATAATAAAAAAGAGGCTTTGGCGAATGAATTACAGTTTATAACAATTCACACAAAAAATTATTGAATCCTTCCGAAACCAAACCTGCTAAGAACATTAGTAATTAACATAAATACGTATTATTTACAAGGTTCAAAACAGGTTTAGATTATCCATACAGACTTGAGATTCTTTTCTCATTAGTAAATTGTTAAACAAAAAAGTTATATTTAGTGTTTTAAAAATATGTTCAGATTATCCACAAAGACTTGTCATGCCATTTCCATTGGTAATTTTCAAAAATAAGTTATAATGAAAACTTTTAAATTAAGTTTAGATTAGCAATAAAGTCTTAAATCCTTTCTTGTAAGTAATGAAGAAAAAGGGCTACAATTTAAACTTTTAAAGTGGGTTTTGAATGTCCACACATTATTACTTTGTTAAAATAAAAAGGCTATATTCAAACTTTTATTACAGGTTTAGATTATCTGCAAAAATATATATATTTAAAAGTTTTAAAATATGATTAGATTAACCACATAGACTTGACATGGCTTTATCGTCGGTAGTTATAGCAGAAACAAGTTATGTGTAAAACTTTTGAAATAGGTTTAGACTATCCACATACACTTGAAATCTTTCTCATTAGTAATTTATTGCAAGAATAAAGCTATATTTAAAACTTAAGAAATATGTTTTGATTATCCACATTGTCATTCTAGTTAGCAATTATTTTTCAGGGCCATTACATGTATATAAAATACTTTTTATTCAATGACTAAAGTATTACAACCTCTCTTAAATACTTTGTATTGCTTATACATGGTCTGTGTACAAGTGTGACTCTTCCAAACACTCACAGAGATGACTTTAATTTCACATGGTTGTTAACACCACTTGAAAACTTAATCAAACATTCGATACTAAACATTTTGAATCAATACATGTGAGAAAGTCAAGCAGACGACCGGTAACACATGCTAATTATCTCCCTTAGAAAAACAAATTTGTGTGAAATATTTTGATAATTTGACTCATGGACGTGTTGGGGATAATAGAATGCAGTTATTCGTACCTCATTGATTGAGGTGGGTTGGCGATCATGTGTTTATTTGTTTAATATGGCCGCCGGATCAACTTTCTAAAATGTCGGCTGTTCCAAGTGACATGTCTTTTGCTGTCGCCAACACGTGACTATCACTATACAGAAGTTACAACTCACAGAAGAATCCAATAACTTTAATTTTGTTTCATAACACTAACAGAGAAAAGTCGATAAATATACCTGAATGTAAGTCTGTAAACAGAATATGTGAAAGTGAAAGCTGGGCTATTGGAGAAAGAAGAAACAGAACCCTCCAGCATATAAAAATGGGGCTTAACCTTCGTGGAAGTTTCACCTTTCGGCATTTGCATAATTTTTTTTTTATCATAAATGTGTACTTCGTGAAAAGAAACCTTATCTCGATGCCCTCGACAATTTTAAAACACCTGGAGAAAGTCCCTGTTTAAGCGTTGTTCATTTTTTAAACTCTGAACTATGGTAATCAAACTCTGATAGGTTTCGTTCTTATGATCGTTTAAATATTGTTCTGGTCATTTTGCTGTCCAGATGAGCCTAATATGCACTGAGAGACAAATGAGTTACTATAACCTTAAAGGATAAATCCCAGATAGATTTCTGTGTATTCAATTGCCCCCTTAGAACATTAAAATAGCCCTAAAACACCATTGAAGCATAAAGATGCCTTCCCGCGTAAAAACTGTGTGATTTGACTAAAACATATTTTTACTGATTTATTTATCAAAAGTTTGTTGGTTTTTTTTGGGGGGGGGTCAAATCTCCCTCAGACCTTTTTAATCTCAAGAAAACTACCCCAGGAATAGAATCTATTCTAAGACGACCGGTTTTGTACATAACTAGATTGAGCGAGAATCCACCTTTATGTTGTATTTATTGTCCTATAGTCGCCGTCCATTTACCATAAATATTAAATTCTTGGACTATCCATTACCAAGTTGGGAATCACGTGGCTAAGTGGGTAAGACGCAAGTTCGCTTGCCTGGAGGTCGGGTGTTCGATACCTGCATCGGCCGAGAACGGTCATCCAGATCCCCGGCGTGGTTACCTCTTGTCAGTGATGCAGGACCGAGGGTCTGGCCAGGACAGCTGTCTAATCGTTCGGATGGTACGAACGAAAAACCGATGCCCGCTGTACACATTGGCGCAAAAGATCCCTTGGCAGTTGGAATTCGATATATGAGTAGTCCATAGCGCCGTTGCCCGGGCAAAATTTCCCCCATAGCACACTGTATGGCGTATGCCCCTCTTCATTAGCCCAACGTAGGAGCAGAAATGTTGGACGTTCAACCCCATTTCATTTCATTAACAAGTTGTTTTTCCGCCTTTTAATCGCAGTGTCTTCTGGAGTGTTTAAGTCTCTCAATGTTCTCGCAACCGCTTCCTATTAGATCAACACACAGCAAACCCTCCTTATACCATTCTAGCTAGCAGGCTGTCAATTAGGGACACCCTTACATTTTTGTCCCATGGATGTTTTTCAGGGAATCCAATACTTCTTTCTAGCATAATTGGGTGTCAATGCTTCCAACTAAGTATGCTATACTTTTATTGGAAATAACTATCCTATAAAGGCTTTCGTCGGAATGTATCTTTAAATATAAAAGCCCAGTTAACATGTGGAGATGGAGATGAGTTTCGTGATAAGCAATCACTATGACTACCAAACACATGCGCAATGACAGCCTGTTAGTTGTTGTTCATTTGGTTGTTTTCCAAGCAGCGATATTTCAGGTTTTAATTAACTCTTGGTAAAACTTACAAACAGTATGGAACAGTCGCTAATATCAGGTCTATTTTTGTATATGTGGTGTTGAGCTCTCTAAAAGAGTTTCCGTCTTCATTATCTCAGTCGGAGCAGAACAGTAGAACGCTAAACCCCATTTTATTTCATTTCATTTATAAAAGAGTTCCCATAAATCGTTGCACATGTTGCGCTAAATCTTTAGGGCGTAAGAAGAAAATGGGTTTAAAGTTATACTTCCTGCACCAACCGGGTTGATGAAGACGGGTATGCGTCATGTAAGCAAACACCGGGATCGAACTGGGGAGCTCAAGCGATGGGTAGTGCGCCACGCGTCTCCAAAAACTCCCAACAAGTTAAATAGTTAATAACCAGACGTTAGAGGTTAACCAGACGTTAGAGGTTGTCATTCGATTGAGACTTCTGGCGTATTTCGCCGAACATAACGGCTTTATTATAATAACGGCATTATTATAATGTTGCGACCCATTTGTGTCAATTTGTAGGTCCCAAATATTAGCGATTTAGCTCCTTTAAGTGAAACTGGTAAATGTCTCTGTGGCGCTGACTATTTAATTTGTGTAGGAAAATGGGCTAATTTATATTGCATGTATTACACCAGCATAATGTGACATTATTTAGTTCGGCTGTACATATGATGTATACACCGGGGACGACGTGAAACAAGGACTCACAATCTCAGTGATGATGATATACGGACATTTTCGAGTTGCCTTCCGAGATGATAGTCAAGAATACTAATTGAAATGTGGAAGTCGAGTATTGTGATATAACTGGAACTATAACAGTATACTAATTGGAACCCCGAAATTCCTATCCTAGAACCAATCCCGGGTTGCTAGATTGACAGGCAACTGCTGTCAAACCATCCAAGTTCCTGTAAAATAAATACAGGTAATTTACAGTACACGTGCTGAATTCTCCCATGCACGTGCTCTGTTGGTATTTCTCGAATACGTTTATTAACAGAACAAACGAGCTTTCAAGTACCGTTTGTTCCTGATTGCTTAATGGAAATATTGGATAAAAGAACAGCGGAATGATTACGATTTGACGGCTTTATAATTGGTGTATCAAATACAAGGAACACCCGTGCAACACTACGTAGTCCGGTATTATCAATTAATATATCGGATATGAAATAAGGAGAAACGACTCGCTCCTATTAACGCCGGTATCGTGCAAAACGTCAATATACTTTAATGTTATATTGAATTAATACTGGGTGATATATACACCTGAAAGGAAATCATTTGATGAATGGTAATGGTGAAAGGAGATTAGATATGTATTGTAATATAACTGCTCTTAACTTTGTATGGTTATTAGATGATATAAGCTCAATAAGGTGGCTTAATCGTCAGATTAATTTGGTTTATTAACACATAAACCACATCCTTTATTAGTCTGACTCCTTTCCGTTTTAATCTATTTCCTCTATACATCTTTTATACATGTATTTGCATATCCAGAAACAAATCCGCCTTGCCATTCCTGGTACTGATCTGTTCAGCTAAAAGCACACACATAAAAAAGACATTGTTTAAATATTCTTACACCAGTTTTTTTAGATTAAACACAAGGGTGGAGAGGGGTATTGTTTAACGCCCACCTAACACAAACTGTATATTTCGGTAGTGATACTATGTTACCAGTCTTTGACAGTAGGAGAAAGTTCAGGAACCTGAAGTAAATCCACTCGATTAGGCATGCGACCCTCTACCCAACGATACCTGACTCAATGGAGTCATGACCAAAGTGTCACTGGATTCCTAATTGTAGTCAAATAAGGCGGGGGAAGTGTTTCTGTTATTGTCGGATAATTAATTAATTTTTTTAACTATCCGTTTGACAACCTCATAAAATTGGTATTTCGTTTTTGTGAATATATATAATATATAGATGATTTTACAAAGAAATATTCCCTTATATTCCACCAATAAATTTATTTTAAAGGGTTTGGTCTCAATATGCCAAGTGGTAGCTGGAAAAAAGTAGTCACAGCAACCAGGTCGTTGACTGGATTTTGTTTTTGACAATCAAGAGAGTACTGCTTATTAAACCTCAGACTTTACTCTTTGAAACTTAAAAAAGCATTCCAGCGCCGGGCTTTATAAACAAATCTCCCAAACAATTAGTCAATTGCTAATTAATTAAACGAATATATCTAATACAAAAGAAAATTTGAGTTTGAATTAAGTATGGTAATTTTTTTTGATTGATGTAGATTGGGAATATGTGGATACCATTCATATATGTTATTTGTTCTTTAACAACCACGGCAATCGACGAGTTGCCTTTTTTAATACCGGACAAATGAAATTAGATTCTGAGGAACAAGTGACGCGTGTAGATAAATTACCTTTACAAAAGAGGCGATTCAGGTGCATCGTAGAAATCAATGCTAATGCCTTGTCGATATATTGATAGAACGTTATTTGACAATCAAATATATTCCATATAATGCGTCAAAACAGATAAATGGAAACAAATTTCTTTTCACCAAATGTTGATATTACAAATTTTAATAATGCCACATTGACAATATGCGCAAGTCAAATAAACCAGTGTGTTATTGCTTGTGGAAATAATCCTAACTATATTCACGTTTTATTATATATTTGTCTCGCCTCTACTTCCAATAGATTAATAACAGAAAATGTATTAAATACATATCAAGTATTGGCTATTCACATTTATATTGAAAACCAGGATGACAAAACAGCACAAACTAATAAATATACAGCTAAAAATTATTCTCCATTCGCTTGATTTGTTATTGAAATTACCGCTCTTGTATTTCACATATTGAATTCAAAGTAAATAATACCATTTTTTCTTGTTCTTTTACAGCTGTGATTAATTAACGAATTTTTGCATCAAAATGAAAAATAAAACCCAAACCCATTGTATCTTCAACCTTTGTATAATTATTATGCAATGGTTCAAAGGATGTTTTATTTTAATAGAATTATAGATATAGGAAATTAATCATCTGCATCATTTAAAACTCATCTTTTGAGTAAGATTTCTAGCATAAAACAACAGGTGCTGGTAGGTTATAAGCTATGAACAGCTCGATTCACATTAATTTGTCGAGTTTCGTAATACTTTTAATATCATGTATGCCATATGAAATAAGGAATGTCAAGTTCTGAGGATAACAGCAATGTCACACACACCCTTCCCCATGTTTTAAAATGGGTTATGGTATATGAAAAAGGGGCTGGGATCACGGGGAAACAGGGAGCGGAGAGAGGTGGGCATTTGAATGATCAGAGAAAGTCATCTTATTTGTATTCGACATTTCTCTTTATGGAGCGGGACGGGTATACAGCAAGGTGATGCCACTATTTCTGAACTCTTCATGAGACGCATGGCGACCTTAGACTTGACAAAAATTTTAAAGACGATAAATTATATTTATTCTATTCGCAAGCCCCGTATTTCCAGAGTTCAATCATACTTTTTAAAACGTCTCCTGTTAAATATTGTGAATGATCAAACTTTTGCAATTGAGGAAAATCACAGTAGTTTTTTGTTTTATTAAACTTTGCCCCTTCGCACTAAGCCGCAAAACGTGAACAAATCATTGCTTAACTGGACATCATTTATTTGGCGACAGGTGAGATATATTTCATCACATTATATATATAGTTCACAATTTGAATTGAATCCTATAGTTAACTAACACAATTGGTATACATTGGAAGTTATATTCAAGAAGCCTAGGTGCTGAGTAGGTACAGACTTGGATTTTCAATAATAAAGACACCTATTTTCTTGGTTAAAGTCTTACTGTCTTTCTTTTTCAAAAAAAATAAAAATACAATGAAGATAAGCACAAAAATATCACATTTCATTTCAAGCGTTTTCAGTGCGTCACAGTAGCCTATATTTTAATTTGATTCAAGATATATATCTTTTATATTAATAATATACTACTATATTACACCAAACACGGATAGCTAATCTAAGATACATATCAAACCCACCCGAACTTATTAAACGTTTGCCTATGACTTTGACTGACGCGTGACTTATTTGTCGGTAAAGGTAAAAGGAGAAAAATGTTTCACCTGTCGGTTTTACACGTATAATAATTAGAGTTAAATTTCACGCACTACGGTATATTAACATTTTCTCATTCCTTATCAAAGCTAAAGCTGCACCGTATTATAAATAAACTTTAGCAAAGATCGATTTGAACAATATGTTTTCACCGCATCACCATTGTAATTCATCATCCATACAAGACCAGTCGCGTGCAGCAAATATATAAAATCGTGCTTTTAAGGTCTAGAGAAACAAAGCAGAACAATACCATGAAAAGCCGCCTATATACATCTAGCCTATTGTTATTCCTTTCCGATCGAGTGAGGCTTTTTTTGTTTATTTCTTATTTTTGATACAAGATTTATTCGATAAAGAATTTGTTTTGGGGGACTACGCCGCACACGCGCCGTTCATTAACAATAAAGTATATTCTTTCGGAAGAGTGTGAAACGTGCACGTGTTTGATTGTGCAGTTTTTGGTTGATTAGTCGGGACACAAGGGAGGTGATCTTTTAGGGTGGAGATAAGGGTCCCTCACCTATTTTAATATCCCCCCCCTTTTATTCATGAGTGATATTTGTCAGGCATTGTTTAAAGACAATATGCTTTGAATATATTTGCTGTTTAGTAAAATAAAACCGCTAGTGATCCCCTTTTCGCATACCTTGATAATTGAAAATGAGAAAGCAATGGGTAAAATATTAAATAGGTGATAAGGAGACATTTTAAAAAACGAATATATGTAAGGGTTATTCCGGACAGGTGCGATATTAATATGTTTTAAATGCAAAGATTATTTGGGTTGAAAATAAAGGTATCGTTTAAGCATATTGAAAAATAAAATCAAAGCAATTAATAAAATATTGAAATTTCTCAGATACCTTCTTCCCTCTAATGGGAATATAATGTTATTATGTGGGACATTCGCACAGCTATTGCATTTTTTAATTATCAGGAGGGTTGGTGGCCGAATGATTAACGCGTGTGCGTAGGATCAAGAGGTCTTTCTCGGGGTCCTCCGATATCCTTCCCCTGTTAAAGATCCCTTGGCGGCAAGCGCATTATTGAAATAAAATTAAGGTACCGAAATAACCTACTTTGTGTCTTTTACCAGACGAATGGCTTAACCGAGTTCGATGATGAGCATTTTCTGCTTAAGGTTGGGTTTAAGCAGAGCAGTTTAATTTGACGATGCCTTGGCACAAGATAACGATGATTCTTCGCTTATACGTGACAAGAAGTAGGGTTTTATCAGCGTTCTCCGACTTCCTTCCACTGCTAAAGACCCTACGCGCAAGCAAATTATTGAATAAAATTGAACCACGTGTTAGTCCCGAAATAAAACCCATTATGAATGTTTCTTATATACCGTACTATCAAATGTAAATTTGAGTATCTCTAATAGAGATAATGACCCAAACATCTGAGCAGTGTATTCTGTTACTGCTTCTTTATCAAGTAATTCATGTGGGCCCAGAAGAAAATAGGCCAGATTCTGACATCGATTATCGTGTCACCCTTGCTCCGACAACTGGAACGTTAAGAATTTAGAAAACAAATAACTTTATTAACGTATATTGAAGCCTCACGAAAAAGTTCCTAGGTAACGGCGCAGCAGTTATTGCTAAATAAATGGTTTAATTTTGATATTGTCGGTGTTGATTAAACTGGTCATGTGACACGGTCAAAGGTGACTAAAGGGACCATGTGACGCATCTTGACCAATAATAAATCAACAATAACGAAAATGGCAGCCCCCAGTAAATATTGTTTTGCTATCATTCAAAGCTTATGTTTTACGTTTTAACCTGCAACAAACTTCATGTGTACAGCAAAACGAGGGAGTGGAGTGAAGAAAGGAAATGTCGACAACGGTTAAAAGAAAGTGTCTTATGCGTTAATGATTTTAAATAATAATCCAATATTTGACATGTACACTTAGGTTTTCTGTTTCACTCATATTTTGGGGCTCAAACACCGGGTTTCGGTGCAATTTTTTTCTGTATGTTTCAATTATATTGTATGAACACTTTTTTGGCATTAGATTTTAAATGTTTTAAGTATGTTTCTTTTTAAAATAATGTGTATTAAAACCCTCTAAGTGAAAAACATGATACTGAGCAGACAGACGTACATGTATGTAGTTCTTAAAAAAGCACACAATTTAAACCCTTTTCTTACCAGACCGCTGCTACCTAGCCAATCTGTCAAACCCTTGTCTAAACTTGGAAGTACAATTTAGACAATTGTATTGTAAAGGAGGAAAGGAAGTGGAAATTTATTTTGGTGCTTGGGTTAGAGGGGACTGCAGGAACATAATTTGGTGTCTTTCTGAAAATTCATTTTGGTATTAATAATTAACCGGAGCTGCAGTGGGAAGTTAAACACACTACAGTGCAATCAGTCAATTATAAAGTGTGGTATGGGGGTGGGGAGGGGTGTATGATTTTATTCATTTTCATATTTTTTTCTTGTTAATAATTACAAGTTTAAAGTATTGAAATAGGCCATTCAATACTTTAAACATGTAGTTATTTTTCAAGGAAACATATGAAAATGAAAAGTGTAATTATTTGTTTTGAGATAAATAATACAAAAGCAATGGTCGAAGTATGTGTATTTGACTATGAACATGTGTAATTTCTGTCATAAGATAATATTACAAAAGCATTTGCCTAATATGTGTAATGACATGGAGTAACATGTGGGAATGGGAGAGTGGTGTAATATGTATTATGAGATAAATAATACAAAAGCATTTGCCAAAATCTATGGAGTAACATATGGGAAAGAGGGAGGCCAAAGGGGTGTTATTTGTGTTATGAAATAAGTAATACTGAAGCACTGGCCAAATATATGTTTATCGGACTAGGAAGTAAAGTGTTCAAAAAAAAGTATACTAGTAGGCCTACTGTTTGTACTTGTAACTAGGTGAGCACGATAGAGGGTGTTAGATTTTTATGAAATTTGACTGAAAGATCCTGAAAAGTTTGATAAAGGCAAAAGGAAAAGATACGAGATAATTGCACCAAAAAAGGTTGTTTTTTGTTTTATTTAATTTACAGATTGCTTGTGTTTTTGATTGAGTCTACATAGGATGATAAGATTGGTTGGCGATCGCTAGAATTATACGTTGCTATCTTCAAAGGACTTATTGGTGTAATGATAATCCTGCGCCAAAAGAAGTACTATCGAAATGTGCTAGACCCCCACCATCCTTTCTCCCGTCCGTTCGCCCTTCCATCCGCCATTCAGTCCATGATTTCCAAGAACATATCTCAAACTGTTCACGATTTCATTAAGAACTTTGTAGATACATCAAAATACTTTATTTTTTTTATTTTTCCACGGAAACAAATCTAACTTACTTTTGAACTAGAGGTGACTGAGTACTTTTGTTGTTATTTAATTCAGCGATGATATCGTCAAATCAGTTCATTAATTTCTAGATTCAATTAGCTGACCTACCATGTTATTTCAGCTTACAATAACCAAGTACAATAACCAACCTTTACCACAGAACTCAGTAAGAAGCTGCATGGACATGGCCATTGACCATCCATAGAAGCGCCAAAACAATTATCGATTGACTTGCAGATTAAAATACAATATGTCCGAGCACCTGCCCACCCACGTTGAGTCCTTCTCATTGATATCAATTAAAACGGACCATGTTAACATAAGTTTTTGATGGATATTCTGATGAAGGCGTGTTTAACTTGTAATCTTTTGTTATGTCAAGAGATTCACCCTGGTCATGGATGACATGTCATCTTAAAGGTGTTGTTCGACAAATAAAAGATTCATGTCATATCTGTTGGTTAATGATCACACAACCAAACGAACCCTGAGACGCTTGCCTTTGTCCCCCTCTTCTTTGAATTTTACCTATTGAACCCTGAATTCCGCTACATAATACAATTTGCTTCAGTTTTTTCTCCACATAAACAAGTTGAATTCTAATATCAACTATAAACTAGTTGAATTCTAAGATCAGCAGGGTCGTTGCTTTAGTCCAACACCATTAATAATCGGTAATTTTCATACACTAACTTATCCCGTTAAGTGTTATAAAATTCGTGACTCATTTATCAGAGTCTGGCAATTAAAGATGCCTTTCCATGTACGAACTGTTTGGTGATATATATTTAGACTAAAAACATATTCAGATTAATTTATCTTTCAAACGTTAGCTTCAAATATATCTCAAACATTTTAATTGCTCGAAAACTACCGGAAGAATTTTAAGAAACCATGCGTTCACGTGAATTGATTGAGGGAGAATCTTGTATTTGTTGTTAGTCGCTGTCCATTTACCATCAATATCGAAACCTAATTTCTGCAAACTTCTTTTCCGTCATGTAATCATAGAGTACTCAATGTTCTCATCACCATTAGTTATTGGATCAACATATAAGAAGTGTGGCTTACATCACCCAAGGAGTCAGGCTACCATTTACGGACACCCTTATATTTCTAGTACGTCTGGGTGTCTCTACTTTCCATATACATGTATATCAAATATATACCATACTTTTGTTGGCAATAACTACCCTATAAATACCTATGTGGAAATGCATCTTGTGCAAACTTGACCAGTTTTGCTTCTTTTTTTTTCTTTTTTTTCGATTTTTTTTTATCCTAACCTTGCCAGTCTGCCAGAGTACATTTATTACTAAAATCTATAGATTATTTATGGTTTCTATTCGCGGTTTTGTTTTCGGGTTGTACGGTTTCCTCCCACTGCTAAAGTCTCCTACACGCAAGCAAATTAGTCTATTGGAATTAAACCATACGTTACTCTCTCTCTCTATCTCTCTCTCTCTCTAATTATTTTACCTTATCGTGAGAATACAAGTTCTATTTTGTAATATCACGTATTAAGGAAGTGATATGGGGCGAAATAAGCAATTTTTTGCTAGAACTGGGCGCTATACTTTGGACCATTGTTGGTGGTTGTTCAGGTGATAAATACTTGCTCTCTTATAGCTTCCCAAAATATAGGCTCTATATATATTTTGGTTTTCATCCGAAGACTCATTTAGTAAGATTTTGTGAATAGCATTAATATAATAACATACGAAAATAGGCTTTTGTTTCATTGGCGTAAAAATGCCAGAGATAATTCCATAATCAAAATGACAGCTTGGTGTTTGATTCATATCACTCTCTTATAACGACGTTGAGCCAACTAGTCCATTTTTCAGCGCGTCTACAACCAGCTGTACATTATGATTGAAGTCGTGTGCCGATGATCCCAAACCTATGTGCAATATTTTTTTATCGGGATATTAAAAACCTCATAATTCATTTTACAAACATTTAATATGTTTGTGTATTAACACTGTATTAGCACGCCGTTGTAAAATCAAGATAGCATCAAACATGAGAAAGAAATTTTGTAAAAACTAACACCCGCTATTGAAATGATTATTATTACTACATATCCTCTGAGGTGATACTAATCACTTTGTTCTATACTTTCATTTCAATAACAAAAGAGAGAAAATGAAATTTGTAAATCCAATTTTCTCGGCAGTCGTACATAACCATTCACTGAAAATATGATAATATTAGAAAGAAAAATATATTTTATGCGAGTAGAATACTTGCTTGAAGTCGGAGCTATTTCAGTCCAATGGGTAGTCTAATTTACCATAAGAAATCTTCGAGATACTCTTTTTTACGACATGAAAGATATAAAACTGTGAACTAACCACCATATAATTTCTTTTAATTACAAAATATGTTTTTTTCAAAATTTTAAAAACGGCAAAAGAAATTGTTTGGAATTGTACTTTTTATATCAGTCGAATTTCACATCAGTCGTCATTCATAATAATGACTTGGATTAACATTATAAGGCAGTTGGACACCTGGACGTACTGAACCTTCTTGCCACTGGAATAAATTTACTATTTTATTACAGCCCCTATCTTACACTTTACAAATAAAGAAATAATTCAAATGACTGATTTATAGTGAAATCAATTAAAAAGGGTGAACATGTAAAGCAAATAATGTTGTAGGAACGTCTCATTATTCTCATCTTTTGTAACAAATCTCTTCGTTATACGTTTGCGTTTAAACAATTACGGTCTGGGAGGCTGCTGGTTGACATTTATCCTCCCGTCTATAATATTGGATTACCGTATAGCTTTAATTAGCTATAAAAAGTGAAGGATGTCGTATACGCGGCAGTGTAGTTACATTTCCTAAAACACCTAATACCAAAATACGCATCTAACTGGGGTTTCTCATGCACTTTTGTTCGCATTACTACTTGTATTAACTTAAAAAGAGGCTGTCTAACAAAATTGATAATGCTATGCACAGATCTTTTCGCTAGACCTGGTAGAATAGGGTTCCAAATATGGTGTAAATTTACAACAAACTAACAGGTATTCATTCATATATTTTAAATCTTTAAATTTAAATGTTAGTTTAAAATCTCAGGAATAAGTCGTGCAGAAACATTCTAGTCTGTTTTTATTGATGTATAGCTGTTAAAACCGTTATAAGCCTTTATTGGTTTATTAATACCATGGCGTGCAATCCCAATAAATTCATCTGATCCTATCTAGTCAATATACCATAGAAAACATATTGATAGTAGATATCTTGATAGGCTTTCTAATGAAACATTTTGTGATATAAATCAAATAACATTTATTTTTATATTAATGACGACATGCTCACAACGTTCACTTGCCTTAAGCCATAACGGCGAAAGTGATCTATGTATACAAAACTAATAAGAATAGAACAAGTGTTAAATCCATCTAGTAAGCCAAATTGTTAAAATATGTTGCATTTGTATTTGAAGCATATTTTGTATTATTATTTGAAGCATATTTTGTATTTGTATTAGAAGCATATTTTGTATTATTATTTGAAACATATTTGTATTATTATTTGTAGCACATTTTGTAGTAATATTTTAAGAATATTTGGTATTAATACTTGAAACATTGTCTTGTATTCATATTTGAAGCATATTTCGTATAATGGAGCATATTTGTAACCCATATCAAGCTACTAAATTTGGTTTATACTATAAATATATTTTTATGTCGTTTAATTGTATCAAGCTAGTAAATTTGATTTATATTAAATATATTTTATATGTCGTTTAATTAAAATATTAAATCATAGTAATTCACGTCAATTAAGAAAGAATTAACAAAACCTCCTTTCCAGTGTGAAATTCATGTTTACACATGCCGGATTTCCTTTAAGAATATTACATTTGAGAACAGGGCACAGGTGATTATAACAATATCTTGATTATGCACTAATCCGTTAACATCATTAAAGTATCAGAAATAATCAACTTGAAGGTGTTAAATATCGTAATTAATTTTAAATCTGTAAAGGGGATTATTAATAACTGGTCACTGCGGGATGTATCTATAGACCATAACGATACAGGTAGAACTAATTAATAGATTTTAAATATTATTATTGAATGCCGAACTCACTTGTCCCTTTATTAGTGTTTATCAGGACATTTTTTTCTTATCTTAAATGCTAAATTATTAAATTATATAAATAAATTAAATCCTAATATTTATATTAATCATTTTATTGTTATTAAAGGTTCGATTGGTGGGGCGGGGATGCGTGGTGTGCTATATAGTTTATAAAATTCTAACAATTCTTCCAGTACGCTAAAAGGTACGTCTGTGTTTTGTAGAACACATTATACCATTTCAGATGTACAAGTGTATAAATAATATACATCAGTTAAATGACATTAGTTAAATAGTGTAGTAACTTAGGATCCGGTATGCGTTTCTTTGGCGTTTCCACACTCGTGATCGCCTACTAAATGGAAACGGCCTCATTACATTTGTAATGGAAAATGTGCCTTAGATTAGTATCGCGTTCAGACCGCGGTGGCTCAGTGGGTAGGGCGCCAGTTCGCCAACCAGCCCCTTTAAGCCCGTGTAGCAACACCAAATCAAGATTTTGATGACATGGTTTTTAAAAAAAAATGGCTTCTGTGTATACGTCAAAAAGTATTGGATTTAAAATATCGTACCAACTCATCTGGACAATTTAATTTCTTCTATAATTAAAATAATCACATTATCTATTATTAACCTTGGTTCAATTATAGATTGAAACATTGAAAGGTTGAGTTTTGTAGTAATTGTTTAATCCCCCATCTTGGCGAATGACCTTTCCTCAATCTGCAGAAAGTGGTTTATTAATCACACGACTTGAAGTACTGGCCTTATAAATAATTCCCACTTTTAATAAACCATTAAGAAATTAAATCAACGTAATCTTGTTGCAATCTGATTAGCATTTCACACTTGGTTGGATTCTGTCTTACGCCGATTTGTCTACACATCAGCCATCTTGATTGAATTCTTCACGTGAAGGTCTTTTAATTAGCCATCGTCTACCTTCATTTATCTGCGACTGCAAGGGACATAAGCATATACAATTAATGATTAGGATTAAGAAATGGGATGTAGTCGAAACGTTTGTAAACTGCTTATACTGTAGTTGCTCCAAAATAAAGCACTCAATTTCTGACATTTTAAAACACTGAAATGTTTGTGGAGTTCAAACGTTAAAAAACATGTCGAAAACCAAAGACCATTAGTCGATGCCCAATTGTCCGAAAGAACAACCATGTCAAATGTTTATGTCGATCGTACTCGAATTGACGGGGCCTTATACTTTTTTGAACAGTGTTTGTCCTAGAAGATGACCAAGTGAAAGGGTTAACTCCTACCGTTCTGTCACGACTGTCTTTGAAATTACGAGCATACTTGTTTAACATTTCGTCGGAATTTTAATTGCCGAAAGTGATATCGAGTATGGTTCCGCAAAGAGTTAACATGGCTTATGTCGAATATCACGAATAAAGCCATATCTCTACACGATGTCGATACTTGTTATCTGTCAAAGACATTTTCAGGAACTATATCTGCTTGACTGATTTCTATTAAAACTACATGCCAAACCCAAAGGCGGATAATTACATGAATTAAACGATACTCAACTATCATCCTATCAACGAAATACACCCATCAAACTTCCAGGAACGGTCATTTCATTTCCCGCCAATTCATTCTTGATGACCTAATCATGTGTCTGTCAAAAATACATGACAGGTGACACGCGCAATATCATCCCATATATAAATCGAAATGATATACATTGTAAGTAAAAGATAATCGTACTTTCATAACAATAATATGAATGGATATATTATTTAATGATAAAACCGTAATATATTTCTTTAAAGCGATAATTTAATATCTTGTTAGAAAGTCAAAACAAAATTATTTCTATGTATTTTGTTTAATATGTTGTCAACTCACTATTATACGATCATAGGTATCATTCTTACACTTAAAAATCATTGACACCGGAAATAATAACACAATTACCTCCCATATTTTCTATCCTCCATGTGAAAAGCTATTTTCAAACGTTTGAATTTGAAGTTGAAAACTGGCAATAGATAGGATTAGGATGATTCTTTAACAAGGTAGGACTGTTCATAGATTCAATCGATTTTAGGGTTTTATTTTAATACATTTTAAAAATATAACTTGAAAATATGAAAATCTTCAAATGTTTGTAAGAAAATCAATCTACGTATATATTCACAACTATAATGCAACAAAATACCGCTAGAAAGGTTAATCAATATATGAAGTGGTATCTAGTGTTCTAGAAATAGTAGGAATGCTTTTTCTCTAATTCAGCAATATTCTTACTTACGAGACGTTTTTATGTCTTTTGTTCGACAGTGAATTTATTGTAGGCTACCTTTCCCGCACTCGTCAGTTTCCTTTAAAGACGAAGAAAATTCAATCATGACGTAATAAAATCCAACCGGTGTCTGTAACTGAGACTAAATTGAATTCCATTCAATCACCTAATTAATGAAATTTGGTTATTATTACATATCAAAATTGTGGTGTATGAGGGATCACGTGACCCATCTATCACTATGATGGGGAGTTGTTTTTCATCTCTTCGCCGGATTATGAGGCGACCGCACGATTTAGCCATAAATCTCCTATAATTACCTTATCTTATTTCATCTATTAGTTTCCTTTCCGTTGTGGTTGATGGTTCTATTTCCGCTCGACAGATTTTCACGACATTCTGTCAGGTTTCACGACATCCCATACGACCCCTTAACCACTGTAATTAAACGCTATTGGAACAAGAAATGATAGAAAATATGAGCTTAATAGCAGATTGATGGCAAGAACAAATTTTCTTGTGAAACTAAAGTCGAAGCCTTGTCAGACTATCAATCTGTCATTTTATAGAGATCAGCAAAATATCTATTTTAATATATTTAAAATATTTAAAGATCTGCCAAAAGACCGCCATTGTTGTTTTCATGTAAGTACATGTATATATAATTACATTATAGCACCCTCCCTTGTCCTTAAAAAGCCTTATTAAAAGTGAAAAATATTTAAGAATTATGACTAAATTCTTATCCCAGAAAAAGTTGGATGAATTACGAATGTTAACACAACTATTTAGGATGCATTATGTACGATTTAGAT
Source organism: Patella depressa (assembly GCA_948474765.1). NCBI lineage: Eukaryota > Metazoa > Mollusca > Gastropoda > Patellidae > Patella > Patella depressa. Next base: position 20,586,824 of record OX419716.1, read on the forward strand.
AATAAAATATTGGCCTTTCTTGCTTGCTATAATTAAAATTATTTAGCCTTATTCCAAGCGAAGTTATGGTTTTGTAAGATGTAGCGCAGAATGTTTATTATCGTAGCAACGGTATTGGACAATCGAGACCTATTCTTTTTTTTGTTAATTTTATCGTTAACTTTTTAAATCTCGCGGACGTCCTAATCCATTTAAATCTCTACCACCCGAATGTCTAGAGAGTTGGTTATGGACTTGTCATGTGAATAAATGCCTAAATTATAGATAAGCTCTCTTGAAGAGTGTTACTTAAAGCGGTATTTTCATATTTTTAAGTTATATGTTTGAAAATATATTAAAATAAAGGCTTAAAATAAATGGTAACTATACACAGTCCTACCTTGTTAAAGAATAATCCTATTAATCCTATAATTCACTATTGCCAGTTGAGAAATTGGCAAAAAATGTCATTTTTAACTTTAAATTCAAACGTTTGAAGATAGCTATTGCATAGGGGAAATAGAAAAACAAGTGAGGTAATTCTGTTATTATTTCCGGTGTTAGTGATTTATAACACTGGGAAATAATGCCTATGATCGTATAATAGTGAGTTGACAACCTATTGAGCAAAAGACAAAGAAATAATTATGTTTTGACTTTCTTAGAAAATATGAAATTATCGCTTTAAAGGGTCAATTCCGATGTTATGTTGGAGAATCTCTTAAAACCATCTAGCTAAGGGCCGAGTAACTAACTCAATATTTGTGATACGTTTTCAAACAACTTTAAACCGTCAATCTTCATCTAGAAAGCTGTATTATGCGATGTCTGGATAAAGCCAGGCTTTTATTTTATAAAAATAATGTATACGTTAAATTTACCTTTCGTTATCAAGTACCGCACATGGGTCATCATTTCATTGTATAAACCTCTAAATGTACGGGAATCGATTATCAGGTCACCCAACGAACAATTTGACCAGAAATCTTAAAGGGGTTACGTTCCCGGATAAGCAGTTTTGACGTTCACGTCCAAACTTCTCAATATTTTGAGCTGAAAATGTGATTTGAGACTAGGTAAATATACCATTCTTTTATATTTTGTTGCTTAAATTTCATACGTACTCGGACTTTTATTTTTGAGACTCTTTTCAAATCGAGATAGTCCGTTTAAGGACATTAACAAAATGAGAAGCAGCATGAAAAATTAAACAGCGGTTTTGATAAAATAGGTTTGTTACAAAAATGGGGAACCAGAATGCTACGTAGCTTGCCTCTCGTGTTTTAAAAACCCTATAGCACGATTAATGCACGTAAGATTTGAAAGCATTGAATGAAATGTTAAAGGTAGGTTCCTTCCAGTAGCGGATTTAGAAGCTGTGAAAAGTGGGCGGGGCCCAAATCTAGGGCGACACCCACAATCCTACCCCAAAATAATGAACGTCAACAAATTACTTAATTAAATGCACTAATTACCCTGATCGACTATGTGGAACAAAAATAGTTGTTCGCGGTTCTTTATCTCATGTTATGATTATTCTGATTTTGTTATTGGGTTTTTTGTGGTGAACCTCAGGGGCGCTTTCTTGCCCCCACCCCTCCTTTAATTCCATGCACTGTGCCTGTGCCTTCATCAACAAATGCAAATGTTATATTGATATTAGTACCACGCTGTTTACTAAAAATCAAAGCTACCATTCTATTTTTGTAAGGAAAGTATCATTTTTATCTTGTTTACGAATTAGCACCATAAGCTTGTAAATGCCTCATGGATAAAGCGTTATAGTATGAAATTAAAGCGTAGTTTCAATACGCTATGTTTCACAGAATAGCCAATTTAGGATATTCCCTATTCAATCCGTTTTTCTAGCAATCAAATCAGACAAAACTACCATCCTTATTAATGATGGCCGAAGGGGATCAACTTGCTTAACCGTTCATTTCTACTCTTTCTAACGAATGCATAATCATATAATATTCGTCTGATTAATTTTCCATTTATTGCCTAACCACGCCGTCAAACCTCGGATATCCAGTTCGTCGGTATCTTTGGTGCCAATCAAATGGAAGCGACTTGGGAACTGGATAGCCAGAAGCAATGGAATCGTCAAGAAACTAAGAAAGAAGAATCATTTTAATTGGCCACCTCTGGTGTCGAATCTAGTCACGTGGTAAAAGTTAATCAAACGTTGCCGGCGGACATGTTGAATTGTTGTTGATGCGTGAATTATCGCCCCTGATTGATATGTTAAGGATCGTGTTTTTTCCGCCTCTAGCGATTTGCAAGACAATTTACTGTCTAATTGAGCCATCACTAACAGTTAACGTTTCCAGTTAGAACACCAGGACGTATATTTTTTTCGAGATCACGGCGACGGTTCGGGATTCCCATTTACACGTTTGTAGAGATTGGTTTAAGCATATAACATACACTAATTCTACACTTTAAGGGCGTATTTAACTGCATTCTTTTTATGATTAGATACTGTTGAAACAGAATTAAAACACTGCAATTATTTAGATTTTGTGGGGCTCACCTCCCCATACTGATCACTTCAATTAATGCTAATTGCGAAAACGTCATATCCTTTTGATTTACGTAATATCACAATAAGATAGCATGTTTCAAACTACCTAATATCACAAGCGTGTTTCAAACTACCTAAAACTACCTAATATCACAAGCATGTTTCAAACTACCTAATAGAAGAATGTTTCAAACTACCTAATACCACAAGCATGTTTCAAACGAGGTCACAATGATGACATTGAGTTTCAGAATTGTTCAAGTTATTTGTATAGAATTTGCTACACGGTACCTCAGTTGGCAGCTTTAAGAGTTATCAAATATATGTTGTTGTTATATCTTACCCATAACTATCTAGAACATTGTTATATTATTAAGAGGACTTCCTAAGATATATATTAACGTCGAAATCAACCTAACAAAGATTATAAGCACTAAAGTTTTCATCACTATGATCATTAAAGATTGTGGATCGTAAATTTCAGTTTTTATCAATTTTAGAAATCCATCGGGAATAAACAAAAAAAAGTTATTTCATATAATAGCAATACGATGATTATGTCTATATATCTCAATAATGGATTGACAATGTCTTAACTTTTGTATGAAATCTAATATGAACATACAGCGAAGATATGCTGACTCTTTAAAATTAAGTATTTGTATTATTTGTCTGAAACAGTAGCGAAAATTCGGTACAGAGACTACTTTGCGTTTAGAGTTAGAAGTGGGTGTCAAGCTGTTTCCTGTTTATCAAGACGTTTCAAGAACTGACCAACGTTCTTTGTGCGATACGAAATGGTACTTAACAGAGCCAATGAAGATGTAAGTACAGTGTGCTAAGATGGCAATTTTGCCCGGATAGCAGCGCTTCTTTCATTTCGACAACACGCTTGTGCGTGAGCTAATACAATAAAAATGAAAAGAGTAGGACTTGTCTGCGATATCACCTTTGGTGGAAGCGGACGTTAAACACCAAGAACAACAACAACAAGACAGCACGGCTAGCTAAAATACTTAGGTTACAGTATATAAATCGGGGATATTATTATAATAGGATTATATCATATCTTCAATCTCGGGTTATACAAAAACAAGTGTGATTTACTAAACACCCTGAGATATGTCAAGTTACCGACGTTAATAGAAAACAGTGATGAAATTAAGAAGCGTCTTGTGTTGGTGCCAGCCTGGTCCTGGGGCGATGATTTGTGGTTGGAACTAGAAGAAGATAATTAAAGGATTAAAACCAATCTGTTTGTGACATAACGCGTTAAGCTATTTTCTCACTCTATTCTCGCCCGGACTAAAAAATGACGATCGAGGCCACGCGCGCGTTTGCAATGGAATTGATTTTAAGTTGGGTTTGAAACGATTAAAAGGCTTGAGTATGTCACAGCCCGCCAACAGTTCAAAATTCAATTACAATATATCATATTGATGGTGTGTTCTTGACATCTAATGCTGGAATCGGTAATACTCTACTATACTTTCATTACCCACTTTCCCGGTCATTTGGTTACGATGCCATCACGACTATCAGAGTTTACAGCCATCGAGTAGCGCGTTTTTTACCAATACCATATGATGCGTTTTATATCTAACGACATTTTTATCGTTTTAATTACAACAAATCATTGGTTGCCATAAAAACCAGCAGAAATATCATTACATCTTGTAAACTTTCTAACCTTATAATAAAAAATGGGCGAACATTAATGGCTACGGGAACTAATGTACTTGACAAAAAAAAGTCTGATGGGGGATTGTTTCATGACGTACATTTAAAGTGTCATCTGGTACCTTTAGTTCTTCTGGTATTCCGAATGGAACATATTGTTGTTTTATACAAACAAAAACTACAAGAAAATAAAAGTATTTGATTATTAATGAGTTAATAAGTGTGGCAGTTTATTTATTTTATTCTAAATTTGGTCAATACTGGAAATGAAAGTTGACATAATCATCATCCTCATCATCATCTCCACCACCAGCAATATCATCATCATCAGCAGCAGCATCATCCCCGTAATCACCATTATCGTCATTCACTATAGCTATTAATTCTTACGTTTAAAAGAGGGAGAGAGAGAGGGAGAGAGAGAGGGGTGAGGAGGGGGAGAAAGCGGGGGTGGAAACCGGATGATCCGGAGAACGGGCGCGAGATTGGGCAGGCGACCCTACTCCTTGACGCACCCCCCCCCCAACCCAATGTATCCCACTCTTTGAACATACGTCACATCATGATCTTAAATTCAAGTTCTACTATTAGTTTGGAGCTTGTGTTGCAAGAATGGTGGGCTACGTTTCCTTTGTGAAGTTATTAGCCCAGGAGCCTGTTTCACGAAATTTTGACTAAGATAAAATCCAAATTTTAGTAATTTGATTGGATAATATTAGATTTATTTTAGTGCTTAACCAATCAAAATTGAGGTATCTACTAAAATTTGGATTTTATCTTTGGCTAAGATTTCGAGAAACAGGGTCCAGGATTATAGCTAAAGTGTTTAAATAATCTACAAAATAGATTTTAAAAGTTAAAATCATAGACTAAAATTTAAATACAGAGAGAATGATGTATCCGCTATAAACTGAAAGGACAAAATACAATAAATACTGAAGAGTCCACATGCACGGCTAGTCCAATTCCCATTTACAGAAAAAATGTAAAGAAAAACTACACTAAAATAAAACAGTACAGAACAAATGAATAAAGAGTGGAGACTAATCAAAGGAGTTTGTTTTTTATTGTGTCCGGTTAGCAACGTTTCACAAAAGTTGTCTCTTTTTCCCATTTTACTTTATTTTGATGGATGAGAGTGAAAGGAACATCAACTGCTGTCTTCTCGTCGAATCCCGTTTAATCTCAGGAGACTCATGAAATCTCGTTAGATGGTAAATTGAAAATCAGATCAGTCTGCAGCTCACAATAAAACAAATTGAAACCAAACATGGTCGACAAAATAACAGGCGAACAAACTTTAGACTCTTTCCCTGTTCGACAATTCATTGTTCATTTAGATATTGGACTCGAGAGACTACAATATTTTAAACAGGTCACGTTAATGTTTTAAGTTATCCGTAGATGGACAATTATAGGGACATTTGGCATCGGTACGAAAACGAACACTGAAACGAACATCGAACATATATTCGTTTACGTTTTCGTATCTTCTTACACGAGGTTTCGCAGTCCAACGTACGATAATAGCTAGATGGCGTTAAATTCCACTCCATGAACTTCTCGGTCAAGACAAAGATTCCAATCGATCTTTTGGCAAATGCACAACAAATCAAGCAGGATATTGCATTTGGGTACATTCTACAAATCATACAAACAATAATATACACAAGGCCTCGCGAAATGGTTAAAAATTCAATGTATGAGACAAGAAAATTGTTCGTTTGCATGCCTACGTGAATCTAGCTCCATACGCGTAACGTTTTTCAATGGCCGTTTTCGCACCGATGCAAAAGGTCCCTAAAATTAGAATTCTAATGACTACACTTATTTAAGTTATCCGTAGATGTGTAATAGACAACTCCAGGGTTGGTCATCAAGTTTGTGATAAAAAAAATATGACAGGATAGTATTACATATCGTAATAAGCCAAGGAAACAATCAAAAGATTCATTATCATTATCAAATCGATTATTTATGTTCTTTTAATGTGTTACGTGTACAAACAAACTATGGACCAGGAAATGACCATGAAATCATAACAGCCATCTTCATATCAAAAATTAAAGTCTGTAAATGCGCAATGGTCAAAGATACAAACATCTCAATAAGAACAAGATGAATGGCGCCTGGGGACCAGTTCCTGATTTAGAAAACCCCTTTTGACTTTGGGCTACTAAAACATGATATCATTTACATTATTTATCAAAATCGTTTAGACATATAATATTAACATGTGCTTTAAAAAAATCAAAAATACATTTACATCATCTTTAAAAAGAAAAGGCTTTAGCATCTAGTACTAGTATCTATTCAAAATTCTGATATGAAAAATCGTTTTAAAAAACAATCCTCTTTTGTTTAAGTGGAGCCGGGTACTACAGTGTGGACCTCGTCTAGAGGGGAAAGTGTCTTGTTCGGAAGAAAGCTGTTCTTAATCAGTTCACAAAACAAACGTACAAAAGTCACTTCCTAACTATCAGTGATCCCCTTCCTGTGATTTAATTTACCCTATCCTGTTGGCCGATAATTACTTTTATTTCTAATCGGGTTGGAGAGCAAGAGAGACGCTTCAAGCCCCGGATTAGACGCCAACTACTCGTCATCGGCCACAAATAAGACTCCCAACAAGAAAATCGAGTTAACCGATTCAATAGAAGCTCGCGAGTCGAAATCTTGTAAATTGGGCTGCGAGTGGCAAAAACTAGAGGGGAAATGTAAATGATATTTGAATCAAGATGATTGAATTAAGGAAGAGATGAAACTCTTCAATTCAATCAGGTGATCATTTGAAAGCAATCAATTGTAGTGTAAGAGATAAGGTGATAGATGGGACTCAACTATGACAAAATGAACTAACGACAATGATAAAATACGCTTCTAGTATTCCACTTGCTGAATTATACATTTCTAATAATAGATACCAGTCTTGTCATCTTCGATTATCAGAACCGATTGCATTGTTTATATTATATAATATAGGAATAGAAAACAAAACATCTAAAATAAAGATTGTAGCCCGAAATATCTGGATTTTATCTTAATTCGAAGAGGTTATTCGTAACCATATACTAGTTAGGGTTAGGACAACTTTTTATTAAGAAACTCTGTATATCAAATGTTAGGGTAAAGGTTAGTAAACTTTAGTTCAATTATTGTCATTCTTTATATTGTTTCATCAATCCTTCAGAAGCATTTACGAGATAATAACAATTCATAAATACAGTATTTTCGAGGTAATCTTTTTATGCAGACATACTGTTGCAATGAATAACCTCTAGCTTTATATTTCACATTAAGTATTGTCAGTTATTTACATATCACCAATTTCATCAAATCTTTATATATTATGGTTTACCTTGTTATTGGTCATGGTGTACTTTGAGATTACCCAACTTTCTGCTGGCGGTTCAATCGCAGACAATCTTAAATTTACGAAATTCTGTCATGCGTTTTATCTTTGTTCACGTCACCATTGTACAACGTTAATAGGACCGATGGGTAGCAGCGATTAAAAAAAGTTTATTACATATTGGGTATAATAATAAAATACAACATATTGCATGAATGAAATGCAATGAGACTTATATAGTATATCAACTGCCACTGGGCTGTATTGTGTTAAACAGAAATGAAAACAAATATCACAAGTAGTGATTTAATCAATTTAAAACAAATATCATAAAACCTTTATGTAGATAAAAAAAAATTAAAAATGAAAATAAAGCAAGTTAGAAATATACAATTAAAATTTATAATAAAAATGTGTCTCCTTTGTAGAGTCCTGGGGGTTTGGGATGGCCTAGTGGTCTAGAGTGCGGCGCTTCGACCTCTAGCTGGCCGGTCACCTCTGGCTTGCGGCTGTGGTTTCGAGCCCTGTTGTGAGCGTATGTGGCATGGAGATAGGGGCGCCTTCTCAACCTCGTGGGTTTCCTCCGGGCACTCCGGTTTCCTTCCACTGCTAAAGACCCCTACGCGCAGCGAATTATGGAAATAAAATGAAACCATATGTTCGTCCCCAAATGACCTAGTTTGTGTTGAGTGGACGTTAAACCAAAATTTCTCTCTCTCTTGTAGAGTCTTATATTTTGAAATATAGACCCGGTTGGTCAAAAGGTAAAAATGCAATCTTCATCCTTGAGATGATTGCACACATCAAAATGTGCTTAACTGGCGAAGGAACATGACAGTTCTAGTTGAGGTTCTCGCCTTATCGGGAGTTTACGCCATACAGTGTGCTATGAGGGATTTTTTCCCGTCCAGCGGCACTATGACCTGGTTTTATATCAAATTCCAAGGGATCTTTTGCGTACACACCAGGTAGCACGCCTACACAGATGGAATTTCTCGGTCAATGCAGGGATCGAACACGGGACATCCAGGCCAGCGAGTCAGTGTCCTACCCGCTAAGCCACCATGGTTCTTATTAAAATGTATGACCAATACGAGAGCGACACAGTGGTAGCAAATATTATAGACAGAGAAAGCATACTTTGTGTTGTTCATATGTTCACATAATCAACCAAGAGTCGTCCTGGATGTCGATGGTGATAGACATAATGTTTTATTTGGAGAGTTCACAGGGTCAATACATTTGTTCTTTTGCATTTAATCCACTGAATTGGTGACTCTGTTTGTGAATATTTATTTCCTTCAATTTTCACTGGGGTTAACATTTATCGACATGGGGCATCGATTCTTATAAATCAATGTGAAAAACAACAAATGATTTCCAGAGAACAATATTATGATATTTATTACAGATTGTTGATTTTTTTTGGGGGGGGATTTTTTTTTTGGGGGGGGGGGGGGGGTGCGGAGGGGTCTTTGGATAAATTTGAGAGTAAGAAATCTAAAACAAATAATCTAGAAGATGGTGATTAATTTTAGCACAATGTAAGATTATTAATATCACTTTTTTTTTAGCCAAGGTAACAGAGACCGATTACAGATCATGTGTTATAATTATATATGTGTGGATTTGGAATTTTTTTATTTCAATATGAAGTTTCCATTGAAAGAATGGTTTTCAATCACAACATTCCTCCTTACAGACAAAATGTGCCCAGGTGCCTCTCCCTACTACAGTACGACAATAGCTTTAAAACTAAACAGCAATTGATGTGTTTTCTCAAATTATGTCCCGTATAAGTATTCGAATTTCCATTTAAGAAAACCTTTGCAATATTTATACGTACATCAAAATACATTTTCAAATACATTGTTTCATTGACACGGTAATGACTCAATGAATTAATAAAATATAAAGCAGCTATATTATTAACACAGTTTAAAGTAATGGCAATGAATATATGAACTGTGGTTTAGCGCCTTACTTTTCTGCTCCAATCGGGAAATGATAACGAGCATAAGTCATTCAGTGTGTTATGAGTTAAGTTTTGCCCGAACAGCCACTGAATTCCTACACCAAGGGTTAGAGAATGTGTACGCGGGGCCTGCTTTTTGTCGCATCCTAACAACAGAGCCAAGCATCAGTGACCAACCACGTCGGAAAATCTCGAGGAACTTACTATCTGGCCCACAGCTGGATGGAACCCGAGACCTCCAAGTTAACGAGCTAGCGTCTTCCTCACTGGAATATTAAATTTAGATTTAATCATATTTAATATTACACCATAAGAAGATACTGATTAACATCTATTACACATGCGCTAATGACTGGGCTAATGGCGACGGGCATACGCTATACATCGTGCTTTGTGGGACATTTTGCCCGGACAGCGACATTATGGCATGCTTTTATATCAAATTCCAACAGCATCCACGGAACCTCGGTTTTTGATTCCATCCAAACTACCAGACAGCTGTCCTTGTAAGGACTTCTACCCCACACCACTGACATGGAGAAACCACAACGGAAAATCCAATGCAAGAATCTCAGATTTTGCTTCAGGGGAAATAACTCCTAATTTACATTGTGCTGGTTTGGCCACAGATCACTAAAGATTTTCCAATTGACTTTAATGTTAATTCTCGTTTCTCAGACCGAACCCCACTCTTTACCAAATTTTCGTTGGGTAGAAGGCTTTTTATCACAGATAGAGCAACATGTGTCAATCTCTTGCCCAAAAGCACGTATGGGGATCATTATGGAAAAATCTGAGATACACAAGCTGGAAGTATAGAGACAAATCAATGTCCGCCACTCATTTCAACCAACCTCTTAATTCTTGTATCCTTCCGCCTCAAAATCATGACAATTCACCAAAATCTGGCACAAAATGTATATTCAACCCTTTTTCTTCAGAAACACAACAAAGATCGCCATGCAAAAGAGAGAAATAGAGAGAGAGGCAAGAGGACTAAAAATAGCTTTGACCCCTAATTGCTGAGCTCTGTCCGCAACACTCATTACAGCGGAGATTGTTTTTTTAAAAATGTTTCAGTAATTTAACGTATTACTATATAGGAACAATTAATTTGGTTCGAAACTAAGTTACTATTAAATAAAAAAAAAACAAACAGCCAATACATATATTTCACAAATAATGTCACAATAATAAACTCGTATGTCATGTTAAGACCATATAATTTTATTAATTTATAAACTCCAAACTTTTGATATGGATTGTCACTCTTATAATTCAAATGAAGTGGTCTACTGAATTACATTTATGACAGCAAGAGTTATCCATACAATCCAATTAATAATTCCAAAGTAAGTTATATCTCATATAATATACTCATATTATAGACACTCCTTTGGTTACGCATGTCCCTTAATAATTAAATTCAAATTTTGATATATGCTTAAATAACGTTCTTCCTTCATATTTGCCAGAGGACATTGGAGAAAATGGGGAACTGTTGAAATGTGTCTTTCCGTCCGTTTGTCCGTCGCACTTTCAGAAAACAATAACTCACCTTCAAATTGATGTATATATGCAGATGTAGGTGTTTATTAGGTGGAAGGGGGTGGGTGAACGAATGGTTAGCGCCTGCGCGTTACATCATTTTGTGGTATGTGATTTAGTCAATTGTTTGGTTTCAATTCCCCGGTTGTACGTGACAAGGAGTACGGTCGCCTGTCCCACATCGAGGGTTTTCTCCGGCTCTTCCCTACTGCTAAAGACCCCTACGCGCAAGCAAATTATTGAAATAAAATTGAACTACATGTTAGTCCCGAAATGACGTAGTTTGTTTTGAGTGAACATAAAACCCCATCTCTCTTTCACCAGGTGTTGGCTTGAATGAGTTGGATGATGAGCATTTTCTGCTTCGGCTTCAAGCAATTTAATTTGTCGATGCTTTTGCACACGATAACTCCGATTCTTAAAGGGACAATAACATTCTTGCTGGCTTGGTAGCTCCAGAAAATAAATAATACCCTTATTCTAAGTACTAGATGTTTAAGTGTCCTACCTGTTGTGTAAATTATCCATTACAACCTATTTTACTTGTCCAGAGGGTTCAAAAATATTTTAAAATCCAAGTCACATTTGAAAAAGTTTACGTTAGACTTTTCAAATCAATTGGTTGAATTTTTCCAATTTTTAAAAATAGGTGTGTTAAGATGAGATTTATATCATCATTTAATTGGAATATTCTAAAATAATACGATTTCTTGACCAGAATGAAGATTGGGACATATTATTGAGTTACAACAAGAGTGTTATTGGGGCTTTAATAAGTGGCTGGGTATGCAACTTTTTATATCAAAACCATGACTAATTCAACCTCAGTCTCCCTCTCTCTCTTTCTCATTTAAACTCTTGGCTTTAAATGTAGGGGTGCTCGAATCACAGTCCAGAATGTCCCGAATTGACATAATTACAATTGAGTGACCCGTAATTCAGTCCTGTTACAGGTCTGCCAGTCCCGGCAGCTGAGGTGGAGTGAGTAGAATCGTGACGTATTCCTTGTAAAAATATGTTTCAGCTGACATGATTGGTTGAGATTTTTTTTATACAGTTGGCACATGCGTTGTACTCCGAAATTCTCTTTTTCACTCGATTGACAACAATTATGGAATTGTGAGAATTTCATTTCGGAACTGTGAATCGAGCGTCCCCACACTCTCAGGGGACATAACTCCTAATTAATTACACGGATACAACCCACCACTTCAATAGTAAATCTGGCCCCGAGTTCACAAAACATTCTCAGTTGAGAATTTACTCAAAATTGTTCGCCTTATTTTAACTAAAATATAGACCTCTATAAACCTTTTGTTGGTTTAATGTATCAAATACCCTAATAAGAAACTGTATGCAAAGTTTTGTGTTTCTGGATCAAAGATATTTCTTATAAACAGTGATTTAAAGTTGAGTAAATTCTCAACTTAAGTCTGAGAATGCTTTGTGAACTTGGGGCCTGATCCCATTGTCTGGCTCCCGCTCTCCCCAATTGTTGAATGGGCTGAACGCATTTTACCACAGCCTCTTTGCTATGTTATCCTTCCGCCTATAAACCATGAATGATTATCTGTAAAGAGGAAGAATTGTCTTCTTTGAAGAGCATTTACTAATAATTATCTTTGACTATTTCGACATCTATCTCCTCTTTTAAACTCTTGGCTTACATTACTCTCAGGGGACATAACTCCTAATTTATTACAAGGAAACAGACCACCACTTTATTGTTAATACTGATCTCATTGCCCATCTCCCGCTCCCCTAAAATGTTGATTGGCCTAAACGCATTTGTTCAGTTCAGTTCTTTATTCCTTGGGCTAACAGCCCATCAGATACAATACAATATACAAGACATACATACATAAAAATATGAAATTATTTACAATTTAAATTTCTTAAAAGGTTGTTGTATATGGGAGAGTAGACCATCTTTTCACTATGTTATCCTTCCGCCTGATTATCTGTAAAGAGGAAGAATTGTCTTTTTTGAAGAGCATTTACTAATAATTATCTTTGACGGTCATTTAGATTTTTATCGCCATTTCCGCCAATTGCGATAAAAATATAATTTTGGCGAAATAATATTCAATCTGGCGAAATTTTTGGCGATATTTTTTTCTTGGCAAAAAGCTTTGATTTCCACCCGTGCCGACTGAGACACGTTACAGTCTATCGAGCTTGTCTGAGTCAATCATCGATCAATTAGGCAACAATCTTTTGTCTCTTGATCAATCTCGGATTAGCGTTGATTAGTATTACAGTAAGAGTAGTAACAAACTAATTAAGAGATAAAAGATTTAATTATCTGTCTCCAAATACGAATCGGTGGCTTTTTTCACGGTGTCTATATACGGTATTCAAAATGGCGGACACTAGAATAATACTCGTACGATTTGTTTGGGATTATTGAATTATGACGTCCGTTTTATCTTTTTCTTACTTCTGTTTTCTCGTTATAAATGAAGCCAGGTTTGGGTTTGTTGTTACAGTTTATGTGGAAGTTGACGTTAAACTCCAGAAACGAACGAACGAAAGTCAGTTATCATCAAATTGCATGCCAAGGGTCGTAAGCGAAAGATTGAAGAGCATTCGTCAACGTCCGACGGAAGAATGCCAGATTATTTTAGTATGTCACGACCAAATAATTATGTACCACGTCTACAGATGATACTAACATGATCGGCTACATCTAAAGTTCGCAACGGAGAAAAATTTCGAAAAAGATAAAATCTTAAAGGGCTTGATAAAGAACTGACTATAATAGTTAAAATAAAAATATAACGTAAATTTCAGCCAAATTTCTCCACTCTGAACAGATATATTTCTTTTAAATTTTAGGACTCACAATTCCCGTGACAACCACAGACTGTGAAAGAGTGTTAAGTTGACAAAATATTTATTATAAAAAAAACCCAAAGTATTCAATAAAAACAAATACACTATGTAATTTAATGTTACTAAAAGTGGTTACCACAGATTTTGAAAAAGCTTTCAAAAATGGGCTTATGCAAAGCAGGGACAAATTTTGTAAATTGTGATGTAATTGCGTGTACTTATGTAAATAAAAAATACTGATAAAATCTAATAAAAGATATTTATTCTTTGTTTTTGGCGGAAAAAATATATGGCTAATAAATCAATATGAAAAATTGGCGGAAGAAAAATGAAACCCAGAGTGAGCACTGCTCAAATTAATCTATTTTTCTGTGATTTTTTTTTTTTTTTTTGGGGGGGGGGTACTATTATATGCTTATAGAATATTTCCTGCAATAAATGTTGACAGTTAAATTACACAAATAGACAATATCTCAAGGAAGTTGTGACTAAATTACAAAAACACGTGTCTCTGTCAAATTTTCCGCATCATAGCGGACATGAAAAAGCCTGAACTTATTTACAATAAATATAAATAATAAACTGGCGTATTGGAAATAAATGAAATTATATGCTTTTTTGATTAATAAGAATGGATTATTTGTTGTATTTAGACCCGATAAACACTAATTTGTTGTCTGCGATATCAGTTAGGTGTAAAACTATTGCAGACACATAGCTACCTTGATTAATTTATTGGCCCCAATAAATTGTCACAACACCACAGTTGTTTCTTAACACCTATAACTGATTGGGCCAATGAATCAATCAAGGTAGCTGGTGTTGCTGTAAACCTACATCTATGGCGTGTATTCTTGTCTTGTCTATTTCTCTGATTATAATATCATAGTTTGGACTGGTTTTATTTTCGTATTAAATAACATAAATTTTAATTTTCACAAATTCGCTGATAGGAAATACTGGTAATAACTATCTTGAAAAAACCACGTTTAGTAAACGAGGCATTTTTACCAAGCCTCGTTCTGAACAAAATACCTCGTTTTGGAACTCCAGACAACGAGGCATTTGTTTTACCTCGTTTGGACAGAAATGCCGAACGAGGCAATCTGCGGTTTATAGTGAAATAGATGGTATCTATAAATAGTCCTACCTTGTTAAAGAAAAATCCTATTAATCCTATAACTCACTATTGCCAGTTGAGAAATTGGCAAAATTCAAAGGTTTGAAAATAGCTTTTGCATGGGGAAAATCGGAAAACAAGGGAGGCAATTGTGCTATTATTTCCTGTGTGACAGGTGTGTAAGTGTGGGAAATAATGCTTATGATCGTATAATAGTGAGTTGACAACATATTGAGCAAAAGACAGAATTAATAATGCTTTGACTGTCTTAGAAAATATAAAATCTCCGCTTTAATAACCAAATTATTGAACTATTGCTACTAAGAATTGCAAGGAAATTTATTGTTTCACCCCGGTAAGACACTTTTGTCACAAATACTGTGTTTTAGCCGACAGAGAGTCTGTCAATTTCGCCAACTCAACTCCAATAAATAATGATTCCAATCCGTCGTATCATCAGCATATTGACATCTGTCGTAAGATTGATATATTACATCGTAAAATTTTACATATCTTGTCGTAAAATTTGATATATTATTTTGATTAAGGAAATGTAAAAACATACTCGACAGGAAAACATAAATTGTCTCCGGGATAAATTATAATCAGTTACTGGCATAAATTACAGAAAACAGAAATTGTCTCCGGGATAAATTATTATCATTTACTGGCATAAATTACATGCATATTCCTTGAAGAGGCATGTGAACTTTACGAAAAAAATACCCGTCCAAATCGTCCCACAATCACGTTTCTTCGCTTACATCACCCCAAGGTGGGGGCGCTATAGCCCACAATTCAAATAGTTCGATAGCTTAAAAGTAATGCGATGTAAGGTTCAAATTATCGTGTTCCAACGCTTCAAGAATTAAATCATCTGTACTTAGTCCAAGAAGAAATGCACATGATCGAACTTCGTCACGGTATTTTTGTAATAAAACCCTAAACCCAGATTCATCTCTGCCACTGAGCAAAGAATCACAGTGATCGTGTGTCAAAGAAATGGCCATTTGCTTATCTCTGCTTAGCCGAAATCAGAAAATGCTGATCACCAAACTCAGTTAAGAACTTTGTCCCGATTCCATCATACACTGTGTCACAGAAGGAACGACCATGTCTAACCCTGCGAATCATCTATTCCGTTCTGCAATTCCTGCCCTGTTATCCTCCATATTCACCTAACGGACATCATACCTTCAGATATATTGGCTATAGCCCAGCTGCTACCTGTTTGGGAACAAAGGTGGTAGAGTATTGGCATTTCGTCAAGTGGTGTGGTTCAAGCGTGTAAGTGACAAGCGGTGTGTGTTGCAGGGGAGTGGGGAGGGGGTCGTCTGTCCAACTTCGTGGATTTTCTCAGGGTCATCGGACTTTCTTCCGCCAATAAAGACCGCTGGTTAAATCAACTACTAATACTGTTCCAGCGGATAGCCAGGCGCACGGGTTCAGATAATTAATTAGCAATAGAATAAAGATTTTTAGCCGATATCATTCACTGAAGCATATTATGGGTTTTCCCCTTTAAACCGAAATGCCAACACGTGACGATTTAGTCGCAATGAATGCTGAAATAATGATTGTCATTCCATACAGGCTAAGAATAATTATAATTTCTCTTCCATTAATTATGCACAAAATATACACGATCTGTTTTAAAAATAGGGGTGCAGGTCATTGTAAGAAAACACATTAATAAAAGTGACAAAATAACTAAGTCAAAAATGTTACTCAATTAATGCTTAATATAATTTTCAGAATGTTTCAAGGTGATTTCGCAACGATTGTCTTCTGGGTTTCATCTGTACTAAGGTAAAAGATGTTTCTCAATACATTATAACTACAACTCACGGCATAGTTTTAATTTGGGACTGGGAGCAGTCAATTGTACTTTTTACACGTTATTAATGGAAAAGACATTTTAGTAGAGCATTTAATATTGGCAGCGATACCCTTTCATACAATATGACCCAGACTGGTTTAAATTTGTAAGGGAAATAATTGATGGCGGGTCCGAAAGTATTCAAAGCAATTAAATGAAAATAAAGTTTTAAAGTAAATGAAATGCTATACTTTAATGGTAAACCTAATGCAATAATTTGTCCGCACGTGCTCTTTTCTCCAGGTTATTGCACGGATATATTTACTCTGAGTGAAGAGACCAACGGTTGCGAGGGTCGCAATAAAATAACTGAATAACCGATCTTTATTAGATAAACAACGGAATAGAGTTTTATTTATACTCTTTCCTCGTGTAAATCTTATCCATAAAAAAAAATCACTGCTATTGGTCATGACCAGTTAAAACAAGCGGTTGCCAAGAAAGGTTCCCACATTCAAGATATTTTGATCCTTAACATATTTAAGATTCAACAGAATGGGACAACAATGGTAGACTATTGGGGTCCCATCTTCAATAGAAGGCTTGATCCCGACTTAACTACATATACCCTGCATATTTCGCCACTAAGTTCGATTGGCACAAGCCCAGCTTGGTATCCTATCAGATTCATCGGTCGTCGTGAATACCAATTCTCGTGCTTTTAGCTAAAATGCCTACATGTGACAGTCGAGTTGCAATGTTCAAAGATCGATCAATGTCAAGGTTGTTGGTTTTCCACGAGTTTCTCAATTTAAAAAAACTCTGTTTGTTTATATAGTGTGTTAGGTGCCACGAACTCTGTTTGGATAATGCTAATTTGTCACGTGTAAAAACAACGGGCGCAAGTTCGGGAATTGCTGAGTATTGAAGCAGCGGTTAGATGTTGTAACACTCGCGAACGTTACTTAAGGAACCTTTCTTGGGTCCCGACTATTAGCGATGAAGAACTTTTAAGATGAAAACAAAAACACGCTTCATCAAACAAGAAATTGGGGATATCTACCTAAATATAATTGCAACAAAGAAACTTATTAAAATGTTCTCAATATTTACCCAATATTTTTCATTTTTCTATTGTCCTTTATTTCCAAATTCATGGAAAATACTTTATGCGCCACAGGGATATTTCTTGTAAATCCCAATGGGCCTGTCCACCCCTGGTGGTTCACCACACTCATAATGTAAATAACTAAGGAATTGATGTGAACGGTTGATAATGTTTCTTTATGGAGATTTCCCGGTTTGGTTTCGCTTGTCAGTCCGACAAGGACAGCTCTCTAGTCGTTTGGATGTGACGAAATACCGACGTTCCGCGTACGCATTGGCGTGCACATAACAGATTCCTTGGCAGTTGGATTTCGATATTAGAGTAGGCCGAAGAGCCGCTTTCGGGGCAAAATTTACCCAATAACAAACTGCATGGCGTAAACCAATTTTAATTAGCCCAGTGGGAACAGAACAGTAGGCCGTTAAACCCCATTTTATTTATTATTAGTCGAACAATCCTATAACGAAGTTTAATTTTGCGGGGTTTGTGGACCTCACTCCCATGTAGAAATCTCCGTGTTGAAAACGCGGGGCAAAAGCAATGTAATGTAATGGTGCCGTTTCCATACGACAACGCAAGCTCGAAAGAAAATGATGATAAATTGTGATGTATGATTCTAAGATTCTACCCGATTCCTTCTTAAAGATACATTATGGGAGATTAGATAACGTGTTGGCAGTTCTCACTATAATAGTTACAAACTACATAATGTAAAGGCAATTTGCTGAAAATTTCAGTCAAATTGATCCACTATGAACCGAGAACCTAGCGGATGAAAGTCGGTAAGACAAAACTAATAGTCTCGATTATCTAACAAATATCGCAGACTAGCCTTGACATCGAGAGCTGATTATGGTCTGGATAAGTTAATTAATGTTTAATTAATAGTTTTTATAACATTTCAGGCCTAAAGAAAGACTATACAATAGGAAGATTTTGCTCTTGCATAATGTATGTTTAAGGTTAGTCTAACAACGTAACATGATGTGTGAAGTTTTTTATTCATTAGCCCTGACAATGTTTAACTGACACATTCTTGTGTAATGTAGTCAAGAACAATTAGGATGAATATACTTGATAACCTGTAATGCGGGTTCCGTCTCATTACAAACTATCTTAGGGAAGCTGTCACGTCTAAGTGACATCCCATTCGTATTACGTAATTGGGGGTATAAAATCTGTTCACGTAAATTTATCTACTTGTTCATTTTTGCACATTGGGGTAGGTCTGTTTTTTTTCTGATATAATGATTTATTTTATGAACTAGCAAGTGGGTTTGCTTTTGATTTTATGTATGAGGACATAGATGTATCTCTAAACGGAATTCTTTCCAAAATTAATAAAGATTGCGCATTTGGACAATAAGACAATATTTCGAAGTACACCTAAACTATACCAATACTAAATCATTGTATAACAATTCTATGTCATATTAGAACGTCATAAAATGTAATGATAATACAGGTTTCTACTTGGATTGATCATTGGTCTGATTATCTGATTATTAATGCGGTCGAATATTATCGACACCTCCGCCCATCAGTCACTCTTTCGACAATTGTTCTACTGATTGGATTTTTTTTTAATTATTTGAATATTGATTTAAATGGTGATATACTACTACGCAAGTGGGTCATGTCGGACTAACCAAGCTAGTTGTAAACATAACATCTGTCGAAATAAAGAATCTTTGATGTTTAACCCCCCACACTCGAACAGAAAAACCGAACCCGAGCCGTGTACCTTGGACTGGTTGATACTCCTCATATTAATGAGGTTATGGTTTACTCATTCTTAATAATACTTAGTAATAGAAAAACAGTTTAGTCTATTTAAATGAAATATTTCATTTTAGATCTGAATGCACCTAACTGGCTAATGAAGAGAAGCATATACCACACGTTGTATTGCGTGGGACATTTTGCTCGGGCAGTGCCATCCGACCTACTCTTTCAAATGTCTAATAATGTTGTTTTGCATTCTCGGCTGAAATGTCCCCAAACCTTATGTGCTCGCCAGTATGGAACCGAGGACAGCCACGTTGCTTTTAGTAATTTTACCTCGCCAAATTTTATTATGTACTTGTAGAAATATTGCCATATAATTAGAATATTATTTTACCAATTCATATCAGTTAACTTCAAGGTAATTTTACATGCACTCCATTGAGATATGTAAATTTACCAGGATACTAACAACATTACAGACAGTGTTAAAATACAGTTATGATGTGGCAACATTTCTGTCAGCTTAAAAAAGGTTAAAAATCATAACAATTTTAACAATGTATTATTATAAAATACGTTATTATCCTTATCATTACAGTCTACAAGATGTTTGAAAAATGCTGGTTATTTGCCGCCTGTGCGATCTTGTTTGGTACTATAGTGCAAACTCAAAATAGAGGTAGAGGATAATTTATTTATTCGCAGTATCATCTCTTGTGGTTTTACATTGTCATTTTGTCCAGTAAAGATGCATTATGTAAGAGATGGTCGTTCTTGCTATTCTAGTTCAAAATAGTTGAAAATGAAAAGGTTCAGAGCGAAGATATCAGACTTCGAGGTGTTCAAAATTATAGTCTCGCTTGTCAAGTACAATTGTTGCGATAATAAACATCGTCTCGATTATCCAATTTTAAATTAGATTATTAAATGTCGATCATTTTTCAATCCATTGGAAATCGCAACAATCCAATGGGCTTGGCATATATGTCTAATTGATAATCTATAATAATATAACATGTGGGCCAAATGAAAGGCCGACAATCACAGATTTAGCTCTTATGTAGTGCAACTTTAACACAGAAATTATAAATATTTCTTACTTCCTTATGCAAAATTTATGAGACACCATACATCCAACATTACGTTTATATAAGTTTAGGTTAATTCGAACTAAAGTGAAAATGTTAACATATCTTTGATTTAGGTCAAAACGAAACATGCCAATTTCATATAATTCAAAGTGTTTTTCTCGGCCTTAATTTTTACCAATGGCGATAATAGTCGATTTGCTCTTCATGGATCCTTATAGATTTAATTCAATTTAATTTATGTACGGTGAACGCAAAACAATCCTGATTTAGACCTAACATTACCTATCAAGCAGAGATGATGTTAAAATTACTTGAGGACATGCCTTATAATTCTTAAAGAAGGGCCTGTAAGTAGCTAATTTAAGTGTCCAACCCAATATCAGCCAAAGTCTTCAACAATTAAAACACGAATTATTCAATTTAAATCAACATTGATGTTGTGATCTTATAACCGGGAAAAGATGGGCTTCTGATATCCAATATACCATTGGTACAAGAATCAAGTATCATAATGCGTCTCACCGCCATAATGTAACAAGGGACTCGAAGAACCAGGCTAGACATGTCGAACGGTGACGTCATATTCTTATCGCGAGAACATGCGCAATAAATACTATTGGCTTAGACTGGAATAGCCAGACGGTAGAGTTGTCATTCCATTGTGACTTCTGACGTATTTCACCGAACATAATTGATTTGAAATTAGAGTAAAAACGGAAACGATTGAATGTAAACCAGTTTATATACATTCATATTACATTATTGTATGCGTTGCAATCCATTTGTGCCAAACATTAGCGATTTAACTCCTTAAACATATTTATGTCGAAACGGAGTTTGAATTTAAACAATAATTATTCTCCCATAATGATGTGTTATAGTTTATTGCTGTATCCTGTTACTATATAAGTACCGGGGCGGTGGTCTAAACACAACGTCATTTAATATACAATAAAATATCATATGTTTATATATGACAAGAAACAGAATGGCTTGACAGTGCAGTGGACAGTTGGTAATCGATGAAAATAAGCAGAATCGTCACTGCTCGGGCATAATTCCCACCACCTGTTGTACAAACTAAATGAAAGGTTGAGCCTCACAATGAGTAAGTATTGTGTTGAATAAACGCCCAACGCCATTTTCTTCCGGGCGTATAATGGCATACAAGATGCAGTCCAAAAGTTCCAACAAAAGTCACAATTCGGGACGATAACGTTTTTCTACTCGATGTATCTAGATTGCTCAATCCCCAGATTAAAGTGTCCACTGCTTTTAAATTGCTAATAAACATTTCTTTATTGAAGATAATGATCACGTTATGTCACTCACCATGTACCAAGCTCAATTGTCAGCTATGAGGAGAGATTATCAACAGAGAGAGACAACTGTAGAAATATCAACTATGGGTCAAAAGAGGTAACATCTCATTGTTTTATTTTTTTTCTCTCTGATTTTGGGATCAGGAATTAGTCCTCAGGAAAAAGTCCTTCTTTTTATTGGTAATTCTAAAGCTCCACTAGTTCAATTACGATCCACATGAAACCGTACACGAAACTTAACATGTGTTGTTCTTGTGTTGATCCATGTCCCACTAACCAATTGTTCAATCAAATGTGTTTACGAAAAGCAAAAAAGATGTTTAAGTATCGTGATTCGCTAATTACCAAGAGTTGTAAAATTAAAACTTTGATCTATTCACATGTACCTTGTATGGCAAACTTAACTTCACTCACACTAACCTTTTTAGTGCCAAGTCATCCATTGGTTTTGCTGCGTTTGGTGGCAATGCTGCAGATGCCGATTTTGTTGATACTGATTATGAATCTCCTTGCCCGGACTCCAATCGACTTTACAGAAATATTACTGGTTATTGTAATAATATAAGACGACCAACACAGGGTAAATCATTTGAAAGATATAAACGATATGTTTCTCCTGACTATCAAGATGGTAAGTAATGGGTCAATAAAAATATAGTATTTCCAATGTGGCTAAGCATTCCTTTTTTACTAATTGTTTGTCGCTTTCAGTCTGTACAGAAAGTGTTTTCTCGCTCTTGCGAGATGCAAATGTTCTTCGATTTATAACTTGCTTACAGAAAAACCAGTCGGAACACATTTTAGTTATTATACATTAAACAATCTCGTTTTCAGGTGTGTGTTTACCGAGGATACTATCAACACAGAGTTTCGGTAGATATCCTTATGACATCTACAGCGGTAAAAGGTACGATAAACCTTTGTTACCCAGTGCCAGAACTGTTAGTATTGCTGTGCATCCACCCAAGAATGTTAACTCGAGAAATACAGTGCTGCTTATGCAGTGGGGACAATTCTTAGATCACGATTTAACTGCTGCTGCTATAGAACAACGTAAGATATTTTCCGATTTCTATAGTGTTTATTCTACTGATGATTAATAAGGAGTTGGTGTAGTTAGAAAGATGAACTTCATTACAGAATGACACATGGTGCTGTATTTCATTTATCCTATTTATTCTCGGATATGTATATATTTTTATATATTTTGCACATGTATCTATGTAGAAATAGAGTTACATATATACCTAACCATTTCCCCGGCCGACGTTCAGATATTTACCAAATTCAAATACTGTTTACAAATGACAAAAAAAAGTTGTGATGTTGGGGTACTAGAAATGTCAACCACGTAGCAAAAGTAATAGAAACACAGATGCAAAAACCTGTACACAAATTTTATTTTCAGCTGATTCACAAACACCCTGTTGTGATAACCTCCTTATAAATGGACTCCATCCAGACGTATTCTATTGGTAAGATGTTTATCTATTTTGTTTATCTATTTCTGATTTTCTCCAGTCAATAATAACAGAAATATTGGTACCATGAATTTGCGACATATCAAATTTTCCCTTTTGCACCACCTATTCAGAAATCTTAGGAACATAATAGTTTACCACTCTAAATATCGTCGATATATGGTGCTGCGAAACTGGCTACAATTTTATCCCATATAACCAAACCAAAATATTATGTCGAGCTATGGCACGATCTAAAATTCAACAAACGTTGGCAAAATTTCAACATATTGGAAAAAATAATATAAACTTCATAAACCGTAATGTAGCTGCGTACTTACGCTAAGAATTATGTACCTCATTTAGAAGGAAATTGTTACATTTTATTACATTTATGGTAACCATGCGCCCTGTAAATATATCCTACGATGATTACAAACAATGAAAAGTTCTCTCACTCATGTAACAGTGTTTTCACCAAATCGAACATCTATGCAGTTCTTGCAATTGATCCCAAAATTGTTTGTAACAAAGGAAAAGATGAGACAATATATATATATATATGTGTGTGCTTAATGTTGTCACTTTGTTTACAGCTCAGGTCAATGTTTCCCCATCCCGATTGTTCAGATTCCTCCAGACAGATTCTTTAAAAGGAATTGTATGGAATTCCTTCGTTCCCGATCAGTTGAAGAGAAAATAGGTTTGAATAATTAATTTAGTTATTTTGTTGAAATTGCTCATATCTGTATTTGGAAACTAATTAATTATTCAGTGGGTTAAGTATGTCGGGAAGTCTCTAAGAAACTGTTATCATGCTCCTGTTTGTCCTGCTTAAATTTTAGCAGAAATACAAACTTTCAGTTTTGGACGAAACGTCCCAAAGTTCCCTTCTGTCTATGTTAAATGGCTCGTCATACAACTGAACAGGACGACTTAGTATTTTGTGTTGAAAATTTCATACATACGCTTTTTGCGCAATGGCGTCACACGTTTATGTTTAATTTGTACTTGTGGTCACACTCTCTTATTAAGGGGTAAAAGTTCTTGGTGTAATGTAGCTTAATTTAAATTTAAATTTCCTGGTGTAAATGTAGCTTAGATTAAATCAAATTTGGACATGTTGACATATTTCCTTAACATTACTTTTCATCATCAAAATTTGAAAAAAGCTTTGTGATAAATAATGTTTTATTGGGTGTGTTCAGTACCGCATGTCGATGATATATTTTAGACGAAGAAAATCCGCGAGAACAACAGAATCTATTAACATCCTTTATTGATGGTTCCAGTGTATATGGTAGTGATAAAGAGACAGAAGAAAGATTAAGGGATGAAAATGGTGAGAAACTAAGTATTAGGGTCATGAGATGATGAACCCTGTCGATATTCAGCGTGCATCTACGGTCAGTTACGGAGTTATACCCCTTTGCCAAAAACCAAGTCTGAAGCATTGTGATCTTTCAGGACGACCCCTATCGATATTTAAGCTTCCTACATTCTCCACGCAGTGTTTCGTTTGATTAGAGCTAATCCCACTTAACACTGCTTTAATGGAAGCAAATGTCTGTTCTAAATTATGACTGTTCAATAGTCCGATTAACAACGATTAACTAACTGCGTAACAATATGATTACGCCTTAAACAGAGCTCCAAATTGAACAAACAATATGTTTACATAACGTTACGTCATGACTCACTATTTGTTTATGCCCATTTTACCAGTGGAGACGAACAAGACTTTCACCGTTTTTAATACCGTAGCTTAAATCACTGTCTAACGTTTAAGGGAAGTCCCCAGATTTAAAGAAGGGCTGTCATGTTGCTGTCATTTTATTGGACGGGAAGAATAGACTCACGCCCTCAAAAGCTCAAGTATCAGAAGCCAATCCAGCAATGAGCAAAGATGGATTTTATTGACCATTGCTTCCGGCATATGGCTTTTCTGCGACTTTCCACTACTCATGAGTATACCTCTATTCCCAATAGTTAGTAAAACCGACAGAGACTATTTTTTAAACAATTATTTTTATCGGAGTCGTGAGAAGATGGATTTGTTGATATTCTGTCTCGTAGGTACCCCCCTTTGCCGAAAACCTTTTAAACATTTAAGGCGATTTAGGCTACGAATTACGTTTCAAATTAGGCGTGAAGCATTGCAGTTTTATCCCTTTTCTGAATGCATATTGGACGCCATGGAGGCATAGTTTTCAAGAGATTAGTTCTGGAAATTAGTCTCAAACATTGCTGCCGTGAGCGTTCTACATTATTCCATTCCAAATATGTCAGATACAAATGCGGGCCTTGATAAACCAAAAGGCAATCTGCGGTGAAATGGTAGAAATATTATTGACGTTATTCAATGCAAATTGTATCGGGAAAGTTGTAACACTATTTTAGTGATAACAGAAATCGATTTAGTAAATATATTATTTATTTACACCAGGAACAAAATATAAAACAGAAACTAAACTACATCAGAAATATAAACGATGTCATTAACATGGTAAATTAAGACACCCATTCCGCCCGTCTGTCCCGGCAGGGGCTGACCTCGGGTGAGCCCATTCGCTCGTCCCCCCCTCCGCGAACGTCTCTCGTTTGCGCCCCCCTCCACCACCGCTCGTCTCCATAAATCTTTAGCAAACTCCATAAATCTTTAGCAAACTCCCAACGATAGGGAAAATAGATAAGAGCCATGATCATATATGGAATTGTCTATTTATCACATCATGGTATGATTTCCTTTCAAGACATACAGGGCTTATGTACAGTAGTTTATAAATGACATTTGGTCCATGTTTAATTAGATCATAACCATTTCGTGTCTGAAAGAAGTATATTAGATGAAAGTTACAGAGCACTTTGTCACATTCCTATCCTACCCACGAGTTATTTACACATGCCTCATCAAGAAATGTATATCATTTCAGGAAGAATGAAAGTATCTGGTAATAATTTACTACCTAGAGGAAATGATCAAGACTGTATCGAAGGGGACTATTACTGTTTTGCTGCAGGTAGTTCTACCTATTTATTTTGCACTTTTGAAACATGATATTACGTATTAAATTTTAGGACATAATACGTTATAATAATATAACATTACATTTCATGAAATATATCATTGAATGTTAGAAAATGTAATATTAAATATAATACGTTATAATAATATAACATTACATTTCATGAAATATATCATTAAATTTTAGAAAATGTAATATTAAATTTTAGAAAATTAAATTTTAGAAAATGTAATATTAAATTGTAAAAAATGTAATATTAAATTTTAGAAAATATAATATTTAATTTTAGAAATTTAATATTTATATAATATTAAATTTTAGAAAATATAATATTAAATTTTAGAAAATATAATATTAAATTTTAGAAAATATAATATTAAATTTTAGAAAGTATAATATTAAATAGTAAGTATACATTGTAGAATTAAATTTTAGAAAATATGATATTAAATTTTAGAAATTAACTATTTCTGTTTGGATATAGAATTTATTGTCTATTGTTGTGTTTTCCGAGATCAAGCCAAAGTGTCCATCCGTGTTATTCTATGCGTTATTCAATCCTTGTATTTACTAGACATTATGTCTTGTTCTATTTCAAGGGGATGATCGAGTTCATGTGTACCCTGGTTTGACTGCTTTACATACAATATTTGTAAGGTTACATAATACTATTGTACAAAAATTAGATGACAATACGGATTGGGATAGTGAGCGACTATATCAAGAAACTAGAAAAATTGTTGGAGCTATTTTACAGGTACCTTAAAAATAGTTGTACATGTATTTGTATTTATAAAAAAATACATAAACGGGAGTTTGTCAGATCACTATTCGCCCACCATCAGTGCTTAATATAAAATCATTATCATCCATGTCCCGAGAGCAAGTTGTATACAACTTTTTTTATGGACTCGTATACATCTGTTTATGAACCCAATATGGATGAACCGTTTATGCTCCCTGTATAATGTTTTATACAACCTTAATATGAACCCTGTATAAAGTTTTATACAACTTTTTATGGACTGTATAAAGTCGTATACAACTGTTTATGAACCCCTATATAAAGATTTATACAACCTCTTATGCTCCCTGTATAATGTTTCACACAACCTTAATATGAACCCTGTATAAACTTTTACGGACTCTGTATAAAGACGTACACAACCTTTTATGAACCCTGTATAAAGTTTTATACAACCTTTTGCCCACGTTTCCTCCGTCTGCACCGGTGAGTAATCACATAGCATTTAAGAACATTATAGCCGCTTATATATAAGATAATTCACGGATTGGTGATATGAAATTTCGCAACCATTCTGCATGCTATAAGAACATGACATTTCTTTCTACTTGCAGAGGATTACTTACCTCGAGTTCCTTCCAGAAATATTTAACGAAAGAACTTTACGAATATATAATCTGAAAGACGGGAACTACAAATATAACATTAACATTGATCCCAGTATAGCGAGTGTTTTTGCAACGGCAGCTTTCAGATTTGGTCATTCTTTGATTCCCGATTTCTTAGTTATTGATGGTGAAAAGGTCCTCTCTCGAAAATTGTTCAACAATCCGAAATTTGTATTTGAAAAGCTGAAAGCTTTGGTTAGGAGTGTCTTATCTAATCCAAGTGAAACGGTGGATCGTTTCCTGACTGAAGAAATAACAGATCATTTGTTTGAAGTGGACAATCTGTCTTTTGATTTAGCTTCATTCAATATACAAAGAGGAAGGGATCATGGGTTACCTCCTTATAACACTTTTAGAAGACTCTGTGGCTTACATCCAGTTGTGACATTCTACTCAAAGGAGTTAGGATCAGGGGGTCCTGCCATGGCTAGAATATACAGGTAAGTATTTGGACAAAAGAGGCAATCGATACCAATATTGGTTGGACAAACCTATCACGATCTGACAGATGGGTTCTTCCAATCTGTGTTCCCAATTTACCTCTGCTGTAACGTTGTGTTTTGCGCGGTGTTGTCCAGCCTCTCAGCCTAGGAGGCTGTGCTATGATGTTGCCCTGAAATCTGAATGATGTCTGAAAGGAATTTTAACGTCGCTCTTTCTTTTATGCAAATTATAGATGTGTCAGCTATTTAGTGTGGGACAATTACCATTTTCGGATAAGTATTTCGTGTGGGCATCGTTTTGCGTCAATATTACTCAATTTAATTGAACTAAACTGTGCACGAGATGAATGGAGATAGTACCCCACTTTCAGCAATCGATGGTGCCAGAAAATGTCTATGAGTTAGTCTAAGGAACTTGCATTTTGCAAAATACCAACTTATCCTATTTCTCATTGTCACCCATGTGTTTAACCACTTCAATATATTAAATATGGCACCTTTCATAGAACTAAAATAATCCCTATAGTATTACATATCATAGCATGTATTTGTAGGATGATATAGATGTATTTGTTATTATTACAGGGGGGGGGGGGTAGGTGCAATTTATTATTACAGAAGTGTATATAATAAGATATGTCATTTTTACAGGACTGTAGATGATATAGATGTATTTGCAGGAGGTTTAGCTGAAACACCACTCAAGGGTTCTCAGCTAGGTCCAACCTTCACTTGTATCTTGGCTCAGCAATTTAGAGATCTGAAATTTGGCGATAGTTTCTGGCATGAAACCAAGGATAGCAAACGAGGGTTTAAATCAGGTGAAATAGCAATGATTTGATTTAAATTAGTCTAATGGTAACGAGAATGGCATTTTCAAAACAGTCTGACGTTTTTGATATTGACCGTTTTGATATTTAGGATATTTTGTTTTTAAACATTTTTTTTTATTCAGGATATTTAAATGGCATTTGGGAGCAGGTATTACCCATGTAGGACCCAATTTTCTCAATTATTTAGGATTAAAACATTTTTCCCATAAAAGTTAGATTCAATGTAATCCACCCGCTTTGTCGTCGGTCCTGACACTACAGGTCACAATTTTTATACAATTTTGAAATATAGGTTTATATCCCAAAGATCTGGATTCCTTTCGATATTTGCTTGTGTCAGACTTCAGGATTATGGCCTTTGATTGTAATAAAAATCATGTTTATAGAGGTCACAATTTTTATCAGATTTTATATCTCAAAGATCCGGTTGTTGTAGATAATTGCACATAAAATCGCGTTTTTAGCATGTGGACCAAAACTGCCTGGCCAAATGGCCCCTCCCCGTAGGCAAATAATGTAAAAGTGTGTAATACTAAGTTTGTGGACCTAGTAGATGTCACAATTTTTATCGGATTTGGATGACATTTAAGTTTATATCCCAAAGATCTCGGTTCTTTTTGATATTGAGGCATGCCGAACCATCACGGATCATGTACCTTTATTGTCTGCATTTTTAGCATGGTCTCTTGCAAAAATTTGGGTAACATTGTGTTTTTGTATTATAATAATTTAGATTACAAATTACTCGTTTTGCAGATCAGCTTGAATCACTAAAACGAATTTCTCTGGCTAAAATTATTTGTGAAGAAATTGGTTTAGATATAATACAGAGGAATCCATTTCGTGTTGTCACAGACGGGTGAGTTATATATTTGAATGCTCAAAAACTTACATTTTGATATTGTTTATATATGGCGTAAACGGAGTCGAGACGCATAGACAGTTTGCAGATTATTCAAGAAATTATAGTTTACTTTTTTTGTTGACTATTTTTTGTCTAGCATGTGTTTGTATTAGGGGCGTACAATAGAAAGGTTTACGCAGGAGCTGTGCTATCTAGATTGTTACCAATGAAAAATAAAATTGGCATAGCCAATCAGAATTAAGGGGTTCTCCACACAACGCGTCTTCCGGTCCTATGAAGTTAGTATCAAGCCATTATCAAGCAATTCATACTGCGTCGAGTTTGATCTGTGAATAATAACACTATTAAATGATCAGTTTAGTGATATTGTGAGTTCATATAAGAATTGAATAAAGTCTGCAATTTTTGAGAAAAAAAAGGGCGCAGAATATGAAGCGAGTATTATAAGATCTCTTCGCCTAGTCTTTAGACAGAATGGCGTGTGATATGATTGTCATATCATGCTGCAGTATACTTGCCAGATACTGTTAGAAATTAGAACCCCATGAAGAACCTGTGGTTTGAAATTAATACACTCCAACATGAAAATTTGGTCCATCGCAACAAATGATAGATTTTGATATCCACTTTAACCATTGATTGGCACTTTTCAGGTTGATAAATCCTGTTGCAACCTGATCAGCACTCCATAAATATACAATGTTAATATTATATTTTCAGAAATCCAGAAGTCTGGTGCGATAGTCTACCTGATTTAGATCTGAGTCCTTGGTGGAATGATGAAATCGGCAAATATAATGGATATTAATAATACTGCAATATTTAAAAACAATTATGTAATTAAATTTTATCAAATGGGTCCATTTACGTGTTTCTGAGGTTTAGAAAATTAATTTGGCCGCTATCCAGAGTCTAATTATCCAAAACTGAGTCTCACAACATAAAAGTCATAATCAAATATGGAGTTAACAAGTTATCGTATCACTTTCGCTGACTGGAATAAATGTACAGAGGTCCTATCTACAGTGTCAATTCATATGGCATTAATTAGGTCTTTTCATATAGGAGTCATTAGGTCTTTAATTACAACACAGAGCGCGCACGTGTTTAGAACGAAGTGTATAGGTTAAAGGCCAATAACATATTATGGAGAGTCCACGGGAAGAACGATTTAAGTCATTTTTTCAACGAACCCCCAGTTAATGGTGCCATCTGGTAGCAAATTGTATAAGCTTTCTGTAGAACACTCAATTTCAGGTAAAAACGACCGGATTTACATCGAACCAAGGCCCTTCTGAAATGTCACAGAAATCTGCCATCATCGTCTCTAAATTACATAGGCATACATACAAATTGAGCTTTTTAAACAGAGAAATCATTTTTATATTGATGTAGGATCACATTGTTATGTAATTTCATTGAGGCAAGGCATTATTTTTTTTATGTAGCTGAGCGGGGGAGGGCCCCCCCCCAACCCACCCTCTGGATCCGCCCCTGATAAAGTAACAACACACTGAATGATAACGAACAAACGATTTACCATAGGAAATATTTAAGTTTTTAGTTTTATCCCTTGCGTTATTTATCCGAATTGCTAAATGATAAATTTGCTACACATTTTCCAAGATGAAGAAATGTAGGTGAATTGTGTAAGATTAAATACATGTATAGGAGCTGGTCGTTTCTGCAATAATGTTCAAAGATAGATAATGAAAATGAATATATTGAATATTTCATTTAAATCTAATGTGGCGTAGACACGGTATTTGACAATCGAGATTTTACAGTTTCTCGTTAAATCTTGCTGATATTGATTGTAGGTTTTTCTTGTGGAGAACTGCTTAAATGATAGTTTATATAATATTTGAATCCAATTTACGTAACATAATGCAACTTTTTTTATTATTTATTTTTTATATCTATTGCCATACAAGATATTCGGAGATTTGAGTCTACAAAATAAATTATTATTTTCCAGGGGCCGGTTGCTCAAAGCTCTGTTAACTTTTAACGATCCGTCAACATGGAGTAAACGGATCGTTAACTTTAACGGAGAGAAAGGTTGTTGCTGGAAGCCCTGTTAACTTTAACAGATAATGAAATTGACTGTCCAGCAACAGAAATTTAACGGACCATTACCAAACGACACATGAAAGATAACGATCCGTTAGTTTAACGGATCGTTAAAATAACTTAGTTTTGAGCAACCGGCCCCTGGTCATTAGATATGTCATTGTCCGATATCATTTGTTATTCTGCCAGACTGTACATTAAAACTTAAAGTAGTTTTTTGACACTGATTGAATATAAAGCCATTTAAAGTCATAAAATAAACTAAATTCCAAAACATATGAATTATTGTTCGTTTTAATTAATTAAAAGGCTTTGTGAAGTTTGAGACAAATGAAAATATCTTCTATAAAAGTTAACCTTTGTCCTACACTATGGTCCAATATTTTAATCTACCGCCCCAACCCCACCGTAAAAAAATCAGCCTTTTAGAAAAGTGGGTATACACCACAACTCCCACCCCACCCGATGTATATATGTTTCAAAAAAATGTAAAGAGAGACTAAATAAGACGCTGGCTCGCTAGCCTGGAGGTGGCAGGTTCGCTCCCGGTGTTAGTCGAGAAAGTTCATCGGAATTTTTTAGTGTGGTTTCCCCTTCTCAGTGGTGCAGGGCGGAGGAATTGTTGAGGGTAGCTGCCTAGTCGTTCAGATGGGACGAAAAACCAAGGTCCCGTGTACACATTGGCTTGCGCGTAAAAGATCTCTTGTCATTTGGAATTCGATATAGGAGTAGACCGTTCCCCCTTAGCTGACCAATATATTTCTGTTTTAATTCTTTTTTTCAATATTTGTTTTTAAGAGTGAAATGGACAATTACCTGTGCTTTGGTGTCTGTGCTTTCAAATGTGATTAATACGATTCCTTTTGAAGTTATGAACACTTTTCTACAACTGTCTCTGTAAATATTATACGGTCTCTGACTTCTTAGTAAAAAAAAGACCATTTATCATATTTTTTAATTGGAATTATCCTTCTGCTTCTCCCGAGTAAAATCAGGGAATATCAAGCATAGCAATTGGCACGGGGGATTTTTATTTGGGGGATTATTAGCACCTACATTCCAATTTCTTAGATGTCTTTTGATATTGATACATTGTATTTCATGAAATCACAAAATGCTTTCCTTGTGTATGCAATTGAATGCGCCTGGTGGGTGTTTTAGTGTGCGAGTATACTGCTTTTGTAAATTCTTTCTATGTTTGTAGATAATAAATGAAAACGCGACTCGTGCTGGTTGTTGATATTACTATATTACCGTTAACAATTTAGCAACATGAATTACAGCATACCAAAAAAATATTGTTTTTTTAAACGCTTAATTGTTTATAAACTCCAATATAGATATATGTGAATTGACATAAACGTGTGTCTCCTAATCTCTAAATACAGACACGAAAAGTTTGCCCTCAGGGATGGGATCTGAAGGTAATCGCAAGAAACTTTACAACCCATTAGACAAGAATCTGTTTTAAGACCAGCTTTGTCACGTGACCTGATTAGGGGGGTCTACTTAAACATGGTAGTCGCTGTCCATTTACCATATATATCGCAGCATAGGTCAACTTCCTTTCTGTCGCTTAATTGCAGATTACTGGACAATTAAGTCTAACAATATTTTCACAACCGTTAGCCATTAGATCAACACATAAGAAGCTACTCTTAGTAATCAGTGCAGGTGGACCGCACTACACGTAAATCAAAAATCTACTAGATAAACCTGCAGACAAGATAGAAAATAGACATTGCAAAACATGAACAAAATATCAAATCAAGTGAATGGACCCAGGGGCCAGTCGTAAGCGTCCACTGCGCTGTACAGTCCCGGGCCTGTTATAGTACAGGCTTCACGTAAAATGATTACAAAAAAGACATAACAGAAATAAATCAACCAATCTTGACATTTTCAAGGTATCCGGTGTTCGTACCTTTTTTCCGTACATATCAAATATGAGAAACGTTTATTTAAATAAAATATTTTAGAAATACATGACAATGTATCTTGCAAATCTTTTCATTTGTCCTTACAAACTATTTCTTAAAATATAAAGACACATTATGGGAGATTAGATAAAGAGCTGGCAGTGCTCACTATAATAGTTAAAAACGAAATAATATAAAGGAAATTTGCTGAAAATTTCAGTCAAATTAATCCGCTGAGAACGATTTTCCTTGCGAGCCCCCCGTCCTGCGCCAGTGACAAGGGGAAACCAGGCTTGTTAATCGAACCTGGGACCCTTTCCCTGTTAGTAATTCATGAACATACGAATGAAAACAACAATAAAGTATGCTGATGTATCTAACCAAATCGCAATAGAACGCCATGAGCAATTTGAATTTCATAACATACAGTCAATATATACCCTAGGTGAAATGGTTATAATTCTTGTTGGTGTAACCGTTTATATACCAGAGAACAATGGTTAGGTGTTATACGCATTGTTCGGAAGGTCAAGTAAATTTTGTTAGTATAACCGCTTATGTTGGATATTTTCTGAAAAAACAAGATTAATTTCAAGGGTCGTTGACAGTAAACCAAAATGGTCTGAGGTAATCTTTAATCTTTCCTTTTTTGGGGGGGGGGGGCAATATGGTATCACTTTACATCGATTTAAAGTGAAATCAGATAGCTAAACTTGCTAAAGTGAAATCAGATAGCTAAACTTGCTAAAGTGAATCAATTAAAAATCAAGTTCAGGAGAATCATATTAAAAGATTAGATATAACTACGACACCGATAATAATATGCGAACATGTGACAGCGTCCAGTCATTACACTGATATTAAAGGGACTATCACGATTTGAACTGAGTCTCAAAAATAGAAGTCCGAGTACGTATGAAATTTCAGCTCAAAATATTGAGTCGTTTGGACGTGAATGTCAAAACTGCTTATCCGAACACGTAACTCTTTTCAGAATTCGGGTCAATTTTTTCGTCGGTGACCTGATAATCGAGATCTATGCAATGAATGGCCCATGTGCTGTACTTGATTACGAAAGGTAAATTCCATCCACACATTATTTTTATAAAATAAAAGTCTGGTTTTATCCAGACACTGCATGGTACAGCTTGTGACACCAGTCTCCATTCCAGATGAAGACTGACGGGTCCAAATTGTTTGAAAACATATCACATATGTTGAGTTAGTTGCTCGACTCGACCCTAACAATTTTAAGAGATTTTAACACAAAATTAAGCAGTTTTATTCTCCAAAATATTATCGGGATTGGTTTTTTAATACGCGAACATGTGATAGCATCTAGTCGCAAGACTGGGGAAACACCGAGATCTTATGTAGACTCCAATCTCATTAAAACACAGATCCGATTCCGTTTCGTTTTTATAATTTCAAATATCGTTTTACTTCTTTTGCACGGAAATGTGGATAATCCACTAGTAACATCAAAGCTGATTGGTTAATCAAATGTTATAGGGTCAAAAGCCGCTCGTATGACCTCTAACCCGACCTATCGCTACAACCGGCCAAATCTTCGTGTAATATAGGCCATTGAAAATATAAGAAAAACGAAACGAAATATAGATCTGTATTTTAATCAAATTGCGCAGACTCGGGCTGCTAGTAAAAGAACATTGGAAATCGATGAATAATAAGAGGAAACAAAATTTCCATTTGGCTGGTTGGGCACCCAAATCTATAATTCCAAACCAAATTTCCTCCCAAACTGCTACAAAATCTTTTATTGACCAAAATTTTGATATACTGTACTGCACCCCATTCCCCACACCTTTTGGAGACATTCATACCCGCCCTTGCAATAAAAATAATTTAAAGTGATCTTAGGTCGAATAGAATTTGACATGGACTATTTATTATTTTCGCCCCTCTAACCTTCTTCTTATTCGTTACATTCCTTTTTAAAGAATGAAATGAAATGAAAGGGGTTAAGCTCCCACTGTCTGTTTTAATTGTGCTAAGACTATCTTTAAGTATTACACTTCAGATACAATCAGAAATACAAATAATAAATCAAATGTCCAACGTTGACCCGATACAAATCATTTGGTACGTTTGTCTCTTTGCATAAATTTCATTTCTCACGTGTATTTGCAGTTTTGGTGCTGGCGTCTAAGGTAGGTAATTGCTTTTATTATTTTCGATAATGATATATATTAGAGAAATGACACTAAAAATCAAATTTCATCGTTATCAATTTTGATGTGTTACTATGTTGTTACAACAAGTTACGTCATAACAGAGGAAAATGACATGTAAAATATAAAAACGTAACATTAATTAAACATCAAACATAATTTATAATAATCCATGATAAAAGATGAATGAGGTTTCAGATTAATAATTCTTATTAAGGGAAGATGATTCTGTTGCTGATATATAGCAATTACTTTTTGAGGTGAGGTGTGGGTGTGTGTGTCGAAATTGACTTTTACTTCGGAGGAACGGCTGCATAATACTTTAGAGACAATATGATCGATCAAATAGTTCATGACCTTTTTCGTTCCAGTTTGTAAGAGATGACGTCTGCAAGATGTTTTGTTCTGACGGCTTGTGCGATGATGCTTTGTTCCATCGTACAAGCTCAGCCTAAAAAAAGAGGTACGTGATTTTTTTTGATTTTTTTTTTTTTATTGTTATGATATCTACTGCTTGTACAGTGTCATTTTATTTTTGCAATTGGTACCATGACTTTCTCAGATAAGTAAAATAACACAGTGAAAAATGTTGTCGGCTAACACTGATATGAGAGGGAACCCAGTACCTCCTGGTTAGTGAGCCAAACCAGTGACGGATCATGGGGTCGCCGGCTCTTGGGCAGCTGCCGGGACCCAATGATAAATACGGGTTGTAGCCACAATCCCGAAAGCGTTACACCACCACATCTTTTGGGATGAGTAACTTTATTATTTTATTATTGCTTAACATTTTTTTATTGAAGACAATAAAGACGTCGTGTCACTCACCATGTACCAAGCTCAATTTTCAGCCATGAAGAGAAATTATCAACAGAGAGAGACTACTTTAGAAAAATCAACTAAGGGTCAAAGCAGGTAATATCTTCTTGTTTCATTTTTTCTCTCTGATTTTTGGAACTGAACTACAAGCGCTACCAATCGTGTTCTTATTCTAATCATTATTGGGGACGACACTCTTAAGAATTCAGAAGTTGTTGTAATTTAATACTTTTACAAAATACAAAATGGATGTTACTAATTATCACAAATTGCAAAATAAATAATAGTCCTGGGTGTCCTAATGGCAATTTTTACTTCACTGAAACCAACCTTTTTAGTGTCAAGTCATCCATTGGTTTTGGTCGTGATGCTGCAGATGCCGATTTTGTTGATATTGATTATGGTTCTCCTTGCCCAGACTCCAATCGAATTTACAGAAATATTAGTGGATATTGTAATAATATAAGACGACCAACACAGGGTAAATCATTTGAAAGATATAAACGATATGTTTCTCCTGACTATCAAGATGGTAAGTAATATTTCCAATGTGGCTAAGCATTCCTTTTTTACTTATTGTTTATCCTTTCAGTCAGTATAGAAAAGATTTTTCTCGCTATTACGTCACTTAGTCACGTAAATAATTCTGTTTTCTAATCGAGTAACATTTGTTTAACCCGAAGTCAATAGTTATGTTGAAATACGAACCGTTGAAAACAATCAAATGTCGTGATAATAGCCTGTTTAGATGGTCGGGTTTGGTAAAGGTCTGGTAACAATAAATTTAAAACCACGCGAGGTATTTACAACCAAACTTGCTGACGTTACATGAACGAAAAGAAATAGCGATGACATGGGCTCTTCATGTCGACATTCCGCATCCTCTACAGGATGGGCCTGCGTTAACTCAGATTGAGTCCATGACGTTTTCTCAATTAAATGGTTAATCCACAATTTGATATGCGACGAGTAATGCATGAACAATTAGAAATTGTACGAGGAATGCAGATGATCATCGGGTATGCCAAATGTACTTAGTAAGTGATGCAACTTTTCTTTCATTATTTTTCATAAGCTAAATCGAAATAAATATTCAAACATTAATATAATTATCTCGCCTTTAGGTGGTTGCTTACCGAGGATTAGATCAACTCAAAGTTTCGAACTCGCAAATAATATTTATTATCGCATACGCAATGCAACTTTGGGTAATGGTGGTGTATTTAGTTCGTGGTTGGATTCGATCAAACCTTTGCTTGATAAACCTTTGTTACCCAGCGCCAGAACTGTTAGTGTTGTTGTACATCCACCTAAGAACGTTAACTCTAGAAATACAGTGATGCTTATGCAGTGGGGACAATTCTTAGACCATGATTTAACTGCTGCTGCTATAGAACAACGTAAGTTTTTTTTCCGATTTCGATCGATCGAGAGAGAGAGAGAGAGAGAGGGGGGGGGAATTCAACGTCCACTCGACATGAACTAAGTCATTTCGAGACTAACATATGGTTCAATTTTATTTCAACAATTCGCCTGCACGTAAAAAACGGGGTACCGAAAAAAAAAACCACGAGGTTCGACAGGCGACCCAACTCTTGTCACGTACAACCAAGGAATCGAAACCAATTGGCCATTCACCCCATCCCCTCTATGTTAAAGGAGTTCGTGTAGTTAGAAAACGGCACATGATGCTGTATTTCATTAATCACACTTTCAATCTGAGTATTTCTCAAAAAGATGTGCACATATAATTTTTATATTTTGCACATGCATCTTTTTGGAGATGTGGTTAGGCATATCCCCATTGTTTCTCTTGTCCAAATTTAATAACAAACACACGAGAGAGGGACAACTTTCAATCTAAAATTGAAGACCACGCAGCAAAACTGCAATAAGGCCTATGATCTGATACGGATTTGTTAACGTCTTAAAAATACACAAATTCTATTTTCAGCTGATACACAAACCTCGTGTTGTGAGGCCATACAAGAAAATGGACTCCATCCAGACGTTTCCAGTTGGTAAGATGGTTATTTATCATATTATCAACGACTTGAATATATTATTTCAATAATTCCCTTGCGCGTAGGGGTCTTTAGCAGAGGAAGGAATCCGGAGGACCCGGGAAAAACCACGAGATTGTACAGGCGCTCATACTCCTTGTCACGTACAACCGGGATTTCGAAACCACGCCAATTGACCCAATGACAGGCTTTATGATAAAGTACGCACGTGCTAACCATTCAGCCATCCACCACCACCCATACCCACCCCACCCCACGCCCGTCACAATTTGATATAATATAGATGAACGCGAATCCAGACTCGAGTTATTCTCTACGTTCTGTTTAATGGCTGCCTTTTCCTTTGCAACTGAAATAAAAAAAAATCAAAGTAAATAAGACTAACGTTAACTCATTCCATTACTTACAGCTCAGGTCAATGTTTCCCAATCCAGATTGTTCAGATCCCTCCAGACAGGTTCTTTAAAAGAAATTGTATGGAATTCCTTCGTTCCCGTTCTATTGAAGATAAAATAGGTTTGAATGATTATTTTATAGTAATGGGTATTCATTCACTCGGCAAATGGCCCTCAAAGCTATTAGTCGTCAACCGGGCGTTTATCACAGGATCATCAGTACGGAAACATGGACCGACCAAGTTCCGGACAACATAGAGTTGCAATGCGAAGAACTAGAAGCAGCATTATAAAGGGGTGGCAACAGTTGTCCCATGTTCCGGGTAGATATTTTTAATTCATGGGGGCCACCTAGATGTAGCTTCGCGCTTTCTTCATAAAAAAGAAACAAAATTAAACGAAACGTCCTACTGTTCTCCGATTGGGCTAATGAAGACGGACATTACACGTCATACAATGTGCTATGAGGGAAATTTTTCGACGACAGCGGTGCTATATATGACCTTCTCTTATATCGAATTCCAACTGCCAAGAGATATTTTACGTGCACTCAGATGGTGTTTTGTACCATTCGAATGACTAAACGGTTGTCCTTGTCAGGCCCTCCATCCTGCACCACTGACCAGGGGAAACCACGCTGGAAAATTCCGATCAGCTAATGCGATACCTCCAGGCTAGCGAATCAGCGTCTTACTCACTTAGCCACCGTAACTCCCTTCTTCATTAAAACATCGGGTTCTAGAACAAGTTGATTTGCAAATTGTCTTTTTATTGATAACATTCGTATTTACTATCTATTATGCATTGGTGTGGGGTTATTTGTAGATTAGGCTTCGTAAATTATACCATTGTCCCTTAAGCATGAAGTGTGGACAGTGTCGTATGTAGTTTGATTTACTTGGTGATATATTTTAGATGATGAAAATCCACGAGAACAACAGAATCTGATAACATCCTTTATTGATGGTTCCAGTGTATATGGTAGTGGTGAAGAGACAGAAGAAAGATTAAGGGGTGAAAATGGTGAGAAGCTTAAGCTGATATTTTTATCATTGTTTCTAAGTTCCCATCGACTGTGTTCACTTGAGGGATTATTATCGAAACCAATTTATATTATATGAACACAGATATTATGGGTATTTTTTTCGCGTATAAAAACAGGCAAAGTGACGCGAAAAGAGGAAAAGGACGAGTTATCCTTACTTTTGAAGTAGATGGAGATAATTCCGCTGAAATCGGTAAGTTGTGATGCCTCTGAAGGCAGACAAACGATTTCGTTTAAGAATGGTGATGGGTAAGTTGTGTGCGATTACAATTTCGTCAGAATCAACGGAAGTCGAAATTTACTATAACTGTCAACTGTTATTTCGTAACAGTGGTGTGAGACGTGCAAAGTAGTCAAGTAAGCATCCCACAAAAGAACTAACTAATCAAATCAAATTGTTTTCTAATGAAAAAAGATCAACATTTATCACATATGCAAAGGAATTGTATCTTTCTTCGAGACTAACCCGTCGTCTTTCCTAACAAAAAACTTGTATTCCTTAGAAACATTATTTAATAAATATCAAATGATTGAAATATTATTGCCTTTACTCAAAGCAAGTTGTATCGTGAAAGTTGATATGCCTCTTCAGAAAATGTACAAAATTTCAGGAAGAATGAAAGTATCTGATAATAATTTACTACCAAAAGGAAATAGCAAAGACTGCATTGAGGAAGATAAATTCTGTTTTGCTGCAGGTAGTTACACATATTTCTCTGTTTCTTTTTTTTTTAATTTCATAAAATACTGTATCTATTTTTCATGAAATATTGTATTT
The DNA here is from genome assembly GCA_948474765.1 of Patella depressa. NCBI lineage: Eukaryota > Metazoa > Mollusca > Gastropoda > Patellidae > Patella > Patella depressa. Next base: position 20,628,193 of record OX419716.1, read on the forward strand.
ATTTTTCATTATATATTTTATTTTTTTTTCATAGAATACTGTATTTATTTTTCATAAAATACTGTATTTATATTTCATAAAATATTGTGTTTATTTTTCATAAAATACTGTATTTATTTTTCATAAAATACTCTATTTATTTTTCATAGTATATTGTATTTATTTTTCATAAAATATTGTGTTTATTTTTCATAAAATATTGTGTTTATTTTTCATAAAATACTGTATTTATATTTCATAGAATACTGTGTTTATTTTTTATAAAATATTGTGTTTATTTTTCATAGAATATTGTGTTTATTTTTCATAAAATGTCGTATTTATTTTTCATAGAATACTGTGTTTATTTTTCATAAAATGTTGTGGTTTTTTTTTTCATAAAATATTGTGTTTATTTTTCATAAAATACTGTATTTATATTTCATAGAATACTGTGTTTATTTTTTATAAAATATTGTGTTTACTTTTCATAGAATATTGTGTTTATTTTTCATAAAATGTCGTATTTATTTTTCATAGAATACTGTGTTTTTTTTTCATAAAATATTGTGTTTATTTTTCATAAAATATTGTGTTATTTTTCATAAAATACTGTATTTATTTTTCATAGAATACTGTGTTTATTTTTCATAAAATACTATGCATAATTTTCATAATTATATTTTTCATAATCTTATTTTTCATTTAAAAGATATACTGTATTTTTCATTTTAAAAAAAGGTGATGATCGAGTTCATGTGTTCCCTGGTTTGACTGCTTTACATACAACATTTGTAAGGTTACATAACACTATTATACAAAAATTAGATGACAATACGGATTGGGATAGTGAGCGACTATATCAAGAAACAAGAAAAATTGTTGGCGCAATTTTACAGGTACCCATACTTTACAGAACGAGTATTTATAGCAAAAGCAATAAACGGAGATTCGTCACCCTTATATACAACCACCAACAAGGCCAAGTATAAAATGACTGTCGACAAGTTCCTAAGAGCATGTTTTATATAACCTTTTATGAACTTAATTTTTAGCTTTAAAAGCGAGAAGGGAAAAACACGCTAACAATATTTAAAACAACCTGAACGTAAATTGGGGAATATTTTGTTTTCTTATTTAAAAATGTAATTCGAACTTTCTTTAAAAAATGCTTTCTATACATTTGTCGAGTATCGCGTTTAAAATATATAAATTTTAATTGTGTTCTTCAATATACCCTATTGAGTTTTTCTATCGCATTTTAGTATACGATTGTATACAGGCCTTATTATAAGTAATAGTTTGGATGAAACATGCATTATTCAAGAGCCATTTCTTTCTCTTTACAGAGAATTACTTACCTTGAATTCCTGCCAGAAATATTCAGTAAAAGAACTTTACGAAAATACAATCTGCAAGACGGAAATTATGCATATAACATCGACATTGACCCCAGTATAGCCAGTGTATTTGCCACGGCAGCTTACAGATTTGGTCATTCGTTGATTCCCAATTTCTTAATCATTGATGGAGAAACTGTCCTCTCCCGAAATTTGTTCAACAACCCCAAATTTGTATTTGAAAAGCTGAAAGCTGTGGTTAAAAGTGTCTTATCTAACCCAAGTGAAACAGGGGATCGTTTCCTGACCGAAGAAATTACAGATCATTTGTTTGAAGTGGACGATCTGTCTTTTGATTTAGCAGCACTGAATATACAAAGAGGAAGGGATCATGGGTTACCTCCTTATAATACTTTTAGAAAATTATGCAAGTTGCCTCGAGTTTGGTCATTCTACTCTTCGCAATTAGGATCAGCAGGAGCCGATATGGCTAGAATATACAGGTACACATTTATTAAATATTAAAGGGGGACTGTTGTTATTATTCTTAGAAGAGAAGATGATAAAAGTGTATTTGTTATTATTACAGGATGGTGATGGCTTGTTTGTAGATGTTTTTATTATAGATGTTTTTGATGATTATAATTCCGTGCACATACCCCGCACGGTGTTGCTCTTGTCTTACTGGCAGGCAAAGGGGGAGGGGGGGCTTTTTCAACAAATCCGAATCTAAATCTGTAGAGCTCAATCGTGGGGTGCCCCGTGGATCTGTTTTCGGGTCAATATTGTTTGTACTATCCACGAGATGTCGCAGGTTGGTACGAGATGTTGCTCAGTTTAAGAACACTTTGATACAAGCCAGTACTCGTATGATGATGATAAAAAATTGATTAGATTTGAGTCAGATCAACCGCTCAATAGCCATTGAAGACGATTAAATGCAAAAATGGGTAATCCAGACTTTTTTTGTATTTTCGTTAAAACCGCAACAATGACAATCGAAAGGTTTTTAAAATGAGTATTTCTCGGCTTAGAATGAAGTACTTTGACATTTTCAGAGTATTCCCGTTACATTATCTATTATGTAACTATTATTGTGAGAAGTGCCAGCTCTTTATCTACTGTGTGAGTCATGGTAAATAATAAACGGATTTCTCCGATTATAAACAAACTACTCTACTTTGGTTATTACAAACTTACCTGTGTGTTTGAAATGAACTCCCGTTAAATAAAATCAATTGTGAAACTGAATATTCCAACGAATAAAAAAGTTCTCTCTTGTAAAATTGAACTCGTCACAAACTTTGGCATCGAGAAATAAAAAAAATGGAAGCTTATTACGTCACTTATCGGGATAGATCATTTCGTATAAGGGGTCAAAGCAAGGTTTGTTGATCGTAACTGTGTTTGGCTCTCTGTGTATGAATAAACTATTTCTCTCACACCCGGTAATGAGTTTGGGCGTTTACAAACATAAATACGCCCGTAGTCCGATATTTTGTTTCCGCCATGTATTAATTATTTGGTTAGAGAGTTCGATGGGAATTTTTTCTTTTGAATTACATTTGTTTTACTGTCCTTGAATCTCACCCTTGAATATTTTTAATATTTCCTGATGATGAATTTAAGCAGTCCTGCCAATTAAACTCGGCAATCTGCTGTAGCCGAGGTAAAATCCGATGTATTTTACATTTGCTCCTGCAAAATTAATAGCAGAGGCCACTGAATCATTGAATAGGTATATAACGTTTTTTCTATACATAAATACCAATAATTACTATCAACAAATCATATCGCGCATCGGTTTTTATTATCGGTAGATAGTGTCATGTCTTTCTATTTCTCTTTGAATACTATTTTTGGTGTGTTCAGAATTTTATAATCGTGAAAGTAACAAGGCAGTTTATCCATATGATTGTACTCTCGGTTGTTACCACTCTGAGTTGTTACCTATTTTGAAATCCACGGAGAATGGAATTTTCCGATGGCATTTCGTAGATCGCGATCATGCCTCAGCCAATCAACGCTTTGAATTCTATTAACATAAACATATGAGTTATTGTATGCTACACAGATGGTTACATTCAGTGCCGCGAAACTTGCACGAGTTTTTCCCACGGTCTGCATAAATAACACACAAAACCCAATAATACACACAATCTGCGATGCCTCTTCTGACGTGTGATTTTTTTTGTTTTAAATACATTGTTATAAAGACGATAAACGATGTTTAGACATCCCGAACTCTTCTTATCAAGAATATTTCCATTTCGATGAACAAAAAATCAATTTAATCAGGAATATTAATGATATGAACAGTCGGAATGTGACTTAAAGTTCCAATTTCACTTTTTCTAAGAAAGTCAAAAATAATTATTTCTATGTTTTTTGCTCAAAATGTTGTCAACTCACTATTATACGATCATGGATAAAAAAAATTGGGGGGGGGGGGTAGAAAGGGTGACACTGGTTGATTGAGGAAATAGTTACTCAATTACCTCCCTTGTTTTCCCATTCTTCTCCATGGACGGCCATCTTCAAACGTTTGAATTTGAAGTTGAAAATGATATTTTTGCCAATTTCTCAACTGGCAATAGTGAATTATAGGATTAATAGGATTATTCTTTAACAAGGTAGGACTGTTTATAGGTTCAATCTATTTTGGGGCTTTATTTTAATAAATTTTAAAAATATAACTTAAAAAAATGCTATTGGAACTTTAAATATGGAAATTATTGAAATAAAGTGTGTTTATTTATAAATGTTAACCAAAAAGTTGTCTGTAATTGACTGGGCTGTAATATTTTTTATAGAAATATATATAATATACAGGAGTGAAATTATGAGGTGAAAAGCAGTATTATACATGTATTTACGAGTATTCGTATAATCGGTAAAAAAAAATTAGTAGACCGACAATCAGGTGGTTCAAAATTAATGTCATTGTCTTCAGTTGCTATTTTCTTGCCCAAACTCAAACGACCAAAAATGCTGTGCGCTGATTTGATTACAACACACGTGGTTGTCGCAAATTGTCAACCTTTAGCCCCTTCAACATATTACGATGGTTTAGCCCATATGCAATGTTGTGATGGACACAGACGAAAATACAAGCAAAAACATCGACTTTTCAAGAGAGAACCCTTTTTGTTCGTTGGGATATTTTATTCTGCAATGGATTTTATTTAACGGAAGGTGATTTTAAACACATAGGTAAGTTTATAATAACCAAAGTAGAACAGTTTGTTCATAATCGTAGAAATCCGTTTATTATTTACCATGACTCACACAGTAATCTTCCATTATGTACCTTTTTAAGTTAAATGACGAAACAACGGAAGTAATACTTGTCGGAACGCAAACCACCTATCCATAAAGAGTAGAAAATACAGTTATTATATGTATATGATTGTTATTACAGTCCTAGATGATAAAGATACATTTGTTATTATTGCAGAAATATTTGTTGTTGTTACAAGATGATAGATATATTTGTTATTATTACAGGCATGTACACTATGATATATGTGTGTTATTATTACAGGATGATAGATGTATGTATCATTATTACATGATGATAGACGCATTTGTTATTATTACATATGTTACTATTACAGGACTGTAGATGATATAGATGTATTTGCAGGAGGTTTAGCTGAACCACCACTCGGGGGTTCTCAGCTAGGTCCAACCTTCACTTGTATCTTGGCTCAGCAATTCAGAGATCTGAAATTTGGCGATAGTTTTTGGCATGAAACTAAGGATCTTAAACGCGGGTTTACATCAGGTGAGATAACAATATTATTGTAATAATTTTCATCGAAACTATGTATTTTGTAGTTTGTTAGCGTTGTGTTTTCATTTTTTTCCAGATCAGCTTGAATCACTCAAACGAATAAATCTTTCTAAAGTTCTCTGTGAAGAAATCGGGTTGGATAGCATACAGAAGAATCCATTCCGTGTTGTAACAGATGGGTAAGCTATATATATTTATATTTATTTACATTAAAATGCTTAAAAAGTTTTTTTTAATTTTGTTTGCGATCAAGTAAACCGTTTACCACTCAAGCTGAAAATGAGTCTTGAATTTAAAATCACGTAATGGCGGAGTTTGCAGACAGTGAAAACAAGAGAATCGAGCGCTCTGGCTAGCACTTTTTTTATTTTTTTTCATTTTATTTTTAATCGCCAGTTGTTAGTGAATATTGGACATAATTTATGTTATAATAAATAAGTAAGAACAGACCGACCAACAGACGAACGGGCTAACCGGGTTGACATGAAAGTTTGGCCTTAATCAAATGTAGACAGTGATTGCAGCTTCGTCTATCATGATTTTCCAAATTACAGCTTCACCCTTTTTCAGACTTATAAATCCTGGTAGCATGCAACCATATCGGAACTCAATAATTATAGCCTTTGATGATTGCTAACTATATTTTCAGAAATCCAGAAGTCTCGTGCGGTAGTCTACCTGATTTAGATCTTGGTCCTTGGTGGGATGATAAAACTGGTTACTAAAATCACCATAGATAGTAATAGTTCTCTGGAATAGCACAAATGAAATTTCGAATTAATTGAGTCAGTGCAGTTTGTGGTTTCAAATATATTTGGAGGTTATATTAGGGATTGATTTTTAAAATATTTAAATCGTGTATTTTGGGATCTTGATATAGAACTATATATTTAGTAGTTTGTATTCTTTTTCTATACTTTTCTAGAAAATATGACGAAAGGGGAATAACTCTTTTGAGCTCCCATTAAAAGGTTTTTATTATCGTCTTCATTTTGATCAAATTGCAGTTTTAATGTATCTTATAAAAGTAAATTTCCTCCAATTTGTCTTCTGTTGTTATTCATTTTGATTTATTTTACTGTAGTTGATATAGATTAATGAAGTGTACATGACAAAATTATGCACCCTTTTCCTTAAAAACTCGTGTGTGTTTAAAGGGACAATAACACTCTCGGTGGCTTGGCAGCTCGAGAAAATAAATAATAGCCTAGATGTTTAAGCGTCCTACCTGTTATGTAAATTATCTATTACGACCTATTTTACTTGTCCAGAAGGTTCGAAAATATTTTAAAATCCGAGTCACATTTGAAAAGGTTTACGTTAGACTTTTTAATCAATTAGTTGAATTTTTCCAATAAATTAGGTGTGCTAAGATGAAATTTATATCATCAATTAATTGGAATATTGCAAAATAATACAATTTGTTGACCAAAATGAAGATTGGGACATATTATTCAGTTTCAACAAGAGTGGTATTGGGGCTTTAACTCCAAATTGGGACATCATTCTAACTATCGAATCGTCAGATGTACTAAAAAAGTTTGTCTATCGGGTGTGTTTTAGCTATACTGATTGAAGGCAGGCCTGTAGCTAGCGGGGGGCAAGGGGGTAGCCCCCTGGAAAATGTTGCGCCCCCAATGGGCGCCTGGCGCCCTTAGTCCATATGGAAAACATCGACTCCCCAAATGGGCGCCAAGGGACCAAAGGACGCAATACAAGGACAAAGACCAACGTTCCAATATCAGTATGAGCGCCATACAGCCGAGTGACATTGTTTGGGTGCCTATGGCACCTGGCAATAGCCAGGTGTGTGATACACTGGTTCACCAACCAGTTCTGGGGGTCGATCCCGGTGTTGCCCGGGAAACTTCCTCTAGATTTTTCACTGTGGTTTCCTTCTTGTCAGTGACGCTTGGAAGGGAACCATATCCATGTTCGGATGGGACTATAGAAACCGGGGGCCCCTGTATACGTTGGATTGAACATAAAAGAAACCTTGGCTGTTGCATTAGAAATTAGAGTAGACTGTAGAGCCGTTGTCCGAGCAATAGTTTCCCTTGTACGGTGAAATTTAAAATTATAGCTCAAACTATAGCACATTGTATCATAAGCGTATATAGGGGGTCAATCTCAATTGTGTGGCTAGGGCTATTTTCCTCCAAATTTTCTTTTGTCATCCAAATTTATAACGAGTTTTCCCATAGCTGTGAGAGGGTTGTTATTGCACGAGATCTTACAGTTGCAATTTCATATTTTTTTAAGTTATATTTTTAAAAATGTATTACAATAAAACCCTTAAATAGAATGTATCTATAATCAGTCCTATCATGTTATAGAATAATCCTTATAATTCACTATTGCCAGTTGAGAAATTAGCAAAAATATCATTTTCAACTTCAAATTCGAACGTTTGAAGATAGCCATTCCATGGGGATGAATGGGAAAACAAGGGAGGTTATTGTGTTATTATTTCATGTGTCACTGATTTTTATGCCTGTGAAATAATGCCCATGATCGTATAATAGTGAGTTGACAACCTTTTGAGAAAAAGACATAGAAATAATTATGTTTTGACTTTCTTAGAAAATATGAATTTTCCGCTTTAAGCAATTTTGTTTTACAATGATATAATTCTATTTCTATGATACATGGTCTCATTCTCTGATGCTTGTGTATAAAAAACGGAAATACATTGCCTGAGAAATGGACGATTCGTCGGTTCCTCCTACGCCTATGTGCATTGTATGGGTCTGTCTTAAGCTATATACCAATTTGCCAAATGGGACAGGATGCGTATTTTCGAAATATTCTTGGGCTGTTATGTAACGACACAATTTTTCGTATTATTAAGGGCCATAATTCAGGAAGTTACGATCCGATATGCGAGACCCCCCCCCTCCAAAAAAACAAAAACAAAACACCACGAGATCTTTGGGTTATACCGTTATAAACATGAAATTCAAGTTTCATCACAATAGGATCAAAATTGTGACCTCTAAAAGGTCCACAGCCTTGATATGCCTGTGCCTTGTGGGTTCACTACACGGGGCTGGGCTGGCACAAAATCGCCAAGATCAGATCGACTATCCGCTTTCGTCTTGGACTGGACTTCAGGCGATGAAACGTTGGAATGAGGTGCTGCAAATCCTGGTGCCGGTGTAGTAGACGATTGTAGTCACGCTATCAGAAGACAAATGCATCTATCGTCTTGTCTTCGTCACTATCCAATTCTCAATCTCAAAACGTTCTGCCAGTTCTGCCAGTGCAAATGGCAACACTGGACACGAGTCGGATGCTATAGGCCGGTAGGACTACACGAGAAAAGAGGAGCCGCGAGTACACGTGTTCAGGATTTGACGAAGACGGGCAGGCCTCAGTGGATCACAGGGGCGTGGTGAGAATGAGTTCATGAGTAGCCATACTCATGCGCCAAAAAGTTTTTGCGCCAAAATCACAATCAAATTACTCAAAAAATGAAAAACATTTGTAAGTGGAAAAATTGTTTCATCTGACCCAATTAAAAAAATTTTGAAAGAGTCAAGTTGGAAAATTTAATCATATTTTATTACCGTATTTCTTGTCTCGGATTGCTGGAGATTGCGTTTCTGGGCTTCTAATTTTCGAAATTTTCAAGGGGGAGGGCCCCCCGGACCCCCCGCCGCGGGTTCGCGCCTTCGGCGCTCGCGGTCAGTAAAAGGGTTTTTGTGCCAAAATCTTTTTTGTTACTCATAATTTCTTCTCAATAATTGCCCTCACCACGCCCCTGGTGGATCATGCTACGAGCTAACCAATTTGAACACTCCTAAAAAATCATTATTGTCGGCGAAATATTTGCGGGTGGGGGTGTTAATTCGGTTGGGTTTTGTTTTTTTTGGGGGGGGGGGTTGGGGGGGGGGCTTAGCTCCAACGGGGCAACTTGGAGAAAAGTAATAGGCAGAACCGCCACTATACGGAGAAAGCATATTTCTCTCGTACCATATGGCGAATGTCCGATTTATTAGTCCAATTGGTACACAACAGGGGATGGGGGTAACCCCGTTTCAGGAGGTCACGTCGCTAAGTGGGTAAAACGCTGGCTCGCTAGCCTGGAAGTCGGGTGTCCGATCCCTACGGATGGGACGGAAAATCGAGGTTCCGTGTACACATTGCCGTGCACGTACAGGATTCCTTGGCAGTTGGAATTCGATATAAGAGTAGGTCGTAGCGCCGCTGCCCGGGCAAAATTCACCTCATACACTGTATGGCGTATGCCCGTTTTCATTTGCCCAGGTTAGTAAGACGTTAAACCCCATTTCATTTCATTTTAACCCCGTTCCACATCATTAGTTATAATAACGGTTTGAATAAGGGGTGTTATGGGAATAATAATAAAACTGATTTTGACAACAATGCAGACAGCAGGTACCGGGAGACGCTCTGAAAAGTATGAAAATGATTTCCCAGCATGAATAAATTGGCGTAAATTGTACCGGTCACAGTTGTTAACCTGTTTTGCTGTATACCAAGAATGCCAATTGACATTTCCTAAGATTTTTATATTGTTGTTTCAATCAATATTCAGGCTCCATTTTATTGTCTTTTTTAACTCTGAAAACGCGATCAATGACAAAAAACATTCGGTTTGTTTTCAGATACCCCGGTAGTATTTTTACATTAGTTTTTAATTTTAAGTTTTCGTTAGTTTTTATTTATCAAATTATCCGGAGTTTTTTTGAAACCGGAAGAATAAAAATGTGCAATTGATTCTGTATAATGCCTATATATTATTTTTTTGTTAAAATAGAAATAGCTTACAGATAACGAAAAATCAATGAAGGGGCGCCTATAGGCTAACTAGCATACTAATCGAGTCGTATTTTTACCGTCAGAATCACCCGTGAAAGTTTTTTCCTGGTGATCTTACATAATTCTTGACAAATTGCATCTATCGATTGAGAAAATCTCGAGACGAACGCACGTGCGTGAGTCATCAACAGTGACAACGGCTACACATCAAAGACACCGATCTTTCCCTGTGCATTATGATCATTAGACCCTGGCTGGTAATGTACCGCTAGACGGCGTTGTACTAGTTTACAGTGAAGATGTGAAAAGATGGCGGAAAGTTTGACAGTCAAGGGGCTTATTTTAATATTATTAACTATATCAACGGAATCTAGTCAAAGTAAGTATTCTTGACATTTTATAGGTATCTTAGATCGTCAATGAAATGATTAACAAACGTTAAAGTTTGCAATGAAAAGCTGCAAACTAAATTTCGCATAAACTGTCAGCTGACACTGTGCTATGTGACTGTCGTTCAATCCGTTCATGGCAGTTTTGTTAGTCGTATACGGTCACATTAGGACAACTTGTGTCGTGGGTCCGCCCATGCCATCGTCTTGTTAAAATTACCTAACAAATACATGACACGTTGACAGTACGTTGACAATTCGCTCACAGATAATGTTAACTCTTTTTTTTTTTTGCACTTCTAAATTTTAACACAATAACACAATTTTGCACATTTTCTTTAGTTACACTGACAGTCATAAACACGCCAAGCAAACCCAAACGAAAAAGTTTTGGACCATGATAGGCTGGGGAAGCATTTTGGGGGAATTGAAAATGCTCCAGTTTACTGCAGTATCTCACTAGGGTAGTCTAGTATCCGCTGAGTGTATGGCTGTATCTGTTCTTAAAGGAGCTAAATCGCTAACATTTGGGACCTAGAAATTTACAGAAGTGGGTTGCAACGCATATAATACTGTAATTTGAATGTATATAAACTGATTTACATTATGATTCAATGTTTTTCGTTTTTACTTTAATTTCAAATCAGTTATGTTACGCGAAATAAGCCAGCAGTCTAAATCGAATGCAAATTTCTAGCGTCTAGTTATTCAAGTCTACATACGCCATTTGATTTGGTGCAATGTATCTTATCTACATGTAGCCTCATTTCCCAAGTCTCTTCCTAGAACTGGGGCTGAAACACATGGTACACGAATCGTGTACCAATGATAAAATGTTTCTTTTGTCTTAAATATTGGATATCAAAAACCCATCTTAGTGAAGGCAGTTATTTTTTTACAAACACACAGGAAATATAGTTCTCTGCAATATTCCTAATTCAAAACTTGTCATTATGTTTGTTCAACATTTTCAGATCTAGATAGCAAGACAGTTTTTTTTTGAAAAAAAGAAGTATGATTTTGTCCAAGCCATGTTTTGTTATGACAAACTTTCACAAATGCATTACACATTGCTTTTGACATTATTCACAATACACTATGCAATCCTTTTACCAGTAATTAAACAATAATGTACCATATTAAAGAATTGTAAGGGGTTAATGAGAATCATTAGACTAATTAGAGATATTTATTACCGTATATATGCACTAAGACATGGTTATAGAATACTATTCTAGCAAGCATTTAAAGGACAATATTGGTGTCAGTCATTATCACATGTGTGATAGAACTTGTTAAACACTTTCCAAATATAATTTTATCACAGAGATCAATGCTATGATGATAGACGAGTTATAAAAGTTTCAACAATCGGAAGTGACAAACGCGAAAGGAAAACACAAGTTATCCGTCTATATAACTGACTGGAGTGACGAGTGATAACAGATACATGGGCGATTTTCTGCTCTCTAATAATTCCTTCAAAGACAAAAAGTTGTTGTGTGAGACTCTGAGAGGATAATTGACAATTATTAAATAGAATTGACTGTCACAAGATAAGGGAACACAAAAAAAACCCAGAAAAAGTTTGTGCATTACAATGTTTTAATAAGTATAAGGTATAGATTGAATAAAAACAAGGGAATGTATTACAGACTGTTTCTATTTTTCTTGTTATCTCAATGACACTCAATTACTTTATTGAATCATTAGATATCCTCTTGCAGTCCCATATAACAACTTTTGGTCTTCGAAGGAATTATTAGAGGGCAGAAATTTGTATCTGTCATCACTTGTCAATTCAATTAGTTATATAGAGGGATAACCTGGGTTTTCCTTTGGCGTAGATCACTTCCAATTCATGAAACCCTTATTACTCATCTATTGTAGCAATGACCTCTGTGTTAAAATTATTTTTGGAATATGTTTAACCAGTAACCAGTTCTATCACATGTGATAATGACTGACACCAGTATTGTCCTAAAGAAACGAGTTCCATGTTCATCAATATCATTGTTCACAATTCAACTGTGTTTCGCCTGATTCCAGATTATAAAATGCTCAACGCATTTGCAGCATTCATAACTTTCTAGATTATTGTGTGTTAAAGTTTGCTTATCCTGGGTTCACAATGTTCAATTTGAATTTTATCCTGTGACATACAGGAGATTATGGTTTCTAATCTTCTCAGCCATCACATCCCTACCTGTATCAACTCATACATGTACTAATAAGAATAGACACACCGAACAGATAATGGACATAAAGACCATAAAATAGCTCTGCACAAAATTCCAAATCCACAATGTGAACACCCGACAAGAAATATTTATATATGAAGCATGTGGCATAATTAAGTAAATTGTTGAGGTGAAAACTGCCAAGTACCTTGGAGAAATAAAAATCGAAAGATTAATATATCATAGTGATTGTTAATGTTAAAAGATGACATATGTGCTTACACATGACTGATTTAAATGCATCATCGCTATGCATACATGTCGCTTACGGTAATGTACATACATACATGTAGTAAATTATTATATTTCAAAAACAAATATACAACATTGTCAATAAAATTGGAGAATTTTTACATATCATGGTTGGTATAGTAAAGTGAATTTGCATGATGTACATGTGTCTATTAATTATTAGATTTCTCGACTGGAATTATCAAACAAAAAAAATGCATTGTTGTAAGGAAATTCATGGTTACAGAATATGAAATGATACTATAAACTAAACATTGCATGATTCTGGTCTCAGAGTTCTCAGTTCTGAGCACATCATCTTTGATACACTGGTACGTGTAGTGCAGTATCTAAACTAAAGAAAATCAAAGATTTTATACAACAAACTTTGAATGCTAAATCTAATTTAGATGTCTACACTGGAGTTTCATTATCCGGTAGAAAAAATCCTATCCTAATCTAACCATAGAAATTTTTGTCTGATAAACTTAGTTTATGTTAGAGAACATCATGTCTGGAAAGTTCAGCTGGTAAACTTTTTGATAAAGGAAAAACTGCTTGTTAAAACCCAGGGGAAATTTAAGACCATATTCAATTAATAAATCCATAATTTGTTAATTATCTAGGGTAATTAAATGTTCTGCACATTGTGTATTGAGTGTACTGTAGATTTATTTCAGTTTCTTCTCCATTGAGCGTTGTATAGTCCTTATAGATCAAAAGTAAAAGAATTTGAAAATAGCATGACCTGCTACCGTTTTCAATATGTGTAGATCATTTATAGTTAAGTGAAGGCAAGTTACTGGGAGAAATTGGTAGAATGGCAGGATGGTGAGATATTGTTTTCTGTCAGAGATCCAAGATAATCCAATTATCTGCTTGTTGGAGAATATTAGATTTGATGGACTGTCAGATCCTCGCTAGAAACTTATAGCCCACATTGTAGCAATCAAAAGTGAAAGGACTATGGACAGCTCAAGGCAGCATTGAATTATTTTTAGAGCTTGTGGACTTTTTATTCATAAATTCTCCAATAAAGCTTCCATGGCTGCATTAGACACTGAATATCATTTTAAAAAGTAATTTACTATAAGATCAATCTTCCGGTTTAGAATCAAAATACACGTAGTTGTAAGGAAAAGATAAGATGTTAGGGGTAATTTGTGATATGTCTTTATGTAGAAAGATCAGTGTTGTGTCATCTACTGGTACATATACAATGCCGACACTCCCATACATGTAGACCAGGCAGTATTAAAATATATCTTGTTTTTAAAACTGTTTCTACTGGTTATCTACAGTTAGCATCAATCCCTTGAGGCAAATTAAAACTGGTTTGTGGATTGTTTTTTTCCCCCTGTACTTTCATCCCATTTTACTTACATTGTATAAAATTACAGTTCTACAGGTAGAATATAGAGATCATTTTCTTTCCACACTTCATTAACCACGTAATGAGGTTTTTCTCTCTCAATCCTTAGGAGTGTTTTTTGATGTTAATTTTTAGTTCAAATCTTGATGAAATTTGAATCAATGGGATCTCTTTTGTAATGGCCAAGGCAATGTTATGTAATCTGGTCATTTAAAAATGGTTCAGCCAATTCAGTATCTACATTGAATAAAATCTAAATTATTTTAAATATAATATATGATCTTGTTTGAAATAGTTGAATCTTATGGTTCTGCTCGACTGGGCTAATGAATACAGGCATATGCCATACTGTGTACTATGGGGGAAATTTTGCATGGGCAGCAGCTCTATTGAAATCCAACTGGCAGGGGATCTTTTACATGCATGCCCATTTATACACTGGACTTTGGTTTTTAGTCATATCCTTGTCAGGCAGCAGTCCTGCACCACTAACAAATCTTGTCTCTTTGGTAGTATATTATTCAGAAATTGATTTAATAGAATCACTTATCTTTATGCGGACATTTAATCTTGGTTTGGGACTAAGTTACATTTTATTCATGAGGAGCGTCTAATTTACTATAAATACTGGTAGGTTCTTGTTTTATAGACATTGTAAACATTAAGGGGTGACACTTGAAGGGGATACTTGTCTGTGTAAATAATCCCCACCTTGTCAATCAACGGTCATTTGTAATGCGTGAAAGGTCACTTATAGTAGATAGCCATGTAAGATACTGATGTTCCTTTATAAAAAGTAAGAGAGCTAATCAGTAGAGAAAAGACTGTGTCCTCTGATACATGTATTATAGTAACCACATGGGTAGTCACAGATGAATGGATTTTGTAAAATATTTAAAAAGACATCCCACTGTTGTCCTAAATAATGTCATGACAATCAATCTTTCTTCCCCAACTGAGATATTATTATTAGATTAGAACATAGCTGTTTTTCTTCTAAACTGACAATCCGCCACAGTTTCCTAGTTTTAATAGACGCCTACAGTTCGTCATTATATGAGTTACTACCTGGAAAGTTCTGAGTAAACGGTCGTCTCCCTCCTATCCTATGATTCTGAAAATGGCACAGAAGTATTCTGTCGCGGCATACATATTAATTCCAAAAATGGAAAAGAAAATTCTGTCAATAAGAAGTTGTGTATTTGGGACTCCAAAACCTAAATCAAATTAATTTACAGAATTCTTTACACATGTACATACTGTACAAACTGTGTGATTTGAGAATAGATTTGTACTAAAAACATAATCGAACTAATTTATCTTATCAAAAATTTGCTTAAAATCTCTCTCAGAACAATTTATTCTAAAGGAACTGCTCCAGACTTAAAAAATCTAATTTAAGCAGCTTTATTTGTCATGTGACTTGCTTGAGGGATGGCCATCTTCCCTTACCACTATTTACATGTAAATGCAGAGCCTGCAGTACGTTTAAGTCTCCTACTGTTCTCACAGCTGCTAGCCATACAAAGAGTTCTTTACAACAAGCAAACAGGTATTTTTCTTGTAAGATTGACTCTATCTACTTTCAATTTACCAAATTGTTCATATTCTTATTGGCAATAATAACAACCCAATAATACTTTCATGGTAATCCATCTGTAAGTATAGATGTCATGTGTGTCATATACATGTTTATGGGACCATTTAATGATTTACAATGTATTAGTTTGAACTTTATAAATGCTGCACCCTTAGACGTATTTACATATGTGCATTGTTTTATGATTTATGAGTTTGTAGTTAATAGATACATGTACTTCACCAATGTTATCACTTGTAAGATTTAGATATAAAATAATGGCTTATTTTTCGTTTTGTGATAAAAGCAGATATTTTCTTATCATTAGAAATATTGTGCCACAATCACTGTGTGTATTCAGGTGAAGGTCCCCTGTGTGTTTTTAGGTTCTATGAATTGTATTGATTTCTAAGTCCATGAAGTAAAGCATACTGCTAACTGTGCTTAATAGAATGTTATTCCATCTTGAACATCATACATATTGTATTATAACAATCCCTAGGAGTAAATTACAGAACTTATCTGTCTGTATCCATGTTATCTCGAGATGACTTCTTCTATTCTTTCACCCCGCCCTCTATTTACATTCAGTACATGTATATGAATGTTCTTCTGCATGATTTCTTTATAGATTCTGTAATAAATTAGTCTTAAACATTGTAATTTGAAATATTTGAATTGATGTTTATTTCTTTCTCTAGACCAGTGGTTCTCAACCAGTGTGCCACGGCACACAGGTGTGTCACAAAAGCTTCCCAAGTGTACCACAAAATTTTGAACGGCACACTAAGAAAATGCGAAAAACCACATCACCCTAATTGAGTATTAAATGGTGTCTACTGGTTGGTTCATGGCATAGTTGTGTTTTTTCTTTATTTAGTTTGAGTCCGTCAGTGTGTCTACCATTGTATACTGTCTACGACTTGCTATGTTTTTATTTTGCCAAATTCAGTCAGGTGTGTCGCTATTTTTTCATGTGTCCCAAGGTGTGCTGTTGGCAAAAAAGGTTGAGAACCACTGTTCTAGGCTTATTGTATTTTCTGAGCTTTGTGAGATTATTTTATTTTAAACAATTTTATCATGCTGATATTTTATTTACTTGTGTGTAGAGTGCATCAGACTTTAAGCACTTTAATAATTATGAATAAATGTACAATTTTTTTGATTTAATCCATAAGAACAAAACTTTATCTCTGCTTCTGACTTATCTTTAAATTGAAATTTTGATTGATTAGTTTGTAGTTTGTTGTTTGAAGATAGGTGTACTTTATAGCATTTGATATCAGTCTTTCACTGACATTTAAGGGCGTATCATATGAAATGTATTTCATTTGTTTTAAATTAGTGTTTGCACATGGAATACAAAGATAACACTAGCTTTCTTTTTAAAAAAATAATGAAGATATTCGCCTTTGTGTTAGGTAGAGAGCAAAGTGTATTGTAATTGATACTGTACATTTGTATACACAATGTATTTTCACGCCTCACATAAGGTATAGTTTAATAATTAATAAGATATGAATCATGGCATAAATGGTGGTTTGAAAAGAAACTAGAACCTGAGGAGAGTTCGATTTTTTTCGATTAAAAGTTTTGAATGTGAATTTACACATTGAAAACCAGTAGTGGAATAAAGACCAACTAATCTATAGATGTAACGTTGACCTGATGTGGTAACACCTGACTTACTTCTGATTGTCCCAGAGTAAAAAGCTTTCAATGTAATTATTTTCTATTGTGCTTTATTTGTACATCTATATCGATCACAACGATAATTTGCTATTATTTGTAATAACGTTCTAAGCATCCTATTATAAAATTGTATGCCAATGATATAACTATTTCAGTTTGTTGGTTGGTTCATTATCTCTTAATAAACTGAGTCAGTGTCATAATATTGCAATTTTCAGGTGACTCAGTATATCAAACAATATAAACTAAACTTTGGTTAAGGTATTAACTGATGGTGGGTGGACTCAAATGTGAATTAGAATTAAACATACTGTACATTATACAAGAGCAAAAACTGCCTATTGTGGGTCTTTCTTTAGACCTGAAATGTTATAAAAACTATTGATTAGACATTAATTAACTTATCCAGACCATAATCAACTTTTGATATCGATGGCTAGCTTGAGATTTTTTATTGGATTGTATCTTTAAGCGGAACAAGTTTTTTAGATGGATTCTGGAAAAGCAGTTCCTTAAAAACCTCTCTCTAAGCTGTTGATCGATATATTTACATGTCAGATCAATTTACAATTTAATTATTTAAAATAGAGATACATGATGTGAGAGCTAATTGCAGGTTCTTTTTCTGGCTTCAAATATGATATAAAGAATTATTTATTAGACTTTTATTTACATGACAAGCCTATAATCAACTCTCTAGATTATTGTATTGCTGAGATACTTTAAAGTGGAGTAGAAGCTATGTCTTCTTAAAAAGTGTGAGCGTATGTGGCATGGAGATAAGGGCGCCTTATCAACCTCGTGGGTTTCCTCCGTGCACTCCGGTTTCCTCCCACTGCTAAAGGCCCCTACGCGCAAGCGAATTATTGAAATAAAGTTGAACCATATATTGGTCCCGAAATGGCCTACAGTTTGTGTCGAGTGGACGTTAAAACCCATTTCTCTCTCTCTCTCTTCTTTAAAAATTACAATATAAGAGTTGAAGACTGACACAACAACAGTTACAATTGTAGCCAAGGCACTTGACAATTGAGACGATTTACAGCATTTTTTGTCAAAACATAAAACCTTATTTAAATGAAATTTTTAGTATATTCCTTTTTCATTATCTTTTTTTCAAAATTCTATTACAGCAAGAATGACCAGCTCTTTATCTAAATCTTTTGCAATGCAAATTTAAAAGTCTTTGGTAATGATTTTCTTGTTGAGATGTATTGTGAACGAAAGAATGACTGGTCTGCTAGTTTCTACGATCAATTGAAAGATCTGAATTTTCATGCAACTGAATTAAATCGACAATTGTTCTATTTTAGTGGTGTTAGTGTCTATTCTATTCACCGTATTTGTTAACTTATATCTTGGATCAATACTCACTGATAACTAACATCCATGTAGTAGGTAACAGACTCATCGATTAAAACATTCATCAAACAACTTGAAAAATATAGATGCCAACGATTTTCTTTTTTATATGGTTTGCTATTTTCTGAGTCAACATCATAAATAGATGTGACAGTATTAGAATTTAGTGGTATTTAATGAAAGATGTTTCTAATGTTCAAGTTGTTATCTTAGTCTTAAATAAATATTTAATGTAGTCTTTAAATCTGGTTATTGTCACTTTTAGCCAAAAATCTATAAAACTGATTTCCATCTGACAAATTGACTAATGTATTTTTAAGAGTCACATCTTATAGAAAAATCCCACACATGTGTAAGAATGGTATGACAGCGCTTAAGAAAGATTCGTCTATGTAAGCGGTGTAGTATGTACTGACATGCATACACTTGTCATTTCACCACATGCACCCCTCGTATGACTAGGTAATGTGTAGTCAGTATTGGTTTATCTTTGGTATGAATATGATTTGTTTCAACATTAACATTTATTTTACAAAAAGTATAATTAATATTTTAAAATCAAACTCATGTTTGTCGACCGTAGTACTTTTTGAATATTAATTGTTTGTTAGGCAGGACTAAAATTCATAGATTGATCATGGCATTAGAACTTTGACCATTCAGATTGCAGGCAAATATACTTGTACTGGTACTGTTTAATTATTCAAGAAACCATCTGACTGGAAGAGGCGGCTCCTTTATTTTCCAATTACAGTATACAAGTAAGATCACCACTGTGATGTAACTCATCAGATGAGTAGCAAAATCAAGTCCCGAAAATTATAAAATCAAAAAAAATATCTGATTTTAATCAGATTGGTTTTAGTGCTTCAGAAGTTCAGAAAAGGCTTAAAATCCAGAGGGATTGGTTACAAATAAAAGGGATTAAGCATCAAGCAAAATTTAAAGAATCCGTCCTAATTTTTCCTAACGCTATCTTGCCTGATCTCTAAACACGGAGTTTTACTGCACATGCAATATGAGAAGTATTTCTAGTAATCCGAGTGCTTTACAGATTCTTAAATCTAGCCAGGGAATACAAGCACAATGTTGCTGCAAAAACATTTAACAAAAAATCAAGATTGTTTATTTATCACAAATCTTTGTTCACTTAGCATCAAACCCATATACCGGTAAATGAAATTTTATCAAAT
The DNA here is from genome assembly GCA_948474765.1 of Patella depressa. NCBI lineage: Eukaryota > Metazoa > Mollusca > Gastropoda > Patellidae > Patella > Patella depressa. The sequence continues at coordinate 20,648,151 of OX419716.1, forward strand.
CATGAATCATGCCATGTTGGTGTATTTAACCAGATTACAAGTTTTGGTGTTTATTTTACTGAGAAGTGACTTACAGTTAGACCATGCTAATATTGTTATCAGACTCAGGGGAAAGAGCAATTGAGACTAATGTCATGGATCATGAAGAAGACTTCATAAATACAACATAATTTGACTATTTATAGAAACATGATATTGTTTATGATATGGAGATAGCAGAATTAGCAATTACAGTGGTCCTTCCCATTTCTATAGTATAACAATCACAACACTTTATACACATGTAGTCTCCTAAACCTATCCTGATAAAAGTTAATTATCGGAAATTGGATACAATTTATATGGTGCTCGCAATCCTGCTAATTGTTGTTGATGAATTGTTAATCTGATTTCTTCTGACACAACTCTATATTGAAAGGTTAAAAGGAGGAGTTAGAGTTCAGTGAATATAAATTATTATTTCTGTGTGAAAGACCCATTGAAAGTATGATAGTCCTGTGCATGTAAATGTATCAGTGATATTTTTTCAATAAAGTACAATCTTGCGTCTGCAAATTCCAGACTATACTGAAAGAGAAATTGGGTGTAATGTCTGATCAACATAAACTGGGTCATAACAGGGCTAAGAAATGACTATATTTCAAGAATCGCTTGCTCGAAGGGGTCTTTAGCAGTGGTTGGAAACCAAAGGTCCAGGAGAAAACACACATGGTTGGACAGGTGACCTACTCCTTGACATGTAGAAGCAGGGAATCCAAACCATGCCAGACTAGATATAATACAAATGTCTGGATAATCATTTGCTCATGGTTCAGGAGTAATTAGTTGTCTGGATTAAGAAGAAATGCTGTATGTATGTGATTTGATAAAAACACAATATAGACTTCTACATTAATAATTATTTGTGTTCACCATGTATGCCATATGATAAGTTGAAAAATGATAGAAAATTAGAAATTACAAAATCCGATTCAATGATAAATTACAAATATAAAACCATATCTGATATCATATCCATCTTCAATATACTTGTAGCATATTATATCAAATAATGACCTTTATCATATACAAATATCACGCATAAAGATTTCACAGGCTTTTAACCAACATTATGACTTTATATATTCACAAGATGATTTATACACAGCAGATTCTTTCAAATTTCAAAACTTTCAGACAGTTAAAAAAGTTACTGCCCTTTCTTGTACTATTCTTGCACTCTAGTAAAAAGGTATCAGTTTTTGGAAATTTTTAATATTTAAATATGAGTGTATAAACACCATACATGCACATATCTCCCAAAAATGACACCTCTTGCCTTCTGAAACTGCACCAAACATCCTCCCTATCTCTTACCATCTGAAACTGTACCAACCATCCCCTCTCTCTCTCTCTCTTTCTCTCTCTCTCTTTCTCTCTCTCTCTCTTGGTTGTGTCATCTTTATTTGCCAATAGATACATGTCACAAATAAAATGAAGATGATTATTTTCACAAACTGTTGTAACATAAAAACTAATTATGAAATACACAGTGTTGATTTCCTGCCCATTTAGAAATATGCTTAGTTATTGTATGAAAGTGACACCATGTCATAATCATCTGTAGTTCTACAGTATTTCATTATAAATACACTACTAAAGTCACATTTCACTGTCAATTTGATTGACAGGTAGACATTTAGATAGAAGTGGGGCCTGGTATGGTTCAGTTCTAGCCTAATTGATAAAAGTCGGTGTGCTTTGTTATGTGGGTTACAATATTGAATTATTATTCCCCTGACATTTCCATTACATGTACACAGATGTAAGTGATAAATTTTCTATCAGGGGTAGCTTGTTAAGGTTATTAAATTCAATTCAATTGTGAACTGACTTTTAGCCAAACTTAGTTCAGCAGTTAGTGTGGTCCTCCTCAATACCCAGATTAAATTAAGTAGCTGCAGTGGATCAGTGAGTAAGGTGCTGGTTCAGCAAACAGGATGTCCGTGGATCGATCTGAGATGTTGACTTTGAAGTTCCTCTTCATTTACCAGCCCTGTTTCACCTTGTCAGTGATGCAGGATGGAGGGATTGCCGAGGAACGGTACTGATCATTCTTATCGGGCGGCAATTTGATTGGACGGAAAACCAAGGTCCAGTGTTCACACCGGCGTGCACATAAAAGATCTTGTATCAGTTGAAAATCTAAAAAGAGTAGACAGGGTTGCTGCTGCCAGGACCCCATTTCATTTCTAATTTAAGATTAAAATGTATACCATTTAACTAGCAATTTTCTGGCCACAATAACAAATTCTGACCAAGTATACTGATAGGGTCATGAGCAGAGTTGGTTTAAGGATGGACCTTATAATTATATGGTCCTTTTTTTTTTTTAGGTAATTTAACCAATTCCTCCCAAACTGTGACCATATAGATGTTCCCATTTCTGTCCTACAGTTGAGAATGGCAGGCCATGGACACTGCACAGTTTCATAGTCTATGCATATATCTATTACACATGTACATGTAACTGGTAAAGAAATATCATATTTTAGTGAGATGCCAAATATTGTCACTGGCTTATATTCTGGAAACCTGGTTGTTTAAGTCATATATTGAGATAAAGAGATTAATGTTTGGTTAATAGTTCTTTGAAACCAAATTCATCAATATGTTTCTATGCTCATCTGTCCAACCTCTCAGGTTTTCTCTGGGTCCTCAGGTCTCCTCCCACTGCTCAATTGAACCATATGTAAGTCCTGAAATGACCTAGTTTTTGTTGCATTTCAATCTATCTTTCTATCAATTTTATTCTAAATTTTTGTTAGGGAAATAGAATATGTTCATTAGATATTATTACTTCTAGAAATGGTCGATTTAATCTGTAAATGTAACCTAGAAAAAGAGATTTATTGGTCAGCTTTTCTGGGTTTATGTAAAATAGTAAGATTGGACATGTAAACCCTAGCCATTATATCCTGGTTTACTCCTTCATTATTTTTCTAACAAGTATTTCTATCATCTCAATTTCCTTAAGTAACCCTTCTTAATTCAATCTCATATGACTGGATAATTCAGATTAGGTCTACCATGTTTATTAATTACTGGAAGAGCAAGTCTCTTGACTCGTAAGTACTTCATCAACTTCATCAATTGGTGCTCACGTTATCTTTCAGGATAAGGCACTTGTCAAGAGCGAGACTCCTGATTCTCTGCAAATTATTGGTTAGCTTCTAGTCATGCATTGCCAGCACTGCTTCTAACCTGATGAGATTTTTTTCTTGTTAGTATTGTACAAGAATATTTATGTATAGATTTTCTAAGCCAAATTGATGAAACCCCAGGAGAAATAAGCTAGAAGACATTTGATATGTGTTATATTAACCGATTCCATTTCATTATTATGCATACATGCTGTGAAGGAACCCAATTCTAATAACCATTGTCTTTATATAGGACGCGATAATGAGAATTTTTTTTCATCTTCCTCTTTTCTCAAGAGTTTATTATATTCAGTTGTAATATTATAGTCAAGACACAAGGGGAATAAAGCATTGTTAGCCAATCACGGGCTGACTACATATTGTTAACTATTCTGAAAGTGGTTTTATATTATTTTTCACTGAAAGCTAGTACTAACCAATAAACACTAGACACTTCATATTTTATTTATGACATGTTTCAGACTTCCACTATACAAGATCACGCTATAATTATTAATAACAATAGAGTATGAAATATTGAAATTAGTCAATTTACAAAGAAGCTGTCATTGTTATCCAATATAGGCTTGATCTATATTTGGAATTTTTAAAGAAAATTTATAATTTCAAAGATAATGGGAGTATGATAAAATACCAGTGGAAATTTTTGAACACATAGCTTTAACTTTTATAGAGGAATAAGTGTTGAATAGTATTATTTACATGGTGATTTATATTGAAGCTTAAAAAAGATAATCAAGTGGGTAATAAATGTCTAGGTATTGATATTAGCAGATACATTGGCGGTAATTAGAGTATACATTTGAACAAGCAAGGGATGAACACGACCTTTCCTGACTTTTACACATGTTAATTGCCATCATTAACTTGATATTGGATCATTCATGACTTGACATGCACATTTGTAGGCCAACACACAGCTTATTGTAGTTGTAAAGCAAAATCCTGTCCATAATCATCTATGGCAAGGTTTGGGGGCATTTGTGTGGAGCTTTTCACCACAACACTTCCACAAGAAATTTCTTCTTACTAAGAATACTAAGAATCTTAGACCCCTTATTCGCCTGTGTGGTACCACATTCCACAAGATTCTCGACTTAAAATAATTTTGATACAGTGTTTTTGGTTTGTGGTGTTTTTCACCACAAGAGTTCCACAAGATATTGGACTTAAAAAAAAAAGAAAAAATTTCCAAAATTTCTTCTTAGACCCCTTATCTTATATGCCTGTGTGGTACCACATTCCACAGGATTTTGAGAAGAAATTTTTGAAAAAAAAAATTGATTTTTTTCGAAGTCCAATATCTTGTGGAACTCTTGTGGTGAAAAACACCACAGACCCAGTCGAGAATCTTGTGGTTTGAGAAGAGATTTTTGAAAAAAATTGAAATTTTTCTAAGTCCAATATCTTGTGGAACTCTGGTGGTAAAAACACCACAGAGTCAAAACACTCTATAGAAGTCGAAGTCGAAAATCCTGTGGAATGTGGTACCACACAGGCATATAGAGGGTCTGAGAAGAAAATTTTGGAGAAAACAAAAATGATTTTTTTCGAAGTCCAATATCTCGTGGAACTCTTTGGTAAAAAACACCACAGACCCATAACAGTATCAAAATTACTCTAAGTCGAAAATCTTGTGGAACGTGGTACCACACAGGCATATAGAGGGTCTGAGAAGAAATTTTGGAAAAAAGAAATTGATTTTTTTTCTAAATCCAATATCTTGTGGAACTCTTGTGGTAAAAAACACCATAGACCCATAACACTATCAAAATTCATCAAAGTTGAAAATCTTGTGGAATGTGGTACCACACACGCATATATAGGGGGTCTGAGAAAAAATTTTGGAAAAAAAATAGGTTTTTTTCTAAGTCTGAGATCTTGTGGAACTCTTCTGACAAAAAAAGCCACAGACCGAAAACGCCCTATCAAAATTATTCTAAGTCGAAAGTTTTGTGGAATGTGGTACCACACAGGAATATAGGGGGTCTGAGAGAAAAATTTTTTGAAAAAAAAAAAATGGATTTTTTCTAAGTCCAATATCTTGTGGAACTCTTGTGGTAAAAAACACCACAGACCCAAAACACTCTATGAATTAGTAATTTGTATGCTTGATAACGACCAGTGAATTCTTGTTGAAACGTCGTGTGTGTATAATATAGTGATTGTTAGCCATAGAACTGTGTTATATTATGTTCAATAGCTAAATGCCATTCAAAGATTACACTCTATAAATATTATTCTACATCTATGGCAAGGTTTGGGGGCATTTGTGTGGTACTATTGGGGACTGGGAGACATCTTTTGATCATAGCCAGATTATGATAGTAAGGGTCCCCTGGCTGAAATGCAGTAGGGATCATTCTATCAAAACGATATTTAGTTATAATTTAATTTTAGTGATATTTTCAAAATATAATAATTGTGTTTAAAGTCTCATTGCGTCTTTTTGGCTCAATAGAAATCCCTTGCAAGAAATGCATGTAACAAATCGTTACTTTAACTTGGACTTTTGTTCTCTATTTAACTTATTTTAGGGGCTCCAGGCTTAAGCTCACCCAGAAGCCTTAATATCATACATGGTATGGTGACTATTTTATTAGATTATGTTGTATGTTTTCCAATAAATAGATCATACAAAGTTATTTTTACCAGTTACCCGAAGGTCCTATTCTTTCTCGAACAGAACAATAAATGATGAGTAAATTGACTAATCTACCTTGTGTATCTGAAACTGATAGTGATATATATATTTACAGTATATACTGATAGTTTCCACAGGGACTGCTTACAGTACGATATTGTAGGTCTCTATAATATAATTGATTAGTTTCTCGATCTAAATATTTTTTTATGTTACTGTAATAATAGTTATGTTGCTAGCTACATTACCCGAAACAAATCAATACTATTATATCCAACAGATAGCTGGCTTTAATCAGCTGCTGAGATATAAACCATACTACACCTGTCAACTATGATATGATTAAACCATCAACTTTATAAACATCCTGACTTTCATATAAATATACTTAATAAATGGAATTTTAATAGTTTCATCAGTACTAATTGACATTTTTGGTTAATAATCATATATACTAAACCCAGTGACACGTATTAAAGGGAATCTGTGGCATATGTATACAAGATCTTAGCTATTAATAATTTAGAAAGTACTACGAAATCATACATGTATGGGCAATTTAGAAGACAATTCCAAAAACATAATGGTTGAATTGGGCTGCATGAGTACATGTATGATTCATATTGTGTAGTATCCTTGATTTACTCGTCCTGAAAGAAATTGAACCATTTGGGGCCAATATTGCTTTACAATTTCAACTTTCAACTTGTACTGTTTTCAAAACCCCCTGAATGACAATGTTTGATTGATGAAGGGATATAATCATGGGGAAAATATCTAGTTAACTAGCTAATCATAACTTTCTGACTTTATTTCATGCCACTGTCGCGGCTCAATAATAAGAAGGTCCAGCTTTAATCCTATTATTTTCCAAGAAAATTCCATCTTGTTTTCCCATTTGCATAGGCTGGATAGGTTGGTAATATCTAGCATCCAATTGTTCGTGTTGGATTGTGCATAATGGAATTTGATGCAAAGTATGCCGTAACGTCACAGTCCTTATGTCCAGGCAAAATTTCCCCCATACAGTGTGTACATGTTGCACACTGCATGGTGAATGTCATTACATCAAAAAGTAGAACGTTGAATCTGATTTCAATAGTTATTTTATTATATTTTACAGCTTGTCCTAAAGGAAGATTTGGATGGAAATGTCGTTTTTTTTGTCAATGTGCTGATAACAAAGAATGTGACGTTGTAACTGGTGCTTGCCCTTCTGGCTGTCAATCAAATAAATATGGCATTAACTGCCAATATAGTAAGTTTTTATTGACAATAAATTCATGTACATCATTTAATCAGCAATCTCAATTTGCAAATAATGTTTTAACTACCGTATTATGCTATAGATATTCCACAAAAGAATTTTAAAATCTCTCCTGGTCTGTGGATGATATTGTTAGTGTTTATTTGTGCCATAATATTTCACTTCTATCCATATGTTTAATTGTTGTTCTTTTGTTTACCGGTAATTTTTTCAAGGTTTTAACTTTATATTTATTTTCTAGATAACACATGTCTATATGATAGAAGAGGTGTAAATTATACTGGATCATTGAACGAAATCACCCCAAACATAACATGTTTAAATTGGACCAAGGTTATAGATTCTAGTGCCCATAATAACTTCAATATCGATGACTTTCCTGACAATGATGTTAATCATAATTACTGTCGGAACCCAGGGGAAAAAGATTTTACCGATTTACCCTGGTGTTACGTAGAAAAAAAAGATGGATCTATAACTTATAAGAAATGTGACTCTCTAAAAGTCTGTGGTAAGTTTTTGACTTTAGGAAATTAGATTTTTAGATTTATATCAAGGAATTTTTGTAATGTACCGAAGCCGTTTCGTTTTAAAAGTAATTAGTTTGTTCTTGCTTTAATTTATTTGGGTGTGTGTGTGTGTGGGGGGGGAACTGGTCAAACACATGAATTTTAGATCATAAAACCTGTCATTATTTCAAGTGGCATGGTTTTGATCCCCAAAACCAGTAATCTGGTCACCTGGGAAAACTCATGAGTTTTCTTCAGGTCCTCAAGTTTCCTCAGACTGTTATCAGAGACCTACACACTGGCCAATTATTAGAATAAAATTGTATCATATTTTAGTCCCGAGATTAACATATTTGTGTGAAATAGATGTCAACCACAATACTGTTGCCATAGTTTGACTTTGTACTTATTCGTTTTTATTTAAGTACATTATATTTTGTGTTACGAAAGATAATAGCAAGACATTTTTCCATGTAAAATTGTAGACATATAAGATAATTATAATATGTATCATATAAGAAATAAAGAGTATTCAAAAGATGTAAGTAGACCTGATAATTATAGGTAAAAAAAGAAATATAATACTGTATCAAAGATTTATAGTCCAATTATAAACGGACGTTGGGTTGTTGAAAGGCTTGCACTGTTGTATAAATAATGACAGTGAAAAAAGATGGAAGTAACTGTCAACTGTATATAAGTTTTGACATGAAAATATGGAACCACACATAGATATATAACTGATGCAGTTTCATACCAATACGAGTCCTACATGCACAAAATATAGATATACCGAACAGATTGTTTGTAATATGAATAATGTTTTTGTATTTATAGAGTGTCCTAATTATTTATATGGAGCAAGTTGTTTAAAAGAATGCCATTGTAAGAATATAAGTGAAATATGTGATAAAGAAATAGGAACATGTGAATCTGGTTGTGCTCCTGGTTGGATTGGTACACTTTGTGATATACGTAAGTCATCAATAATCATGCTCCTATAATGCATAGCCGAAGATGTACTTTTCATCCTGCATCAAATAGAAAATATGTACTGGTATCAGTATATAATATCAAGTAAAATCTGGTCTTCATACTTCCTAAATATGTTTTAAAGGTGCAACAAACTGGATTTTTGACAAATGTCTCATACTCATATGTCAAAAATATGTACTTTTATGATTTAAAGACTTATTATTATGTAATTAATCACAACCAAGTTCAAAACACTTTATAGCAAAATTATTGTTTTATTGATCTGAAACAGATAAAGATTGCAGTGTAAAATCAATAGAAATCAATGTAAACTTCAAATGACCATTATATGAGCTAGGTTTATATAATTTCTGTGTATGGGTCTTAAATTGTATATTCAACCTTTATTAATATCTCTTAAAAATTATTTACAGCTTGTCCTAAAGGTAACTATGGTATTAATTGCGAAAAACAATGTGGTCATTGTTTAAATGATAATTGTCATTCGGAGACAGGAAGATGTCTTGATAAATGTAAATCAGGATATTATGGTACTAAATGTACCAAAGGTATGAATTTTATATTTTAAATTTATTATCAAAATTTATTATTGTAGAGACAAAATATCGAGTCAGTCTTAGAAATTAAGGAGTCCACCATATATCATGTCGAGTATTTACTTGATTATTTGTAGGAATATGATGAAAAATGCAGGATAATTTAAGATTTATGACAAGAGTTTACTAGTATTTAAGAAAAATAATAATTAGAAAAATAGAAATTAGTGTTGAACAAATAATTATTTTATTTATATATTTTTTATTCAGTTTGTCCTGGGAAATATTATGGTCCTAACTGTATGAATGATTGTGGCCATTGTGGTGATAATGATACATGTGATCATGTGACTGGAGCCTGTTTTAGAAGTTGTGAACCTGGTTATACTGGTCAACCAGATGGATGCCATGAAGGTAAGTTGATTTTATCGTTTGTAGCATCTGTATGGAGTTTATTTAGAAATGTAGCACGCCAATGTGGACCTCAGTTTGAACCACCAATAAACACAAGTCAAATGGTAGTGTGTATAGACGATGATAAAACATAATAGTGTATATTGTAGTCACATGACCAGCCAATCGAGGTTGTAATTGAGAAATGGTTTCAGGTGTCTGATACATAAAGCGAGAATTTCATTTTTTTAAGTTATATTTTCAAAATGTATTAAAGGAAAGCCTTAAAATTGATGGTATCTATAAACAGTCTGTCCTTGTTAAAGAATATTCCTATTAATCCTATAATTCACAATTGCCATTTGAGAAATTGGCAAAAATATCATTTTCAACTTCAAATTCAAACGTTTGAAGATAGCTATTCACATGGCATGGAGGATAGAAAAACATGGGAGGTAATTGTGTTATTATTTCCGGTGTGAATGATTGTTAAGTGGAAGAATGATACCTATGATCGTATAATAGTGAATTGACAACCTATTTAGCAAAAGATATAGAAATAATTATATTTTGACTTTATTAGAAAATATGAAATTCTCGCTTTAAACGTTAATATATGGAATAATTTTAATCATATTGGTGTAAACTTGCCCTAATGTGTATATATAGTAATCACTGGCTATATGTTCATATAATTTTGTTTGGTTATTTGAAGTGCTCTTGGCAATATTGATAAGAAAATATCAGTGGCTTGTTTATTGAGTAAATTCACAATTAAATAAAAAAACAAACTGTGTATTATTCAATGTCAATATGATAAAAAAGATTTTGAACGGATCATAAATATTTTCCAAATGAAAAAGTAATAATGGTTCAATAAATTTGGTTGAAATGCTTGTTAAGGTAAACATTTCAATATCAAAATGTCAAAGTTTTAAACTTTTGTTGGTCTTTCCTTTAGAAAACAAATGATTATCTGTGAGTTATCTGATAAAAAAAAATAATTTCAGAATGTCCTGCTAATTATTATGGTATAATGTGTAAACAACCATGTGGTTTGTGTAAATATGGTGTTACATGTCATCATGTGTCTGGAATTTGTGAAAATGGTTGTCAGTCAGGATCACTCGGAAAACATTGTAATAAAAGTAAGTACATTTGAATGCATTATTTAAATGTTTTTTTAGTGGATTATTGAGAATTTTATTACTTTTTGCCATAAAGATTTGAAAGAAAAAATTGTCTGGATTTAAACTTTTGTTAAATCTACTAATTTATTTCAAAACACAAGTCAAATTTATTTTCAATCAAAACTTTAATTTTTCAATTTAGAATTTTGTAACAATACTTTTTTTTCATATATTTTGAGCTCAGTTTACCTGGAATATGTTGTCTTATTAAATTTGGTGCTCAATATGATCTTTTTGTGTTTTAAATGTGGTAATTGTAAACTATGTGATAATATATTTATTACCAGGTTGTGAGACAGGATGGTATGGTGAGAACTGTAGTTTTACATGTGGTAATTGTAAACTAGGTAAACCATGTAATCGTATAACAGGACAGTGTTCACAAGGTTGTGCTGAGGGCTTTATAGGCTATAGATGTGCTGAAGGTAAGCAATTTTAGTAGATACTTTACCGAATACACCAGCCAACAAGTCGCTAGTACCATGTTATCGGACTCAAGTTGGTCCACGAAAAACACAATTAATCGGGTACCAATGTTTTATACTATTGGCTCTTTAGATGACTGCATATGAAGGTGAAAATAGTGCAAAAATTCTTACTGATTCAATTAATGTAGCTTTAAGAAAATGTGTCTATAGTTTGTATTAATAAGTTATGTTATGTTTTGTTGATCTCCCCCCAGCCACCCTATCTAGGGCTTCTTGTACGCAAATAGTGTAAAAGTATGTACGGTAATATATCTTTATATCCCAAATATCTCTGTCCCTTTCGATATTCGCACATTTCAGACCATAACTTCCTGGATTATTGCCCCTGATTGTACAAAAAGAAACTTCTTTGTTAATTAGCTTGTTCTCTATCCATCTCTTGCAAAATATGAGAATATGTTGTCTGGCAACTGTTAGTTATATGATTTTATTGGACAAAAAACTCCTGGAAACTTTTTAGTGATACTCGAGCAGACTATAATACAAATATGACACCATTAAACCAATCAGGAAAATTGTTAGAAATTTGAAGAGAAGAAGGAAACCTTAAGTAATATGAAAACAATCAACCAGAATTAAGTGCATACATTGTAAAATGATTAGTAAGAGTGTGCTTTTTGGTGTGATATGTTTAAATTTTACATTATGATATGAAATTGTAATCAGAAAGCCATGTGGTAAAATATCTTATCAGGAGGACTTTTCACAACAGACATAAATAGGAAAAACACACCTCTCAATTACATCTGTTTCCTTCATTTCCCTGGATACCAATAAACCACATATAACCATTGAAATTAAATAAGGTATGGAGAAATGATTAGTGATCATTGACTAGAAAATACATTCAGTCTTCTCTAGTGGATGTTATACGGTTAATGAAATGATACGTTCAATGGATAAGAAATGAAATAAGCAGCGTTAATGTCTTGTATTGAAACATTAAAGCAGGTGAATGTTCTTGTTAAAGCAGAAGTCTGGGCACAAATTTTTTTAATCAGACTTTAGAAAAAAATATGGCCAATAGTGGCACATTAAAAACTAAGGGGATTTGGGGGGGTTTATATATTCTAAAAAAGTTTTGGTTGTACATTTATTTGAATCTAGATGTTCTACATATTTATCATGGTCATTTAATGGGTTTAAATAATTTAATTTTTTTAATTTAAATATTGTTTAATTACAGTTTTACAAGTGAATTTAAAGTCATCAGTAGTAGGTGGTGTTGTTGCAGCTGTTGTTGTATTTATAATAATACTCATACTTATTATTTTATTCTTGAGGTAAGTATCGTTATTGTTATATTTATCATATAGTATAACATCATTATTCCATTTACCATATATAATGATAGGGTCGCTCAGCTAAGTCTGGATGGTGAAAGCACGAAGTACCGTGTAACCATGGAATAGAACAATATCCCACAACACTCTGTGTTGTTATTTTATCCTTCCATAATGTCAATCTGTTCGCTGTACTGTATAGTTGTGGTTTTCCTCTCAATCAATTTTGTTTTCCTTTATGGATTACTTGCCAATTTTTAAAACATTTTTCCAGGTATTATCATGATGTGTTTATTTGATTGTAGAAATCGTAGAAGGAAGAGAATGAATATAGCCAAACCATTCAGTAAAGATGGTATACAAGAAGAAGAATTGCAGATACAAGGAATGGAAACATGTCAATTATTGGCAGATTCTAGATTGGGGGATGGTAAGAATATTTGAAAATCTACAATCAGTAAGATTGTAATAGCCTAAATTGAGCATTAATATAGGTCTGCCGGTCTGTTAGTCCATCGTCAGTCCATCGTCCATTGCGGTTTTTGGACACAAAAGCTTGGCTTCAAAGTGAGCCTTTTTTAATTCAAATTGATTGAAAGTGGTTAAACTTGGTTTCATTACATCAATACCTTGATTAAGTTCAACCATGAGCAATTTCTGCTTATGCTACATGTAAGGTTGATTGACCGATGCTATTGCAAAGAGATAAATGTGGAAGCAATTAATATGTGTCTTTTATTTATTTTGGGATTGAGGCTGGGGACATGAGTGTCACAGTTAACATCTTTCAATATTGTTTTTTATTTTTTTTTAACGATCCCAACATTTTATGAGCTTACATAATGCCTTGATCATGTCAACACATAATGTTTGATAAATTGTTTTTAGTTTGTTAATCAGAGCGATTGTTTGCCATATGGCTATAAAATGTTGTACATTAAAACAGCATTCTACAAATATTGATGGAGTAGCTAACGATTTTAAAGATTTTATACATAAAACCAAGATAATTTGAAAAGAAATTCTACTGTACAGACAAAATCAACTGAAGCATGCCATTGTATTTCATATTTTATTTTTACCAAATTTATGTAAAAAGCTAATTTCTAATTCAATGCTGGACAGATGGTCAAACAAATGATAATCCGACTGTCATACAGGAAATGGGGCTTTATTTTATACACTAAAACTTAAATATTGAGTTGATAACAATCTATTTCGTTTGGTTTAAAGATCAGATTTGTATTATTCATCCTATAAATAGACAACATTCTTAAATATTTAAATTTCAGTGAGATAAGACCCTTGGCAGTAACTGAACTGAATATTTACTAATGCTGCTTCTCTTGAATTTGATCTTTATGACTATCCATCTTTTTATCTTTAGTTTTACTTTCTAGTACTAATGCATATAAATAATTTGAAGCTGGAATTCTTTGATTTACGTCAAAATGTGGTGTTAAAATAGTAACATGCTAATACGATGGGACAATCTTTGAATGATTTTATTTTCAATTTGGTAGAGTAAGCCTCAATCTTGTTTGTTGAAAAATCAGTTTCATCTGAACAATGACTTATGTTGTGGACTTTTATAAGTTTAAAAAGATAATAGATGTCTTTCAAAACAAAACATAGAAAACAAAACATGTTTAATTAAATCTACAGTCATTTCTGACCAAATTAAATAGGCTCTCATTATTTTAATTACTATTTTTCATTTCTTGCTGTTTATTTAGAATATTTGTCTTTCTTTTTTGGTTTTGGTTTTAAAATTCTGCTTTGCTTTCTCTTCTGTTGCTTTTTCTGTGCTAATTGAATAGGTTTGTTCTTTTGGACATTTGTCTAGTTTTTTTCGCAGACCAAACAGTGCTGTCAGAACATGTGGACAATCAGATTAATGAAGATATAATTAGTGAGCCTATCTATATGAACGTCAACAATACCAAGAGGCAGAGTAGTCCTGTCATGTTATCTCAACTTTATGATTATATCAAGAAAAATAAAGAAAACAACTTTTATGGGTTTAAAAGGGAGTTTGAGGTTAGAATTCATTTCTATGTTGTTTTTTTTTTACAGATCTTTGTCTTTGATTCCTTATAGCTGTCACTGTAGGATTTTTTTAATATTTGCAACTTGTCATGAGTGATTTATTTTTATACGCCCACATTTTCATGTGGACGTATATTGTCGTCACCCCTGTTCGTCCGTCCGTCCACAATTGTTTGTGAACAGTCTACAGGTCACAATTTTTATCCGATTTCAATGAAACTTAAAATATAGGTTTATCACCCTAAGATCTCGGTTCCTTTCGATATTGTCATGTATCGGACTTTACTTTCATGGGTTATGGCCCCTGATTGTACGAAAAATCACGTTTTTTAGCTTGTGAACAGTGTAGAGGTCACAATTTTGAACCGATTTTGATGAAACTTGACATGTATGTTTATAATCCAAAGATCTTGGTTCCTTTCGATATTTGCGCCAATCGGATCGTAACTTCCTGAATTATGGCCCCTGATTGTCCGAAAAATCACCCTTTTAGCTTGTGGTCCCTCTGGAGGTCAAAATTGTTATCCGATTTAAAAAACCGTTTGATTATATCACCGTTCCATGGTTAAGAAGGTCGAGTTCGAATCGGACTAGAATTGACGGACAAAATGGCCGCCGTTTGTACACGAATAGTGTGAAAATATGTTATATCAAGGTTGAGGACCCATAGAGGTCACAATTTTGAATCGATTTTGATGAAACTTGACATGTATGTTTATAACCCAAAGATCTTGGTTCCTTTCGATATTTGCGCCCATGGGATCATTACTTCCTGAATTATGTCCCCTGATTGTACGAAAAATCACCCTTTTTAGCTTGTGGTCCCTCTGGAGGTCACAATTATTATCTGATTTAAAAAAAACGTTTGATTATATCACAGTTACACCGTACTTATGGGTGAGTTTAAATTATGATTTTCTGATGATTACTTAAAATGCAACAACTCTTGTTGACTGCCCGGACGATTTGGCTGCTGTGTGGGCGTATGTTTCGTTGCCTGGCAACCTATTTTTTATATTGCAATGTATCAGTATTATGATAGAATTAGTAATGCTATGATGGTTGGTTATTTTGTAGGAATTGCCAGTCGGTTTATTAGCTTGCTGTGAAGTAAGTCGTAGACCTGATAATAGAGCTAAAAACAGATATGGTAATATTGTTGCATGTAAGTTGTATTTGACTTTATGCTTTTTATTAGTTTAATTAAAGTTCTAAAAATCAACTCTAAAATAACTGAATTAAACTTTGTTCCCCGCTCGTATATAACAAGGAGAAGGGTCGCTTGTCCAACCTCCTGGGTTTTCTTTGGGTCCTCTGGTTTCTTCCCACAGCTAAAGCTTCCTAAGCACAAGCGACTAATTGAAATAAAATTGAATCATATATATGTTGGTGCTGAATGACGTAGTTGGTATTGAGTGGATGTTAAACCCTATTTCTTTCTCAGTGTATGTATTGGTGAATATTAATTTATCGATATATATTATTTCAGATGATCATTCTCGTGTTGTATTAGAACCTATACCTGGTGAACCAAATACAGATTATGTCAACGCTAATTACATGGATGTAAGTCATTCTTCTCTTTGTTTTAATTTGATGGGGAATTTGGTGTCCTCAAGTTGTTGGTGTGTATGTAGGTTTATGTGTAACAAGTAATAAGGTCCCCTGCCCAACCTTTTTTTTTTTTTTCCCCCGAAAACAAATCTCAAGTTGAAATCTGTTGATTGTGATCATGCTTTATGCACTGACGGTTGGTACCATGGTATTTTTATTAGATCAGGATTGATGTTGAACACCATTAAATATATGCTGATAGCTTGAGAACATTTTACAATGTAGCTTCATTTAACGTTACTTGGGAACCTCCAAGTATGGTTATCAAAAAGATAAATTTCATGTCTCATCAAGCTATAAGGTTATAAGTATTTGGTTATAGATGTAGTAAGTAATTGTAAGTTTTGTGATATTATTTTGTAGGGTTATAGCAGAAAAAAAGCTTTTATAGCTTCACAAGGTAAGTTTAAATAATCATTAGTCAATACTCAAGATTCAAAATGTTTTATTTAAAAACATTATACATTGTTATGGAGAGATTTCCAAGTCATGGTTAAAGGGTAGATAAAACATGGAACGGTCCAGATACAGCCTTGTCTCATTTTAGCTTGGCTGTCATAACCAATGAGATTCATTTGTCTGCATTTATATTGAATGTATTTTTTTTTTCAGGTCCTAATAAAACGATGATTCGTGATTTTTGGCGAATGGTGTGGCAGCTAAAAATATCTAAGATAGTGATGTTGACAAATTTGGTTGAAGCATGCAAAGTAAGTTGTCTAATGTTTAATTTTATATTATATCTTTGATAGAGACAATATGACAAAAGGACATTCAAAATTTCCTTTGTTTAAATTATATAGAATTAGGGTTTGACAATTAATTAGTAGATTGTAGGTTAGATGATTTCTTGATATATTTCAAACATTACATGTGCATAAAGATGCAAATTCAGTGGAAACTGATGGAAATTTGAAATGGCCATAATTCAAATACTTTTTGGACATATTTTTATTAGAACTTTTTTTAAAAAATTTTATCAATTTTTGTTTTTAGAGAAAATGTGAACAGTATTGGCCAGAAGAAGGTTCTATAAAATATGGTGAAGTTACAGTAAAAATTGTTCATACAAAGAAATATACAGATTACATCATAAGAACATTTGAAATATCCAAGGTATATCTTTATCTTAATCCTAACTGTTAAAACATCTTTATCCTATTTATCATAACATCTTTATCCTAACTTTTATATCATCTTAATCTTAATCCTAACTTTTATATCATCTTAATCCTAACTTTTATATCATCTTTATCCTAACTTTTATATCATCTTAATCTTAATCCTAACTTTTATATCATCTTTATCCTAACTTTTATATCATCTTAATCTTAATCCTAACTTTTATATCATCTTTATATGCTAACTATTATAACATCTTTATTCTAACTATGATAACATTATCTTCGACCTATCTATTATGATAGCGTTCAGGATATAATTACATGGAATTATTACACAAAGCAGTTAACTGGCCAAAATTGCAACTTTGAACACTTTTTGTGTGTCAATTTTTTTGTTAAAATGAAATTTTTGACTTTTATTAATATTATTTTGTGTTTTCAGGAAGAAATAAGTAAAATTGTAAAACAGTTTCATTTTACAACCTGGTCTGATCATGGTGCCCCTACATACCCTACGACATTGTTAGCTTTTAGACGGAAAGTATTAATGTATAATACTGATAGTACAGCTCCAATACTATGTCACTGCAGGTATAGTATTAATGTGCTTAATAAGTCTTTTTATATGCCATGTGGGGAGTTGGCCGGTAGCCGAATGGTTCAGCGCAGACACGTTAGATCATAAGGTCTGCCATTGAGTCAAGTGGCATGGTTTCAATTTCCTGCTTGTACGTGACAAGGAGTAGGGTCTTCTGTCTAACCTTATGGGTTTTCTCGTGGTCACTTGGTTTCATCTTACTGCTAGAAAAGCATGTGTGCAAGCAAATTATTGAAATACAATTTAATCATAGTTTGTGTCCAATGGGTGTGAAACCCCATTTCTCTCTCTACATATATATGCCTGCATATAATGTGGTGTAGCCCATACTGTGACTATATTTTAAAAACGCCTCGTGGCATAGTAATTTGTAGGGCGTTAAATCCCATTGCATTTCATTCAGTGATAATAATTTAATGGTTATTTCAGTGCTGGTATTGGTAGAACAGGAACATATATAGCGTTAGATTATTTGTTAGATCAAGCTCAACGTGAAGATTTTGTTGATGTATTATATATAGCACAAGTTATGAGAACTAATAGAGTTAATATGATACAAACATGGGTAAGATATATACTATTGATATGGAGCCAGTGTGGCCAGTAGGACTATAGCTCTCTAACCTGCAAATCCTGGTTTTGATTCCTATGCTGGCTATGAAAGTATGTTATAATGACTTTCCTGTCCGTTTTGTCCTTGTTCTTCGCATAGAGTGCAATTGCTTGGGTGATGCAAAATAATGTGGTTTTATCGATACCATTTATTGGCAGCAGGTTAAAGATTTCCTGATAATGGGAAATCACAGTAAGAGTAGGCCGTAAGCATCACCTCATAGCAGACTGTATGGTATATGCTCTTTGATTTAGTTAAAATATGGTAGTTTGATTATGTTTATTGATCTACAATGTATTATAGGAACAGTGTGTTTGTATATGATACTGTATAAATATGTAATATTTGTGTATTATAGGAACAGTATGTGTTTGTATATGATGCTGTATTAGAAGCAGTAAAGAGTGGTAATACAACTATATCTAGATCAGCTTTTAGAACTGTATATCAAGATATGTGTACAGCTACTAATGAAGGTGATAAAACAGAGCTAGAAAAACAATATAATGTAAGTTGAGCTTTGATATTTTCAAAATTCAAAATAAAATGGTCGGTGAGCGAGATAAAGCAGCTAAAACATGGATGGAAAAGGGAGGTAACTCTATATTGTTTTCCATTTCTTCATATTATCTCCCCTTAGACCACAATTTTTGTCTGTTCACTTTTTTTTAAATAAATATTTAAAGACAATTTTCATTTTGAAATACGTTATAAATATATTATAAATTATTATTATCCTAGGTTTTACAACTTCTGTCACCAAATATTGAAAAAGATGAATGCTCTGCAGCTTTAACCCAAGAAAACATACTTAAAAACAGATTTAAAAATATACTTCCTGGTGAGTAGATACAAAATAACTAGTAACTGATCTCTTAGATAGTTCTTTTTCTTAATGTAATAAAGTTTGAATTAAAAACTATTTCCAGTTTCATTTTCAGAATTTAAGCCCACATCATTTACATAAATTTGACGTTTGTGGAAAAAGAAGAATGTTATCATGTTTTCATTTACAAGTAGGGTACATATATATAGCAACATTGTGGAATTAAGAAGAATTTATATGGTTCGTTCTACTGATATGATGTGAATTGGTTAATGATCATATCACAGTCGCAATAGAGCAACAGTTATTTCATAAAAGGGGGGTTCGGTGGCCGATTGGTTTGACTCGTACGATTTAGATCATATAATCTGCCATAGAGTCAAGGAGCATAGTTTAGATTCTCTACTCCAAGGAGTGGGGTAGCCTGTCCCATATAGTTGGTTTCCTCCCACTGCTACAGACCTCTTTAGGTAAGCAAGCTGGTAAAAAGGGAATTTTGATTCTCACAGACCCCAAAAAAGGGGTTAGATTTAGCTTGTTTTGTAACAATGGAATGTAATTTCTGTAACTTCTAAGTTATGTATGATAATTTATATAACTTTGTAAATTTAACTTTGCTATAGATTACAAGGGAATGACAGAAGTTGTACCATTATTACCTCGATTATTTGTAAATGTAAGTTGGAGTGTTAGAACCCCATTCTGCTCTTCACCACGTAACAACATGCATGGGGTGGTAAAATTTGTGTAGCTTTCTTTAGTTTACAGTTTATTGTATGGCGATGAAATACTCAGATTTGGCCGTATCATTTCTCATCCTTCAATTAGAATTTTGATCCGATCTGTTTCCTTGCATTAATCAGAATAAGTACAACCCCTCCCTTTCATTGTTTACCTTGTGATGAATTTCATCCTTTTACAAACTTCATCTTGTTCGATATTCTAATATGTAGTATGTTTTCCGAACGAGTTGTGATGAATTGGACATTTTATGTCAGTTGTAAATAATGATGTGTAATGACTGCATGTCCAGGAGTAACACACTAACAAAAGTAGAAACCAACAGACTCCAAAAACTATGTGATAATGTTTTAGATTTTGAGAAAAAACCTTGTTTATGTCCAGACTCTAAACTTATATTTTAATGTATTAAAGATATGTCTTGCAGAATGTGATTATTTTTTAGATTTTGAAAACAAAACCCTGTCCATTTATATTTTTATGTATTAAAGATATAATGTTGCAGAAACAGATCATCTTTATTGAAATTTAAGATAGTACTAGAGATTTTCAAAAGAAACAACAGGATTTATGTGCAGATTTTAAACTTATATTTTTGTAAATTAAAGATACACGATGTGTGCTACTCATATATGTGGCAGAAATTATCACCAAAAAATGAGTTGAGGTCAAACAATAAGTTGAGGTCAAAGATTATGAACATTTAGCCATGCCACAAACATAACATTTACAGTTACAGATGATCATGGGACATTGACACAAAATGATTATACAAATTTTAAACAAATGAATTAGCCAAATTTGTGTAGTTTCAGTGAGCATTTTTTTTATTTATGGCTTTGGTGGTTTTTTTGTTGTGTAGTGGCACTGACTTCTCCCTGTTTATTTTAGCTAATCGATGTCGTCCATTCCTGTATACGCCCGTCGATGACTGTAACGATTATATCAACGCTGTCTTCCTACCAGTAAGTAAAATACGGACATGTCATGTTTACCAATATTGATATTAATTCCACGTTTATACTTTGAAGCATAATTTGAATGATTAAGGAAAGATCACCAAAAAGAAAACATTTATTTAGACAAAAATTTAAATGTTAAGTTTCTTGTTTAGGTTTAAAGTTTTAAATAGTATAGTATATCCTTTAAAGCCTAATTTAAATGATTGAGGAAAAGTCTCTGAAAAGAAAACATCAATTCAGACCAAAATTTAAGTGTTAAGTTTCTTGTTTAGGTTTCTTTTCAATGTCTAAATAATATTTATATTACAAATATGGCTTAATTTGTAACTAGAGAGAACATTCCTGAACTGTAAAATCCAGATGAATGTATATGACGGGGTGGGAGTGATTAAGATATTGTCTTTACATATCGTGCACAATTTAATTATTAAATAAATATATGTTGTTAAGTTGCCACTTTTTGTTTTTTATTTGCATCAACATGGCTTCAGTTTCTGTTGCAAAATGTGATAATCAATTTCTCCTAGTTTGATATTTGTTTGATAAATTTAGCATTTGATATAATGTATATTTACAAACTAAACATTAACTACCTCATAGAAAATAATGATTTCAGATCAATTAATTTGATGCTTTAATGCGCAGATTTTTATATATTTATCAATTGTATTTTAGGGTCACACTCAGAAGGATCATTTTATTATAACACAGATGCCGTTACCGAACACGGTAGCAGATTTTTGGAGAATGTTGTACGACTATAATTCTGATACAGTCGTCATGTTAAATGAGTTTGAAAGAAATGATTCAGTGAGTAATTATGTAAATTATATATATGCATCATGAATTCTTATTTCGTTATTGAACAGTGATAGCATCATTGTGCATTGCTATAGAATGATTATCATAAACCATTGATCACACCATTGAATAGCTTTTATTTCTCATCCAAGCAAGCTTTGTGATTCTGTACATTGAAGTAGAAGGGAAGAAAACTCACTGCTTGAGAATGTCATACACATTAGGTCTTTATGTTACGTATTCTCGAACTGCATCTAAGGTTATGACTACATAGTAGGGAATTAAAATGGTTTCCAGTAGTAATAATGTGATAGATTGATCAAAAACAGCCATAATGGTACTTATTGAAAGGAATTCCAGAGTAGTTGAAATTAATTTGGAAGGTTAATTTTAATAGTTAGCAAATGTAATCCCAAATAACTATAGAATTCTAACTTATAATAAAATTAATTCTGTATTTCAGACTGAAAGGGTAATCATTTATTTCGATTATATGTATATGTATCTGTATATTTATAATCTACATGGTTGATAATATGCCTGGGTATAATTCTTTCACTCTAGTCTAACTATTGGTATGCAACTTATCTAGAGGGATCTCATCATTCTCTTTACTCTTGGATATTCATTATTTCAACAAAATTTAGTATTTAATTTTATGACCCAAAGGTTATATACATGAGATTTTTTAAAAGATATATTATTGGAGATTAGATAAAGAGCTGGCAGCTTTTACTGTAATAGTTGAGAACTAGATAATGTAAAGGGAATTTGCTGAAAATTTAAGTGAAATTGATCCACTTTGAACTGAAATTTTAGCGATTGAATTTTTAGCCTAGTCTCGATCATAATTACTAAAGTCGATATGATAAAAAACATAGTTTTGATAATCCATTTTTTTGATTTAATTTTTAAAAGACATTAAGCAACAGACAGGTTCTAATCCAGTAAATATCGCAGGCTAGTAATGCCATCGAGAGTTGATTACATGTATGGTCTGGATAAGTTAATTAATGTCGAATTAATAATTTAGATAACATTATAGGCCTAAAGTGTAGGTTATTGATTGAACATGCATGATAAACTGTGTGATATTATTATGAATCTGTATGGTGTATATACCGTGAAGAAGACATCTCTTTCATCTGCCTTCATTCATCAGCACATATAAAGAATTAATAATAGCTTAATGTAATAGAATTCTGAATTAGTTTAGTGATCCTTTTATTCACCATCACTGTTAAGAGATTAGATTGCACATGTTCTATGACAGAAGTAAGAAGTAACATCCTAGATTCCTAGCTCTCTCCTATTCTTGTTTATTCAGATGTCTGTAGGTGTATAGATTAATAAAAAAAATAAATTCGTATCTGGATTATATCTGCGTAAACTATTGGTAAAGTAAAGAGAGAGAGAAATGGGGTTTAACATCCACTCAACACAAACTAGGTCATTTCGGGACTAACATATGGTTTAATTTTATTTCAATAATTCGCGTGTGCGTAGGGGTCTTTAGCAGTGGGAGGAAACCAGAGTGCCCGCAGGAAACCCACGAGGTTGAGAAGGCGCCCCTATCTCCATGCAACATACGCTCACACCAGGGTTCGAAACCACAGCCGCAAGCCAGAGGTGACCGGCCAGCTAGAGGTCGAAGCGCGGCACTCTAGACCACGAGGCCATCCCAACCCCCAGTAAAGAAAAGAAGTATGTTGTATTATTAAACAGAGATCTGACTGACTTTGAGTTATTATTTAGAGATTATAAATCAGAGGGAAATATATGTTTAGAATTACTTTTGTTGATGAGCATGTAGATCAATACTCTTTACGATATCCTTACAGCTCAATATCATTAAAATACATACCGATTCTAACTTGACATTTCCCTGATTGAAATATGAAAGTCAAATCTCATTTGATGGATTAAAAAGAAACTAATGTTTGATGCATGAAACTGATATCTTCGTCAATAGATATGTATTTTATTCATATTGAAAATAAATGTATGGTATGCAGACGTTTTAGAGTGTGTAATAGACATGTATGATGGCTGAGCACAATGGGGACATAGACATTAACTCTGATAAAGTATATAACACTGAATATTAAATATACAAAAGGCATGATTACTCACACGTATTGTATTTAACAATGGTTTTATGAAGTTGTGTTATTAATCCTACTAATTTATAAGTCACAATAAATGTGTCTTCACAATAATTATGTTATTAATTCTACCTATTTATTCCCAATAATTATGTTTTAATACATTATATAATTATAGTCACAATAATTAATTGTGATGTGATTGCTCTGTCCTTCCTGTTTTTCACTCTGATTATGTTTACCACATGTAAAAATTCTTTGACCTACCTATATAACTCCATTCATCTGTTGCAAAGTATAAATATTTTTGTATAATAATTTCAGAGTTGTGCTTTATATTGGCCAGTAGAATATGGTTATAGTGAGGAATATGGACAGTTAAGTGTTGAACTATTATCATCATCAGAAGTTGATCCTGATGTTACTATGCACCTTTGTCAACTTAGTCATAAAGGAAAGGTGAGTCTTGAGTTTTGGACAGTTTTTCTTGTTTTTATTGATTAATTGGCCAAATTAAATGTCTGTTTTAAGCATTATATCAGTAAAATGGATTTGTCCGTCCACTTTTTGTGACACAATAATTCTGCTGCTGATGTTCACGTGTAGATTTTAAATAGATACATATCTTGACTAAGTTTGATGATGGTCATTTTCTGCTTTAGCTAAGCAGACATAAACCATTTAATTAGTTGATACTTTGAAACTTTGATTCTAATTGAGAGTGATGAAACTTGGCATATAGTTCCATTAAACCAATACCTTGGATAAGCTTGGTCAAGACTTCGGAATACTTTTAACTCTGCCTTTAATTGAGGTAAAATGATAAAACTTGGTGTACATGATCATAATGAGCCATCTGATCGGTAAAGACTTTGGAAAACGTTGATTTTGATTGTTATCGCATGAGAGTGATGGAACTTTGTGCACACCTTGACTGTGTTCGATGCTGCAAAGATACTGGTATATATTATTGATTAATGAGTGATCTCTATTTATTTTGAGATTGAGGCAGGGGACATCAGCCTCACTGCCATATTTGAAATTATTCTCCAACAGTTTATAAATATATGATATTTTATAGGGTGAAGAACGTGCAGTTAAACAGTTTTTATTTAAATCTTGGCCTGATTATCAAACAACACCTAATTCAACTACCAGTTTATTACGATTACATAAACTAGTCACAGAATCTCTTAAACAAAATGGTAAAGGACCAGTGACAATTCACTGCATGTAAGTTACTTTAACTCCTCATCTATTGTCTGTATCCTACAAAACTTTCAATCAAATATACATAATTATTATTAAAAACATTTCAGGTTAAGGTTTTAGCTATTCCATGATGTCATGGGTTTGGAAAAATTCCTCAGGTTGTTTCCCCCTTTAAGTGGGGCCTAGCAAGGAAAAATGTTTAGTACTGTAGTTCTGATGGGCAAAAATCTTCAGTACTGTGTCATATGTTATTGGTGGAGAACCTATGACAGTTGGAAATCGAAATTAAGAGTAGGTTGTAGTGTCGCTTACAGGACAAAATTACGCTCATAGCACACTGTCTTAATTTGATATAAAAGGAAAGA
Organism: Patella depressa; assembly: GCA_948474765.1. Lineage (NCBI taxonomy): Eukaryota > Metazoa > Mollusca > Gastropoda > Patellidae > Patella > Patella depressa. Next base: position 20,673,670 of record OX419716.1, read on the forward strand.
GAATAATGGTAACAACACTGTCTTCATTTCAGGAATGGTGCAAGCAAGAGTGGGTTATTTAGTGCTATTTGTATTATATTAGAAAGACTGGATATCGATCATGAAGTCGATGTTTACCAGTCTATGAAACAGATCCGAATGAACAGACCACAGTTCATTGAAAATATTGTAAGTTGTTTTATACCAAATATTAATGTATTATGTTATGTTGTATTTCTCCCTAGCATAATCTTTTTGATAGACTGATTATAGAAAACAAAAGAATTATTTACTGAAAAAATGTTATTTAATAAATAAAAGTCATTTGACAGACAATGTGATATTTAATTTTTTTTATTAAGCTCAAATCTTGAGAGAGGGGACTTACCTCATGGAAGATTAAAGACAAATTTTGTTTTTATTATGATCAACTAGTACAAAATATAAACATATTTCTCACATTAGTGCATTAGTGAATTAGTGCAATAATTACATTATTTACATTCTTCCTTGTTTTTTATTTTTTTTAGGAACAATTTCAATTTTGTTACCAGGCTGTGATGGAATATATTGATAGTCAATGATAGCTGTTTCTTATAATGATCATAAACATTTTAACTATTGTCTCAATTTAACACTCGGGAGAAAAGATCTGATAGAATGTTAGCTGGATAGACAGGGTTTTATGTGTTGCAAGAATGAATAAAGAAATAAAACTAAAAAGGAAGGAACAAAAGAAGGAAACAAAGATTTTGACTTTGTGTGTGCTAACAAGAATGAACTTTTGTGTGCTAACAAAAATTAGCTTGTGTGTGCTAACAAGGATTAACTTGTGTGCACTAATAATAATTGACTTGTTTGAGCGCTAACAAGAATGAACTTGTGTGGTGATATAACTTGAGGAAGTAGGTTGTCTATGTAAATTATGTGCTGTTACAGAATGTGTCTTCAACGTGTGCTCAGATAAACAGTTGTGAAATTGTGAACATTTATTTTTTTGTGTTTTATTTTAAATTTTTGAACTATTATTATTACTGTACCAAGGTCTGCCATTTTGATAGACTTTCTCTTTTTTTGAGACTATTTAGGTCACACTATGGATTTTACCATACTGTTTTACAATAAATCAAAACAGAAAATGAAAAGATCATTTTGAATTAAAAATCATGTCTATTTTAATCAAATACCAGTTGAAATCATGGAAATAGTTGTAATACATTCAACTTGATTTGAACATCTCTAAAGACACAATGTGTGGAATTATTAGTTTTGAACGAACTGCATGTATTGAAAAATATAAACAAATTGAACATTTGTTAGATTCTCCGAACCTCATTTAAAGGATTGTTAATTACTTGTAAACAAAAAGGCTGTGAGGGTTGAATTTCAAAGGGGAATATTTGTCCAAAAATGATTCAATTTTGTCAATATTAGGCATCCATTTTAGACCATTCATGTATATTGAATATGGTCAAAACTAGCCAGTGGCATTTAATTTTCCCTGAAATCTTGTGAGATTATCTAGGGATTATATTTTGATTTTGTTTTTTTTGAATTAAACGTAAAATGACCAATTTGTTGAGTAGATTTTGGCGTGAATTATGCCATAAAAAGATTAGATATTGTCCAAAAAATGCATGTGAGGGCCAGTGAATTTAAAAATTAGACCTGTCAATCAATTCCACTTTAATTTGTATTATAAGAGAGTAACAATCATCAGTTGATTATAAAATAGAGTTATAGGATGTATATAGTGTATACTAGTATAAACAAGTTATTGTGGCTTCCATGTATTAAATATATTGGATTGTGATAATGTTTAAATCTAGTATATTGTACAATGGACTTGTTTTTTACATTATGTAGCCTAGAGTAATTTGTAGTACTTAGTTAAAGTTGAATATATATATATTATTTTGTTTATAAAATAAAAAATAGATATAGTATAGTACATTTATTATATAACACAACACTCTAAGTGTGAACTGCCAATTTTCTTTGCTGTCATCACATCAAATAGCTGATTATTGTCCGAAATTTCTAACTAGTCAAACTTTATTCTGCAGTGGATGCTTTAAAATATAATACAAGGTCTGTAATAAATAAATTACATTCAGCAATTCTCGACAGATTTCGAAACCCACATCTAGTCTCGACTGTATGACAGTAAGTGATATGTACCTACGCCTATACATTTGTGATGCGGCTACCGGTTTACTTTAACAGGAAAACTTGACGCTATTACAAACAAGCAAGACACCATTGGCGCAGCCATATTACATCCAGGACCTTTAAACTAGTTCCAAGACACCATGGGCGCAGCCATGATTCATCCGGGGCCTTTAAAGTAAAGTAGTTCCAATATGGCAGAATTCGTCATACAGCTGAGACTAGATGTAGGTTCCAGGATCTGTCGAGATTTGCCGAGTGAGATAAATTATTGCTCTTTTAGTGAATGTACATTTAGCTTTAATACAGTGTATTTTCTTACTTAAAATTCCTATAATGATTTATTAAATGAGGAGCGATCCGACGTGTGCTGTTACTGTCATCTATGAAAAGAAGCGATCAGTGATTGGTTTTGTTTTAAAGATTAGGCTATATCAGTGTGACGATAGAATATGGCAACAAAACAAATTGGTTTCAAATTAAAGAGGTTTAATATTAATAAGGAACATAACATTTTGAAATAACATTGTCTCTAGTCTAGTCTAACAGAATGTTTAATATTCTATCAGCATATTCCTTTCAATCATATGTGGTTTAGATTTTTGTGTCAAATGATATTAAATCAATCCCATTTCGCTGCTTTTTAAAATACTGGTATTGTAAATCCTAATGCTCAAATATTAATGCTGGTGATTTTTATATTATTTTATTTTAGTTGTTTATTCTTATCTAGGAAGAAGCTTCAAAAGTAGTTCTTTTTTCTTTTACAAAATTTTTTTTTTTCTTTTACAACATTCCATTTTATTTTTTTATTAATACATTCCTGATTGATATCACAAACCTTAATGGCACATTCTTCTTATTACTGCTGTTTTTCTCCACTAGTTCTAATTAAAAGATCCGTTGATCTTTTTTAGCATTATTTTTATCAAAAGTGACAGCCATACTTGATATAAAAAGTGATAATTAATATGTGAATAACCTTGATGACATATTTAATGTTTTAATAGTAATACTTCAGGTTTTACTAAAATAGTACATTTTATCTAGTCAATAGTTACTTAGTTTTAAAGGGACAACATATTAGAATGATAATTGGATATTGAATCGGGAACCATACACAATCATAAGGCAAAACAGTTGGCCATTCTTATGGTCATTTGAAGTTTACATTATGGATTTCATATTATAACCATCTCATAAAGAAATTATCCATTATGAAATATTTTCCAGAACAGCCAATCTAATACAACAATGTAAAATTCTGAAAACTAAATGAACAAAAGTTGTAATCCAATTTTAATTAGATTGGATATAGTCAAACATAAATTTAATCTATGGACTACTTGGTTGTCCCTCTAATATTTCAATATAGATATCTGTATATACAAATTATATTATCTTATTTCATATTTTAGATTATCATATAAATAGAGTTGGCACTTTTACATTTATAGGTCTCTTACTTTTTCTGTTATTTACAGAGTTTTGAATAAAATTATCAATGACAAATTGATCAACATACATTTGTATTCCATCGGTAAGTTTTATGAGTGAATTACATGTATGTAATCTGTTATGTAAACAAACAGCATGTTCAAAATATAAAACCTATGTATATATACATGTATGAAGTCGAGTCATAATTAGGAATTATTTTTGGGTAAATCTATACATATTTGACTTGCTTTATTCCTCATTTATATGGGCATCAAACTTTTATCTAAATTTCATAATCCTTTTTTTTTTGGATTGCACTCTTTCCTGAATTGAAAAGACTTTTTGTTCATTCCAAGAACTGTTGTTGTTATATTCATTACTTTTACTGAAAGTTATGTGATACAATTACATTAATGATATTAGTTTTATACTTTTTATTTTATTATTATTTATTCTATATTAATGTAATAAAAGTACAATAACATCTGTCTTAAATGGAATTCAATATTAAAAAAAATAGTAAAAAAATATTTTAAAAATCTGCTTAGTATAATTGGGCTCTGAATGCCTGCAAGAATGATAGTCAAGTAAATTTTCATTTCAAGTGGTAATACATGTAGGTGTGTGGAAATAAGATGTGCGGTTTAATGGTTGAAAGCGAGACATGAAGTAGTCCCCAGTTGTTTCAATATATTACGCAATGTCTTAAGCTCGAGACCATTAATACAGACACACAGGTCTAAAATTTCCACTAGTATAAATGATATACGCTTGGCACATTGACCATTATTTGAAGTAGTGGTACACCAGTCACCAAAATCAAAGGATGTAAACACATTTGCATCTATTTTCAGTAGAAAAAAGGACAATTACTTGTAATGAACAGTGCAATACCATGTTACTATAAACCTAAAACCATTATTCCTCTTACCAAATAATACTTGCTACATTTCGTCATATTCTATTTACTTTCCAATCTAATTAGAATACAGATCTTATCTAATTTGTTCCTTTTTTCTAAGCCAAATATTTATGTTACGAGAAAAACATGAAAGTATGAAATAATACAAAGGTCTGTGTTTTAATGAGACTTTATTTTCATTGTCGAAATATTTGTTATTTTATTCACCTGTTTGTTCACTGCTAGCTGCTGAAGTCATTATATCTTTTATATATATATAAATATATAAAGAAAAACAATTATTGTATGGAGTGAATTCTTATATGAAAAGTTGTTAGTAGATATTTTCAATTATTTGTTATATACTAAACACATTTGTTTCACATTTGTATTTCACAACATTAAGAAGCTTTGAAAAATAAAATTTATTGGAACTTTGTCTTTTTTTTTATGGGTTTCAAAACAAATCAATGATACTGAGTGTTGAAAAAAGTTATTATGGCCTAATCACCTACTCACAGTATATACCATTTGGAACACTCAACGCATGATTTCATGGTAGTAATGGATGGAAGGTTGCAAAGAAATCAGTGAGTGGAGGGGCCCCACAAAAGTTGCAGGCATATGTATGTCGTGACTAATTCTGGATGCAGGTGGTATTGTAATTGCCTGAATTGTATTAATGCACCCAACATTCTGTGAGCAGTAGTATAATGAGACTGTCTACTTCTAAATGGGGCGCGTGATTAGAGTGCGTGTTGTATCATAAGGTTTTGATTCCAACCGTGGGTTTCTCCGGCCCCGTCTGCACAAGCCAATTATTAAAATAAAGTTGAACCGTCTTAGTCCCGAAATGACCTAGTTTGTATCAAATGGATGTAAAACCTCATTTCTCTCTCTATATTTCCAATGACTGTACAAAAACAAAAAGCGCACTTATATTTTTACACAGGAAAAAACCAATAAAATTTTAAATATAAAATAATAATTTATTGTTTTTATATTTACAAAATATATAGCAATGTTTGACGTATTATTATAATAAACAATATATAGCCTAGAATAATCAACAAATGTTAAATATGTGTAACAATGATTTATAGATTTATATAAATAATAACAGATCACTGGCATACAATATGTAAAAATTAAAATCATTTCTCTCTTTATTCATAGTAAAAACACATCAAGTTATGTATATAATAGCTCCTGGTATAAATGAAAATCTTTCACTGCCGATTACAACACATGGTTTACGGATGTTAATAGTCATGATTACAAGAACACCATTTTACCAAAAGTAAATTACGTTTATTACTCCCAGCGTTGAAACACTTACATTTTGTACATACATTTAATATTGTGAACTCTGTATTCTATCTACAACCCATGGGTTCAATGAACCTAATCCATATTGCTAGTATAGTAAACCTTGGAATTTGCAAAGAAAATGTATGATACTTTTAGTACAGAAATCTCACACCTGTATGATCATAATATTTAATGGCAGTAACAATTATTATCAGAGAAAATATTTATCTATACCAACAAACAGTTTCAATAACACAACTACAAAAAAACACTACAAATAAAAATTATTACCAAAAAAATACAAATACTAAATGATATGGCCTTATATTTTCAATAAACGGAGGTTAAACATTGTTTATTATTCAGTTTGTCAACTTTTATATTTAAAAAATATATTAAACAAAACACCAGTTATATAGTATGAATTTAATCACTCTTTCACTGCTTTATATAGCCTATAATCACCATTGTTTCGATCACACTCTTTCACTACATAGCCTATAATCACCATTGTTATCACATTTCAATCACTCTCTTCTCTACCTTATATAACATATAGTCACCAATATTATAACATCGCAATCACTCTTTCATTGCCTCATGTATAGTCAACATTGTTATAACATTTCAACCACTCTTTCAATACCTCATATATAACCTACATGTTACTACCTCACATATAACCTTGGGAATACTCCACTGAAGGTTTCAGAATTATACTGTTTCAGCTAAGTGAAATGTGTCACTCAAATATTCAACACAAGAGTGACAAGGCATGCACAAACTGAATATGACACTATTTCTACTCATCTTCATGTCTCGATTCTGTTCGCATTCCTTTTTGAGGAATAAACTAGACTGACAATCAAGCACCAAATTATACTTATAGTCAACATGATACCATTGTGATGTCTCTCTCTCACACACCGTATCTACATAAACTGAAATTGCACACATTTATTTTCAAACTAATCAAATTACATTGCACCAAATAATCAACTTAAAACATTGATGAATAACTATTGGGATGATTTTGTAATCATATGTAATAATGTAAAGAAGAGCTAGTGAATGATGGGTGTGTAAATGTAAATGCAATGGTTGTGGTTAATTCTATAATTAAGATTAAAATGTATATTAGGTATTAAGACTGTGCTTGAGATGATGAGTTAGCTGATAAATTCATTCTCTGTAATAACGATCTATCATATACCCAATGTTCACCCACTTCATGAAAATGCTGTAAAAGAACAAAATGAAAGATTTAAAAGCAAGATTTCTCTCATAAAATCTACAACTTAATTGTAGAACTGTCATCAAATCAGTTAATACCTGGAAAACTTGCAAAAAATGTATGGCCAATATTATTGTCAATGTCTTGCATAAAGTTACCTCCCTTGATCACCCAACACCCACATATCGGATTCACCCTTTAATCTATTTTTGATAATATACCTTCACATGCTAAATTGTCATTTTCAATTTAAAATCATTGCATATTTAGAAGCCATGTTTGTCACCTCATTGAGGGAGGGCTCATTTTTCAGAATGTATTTAGCATTTCTTATTGTCCATTTACCATACATGTTGAGACCTAAGTAATTTCTTAAATTACTTTCTACCAACTTCTTTTTCCACCGTTTAATTGCTTTACTCCTCAATGTTACGAAAACCGCCTAACCATTCGATCAAGAAATAACAAACTGCTCCCTAAGTCAAGGAGGCAGAAAATAAGCCTTCAGGTTGTCATTAGTGATACCCTGACATTCTTGCCTAGTGTTTTTCGCATAATCCATTTTTTTTCTGGTTAGATTGTGCATCTATACTCACCATATATACCGAATTTGCAATACAATTATTGGAAATAACCAAAGATAAATACTTTGGTGAGAATGTATCTTTAAGTATTCCTACCTTAGTCTCCCATTTAACTCCTGCTTCTTTTCTTTCTTTAGCTTCTTCTCTCTGCCTTTGTTCTAATTTATGTTTACTTTCGGTGGCTTCTACAACATTCTTCATCTTCAAATGGTGAGTCACGTCCTGCCATAACCTGGTAATTGTTATATGTATATTAAAACAATGCATTAATTCAGTTAACATCAGAAATCTAGCAAATCCTCAGTCAGTCGGAAATTCGCAAAAAGCAATAAATAAATACCATTTAATTCCAGATGCTCAAAACCTAGTAAAAACTAAATCTTACCTTCTTGATTCAAACTCATCTTGTTGTTCTCGAGGTTGAACACGTTTTTTAATAATAGGAAGATTTTTGGTATCAACAAACGTTTCACTGTGCTAAATATAAAAACAAAATATAAAAAAAACAATCATAAATTGTATATTGCTCAATGTATAGCTTAAAATGGCACAGAAATAAATGCAAGTGGACAATTGTTTCCCTAACTATTTATTTATAATTTAATAACTAACATACCCCTGTATCAAATTTAGCATACATAACACCATTCCATTCTCCCTGTATAGTAACAATAGGTTTCTTCTCATTCGGATCATTTATCTGACCGCTTATTTGATGTTTCTTTCCACCATAAAAAGGCTGAAAAAAAGATGAAATATTCCTACAATGTGGTAAAAGCATATATTATAAGCTTTGTAAAAAAAAATCAATAATGGTCTGATTTATCAGTTAATATTTCATCTGTCAAAAATACACCAAATGATTATTCATTTACTAAGTCTCCATGACTGTCTAAGTGCTGAATAGGACCTTACTACTGAAAATGAACTCAAATTTTTATTACCTACTGTTAAATCAGACTATATTCTGAATGTTTTCGAGACTCATACACTATGATGTATAACATCCAAAACTTAAAACATTTGAGAGCAGTTTCCCAGTTTGAAAACATATAAACAAGTTATTACCTTTGTATGAAAATCTATGGTTGCATTATAACCAGTTTTAGCACATGTTATATGAACTTTACCCCCTAGTTCAACCCATGGTACTGTTAATATAGATCTATAATATATAATAAATTAAATAATTAATCACAGATTTAAATAATAATATTAAATGTACTGCAATAATTAATCACAGATTTAAATAATAATATTAAATGTACTGCAATATATCATAATAATACTCCTGAGTCTGAGTAAAAGGCAGACCTTCATATGCAATATAAACCGGTCTTATTAAAATGCATATTGGTCTAAAAAATTCAAACAGACCCACCACAACCAAACTTATGGATTTCCAAAGTCGTCATTACTTTTTATTGATTTTAACGGAACATATGGCCTAGTAAGGAATACTGTCTAGATGGAATGAAAAACCGATAATTTGACAGGTCCCCTGACAGATGGGATTTGAAACCTAGTATTGGAACCTAGTATCATTCATGATTGGTAGTAACATTTATCAGGGTTGCTTCCTGTGACTGTGGAAAATTACTTACATGAAATTTTTATTTTTTATTTATTTTAATAAAAACAGGTCATGCAATGACGTGGAGATATCTGAGAACCAGAATATATTTTTTTGTATGGCCTTATATAGGCTCTGTATTAAATACTAGCAGAAAATCTTGCATTGCATGGAGGCCCAAATTCGCAAGTGGTCCAATTCGTCAAGGGCCCAAATTCGATGGCCTTAAACATTCACAAGGTCATGCTGATAAATTTGATACCAAATATGTGGGAGTGGATCATGGTGACGAAGCGCGATGGGTGAACATAGCCATCTTTGATTAGACGAGTTCAGCCGAGTCAAATTTAATGACTGTTCTCTCATTTTGTATAAAGCCTTTTATAAAATATAGTTCCTTTCATTTTATTTTGTTAGTGCAATTTTGCATTAATTGGTATGAGAATTTATACATGTCTTACCTGCCATAACCATTTGGAAATGTTATCGTATAATGTTCATCAAAATCTAATAACGACACAACAGCCTGACCTATCATATGTACACCAATAGATAAACCTAAAAACTTGGATTTAGTCCAAATATAACCATCTAATGTAATTCTCTTGTTAAAATGTTCAGCATAAAAAGCCGAAACTGAAAGAAAAACAGTAAGGGTCTGGTTATTTTGAATGTAAACTGAATACTGCTTACAACAGTTTTTGTTCAATTGAATAAATAGTATAGTCAATAAAAGTTAGATGTAGTAAAATACAAATATACGTAATTACATAGAGGATATTTGTCGTTTTAGAGTGAATGAGCATTCATGAAAATATAAGTTTTCTTACTTCTCGATGAAATAAAATATGTAATTCACGACAAAACGACAAATGTTCTATTTATTTTATGATTTTACAATCATTTTAGGTAAAACAACATGGACTACTGCTAGCCAGTGGAATAACACTTTTATTTCACTGATAAAACACGGTATTCCACTACTGATCATAAAATAAAATGTATTTATCTAATCAATACAATCTGGAATTACAATATTTTTATCTAATTAAAGATACATTATGGGAGATTAGATAAATAGTTGGCAGTTCTCACTATAATAGTTAAAAATACGTTCACATGAAAATGTGGGCGTATAAAAACTAGATAATGTAAAGGTAATTTGCTGAAAATTTCATTCAAATTCATCCAATATGAGCCGAGATTTAAGCCATTGAAATTTCCGCCTAGCCTTGATCATCATTAATAAAGTCATTACAATAAAAAACTTATTTCGTGATTATCCATTTTTTGATTTAATTATCTATGAGCATTAAGCAGCATACAGGAGTCTAATCCAGTCAGTATGAAAGCTACCATTGACATCAAGAGTTGATTATTAATTTAGGTAAAATTTCAGGCTTAAAGAAAGACTTGTAATAGCCAGATTTAACTCTTGCATAACGTATGTTTAAAATAGAAACAGTAATCAATACCATTTGTAATTATAATAGTTTATGTTTAATTACATGCATATACCGGTATGTATTATAGAATGAACATAAGAGATAGTAACGGATACAATTTGCCATTACATAAAGCACATAATAACCAGAAGAATTAAACTGAACCAATTGAATTGGTAATTTAACAAAGGTATTGTGTATCTAACACATTTACAATATATTCTATATATAAAATAAAGATTCATACTTGGAGGATGATGTGAAACTTGTTCTGCTATAAATGATAAATTATCTTTAGTTGCCCATGAAACTGGACCATTTTCTACTTTTCCCTGAAGAATAATATCAATAAATACATGATCATAACGATAATCCATATTTCTGTAGATGTAGAAATAACTCATTATTGAAACAATGATTGCCATACTGTTTACAATGAGAAAGTTTGTTTGCTATCACTATAAACCTCAGAATGCCTCATTCGGCATTTCTGTCCAAACGAGGTAAAAAAAAATTCCTCGTTGTCTGGAGTTTCGAAACGAGGTTTTTTAAAATTGCCCTGTTTTTGGAACGAGGTATTTTGTTCAAAACGAGGCTTGGTAAAAATGCCTCGTTTACTAAACGTGTTTTTTTTTCAAGCGAGTTATGAGCAGCATTTGCTATCAGCGAATTTGTAAAAAGTAGAATTTATGTTATTTAATACGATAAATAAACCTAGTCCAAACTATGATGATATTATAATCATGATATGATAATATAATCATTATTAATATCCATATGTCTTCCTAATTAACGTTTTAATTAAATTTTAATATATAAAAAATAAACAGGCGTATTAGAAATATGAAATGAAATTTTATGCTTTTTTGATTAATAAGAATGGATTATTTATTTGTTGTACTTAGATTAGATAAACACTAATTTGTTGTCTGTGATATCAGTTAGGTGGAGGTGTAAAACAATTGCAGACACAGAGCTATACCTTGATTAATTTATTGCCCCCAATAAAATGTCACAACACCACAGTTGTTTCTTAACACCTATACCTGATTGGGGCAATAAATCAATCAAGGTAGCTATGTGTCTGCAATAGTTTTACACCTCCACCGATGGTGTGTATTCTTGCCTTGTCAATTTCTCTGATAATAATATAGTTTGAACTGGTTTTATTTTCGTGTTAAATCACATAAATTTTATTTTTTACAAATTCGCCGATAGCAAATACCGCTAATAACTATCTTGAAAAACCCACGTTTAGTAATCGAGGCATTTTTACCATGCCTCGTTCTGAACAAAATACCTCGTTCCAAAAAAAGGGCAATTTAAAAAACCTTGTTTTGGAACTCCAGACAACGAGGCATTTTTTTTTACCTCGTTTGGACAGAAATGCCGAACGAGGCATTCTGAGGTTTATAGTGTATTGGAAATCAATCTTATAAATGAAAATTACAACCATTTTACAAGAAATTAATTGTAGTCACTATCAATTTTATTTGTATTTAGTGCAATAACTAAGATGAAACTGACAATGATATGATTATAGTGTTTTATGGACTTTGAAGGCTAAGTATAGATACCTTTCAAAAAGATAAATGTACTATTAAGTAATATGTTGTGATCTACTTATTTAGGATAGCGGTGGGGGACATCAGCCTCATTGTTGCATGTTTTAAGGGAGTTTATCTCATGCAATGTAACCAAGTTCGACAATAAAAACAGACTTACACTTTTACTATAATCTTCATCTGGCATTCTCCACTCACATAAAAAGGTTTCTCCTAAAATGGGATTATATGGTTTTTTGGCTACTTCACTGGGTCGACCAGCATGAAATGCTGATAAATACCATCTAACCATCTGTATCATTCTTTCTCTCGGACTATCAAACTCTACAACTCTACAAAACATGACAAAATATTCAAATGATTAGCAAAACAGCTGACTATTTCTAAGAGATATTTTCAGATATAAGATGTCAATGCAAATATATTTAGCATGACACCTTGAATATTGTGAAAGATGGTAAACCGTTTTCGTGGAAACGTGGAAGGTTTAATCAGTTTCATTTCCAATAAAATTCATCCGAAAACTGGTTTCTAGGGTCACTGCTTCGTCAAAAAATAAACACAATGAACTACCACAATAATTTTGTTTGGGTATAAAATCTATATCTATGACAAACCTACTTTAAAAATAAATCTGGATGTGCAAAAAAATCAGCAAACATTTCTAGTAAAGATCTCCGTTCTAAGATGAAGGTTGGTAAGACAACTTTAGTTAAATCCATACCAATTCTAACTTGTGATAAAAGATGAGCCACTATACTACCATGTTGTTCTAATGATCCCACTACAAAAAGTAAAGGTAGAAATCAAGCGGTTTCAAAATGTAAACTATTTCAAATTAAATTCCTATCAAAACAAACAATATAAATAAAATATGAAAGCCTAAAAACTCTATTATTCATGTGAGAAAATGATCCCACTACAAAAGTTAAATTAAGCGGTTTCAAAATTTAAACTTCAAAAACTATTTCAAATTAAATTCCTATCAAAAAACCCCCCAAAACAGTATAAATAAAATATGAAAGCCTGAAAACTTTATTATTTATGTGAGAAAATGGATTAAAATAAACTTGACTTACAATCCTCTTTATCAACTTCATCATATAACTCTAGATAATAAAAACAACAAGTTTATGGTTTCAGAAATTCAACAGAGATTAGAATGGAAATCACCATCTCGTCAATATAATACTTAGGTTATTGTTTCAGGGGTAACATATGCAATACTAGGGAGGAGAAAAATTTACAGACAGTGGAGTTTCCACCTATTCTTCATTGAATCCAACTGCTCAGGGTTCTGTTATGTGGGTGGATCATCCCAACAATCAGGAAACACTGTCGTCAGTCCTGCAGACACCACTTACACTGTGCCTTAGTTTTTTTATTTCAATGGTCATATGTCCCATGCCAGGGAGGAAAGATATTCCACCTGCCCAATGTTCTTTAATTTGTACACAAAAGTGGGAGCCTTCTAAAAAAGATAACCTTATTGGCCTACACAGACACAGTGATGTTTTAGTTGAGCCTCTCAAAATGAAACCAGAAGCATGATATTCTATACATTGACGGCAATAATTGTTCAATGAAAACAAAAGTCACAGCTAAAAACCCAAATAATGCTCACCCATCGCTTCAGGCGACAACATGAAATATTAAATTTACCATTAAAAGAGAAAAAGAAATAAAAGATTTACCATCATATACATCATCTTGTGATGTTATAACTGGTGGTGATGTGGTATCTATTTCACTTACATTATCGCCACTTCTTAATTCATGTCTGTAATAACAAATAGTCATATTTTTATTACACATTAATACATATGATATAACATATCTAGATATACAATATTCATATTCTCACACTGCTTACCTTTTAGGAATTACCACTCTTAATAGTCTTGGTATTTTTGTACAAAATTTCCTTTTTTTCTCGGCCATGATAATTTATTATTCCTCAATTGATTAACTGCATTGTGACATCACAGGCACATTAAACTGTCTATGACATCATAAGAAATGTATCAAATTTGTGAATTAGTGCTACACTGTACATTCAAAGAATTTTAACAAGAAACATAGTATTAGTATTGTCAGAGTTTAATGTTTATGGAAAACATTGGCAGAGTTGGAATAATTTTATAAAATTGGAAGTTAGAATAATATTGGCAGAGTTCGAATAATATGAAAGATTCTTGGGCAGAAATTCATAATAATATTATACTATAAGACAAAAAATTGAAAGATGCACCAAAATTCACACAAGGGTTAACAGAATTGTTTATCATCGAAATTAATATGACCATCTATGAAATTAAAGCAATTATTACATGTAGATAGACTGCCACTCAATTAACAAATGTTGATTATTTAATTGCTTTTCATATTTTGTTGTTTTACAGAATAGAAATTAACGTGACTGGTGATTGGTAATATCTGTTCCCATTAATTTCCTATCTTACAGTAGATTTGTAAAAAGAAATGAAAGTCCTACTTTTCTGCACAATGCGATCTAATAAAATATCAACTACATAAAATATCAACTACCAAGGGATCTTTTACATGCCAACACATGTGATCTCAGCTTTTTGTACCATCCAAACAACTACTCAGTTTCTTACCACGACTTCCATCCTGCACCACTGACATTCGAAAACAATTTGTAAAATTATATGATTAAGTCATTCACAAACTACCAATCTGCACCATCTTTACATCAATTAAACTAATGTAATATTTCTTACTCTGGTGTAGATTTTGAGGAGGTTTTTTGATCTTCAGCATCATAGAATTCATCATCTTCACTACTAGAATAAGAAGTAGCAGGCGGTGATTCTACTATTTCATGTGGTAAACAAGCCTCACTATCTTGTAAACTTTCTGTTATTACTACAAAATACAAGAATTTATTTAAAGCCACAATAACCATTTATAATTAACTAAAGCCTAGGTGACGGACAATTTTAAGCCAATAAAGATGGCACAGAGAAAAATAAATCATAACAAAAGTAATGTGGGCTTAAAACGTCCACAACAAAAGATTTTAAAAATGTTTAGTTTTAGTAAATATTGTCTGATTAGAGCCTGTTTTTACCTTTTGCCAGGAATATTGCCAGTTTATTAAAGTAGTTAAAACTCTTTGATTTTGGTCAAAATAAATTAGATTAAGCATATCTATCTGATGTCCTTTTTTAATTAGTGATAAAACAAACTCAATTAATCTTATGAAAACACAGATTGTTTTTAGAGTTCAAAATTTCGTTTTACATGTAGTGTAGGCCATTGAAAATATAAAAAACGAAACGAAATATAGATCTGAATTTTAATCAGATTGCAAACTCAATATGATTCAATGTAAATTTCAGCAGAAATAAACAGAAGTCAACTTGTCTACTAATTGTAGTAAAAATTTACTGTGTCAACAGTAAAACACAAAGTTGGTCATATCTCCACACTGATTTATAGACAAAACGATTTTTAATCAAAACATAAAATCCAATAAAATCAAAAATTTTATTCTTGACCCAAAATCAAACAGATCTAGATTTGAAATTAGTAGATCTACATGTACATGCTTATTTCGATAGATATAGATAATGTTTTTATATATACCTGGTGTAGCTAGATTAGGTAATGATACACTGGCAGATAAACTATCATCAGCTAAAACATCCTGAGCTTGATCTATATTTTCTGCTGATAAAGATGTCACTGTAAATTAATTTAACCATTTTAATCTAGTTTTAAACTGTGAATACAACTATGTCTAAATCCTTTTGAATTAGTAGCCAAGAGGTTCTCCAAGAGTCAATCACAGTCTTTGGCGAAAAAGATCTTCTGGGTTGTTCAGCCGGGTTTCCCGGTTTGTCAGTAGTACAGCCTGTACAGGACAGACAGTCTCTCAAGGCAACGTGTCTGGTTGTAAAATGAGTTCTCATGTACTAATGGTGAGTATCGAGAAATGTCACTACAATGGCATAACACACTCTTATGTCCATCTTTATATGAATGAAGTAGGTGCAGAAAAGTTAGAACATTAACCCACTTTCATTTCCTTCTGAATAATAATGAACCCCTTAGAATCAGAGAGTTTCTGAGATGGGTTTGGCAATTTGCATTGTCCTCTAAACTAGAATTACGACATTAAACTTACCTGCTGTTTTGGGAGAACCAAAATGAGTAAAATTAGCACATTCTGTTATTAATGGTGGATATGTTGCATTTAAAACTGGTTCCTTTAAACTCTCCTAAAATAAATCAACATTTATCAATAATATTTATTATTTTTCTATCAAACATCAAAGATTACAACAAATTTGCTGTAGTTTTAGTTTATAATCATATTCAGTTATAGAATAAATCTTAGAAAAAATATAGAATAATATTGGTGTATTAATAACAGTAATAAACTATATTGCAATAGACTTATAGAAAATCACCTCACAGCACAACAAAACTAAACAAACATAAAACTGATACATCTAAACTAGCATGTTCATAGTATGATAGTATGATAGAATTGTTACAGTTGTCTACTCTTTAGCAACCCAATTACTTTATTTTTCATCTGAACATGTGTTAGAAAATGGGGTTTAATGTTCTAATTTTCATCACCAACTGGACTAATGAAGATGGGCATATGGCATGCAATGAGCTATGACAGTATGAGGGAATTATTGCACCAATAATTGTGTCAAGGGACACTGTTGGGTTCGAATGACTGGACGTTATGAAATTTCCAAGAAACATTCTTGGTTAACACTTGGATCAAACTGTGGACCTTCTGATTAGAAAGTCATCCCATAAAATTACTTATCAGTCAATGACACGGTGTCAGCAGTATATATGGGCATGGACCAAGGTCCATGATATGGGGCATTGACCTTAAAACAGGAGCTGTCTTTCAATAAACCATCTGTCTGTAAAACATGGCCACCTGTGATGATGGGCCAGACTACAGAGATAGTTAACTATGTCAAGAACAGGCAATTCAACATACAATTAACCTAGATTTCACTTTCTCTATCAGTTTGATGCCAATGGTTGAAATATACTAATCTGGATTTCTTTCACATTTATTCGGCTAATGAGAGCTTCAAATCATTTTATTATACATCATTCAACCTCGTCTGTTTTCTCTTGGTCCTACGGTTTCCTCCATTTTCTAAAGTCCCTTACACGCAAGTGAATTATTGAAATTAAATTGAACCATGTGTTAGTCCCGAAATATGTCTGTCTTACTCTCTCTATCTTATATCAGTTCATAGTAATCAATTCAATATTCCACACCCTATAGAAATATCTTGAAATCGATAAAGATTGTATCATTGGCAAGCACTTAACAGACACAAAGGTAGACAACTGTTTCTTTGAGGGGCATGATCTTTTAAACTTACCTTCGAAATCTGTAACATCATGATTGTATGTTTAATAGCTTCTATCATATCCTATATAAAAATACAATCATAATCATCATTCACAACTTAATACACATTACATCATCAACTATTCTACATACATCTAACAGATATATATATATACACAAATATATTATACTTACATCAGCCTTAACTTTTATAACATTGTATTTCTCTTTAGCTAGTTCATCAGGGCAAGCTGCAATCTTCGTTTCTAAAGTCTTTTAAAAAATAAAACAAGATTTTAAGAAAATAAATAGCATGGTCTGTTCATTAAACTCGGGTTTGGACACAACATGACACAATTATATGTCATTGTCATTGATGTACGTCATTTGCCTTTTCGCTAAAATATTCACCCTAAATATGTACTCAGATTGATCATATGTGACCCCCTCCCACAAAACCAGGCGCTTGTCGCACAACTTCGTTTTGTTCTATGGGCACAAAAGCACAAACTGTATGCCTTCTTGTTACTATTAATCAGCAGTACTCAACTCCAGCTGATACGGCAAATTTAAAAAGAATTCCATTTTTGGAAAGCTTAGCTGTGGTATATTCAAATATGGTGCCCACTCCATTTTTATAAAAATGACCATCTGCCTGGTTTTGTGGGAGCGGCTCACCACATATAACATTTAAATCAAAATACCAACACTTCCAGTTTGGATTTAAACTAGGTCCATCAGGTTTCTCCACTACTAAGATAGCAGCGTTTTTTTAATAACGAGTAGCATAGAGCGATGAAATTTCAATTATATCATAACTTTGTAATACTGAATGGTATTGGACAATTTTGGGACTAATAATAATAATAATATTAATTTATTTATAATGTGCCTATTAACAATATAAAATACTGCTCAATGGTGCAGTTAACATTTTGTGGATATCACACATAGAAAAATAAAATAAAATTAAATTAAATGGATGATAAAATAAGTAAAAATGCCATACGATAACAATCAAAATATGGTAATAAAGCTTATAATAAAATATGACATGTAAGAAACAAATTAAAATAGCTAAAAGTAATATAGGATAAAATAGTACATCGCCTAAAACTAGAGCTGGGCGATATATCCCTAGAAACAGATATTGTGATATTTAAAAAAAATATCGCGATATAATCACTATATCGTGATATTTTATTCAAGGTCAATACTTTCAGTTTATAAATTCTTAAATGTAAATCAATATGCATAAAAAGTTGGAAATACCCCTCAATATTATTATTTCTAGTCAATATTATTTTTAGCATTCAGTACCAAATTTACAAAAATTAGAGCTGGTACAAACCCAGATCTATAGCCATGAAAACTTGCTAAAGTTGTTTATTATTACAATTTTAATATTCAAAATATTAATTATAATATTTTATTCAAATCAAAAATATTTCGAATGTTGTTTATTACAATTTTAATATTCAAAATATTAATTATAATATTTTATTTCGAATGAAGCAGGCCCAAAAAATATTTTTAAAAAGTGTGTGTTCTGTCGGCCGTGCATATTTTTATAGCTACTTAAGCAATCGGTACGCTACGAATGAATGCGGTTCATTTAAACTTGCAAACTCGATCTTTCTCATTCACGAGTATACCTTTTTGAAAATGCATTACACAATACAAGGATACTAAATTAAACTATAAAACATAAGTACTATGTCAAAAAGTGTCCATTGATTTAGTCAAATAAGTTTTCCCGGAACACGACTGCCGTGATACCTCCGACGCTGAATGATATCAGTCTACCGGAACTCTCAATGTAATTGGCATTATTTATATTTCTACTTTATCAAAATACAATCCAATCATAAAATCAATGATTACTTTCGAAAATCAAAGTATCGGTCTTCACAATTCGTCAAGATTAGAAATTGAACAGAAACAGAGGTAATTCTAACGGGTGGAAAGGTAAATGCCTAAACAAAGCTTCTTCCATGTCGACATTTGCAAACTTTGTGGAATGAATAATCGGGAGTTTATAGCAGTATTTTCCATCATTAATCAATAAAATATCGTAAATAACATAAAAAAGAAAATATTTTGTTCAATATATATGATAAATACCGGTATCATCCAGAAAAATCAAAACTGCGATATATCGCGGAATGTTCGTTTTTTTGATATTTTTCGTAAGACGGTATTTTTCACGGTTTTTATTTCTGTGACGGTTTTATATCGAAATACCGAAATATCGCCCAGCTCTACCTAAAACATAATAAAACAAGCCAACAGTGAGGCTGATGTCCCCCGCCGAAATCCCAAAATAAATAGAAGACACATATTAATTAATCGCACATTTATTTTTTTCAATGTATCGAGCAATCAAACTGTACACGAAGTGTCATCCAAAAGTGTTTTATAAAGAAAAATGCTAAAGGCAGACAAAAGGGCCCCTCTGGCCAAGGGAAAGGGCCCTCGTGTCCAAGTCAATCGTTTCTATACACTGTTACTGTCGAATCGATTACTAAATGAGAATGCAGTCATTGTATTGGCATAAAAATCATCAATTAAGATGAACCTAAGTTATCTTGTCTCAAAGTATCAACCAATCAAATTGCTTATCTCTGCTTACCCTAAGCGGAAAATGCTC